>CP136055.1:494358138-495558138 GCA_032464435.1 Aegilops umbellulata | reverse complement strand
AAATTACCCTTCTCACAACTAGACACCTCAATTAGCATACCTCAAATCAAATACATACGAACTCATGCAACTACGTAAACAACGCATTACACATATTATCCGACTACTACATCACTACATTGCCATGGGACTACCAAAATTGAGCATGTTGGCTATGGTGGAGTAGATCATCCACGGTTGCCTTGCCCTTCCTGGCGTCATTGTCGTCCTTCTCGCGGAAATACTGAGCGAAGATGCGGTAGGGAAAGAGTCGGATCTACTCGTCACCGGAGTTGTCCTCCTTCTCATCCTTTGGGTGGCAGTCCGACCATGGCACGGGCCGCCCGATTCTACTCTCGAGCGAGGGCACGGATGTTCCCCACTGCCGCTTCTTTACAATGCGGGCGTGGATAGCTTCCTCCTCCTTGGCTGCCCGCGTCGCCGCATCAGCCGCCGCCGACGACATGTTGGCAGCGAGGCGGGCCTCTGTCGCCCTATCCTCTCCTTCCGACGAGGGGCACACCGGTCCCGGTGGGACTCATACTCCACCGGAGCAGTGATGGGGAAGGGGAGATTTGAAAGCTCCTGGGACCGCGATGGCCTAGCCCCGAAGGATCCGAGTGCCCGGTGCGCCGACGTTATGGAGTCGCACCAGACAGATCTTGCCGTCGGCCGGACGCTGACCTCCCGGGAGTGGTGGAGTGCAATGCGGATGGCCATTGCCTCCAACCCGCACGGGATGACACCCCAGTCGACGAACCTGGACTGGTCGGAGTCAGATCCGCTGTCCGCCATGCCGGAGAAGGCCGGAGCTCACCGGATGAGAGCTTGGGTGGCGGAGGGGAGTGGAGTAAAGTGGCTAGGGTTTGGTCCATGGAGCGGGGGGGGGGGGGGGGTATGTGTGGTCGGGTGGGCTAATGTGGACAGGTGCGATGTGGCGGATGCGCCCGGGCGTGCCCAGACGCCCTCATATCAGCCTCATATTTGGGCTAGATATGAGAGGTGTTGATCAGTCCGTGCATTTGAGACATCCGTTCGGATCGAAATTTTATGACCGATCAATGCTCGGGCTGTCCATCCACATATTTGAGGCATGTTTGAGACGCCCGGCTATGGATGCTTTAATCCTGGACCATCTTCTTTGTCCATCCATGCACACTGCAGGTCCTGTCAATTTGAGGCGAGACACCAGAGGACAGATGTGCATGCATGGTGGCTAGCTTCGAGGGGCTTTTAGTGGACAGAATTTGCGGCGGTTGGCAGATCGCACAAGTGACGAGAGGAATTGTGTGGTGATTGTCTGCAGAGAATTCCCTTGTTGGGCCGCTGTGCAGGCCATGACTTTCTTGTGCTTCTTTATCGAAAAAATGACTTTCTTGTGCTTAACCACTGCAGGCAGGTCGCATGCAGTACTATTACTGTCGCATACAGATACAAAGATGCAAGTGTGTGCGGTAGTAACCATCAGTGCTAACTTGCTTTTGGCCTGAACTTCTCAGTTTTTACGGTACCCTATACGGCTAACAGGGGAGGAAGCGGTATATTAAAATCTGACCGCTGATTTCCTAAGGGTAGGCTGGACATAGATTTTCTGTCATGGAAACCTTAGCGACGTTGTCGGTCACAGCTTGTTTGGTTCGGGGGAGTTGTTGATTGGGAACGGGAGTTTAAGGTAAGTGAGATTTAAAATCCTTTGATTGACTCAGGGACATGGGAATTACTAAAAAAGGAGGGGAAAGGGGAATTAAGAGGGCCAACTCCCTCAGATCTCTTCCCTAGGGGACCCCTGGTAATTGAACTGGGGATTGGCAATTAGCAAAAAAGAAAACGTTTCGTTGATTGGCAGTTAGCTGAGTAGGTAAGTGAGGAAGGCATTCTCCTGTCTAATCCCACCAATCAAACAGGGCAGTTAACTCCCTCTTAAAATCCCATTTCTAATTGCCTTCACATGCCAAACAGAGGAATGGGACTTAAAATCAATTTCCCATGTCTAATCCCTTGGCAAACTCCCATCTCTAAACTCCCATTCCCTCTCCCTGTTATTGGCGATGGGAAACCAAGACGGCAAGCTCCGCCGCCATGTCGCGCGACTCCTTCACAGTCTCCTTCGACCTCCTGCTCCGGTTGCTGGACGGAGGTGCCCCCCGAGCCGTCGTCCTCGACCACGACCTCCCCCTCGAGCTCATCTTATTCGTTCCCGTCGTTTTCATCTACAGTAGCGTCGTCTCGCTGAAGCCGGCGACCTGTCCGCCATGGACGAGTCACTGGAGCTCGTCTCGCATGCACACACACAGCCACGCGCGCGCCCGTTCGCGCTCCACGCCCGCAGCAACAGCCGCCGTGCACGCCCCGCAGAACCGCAGTAGCTGCTCGTTCGCTCCCGCCTCCTGAAGGCAAGCAGTCCCGCAGCCTCGGGGCGCCTCACCACCGTCCGCGGACAGCGTGATCCAAGAGGGCAGGCCGGGGCAGCCCGCAGCCAGCCGCCATGGTCTCGCCGGCCTGGCATGGCCGGCCGCCGTTGTTGGCGAGCAGCGTGCGCCGGGAGGCATCGGATGTCCAGAAGGCGTAAAAGTAGGTTCGAAGTTGCTGCACCTTGCCGGCCCAGCCGGCCTCGTCACGGCGGACCAGTCCCCAGAGGGCGAGACGGATGGGCTGAAAGTTTTTACTCCCAAAATACCCTCGCGATTTGTATACTGGAGGACGGAAGAGAAGCGGTGCAAGCTATATCACTCGCGATTCTATTGACACATTGGAGCAGTACAGATCGATCGTCACCATTAGATTTCAAGAATGGATGGCCAATATTTGACGCGGGGTACCATAAAAGAGCTCTGCCAGCTGCTCTGCCCTTGCAAATATGGTGCAGCTGCTACTTTTGTGCCTTGAAGACTTGGTACAGTATGGAGAGGGGGAGATATATAGTGAGTAGGAGTACGTACGTGCCGGCGTCGAGTTACTCCGATGTCCATCGGACTTTATAGACTTTAGCTGGTCATAGTGGGGAGTAACTTAGACTAGTATCATATGCATGACACTAGTCTAAGTTACTACCTTCATAGTGCAAAGTAACATAGTACTAGTGTCATATGTAGTCTCATTTAATAGCTTGTAGACTCATGTTGTCTTGGAAAGCGCTATGTTACAGTAACATATTATGTTACTACTTCTCATTTATTACTTGCCACATAAGCAAAAAATTCTCGAGGTGCGCTATGTTACTACCTAAGTTACTCCCACTATGACTAGCCTTATAGACTGGCGTTGTTGGGTGCAGAGGAGGATAAGAAGTCCAGGCGCTGTACGCACTGTTCATTGATTGCTGCCTTTAACTATCCCTAGAAAATAATGGACCATATCAATATATATGTGCGTGTAGTGTATGGATACATGAATGAGTGCTCCTGTTCTCCACGCTGACATTTCAAATTGAGCTGAGCATGGGAGGCCACTCAGGCTGGTCATAGTGAAGAGAAACTTAGACTAGTAGCATGCATATGTGAAGCCAAATTGTAACATCCGGTTACTCCACACCCTTATACGAACATTAAATTCAAAAAAAAGAAAGAAATTTGAAAAACAATCTGAGATTTTAGGATATCAAACCTGGGTTTCCGATCTACTCCCTTGTGAAATTTCATGAAAAATATCAAGAAATGTACTCGTGGCAAAAAAGACAAAAAATTCCTATGTATAGAAAAAAAACTGTCTGGATGGATTTTTTGGATAGTATTTCCTTCGCCTTGGATATGTTCTGGTATTTTTCCGCGGAATTTCACACGGGAGTAGATTGAGAATCCAAGTTTTATATCCCCAAATTTCATTTTTTTTGGTATTTTTTCGCGGAATTTCACACGGGAGTAGATTGAGAATCCAAGTTTTATATCCCCAAATTTCAATTTTTTTGGTATTTTTTACGTTTAATATTCGTATAGAGGTGTGGAGCACCCAGGAGGTCGTCCTGCGTTTTTTCTCATGCATATGTTAGTAGTGGTTAGTGTCATATGTGTGGTAACATAGATGTCTTCTGGAGGAAGTGGCAATTCGCCACCCCTTCCGCCTCAGACTGGATGTACTCGAGAATGGCGTGGGGCTTCACTGTCTCCTCCGCTTGGGCGACCTCGAACTCCAGCAACGCGTTCTTCATGCCGAATCTGACCTACTTCAATTTCAGATCCGCGTCACTATTCTCACCCTCTTCGTCCCACGACTCCTCCTCATCTATCTCCGTGCCCAACGCCTCCTGCTCCTTCCTCTCCTCCTCTAAAGAGTTCGGACGCAAGCCGTCTACAATTCGAGCGAAGCGTCGTGCCTGAATCTTCGTCTGGGTTGCGGGGTCAACATCTTGTAGTAGGTAATCCTACGGCGGACCATGGCTACCGACGGACGGCGAGGTCGGAGTGGAATAGGGCGCGGGCGGGGTCGCGGTGGCGGCGGCGGTGGAAGGAAGAGGAAGGAAATGGGGACGGCTAGGGTTGAGACTCACCGTCAAGCTTAAATAGCTGAGTCTGGCCCTCGAATAGTGCGCTGAGTGGCATGAATGTAGACCGATGAGCTCATGTTGGACCGATTGGTTTCTGTGTGTTTCCACGTCGATCCCGACCATCAGTTCGATGTGGCAGGCACGTCCTGGCGTGTCTGGGCCTCCCATATCCGCTCCAGATATGGGCTAGGTATTGAAGTGACAAACAACCCAAACATATAGATTCAGTTTGAGGGTTTTGATTAGGTCGTGTTTTTGTGAGCGGTGGACGTATAAGGGGATATGAGGGGCCAGGTTGTAGATGCCCTTACATAAGACTACGCATAATGGAAGCGACATAAGTGGTAACATCACACATATGTAGACAAGATAGATGACGTGACAAATAATTAATGAAGAAAAAAAGGCATGTGGTAACATAATAATATGTTACTCACACTCTGGGTGACGTCACGCATACCAAGATAAAATGAATCTACAACCTAATAAATGAAGTGTTGCATGACACACATGGTATGTTACTCCCCACTATGACCAGTCTAACAGTTAGCTTAGTGATCTCATGAATCGTCATGCACACGGGATAATATTTTTCTTTTTCTTATCTGATGAGCCGCACATGAAGACTATGATGGTCCAATCCGTTTGTTAACCGAATCCGACTTAAGAAATATGAACGCCATCTCCATGCCCCATTATTCCATTAACATTGACTGCCGACATCATCATGCATCCTACTTCTTTTTGCAGCTACCAGTGTCAAGGCCAGTTTGTTAATCAAATCATCGCCAACGCGCCATGCTGCATCCGCTTTGACATTTCACTCCTGCCTTGAGCCAGCTGGGGCAGCCGTTGCCTACGTCACCTGGCTTCGCTGGACGCAGTAGTAGTAGGTGTAATGTTGTACGCGTATATAGACCGACGGTCAAACAAATGACGCGTACGTGCCCGACCGATCGGGCTCAAGGATTTCGCGGATCTGACGGTAAATTCCATGAAAGCGAGACTGACGGTCAGCCGAACGACTGAACGTGTACGGTGTACATCCTTTCCTTTGAACGGTAGCCCTCTCGACGGATCGCGTGCTCTTCCAAGCGCACGTGTGACAAGCAGGCTGTACGTACCACTCCCTCTATATAAAAGAAAAAGGCTAATTTAGCCTATAAAAACGTCTCATATTTTGATAGAGAGGTGGTATATGTTCTTCGCCCTCCCGAAGTTGAGTGTTCGTCTCCAACCATGCAAACAAGTCACAGGCAAACATGATTTGCGCCATTTGTGACACGGCATGTACAAGTGGCGGTGGTATACCCCCTACGATCTTGTGATGTCAATCAATTCAAATTCCTAGTGTATGAACCATTTCATGTATATCAAAGAATTCACGAGTGATTTAGATAATCTTGTGATGTCAAATGACACCCGAAATTGTACTTAGAGCCGCCACTATGCCATGCCGGGGAGCCATGCCGGGTGATGAGGCACCCAAGCAAGGACACATACTATGTGCTCCTTCTTTTTAGAGAACATTGTAGTTGCATCTAATTTCAGCATAGTTTTGCTAATCTAAGTAGCCTATGATTTTTCTTCTATCTAAATCAACTTCCTGAAACGACTAATGTCTCCATCTTAAGATTTACAGAAGGGTAGAGAAACTTACGATTAGAGCTGACTGCTAGCACCATAAACTTTGATTAAAAATAATACCAGTCAACTTCTGTGTAGACGGACCCAATCCAGTTTAATTCTTTTTCATGAACCACGTGTCATTACGAAAACAAGATAAACTCTTCATCAAAAGTTATCTGACCATCCCGCAAAAAAAAGTTATCTGACCAGATATTTATTTTATTTATTCTTGTTCTCTAGTTCAAATTATATTCCAAGCAACCTAATCAACTACTCCCTCGTTTCTGATTTGTTTGGCATTTTTCAAAAATCTCAACAACTATGGCAGATGCCGAGTGGGGGACAAACATTATATTTGCAAATAAACCAAAAAGGAGGGAGTGCATCATTGTTAACGGGGTGTGGAAGCATGTTAGCATCCAGATAAATGCCCCTTTGGATAGTATTTTCCTAAGTGCATGAATGAAAAAAAAACATGATTGTGATGGATTTTGAAATGGTCTTAAAATGAAGATGATGGCTTTGGATGGTGCATAGGACAGAGAACGCAAGAATTCCAGAGAAATAAAGAGATAGACTGTAGTGAATGCCTTGGAGTTTGCAGAAGAAAAAATATGTATAAGTTTGAAGTCATGTTAAAATGATTCAAAAAAAATACTCATGTTAAAGGACTCTTTGAACGTACAAAAATGGAAAACAAAGAATCCAAATGGCGTATATATTGGTTTCCTACAGGGGCTCAAAACGCAAGAGTTTCTGCACAAATGATTTTGATGGTTCACAAGAAAAAAACACATGAATTTGATTGAGGGAATTTGAAAAACTGATTTCATGAATTATGGACTACTATAGAATTCTCAACAAAAAAGAATTCAAACTCAGGTTGGATTTTCATAGAACTAGGCCCACAAAAGGGCATTCTAGACAAACTGGGCTACTCCAAGCGATTAAACCAACCAGGACTCCAACGGAGTACTGATTACATAGGGAACTATTCTTAAGGATTCAAGTTCTCCATAGTTCAGAAAATCCCACGTTAGCTCTGGACCTAGCCGCCGCCTCCCAAGAACCCTAGATTTCTGCCTTCCACCGGCGCCGGCGCCGGTCCATCCCGTCTCCGGTGGCCCTATGGCCATGGAGGCGGAGTGGATCTCGGCCCTTGCCGGTGGGAGGGCTCCGTTTTTATATCTTTTTTCGAGCTTTGTTAGGGTTTGTGTCCTGCTCAGGAAGGCGAGACGGCGGCGGCTTCCTGAAGATGGAATAAAGGTCTCCCCGCCTAGCCCCCGTTCCGGTGGTGCATCTTGCATCATCGGTGGGCGTGTGGAGTTGTGTCTCCGGTGGATCTGTCTTTGGTGGATTTGCTCAGATCTGTTCGTCGTTCGTCTTCGTTCGTGTGTTTTCAGGTTGGATTCTTTTGATCTACAATCTTCATCTGCGGCGGTTGCTGTTCTGGTGCGTTGGTTCTATGTGGCCTTAGCACGACGACTTCCCGACTGTCTACTACAACAAGGTTTGCCCGGCTCCGGCGAGGGAGGGGCGATGACAGCGGCGCGCCTTCGGCTCGCTTCAGTGCTTGTAGTCGTCGCTAGGTGGTCTACGGATCTAGATGTAATTTTTATTATTTTTAGTGTTCGTTGTACTACCATGATTGGAGATGAATAGATTGAAAGTTTTCCCAAAAAAAAGTTCTCCATAGTTCATATGAAAAATACTCACAACCAGTACTGCCAGAGTACTACAGTATACTGCCCCCTCCCCCCGGGGTCTCAATTCAAAAATCTCATCAACCAAGGTAGATGGTGAGTGGTGCAAATTTTTGTACTTTGCGAAAGTACTCAATTAATAGGTTCATTTTCCACAAAAAGTTGTGTTTACCAATGTATTCATCACAATGCATGCATGTGTGACCAATAAATAACCAAGAAATTTTACTTGTATTGATGGGTTTTCTTTAATACTTGCATGCAACGATTTAATGCACCTTAAAATCTGAACATTTGAATGAAAACAATAAAATTGAGATTATGGGAAAATATTTTTTTAGATTAATTTGATGGCATAAATGTTGGTGTACTACTCCCTCCTTTCCGGTTTATAGGGCTCAATTCAAAAATTTCACCAACCAAGGTAGATGGTGAGTGGTGGAATCCTTTTTGTAATTTACAAAAGCACCCAATTAATGCTCTTGTTTTCTTAAAAAATGTATGTTTACCAATATATTAATTGCAATGCAAGCATGCATAAAGTACATGCATTGGTCAATTTTTTCTTAATACATGCATGCAATTATTTAATGCACCTTGGAATCTGAACTTGTGATGGGGAACAACCAAATTGAGCCTTATAAAATGAAAAAACTAAGATTTTGAGATAAGCCCTATAAACCGGAAAGGAGGGAGTATTATATTAATATGGTCAAACATAAAAATGTTTAACTTTCTAACAAAGTTGGAAGCATACTCTTTTAAGGACGGAGGAAATATGTGTGATGCAGGACAATAAATAAGATCTTATATGATACTATGCATTATAAAAATAATATCATACACTATGAGTAGCGTAAGACAATTTCCTCACCTGTAGGATCGGCACATGTGTACGCGCACAGAGAATCCCCGATGGCCACTATACCTAGCCATTAATTGGGGGATAACTAAAGGGCCCTAACAATCCGTTCATTAGTAAGTGCAGTCCAAAGATTAAGAGGGTGATAGCATTCAATGGTTGATACAACGTCCTTTTTGAGAGGATGGGTGGTAAACTCTTGACTGTGAAGATATAGGTGTACTGAGAATTAAGTCGTTGGTGTTAATAAATGGATTTCGTTTCTTCTTTCACCAAAACAGTATTGGAGAGAGATAGGAAATCAGAAGCGAAGGTGCCATTCTGCTCCCAGGTGCAAATGTGTGAACAGTAAAATTAAAAAAAATAGCAAAAAAGATTTTTAAGAATCCGAATTTTATTGTAGACAAACAGTCTTGAATGTTCTCCTTATGTATAAATTTTGAGTAGAGATCACAATTGTGATGCTTTGGGTAAGAAAAGCAAACACAGGCACCCCAAAAATTCAAAAAAAAAGAGCTTTTCTAGAGTAGCAATTTTGTCTTTTTTGTAGGAGCAAATCAAATGTTAGTTCCAAATGAAATTTTGCACCGGAGTAGAACATTAAGTGTTACAAGAAAATTCAGTTTTTTTGTAGATTTACTGTTCATCTGGATGCGTGTGCACCTGGGAGCAGAAACTGATCACAAGGATAGATCTGAAAAATCTCGAAACAGATGGAGCATATCTGATTTTTTTTGCGAGAGCATATCAAATTGCGCTAGCACGGTGATAAATCCACAATGGTGCGGTCGAGTGCAATCGGCACGTGTAAGAAACATGTGGATGTAATACAGTTCTCATCCCCTGCAAAAAAATACAGTTCTCATGTGTAATGCTAGAAATTTATTTGTTAAGTCATAATTGGACAATGTAAAACGCACGCCAGCCAAGACAACACCACGACATATCCTAGGACACCTAACCTCCATAAGAACGCCCTGGGGAGGGGAAACAGTGCAAAGCGTTGCTGCTGTCGAGTCCAAAGTGGACGAGAGACATCGCCTGGAACCTAGATAAGGAGAGGAGAACCACAACGACGTTCTCAAGAGCATAGTTTTTGCTCAGCAGCTCACTCATGCTAGCGAGGTATCTAGGACAACTGCGACGAGCGTAGGCCTCCAGATCCGGCTCTAGGAGTTGCTACTGCCAACGACCGAGAATGAGCCTGAGCCAACAACTGCTACACCCCTCGCCGCACATACGACCAAGAGACATAGCCATCACTGTCATCATGATGCATGTTGAGTACAACTAACCACTACCAGCCGCAGCTCCAACGCCCGCCCGCGTCGCCGACATTGCCGCTCGTCGCTGCCGCCGCGCCCTCAGATGAATGCCGCATACCGCGTTGCATGCAACCCAACAGGGAGGAAGTGAGCCTGAGCCGAATGGGCAGTTCGCCTGCGGCAGTGAGGGGGGTCGAAGGCTGGGAGGAGGTGGAAGGCAGCGCTAGCTAGGGTTCGCACCATGCTCGTGAGAGCGGCCCGAGCGAAAAAAGTACTCCCTCTGTAAACTAATATAAGAGCGTTTAGATAACTAAAGTAGTGACCCAAACGCTCTTATATTAGTTTACGGAGGGAGTATAATAACTACATTTTCTTAGAACAAGATAACAATGTATTAGAATTAGCCTCTCGTCTTATATATGAAATGGACGGTGAAAGAAACTCAGGCGTTTGCAAGTAAACGTTACTACAGTATTGTTTAGTAAAACCAAAGCCAATCAGCGGAGTACGTTATTTTTGAAGTTGTTGGGACTGATTAATTGGACGAAAGAATTCTCCATCTGCATGTCAAGTACAGGTAACCACTGCTACTGGCCACTTAATTATCAAAGTGTACGTTGATTCAAAAGCCCAAACTGCCAAACAGCAACTTCCAAAACGTGTTTAATACTGCATGCACGAGCTTACGGAGAATCATTTAATTAAGAGAGAAAATCCAGAACTAAGAGGGTGCTTGGATCCAATGGACTATTTTTAGTCTGATTAAAAATAGTTTATTTTAGAGGCTAAAGTTCCAAGCACCCCTGACTAAAGAGAGGCTAGGATTAGTCTTGAGGCTAAAATTTTTTAGTCATAGGAAACCTACTAAAATGTGTATTAGCCCTCTCTCTCCTTATTTAGTTCCTCTACTTTAACACATGCGAGTATCGGATTGGATGGTTTGAAGGATAATAAATGCTCAATAACTTGATTTTAGTCTCCTTAGTATTTGGATCCAAGCATGGGTGAGACTAGTAAGTTTTAGTTCCACTACTTTTAGTCATGGGACTAAGAGGGTGCTTGGATACGTTTTAGTCCCATGACTAAAAGTAGTGGGACTAAAACTTGCTAGCCTCACCCATGCTTGGATCCAAATACTAAAGAGACTAAAATCAAGTTATTGAGCATTTATTATCCTTCAAACCATCCAATCCGGAACTCGCATGTGTTAAAGTAGAGGAATTAAATGAGGAGAGAGAGGGCTAATACACATTTTAGTAGGTTTCCTATGACTAAAAAATTTTAGCCTCAAAACTAGTCCTAGCCTCTCTTTAGTCAGGGATGCTTGGAACTTTAGCCTCTAAAAGAGACTATTTTTAGTCAGACTAAAAATAGTCCCTTGGATCCAAGCACCCTCTAAAACGTATCCAAGCACCCTCTAAACGGAGGAAAAATCCTCGGCTTTTAGGTGGAAGGTTTTCATGATGGATGGGGTGCATCGATCCAGATCGCGTGCGAATTAAGTTCGTCTCACAGGTTGTTACCCCTGCCCGTTATTAAAGGCTTTCTATTCGGTGGTTATGGAAAACAATCTCCCGCCTTAAATTCGTGATTAGATCGATGTGGGCGAGCTATGATTGCAATGCAATATTGAGAAGAGCCTTTAAAACAGAAGATGCGCCGTGGCCAATTGCGTTTCTTTTCCCCTCATAAATTCCAAGAGTAGCTACCGCCATTGAATTGGATAGCGTTTCCTATAAATATCTCATGAATAATGTTGTTCCTATAAACTTTCAAATTATCATCGTCTAACTTCGGCACACCATATCAAAGTCATGTGAAAACGTTCCACTCTTGAGCGCCCTACAGATAGGAACAATAATTAAAAGTACTCCCTCCGGTCCTTTTTACTCTGCGTATTAGATTTGTGTCAAGTCAAATTTTACAAAGTTTGAACAAATTTATATTAAAAAATATTAACATCTAGAATACCAAATATATATATTATGAAATTAAATTTCATAATGAATTTAACAATATTGATTTGTCATTGTGAATGTTCATAGCTTTTCATATAAGTTTGGTCAAAGTAGAGATATTTTAATTTCAGACAAAACTTATATGTAGACTAAAAAGGACTAGAGGGACTACGCACAAAATGTTACCGCTTTTCGACTATTTTCATGTCTATACATCTCCTCAACTTTTTTAGAAGAAAGTCAATTTTCCTCACTGAAATATATCATATTTATGGGGGTTTTACCACATAACGGACGAGTAGATTTGAAAATTTCAACCATCATAGAGTTAATTACTTGATGACATATATGACTAAAATTACATCCAAAAAATACCAGAAAGACAAGCAATATGGGAAAAAGTTAACAAGTTGAAGTCGTCTATTTAGGAACCGATTGGATGTGTTCTAGGATATGTGTGGAAAACGATTTCTCATGAATATTTAGTAGTTTCTGACTAAAAACGACATTGATAAATAGACGATATTCCCGCTGAATATTCCACAGTGTCACTACTAGAATTCCCAGTAGTCCTCCATGCCCCAAGGTTGGAGACTTGTTTTTATAACAGGACATAGCTTCATGGATTAGTTTTTCTAAACCTAGAGTTCTCCAAACAACTGCCGCTCAATCTCATTTTAAGAGTGCATGCTAGATATCTCCAGCACATTCGAGCGACACATGCACCAGGCTTGCATGTTGATATGCCTATTAGCCAAAATTGTCTAGCACGACAAAATTCCATGAAGACATTTAAATACCAAAATAGAACTTTCCGAAGCTAGAACCTCCTGAAGTTTACTCTTATGATGATTAAGCATTTTTATCCCTTGGCACATCATTCGTCTTAATTTTCTTTGCGTTGGTGTTCCCATTCAACGACAAGCTGATCTGATTAAAACTACGCCTAACTTAGTATGTAAACATACAACAAAATCTTCAAAGCTCTGGATTATTGGAATCTAAATAATATATTCAACATCAATAGGCCATAACAGATCACGCATAAGCTACCCATCTTAATGACCAGTGGTTGAATCAACTTGTTCATCCACCATTGAAACACGCATATTTCTTGAAGATTAACCTCTTGGCATAGGCAGAGGTGGATTGGTTGAAGATTGACATTGATGCATCGTTCCTGAAGGAGGATGGCCGTTCGTATGACGGTATTATCGCCCGTACGCACGAGGGAAAAGGTGTTGCCGGGATGGGTGTTTTACTCGGGCGGGGGTGCGCTGCATAAGAGGCGGAAGTTGGGGCTTGCTATGAAGCTCGGGTCTGGCAGAATCATATTAGAATATAATTACTCTATGGTGGCACGGGCTATTGGCCTAAGGTATTACCGTTCTAGATGGCACAATGTGTACAAAGAGATCCTGGAGTATTTGGGTGGAATGGTATACAAGGTTATGACAATGGAGAGAGCTGGTAATGTGTTCGCTCATGAAAATGGAGAGTGAATGGGGTGGAGATGCATTGGGACTTTTTTTTCCCACCCCACATTTAGAGACTAATTCATGTAGATTGTACTCAAAACTCTATTATTTTTTAATGAAAGCCTTCTTAGAAAATAAACAAGCATAGTATGTACCTATCCTTGTAAAAATATATCATGGAGGACTATTATGTATCCATGGATCATCCCATATCTGGATATTATTTCCATTCCCAACCTTTCAAATGCACCTAAACATCATACCCCACCCGTTATGATTTACTCCCTCCGTTCCCAAATACTTGTCTTTCTAGCCATCTCAAATGGTTACAACATACGGATGTATGTAGACATATTTTAGAGTGTAGGTTCATTCATTTTGCTTCGTATGTGGTCACTTGTTGAAATCTCTAGAAAGACAAGTATTTAGGAACGGAGGGAGTACATTGTAAATGATGCACCTTTCTTAATTGAGTTGTCAAAGGTTGTCATCTGGAAAGTTAGGAATTTTGAATATCGATAAAGCTTATAGTAGGATCACTTGAGTCACCGATTTTGTAAGCACGTATTTTCTCTTCGATGGATAATTTTTATTTTCTTTCCATCCATTAGTTCTTTGGCATACTTTCTAAACCAAATATTCAAAAAAAAAACTTTACCGATGGGAGCAGTAACTCCGTTGTGCACTGGCATGTCTACCATTTCTTGTGTCTCTCCTCTTCTCCACATAAATGGATCACCAATGTAACCCAGGTGGTGAAGGCAACAGTCTTATAAGCAATCTTGGAATGCTTGTATTATAATCATTAATCTACTGTTGCCTCTCATAATAAGCCATGACAAATGAAGCTCAAGATGAAGTTGTCTAGTATATTCCCATGACCAATATCTACAATCCCATTTTTGCTTACTACAGAATGCCATGAACCTCCAAGCTAAATCATTAACATTGCCAACAATAACATCTAGAGATTTTTCCCATATATGCTACAATCTAACTATCATTGATGCTTTGCATTAACACAAGACTGACGCTACAATCATCAATATCAGCGGTGAACATGAATTTCAATCCTAATACAGATGGATTACATATGCATATTTTTTGAGCAAACCTCAATTGATATCAAACATCTAAGAGCAAAGAATTTCCACACCCGTGCCATAACCACTGACACTTCCAGCTTACAATTTTCGTGGCGAGAACCAGCTCAGGGACAACCCAAAGGAGAAAAAAAACAGGCCATGCAGCCATCCCAGATTTGTCAGGAGCCAGAGTAGAGGGCGCCCACGAACAAATGTAGAGGACAAGTTGTGAGTCCTATGTTTCAAGTCTGACTAAGTGCCATACCCAGGTGAATATCAAGAGAAGAAAACGACTTGGCACTCGCACTTTCTAAAATCGACTAGAATAGATGGGACCCAAAAGCTCAATGTCAAGCCTTTTTGGGATCTCTCATGTTCTCCACATAAAAGAGTCACCAATGTAACCCATGTGATCAAAACCACAATCACAAGCAATCTATGAATGCTTGTATTATAACCGCCAGCCCAATATTACCTCCCTTCTTGTGCCCATATAGACTTTTGTTAAAAACTCCCATAACAAGCCAAAAACAAGACAGAGATGAAGTTGTATATTCTTGAGGCCAATCCCTACAGCCCCATCATGGGTCACCATAGAACCTAGTGAATCACCAAGTTGAACCATTATCATCACAAATAATAACATCCACAAAATTTGCCACTATACTACTCCCTCCGTCCCAAAATAAGTGACTCAAAAGTGACCCAACTTTGTACTAACTTTAGTACAAAGTTGGGTCACTTTTGAGTCACTTATTTTGGGACGGAGGGAGTACAAAATAACTATCACTGTTCCACATTAACAGAAGATTGGCGCTACAACCATCACTACCCTTGAAAAAAAATGAAATTAAATCTAATTCATATGGATTATATAAGCCCAATCTTAGTTGAGGCACATCTTAGTCATAAAGGTTAGTTCAGACTTCAATTGCTATTGAACTTTCAAGAGCAAAGGAATTTCCACATCCATGCCAAGACCATGGCAATTCCAGCTTACAATTTTCAGGCGAGAACTATTTCACCGTCACCTGGGAGGATAAAAAAGCTCTTGATATTTCCCATTACCACAAGAACATAGCAAAGCTCTAGTGGCTAGCAGCGCCTGTCTACGCCTTGCCCGTCTGGGTTCGAAGCACGAGGCTCACCCATGGCTCTCATTTTTCTTAAATGTCGGCCGCGGGAGTTTGCTTTTTTTGCACCACATCATATAGTACTCTAGAATCAATTAGACATTAATCGTTATGATTTAATCCAATATAAATATATAGTACTCCTTTTGGCACCGTGTAATATAGTACTCCAGAATCGATTAGACATCAATCGTTGCGATATAATCCAATAAAAATATATCAATTAATTTTCCTCCAAAAAATCTTTCTCATTCATTATATACGTATTATACGACGCGGCAATGCTTAATTTTTGTGACTAAAATATGGATGGGCGGATACTATTGAATATGGCACCAATGAATTTAGTGGTTGCATCTGTTTTCTAGATGAACAATAAAACGGCAAACGAATAAATGGAATGGATCAATGCACATAAATCCAGCATGATATTGCAGCGGCAGCCCAAGGGTTCTTCCACGATTTAAATCCAGCCCATTCATGTACTTAGGCTGGTCATAGTGGGGAGTAACTTAGACTAGTGTCATACATATGACACTAGTCTAAGTTACTACCTCCATAATGCAAAGTAACATAATAGTAGTATCATAGATGGCTTCATTTATTAGCTCGTAGACTCATCTTGTCTTGGAAAGCGCTATGTTACAGTAACATATTATGTTACCACCTCTCATTAATTAGTCGCCACATAAGCAGAATTTTCTCGAAGTGCGCTATGTTACTAGCTAAGTTACTCCCACTATGACTAGCCTTATGCGGAGGAGTAAATGACTACTTTAAACGGAAACGAATTCAAATCCCGGCTCTTCGATTCGAGTGAATTAAACACGTCAGCGACCCCAAATTTGTTTCGGGCAGTTAATTCGCATTAATAAACTTCCAACCATTTCCCAACGACGGCAATTAATATATGATTCTTAATGGCTCTCCCTACCCTCCACGCTCGCTGGCACGTGGGCCCCGCGTGTCGGTCGCGCCGGCGGCCTCCCGGTATATATATAGCGGCGCCCCACCACGCATTGCCAAACACCCCACCGATCTCCGTTCTCTCCCTCGGCAGAACGACAAACAGACACAGAAAAGAGGAAGCAGAGGACCGCTGAGAAAGGGAAGAGTAGAATGGCGGCGGAGGTGAGCTCCATCGCCAGGATGCTCCGCGGGGAGGCGGGGAAGGGGGGTAGGGCCGGCGCGGGGAAGGCGACGGAGATGGTGACCATGGATCTGCTCGGCGGGTGCGGCGGCGACGCCGGCGGGCAGGACGAGGTCGTCGACCTCGAGGTCAAGGTGCCCGCCGGCTGGGAGCGACGGCTTGATCTGCTGGTGAGTCCTCCTCCTGTTGTTTCGCCTGTTCGTTTCTCCTCCCCTGTTCTTGCGATCTCAAGATGGTCTGTTCGTCTATGTATGAACAAGTTTGTTACACGTGCGTGCGTGCGTGCATATTTGGTGCTTAATAAATTGGCGCCCGTGTAGTTCCTGTCCGAGATGAAATCGGTTAGAATCATAGTATAATTTGCTTGGTTAGATTATGTCCGCATATCTTCTTCGATCGGTTTAGGAGCATGATGATCAAATTTTTTTGGTTCTGTTGGATTGAATTACAGAGTTTTCGTTCTTCGTGTTCATACCCGTCTTTGATCTTGTTTCAAATTATAACAGAGTGAGTTTCTTGTTTTTGTGCAGTCCGGCAAGACGTTCCTGACCCCTCATCGCCACCAGGCCGCCCAAGGCGGTCAGCAGGACCTCAACCTCCCTCCCACGGCATCCACCGCTCCCGCCGCCCCCACCACCACCACATGCGCCGCGGTCTGCACCCTCGACATGGTCCGCGACGCCCTGCAGCGCGCCGCCGCCGCGCGGTCAGCCCGCTCGCCGGACACTTCGTCCTCCTCGTCTGCGTCCACCTCCTCGTCGTGCCCCTCCCTGGGAAAGCGCCGCCGCTCGCCGCCTTCAAGCACGGCGTCGCCACCGGCGAACCCGGCCATGCGCGCGGCCGCGTGCCCGTCCTGCCTCACGTACGTGCTCATCGCCGAGGCCGACCCAAGGTGCCCGCGGTGTGCGTCCAAGGTGCCGCCGCTCCCCACCAAGCCCGCCGCCCAAAGCAGCGGGAAGAAGCCGAAGATTGACCTGAATGCTGCCGCCGATGAGACCGAGTGAATGGGAAAACATGATACAGTAGACAATTGGATTTTTTTTTTCTTTCTGGAAAAAGTTCTTTCCAGCCATTAGTTTGTTATACTTCTTACTAGAATATATCATTAGAAACAGTTACATGTTCAGAAAATTATTATCATAGGGTCAAATCAGATATTCAAGTTGGACTTCGTTAATTTATTTAGTTTTTTCCCTTCATTTCTTAGCTGTTCTGTTCATTCTCTCGCCAATTAGCAATGGGAATAGTCATTTTTTCACCGTAAAAGATAACCTTTTTTCTCGGGTCGTCGCAATTAATAACACGATTGGTATGGCAACTGAGCTGGATCTTCTTTGCAAAATTAATGCAGTTATGTGTACACCACGTATATAAATAGTGTATATCGCTTTTTTGTATTTTCTCAACAATAATACTCGGTACGTACGAGTACCCTGGTATTTTATACCGTGGCAAATACGCAAGTGTGGTACCATGCAAAAAAAAACGCAAGTTTGGTACAAAACCACGATACAAAATCGCAAGTGCAGTATCCACGACGTAGAAAAATCACGATACGTACGTACGTGGTCTTGTCGATCGAACCTTATCAGCTGGAGGGCGATATGGGGTGCCCTATTGGACAAGAACCGATAGACTGACGTCGAATCCAAATCCATGGACTGCGACTGACCGTATTGGGCGATTAGTCTTTTCTGTGGATGGTAGAAATTTACTCTACCGTGTAAAACTCGTATAGGCAGATTTGCATTCAGGAATATGTTGAGAGCCACTTGATGGGTGCCACCTGTAAAATTCCTTCATACACTTGCGTCCCAAAATACTACTACTAGTAGTCTTTTTTTTGCACGGAATACAAGTGCTTTGTATAAAAAATATTGCGGCAAATACTTTGTATAAAATTAACGTCAATAGATTTTTATTAGATGATTTCTGATTTTTTTTAATCACGTGATAGTAGTATATCTGATATGAATGAGGTAATCCATAGTCAAAGCCTTTTGTGACAACTCAAAATATGTACTAGTCCTTAGTGTAGTGAAAAAACCCTAGAAAAGAGTTAGTAATCACACCCTAAGATCCAATCCTTTAAAATTATTAACGATTATCCCCGTGATAAATGAATTATCAAAGAATCAATAAGGCAAAATTCTTGTTGGCATATGTAAACGGTGTCTGAACCCTCGATGTGAAGTAGTGGTGATCAACCATTTACGCCACTCCCCCTCCCCCCTCCAACCCTCTGGTATTCATCTTGTTCTCCGCTTATTATTAGAGTTATCTTCTTTTCTTGAAGATTTTGTCATGTCCCTCACTCATCTAGAGAGTATAACCGTGTCCGTTATATAACTACAAATTCATGGCTAAATTAGCTATATCTAAGAAGTTGGAATCTTTCGTACTCTCTCCGACCGAAAAAACTTGTCCCAAACTTATTTCTCAAATGAATGTATCTATCACTAACTTAGTACTAGATACGTCCATTTGAGGGACAAACTTTTTCGGACGGAGGGAGTACATTTATTTCATTTTCAATATTACAATATCATCTTAAGAGGAAAACATTATCTCCGGGCAGAGCAAGCTCCGCGTGAATGTTATATATAAGGTGCTTGATTGTCAACTCGACACTTTATGTCGAGCAGCTTTTGCATCTCATCCTAAAGTACAAAAGTCAGTCCGTCACAAACATACTTCGTGTTCTCCGCCCGTGCTAGAATGTTCCTCCCTTCTTCTAGATTTTATTGTGTCCTTCACTCATCTCCGGCTTATAATTGCATTTGTTATATTGATGTAAATTTATGGCTAAATTAGTCTCATTAAGTTGTTGAAATCTTTTACATATTTTGTTTTTTGATATTACAGTTGTCCGTCGGGAACAAGCTCCGTGTGGATGTTATATATAATAAGGTGCATCCTTGTCCACTAGACCCTTGATGTCGGAAAAAGGATAAAAGTCGGCTAGTCAAGAACATACCTCGTGTTAAACCCGGGCATGGGCAGCCTGGTCCGACGACCCGGCCCGAGCTCGGCCCAAAAAACCCGGGTCGGGCCGGGTCGGGCTTGACATTCGGGTCGGGCTCGGGCTTTGTTTTGCAGCCCGAAAGATAGTTCGGGCCAGGCTCGGGCTTCTATTTTTTTGAATTTTGGGCCGGGCTTTCAGGCTTCGGGCCGGGCTTGCACGTGCGCGTACTAAAAAACAACATTTGGGCCGGGCTTTCGGGCTTCGGGCTAGATTTCGGGCCGGGCTCAGGCTTGAAAACATGGAGTATTTTGGGCTTCGGGCCGGGCTCAGGCTTGAGAAATGAAGGTCGGGCTTTTGCAAGCCCGGCCCGAAACCCGGCTTGGCCTGACGTTTGCCCGGGTTTACCTCGTGTTCTCCGCCTATGTTGGAATGTTCTTCCCTTCTTCGAGATTTTGTTGCGTCCCTCACTAATTCGGGAAAATATCATTACTGTGTCCATTATATAACTATGAATTTACGGCTAAATTAGTTCCATTTAAGCAGTTGAAAACTTTTATGCATTTCTCCACTTCCAATATTACACAAAAAATCATTCCACCAGGAATAAACCCCGTGTGAGTATTATATACAAAGTGAATGCTTCTCCACTTGACACCTGATGTCAAGCACACTTTGAGGTATCATTGTTAAAGAACGAGTCGATCCATCCAGAATAGAGCTCGTGCTGGTGTTATATATAAGGTGCACTTGTCCACTACTGCCTCTATCCTGGTTTATTGGTCCCCTTTGTATTTTGTGTTATATTTTAACTTTAGATTTAACTAACAAAATGTTAATGCATGTTACCAAAAATAATATCATTAGAAACTTTGCTCAAATACGAATCCAATGATATAATTTTTGGTGACATGCATTATTATTATTTTAGTTAAATCTATGGTCAAAGTTTGACACAAAGTACTAAGGGGACCAATAAACCAGGACAGAGGTAATATATTTTTATTTGAAGTGGAGGCAATATCTTTGCTAAATTATTAATTAAGAAGAAAAGAGTTGCCCGGTTAAATAACGGAAAGCCGGGCTAAAAGTGTCACAATCCGCTACTCGGTGCACACAAGATACCCCGCACACACACCATCATGAAGACAAAGTCATCGAGGTGGCAAATTGGTGTCATAGACATCACTTCTCCCAGATCAAGTGTCATCATCATCACTTCTCCTTGAGCAAGCGACTCCTACTTCGCCGCGTATGACCATCGATTCATCCCACTCCATAGAGGTCATGCAAACCCACATGAAGATCTAGGCAAACCACCCAGCCACCTGCGCGGAGACAATGCAACTCCAATTTCGATGGAGAGTTGCAAAGGAGAAATACGCAAGGATTTAGAACTTGTCCACTATGACACTATGACATCTGATGTCTAGTGTTGGAATGCCCTAGAGGCAATAATATTGTATTATTATATTTTCATATTCATAATTAAGAGTTTATATTCTACGCTATAACTGCTATGATCCTGGAATGTGCGATTCGGTGGAAAACTCGTATTCACATGTGGAACGATAAACGATAAAATATGATTCCTAGTCTCGCCTCTAAGACTACCTCAAGTGTTGTTTGTGATCATGTTTTTTGGATCTTAGGATATCGTTAACTGAAAGGATAGTCCCAAAACAACTTTGGGAATATGACGTTGGAAGAACGATCATATTGAATTGACCCAAACTTGTTTGCTATACTTTGAGATACAATCGTCACAAGTCAATCGTTATAAGATGGAGAGTTAACACTTTAGTTCCTTACACCATGAGAGTATCGTAATCATTTCTTACTGTACAATGGACTTTGGGTTTCTCAAACATCATTTGTAACACGATGAGCATAACGACAATTTACAGGTTTATTAGAAAGTTTAACAAGGGACTAGATAGCTCAAGAGTGAGATTTTCTCCTCCGACAATGGATACATATTATTAGGGATCTCCCGGTGTGATGGCATCAATCATCGTCTCGCCAAACTCAAGTGACTAGGTCCCAGGGATGCCGGAACATGTCAACGAGAAAGAAGAACAAAACCGTTAACGAGGAGACCAGTACAGTGAGCATTAGAATGACTCAAGAGGATACCGATATATCTCACCTTAGGTTTGGTAAAGTATCACAAAGCAAAGGGAATAACAGATGATAACTAAAGTTCACTCGAATGGCATTCATGTATTCATAGGGATCAATATGGATGTCCACGGTTCCGCTATTGGTCATTGAACGAAAGGGGTTATGTTCATGTCTATGTTTTATCGAACCTCCAGGGTCATAAGCTTAAGGGAATCACGATCTACTGAGTGTTAGTGGAGCAAGAGTAATGAGGAAATATTTATGAAATAGTTTCATTAATAGTAGAATTAGTTTTGAGAGAAACCAGAAGCGTTCTCAAGTTACCAGAAGGGTTTCGGGATTTACCGGGTAATACCAGGAATAATATATAGGTGAAAAATGTTTCCGGTGATGTTAAATTAATAATAAAAGGCTCTATTAATGATTAAGAGGATTTTATAATTATTTAAATATGAACAGACCAAGGAAAATACAGTAAGGCTAAGTGGTGGAGAGTTATTAGGCCCTAGGGGCCAATAACAAAGGTGGCGCCCCTCCCCCCTAGGGTGGGCGTAAGGAGGCATGCCTCCTCCCCTCTTCTAGCACCCCTCCCCTCTCCTCTAACCTATATATACTTGAGGATTTGGCCGTTTGGACATACAAGTTTTAGAGCTTCCTCTAGTTCTCTAGTTCTAGTTCAAGTTTATCCAATTAGAGCTAGATCTAATCCTCTCTAGTCATCATAATTAGAAACCCAATGTGGTTCTAATATTATCCCTCTAATTCCCCGGCATCGGTTAGCTCTGGACGGCGAAGCGCTGCCGGACCATGAAGACCGTACGCTTGCAAACTGTTAGAGGTCATGCTTTCGATGTTCTGTTCGAGGGATCATTCGTGGACGGTTCAAGGGACTTCAAGTAAGATCTGCACCGACTCTTCTTCCGCTACAACTGAGAGTTGGTAACGATCCGATCCATACCACATCTTCATAGTGTTCCTGATTTGATCGTAGGACGATTTTTTTTTGTTTTCTACTACATGATGTCTAGTACGCAACCTTCATCTTGTAGACATTGTTGGGCCTCCAAGTGCACAGGTTTGTAGGACAGTAGCAAATTTCCCTCAAGTGGATGACCTAAGGTTTATCAATCCGTGGGAGGCATAGGTTGAAGATGGTCGCTCTCAAACAACCCTGCAACCAAATAACAAAGAGTCTCTTGTGTCCCCAACACAACCAATACAATGGTAAATTTATAGGTGCACTAGTTCGGCGAAGAGATGGTGATACAAGTGCAATATGGATGGTAGATATAGGTTTTTGTAATCTGAAAATATAAAAACAGCAAGGTAACTAATGATAAAAGTGATCGAAAACTGTATTGCAATGCGTTGAAACAAGGCCTAGGGTTCATACTTTCACTAGTGCAAGTTCTCTAAACAATAATAACAAAATTGGATCATATAACTATCCCTCAACATGCAGCAAGAGTCACTCCAAAGTCACTAATAGCGGAGAACAAACGAAGAGATTATTGTAGGGTACGAAACCACCTCAAAGTTATCCTTTCTGATCGATCTATTCAAGAGTCCGTATTAAAAATAACACGAATCTATTCTTTCCATTCGATCTATCCTAGAGTCCGTACTTGAATAACACCTTAAGAGATAAATCATCCAAAACCCTAATGTCACCTAGATACACCAATGTCACCTCAAGTATCCGTGGGTATGATTATACGATATGCATCACACAATCTCAGATTCATCTATTGAACCAACATAAAGAACTTCAAAGAGTGCCCCAAAGTTTCTACCGGAGAGTCAAGACGAAAACGTGTGCCAACCCTTATGCATAAGTTCACAAGGTCACTGAACCTGCAAGTTGATCACCAAAACATATATCAAGTAGATCACATGAATATCCCATTGTCACCACAGATAAGCACATGCAAGACATACATCAAGTGTTCTCAAATCCTTAAAGACTCAATCCGATAAGATAACTTCAAAGGGAAAACTCAATCCATTACAAGAGAGTAGAGGGAGAGAAACATCATAAGATCCAACTATAATAGCAAAGCTCGCGATACATCAAGATCGTGCCAAATCAAGAACACGAGAGAGAGAGAGAGAGAGAGAGAGAGAGAGAGAGAGAGAGATCAAACACATAGCTACTGGTACATACCCTTAGCTTGAGGGTGAACTACTCCCTCCTCGTCATGGAGAGTGCCGGGATGATGAAGATGGCCACCGGTGATGGATCCCCCCTCCGGCAGGGTGCCGGAATAGGGTACCGATTGGTTTTTGGTGGCTATAGAGGCTTGCGGCGGCGGAACTCCCGATCTAGGTTATGTTCTGGAAGTCTGGGTATATATAAGAGGTTTTGGCGTCGGGAACAAGTCAGGGGGTCTTCGAGGCGGCCACGAGGTAGGGGGCGCACCCAGGGGGATAGGGCGCTCCCCCACCCTCGTGGGTGCCTCGGGATTCTTCTGGCCCATCTCCGATACTCCGTGGGCTTCTTCTAGTCCAAAAATAATCTCCGTGAAATTTCAGGTCAATTGGACTCCGTTTGGTTTTCCTTTTCTGCGATACTCAAAAACAAGGAAAAAAACAGAAACTGGCACTGGGCTCTAGGTTAATTGGTTAGTTCCAAAAATCATATAAAATAGCATATAAATGAATATAAAACATCCTAGATGGATAATATAATAGCATGGAACAATAAAAAATTATAGATACATTGGAGACGTATCAAGCATCCCCAAGCTTAATTCCTGCTTGTCCTTGAGTAGGTAAATGATAAAAACAGAATTTTTTATGTGGAATGCTACCTAACATAATTTTCAATGTAATTCTCTTTATTGTGGCATGAATGTTCAGATCCGAAAGATACAAGACAAAAGTTTAATATTGACATAAAAATAATAATACTTCAAGCATGCTAACCAGGCAATTATGTCTTCTCAAAATAACATAGCCAAAGAAAGCTCATCCCTACAAAATCATATAGTTTGGCTATGCTCCATCTTCGTCACACAAAATGCTCTCATCATGCACAACCCCGATGACAATCCAAGCAATTGTTTCATACTTTAGTATTCTCAAACTTTTTCAACTTTCACGCAATACATGAGCGCGAGCCATGGACATATCACTATGGGTGGAATAGAATATGATGATGGAGGTTGTGTGGAGAAGACAAAAAGGGAGAAAGTCTTGCATCGATGTGGCTAATCAATGGGCTATGGAGATGCCCATCAATTGATGTCAATGCGAGGATTAGGTATTGCCATGCAATGGATGCACTAGAGCTATAAATGTATGAAAGCTCAACAAAAGAAACTAAGTGGGTGTGCATCCAACTTGCTTGCTCACAAAGACCTAGGCATTTGAGGAAGCCCATTGTTGGAATATACAAGCCAAGTTCTATAATGAAAAGTTCCCACTAGTATATGAAAGTGACAAAATAAGAAACTCTCTATCAGGAAGATCATGGTGCTACTTTGAAGCACAAGTGTGGAAAAAGGATAGTAGCATTGTCCCTTCTGGGCCTTTCTCTTTATTTGGCCTTTCCCTTTTTTTCTTCTTTTTTGTCCTTTTTTCGGGACAATGCTCTAATAATGATGATCATCACACTTATATTTATTTACAAATCGATACTAGAACAAAGTATGACTCTATATGAGTGCCTCCGGCGGTGTACCGGGATGGGCAATGAAACAAGAGTGACATGTATGAAAAATTATGCATGGTGGCCTTGCCACAAATACAATGTCAACTACATGATCATGCAAGGCAATATGACAATGATGAAGCATGACGGAACGGTGGAAAGTTGCATGGAAATATATCTCGGAATGGCTATGGAAATGCCATAATAGGTAGGTATGGTGGCTGTTTTGAGGAAGATATAAGGAGGTTTATGTGTGATAGAGCGTATCATATCACGGGGTTTGGATGCACCGGCGAAGTTTGCACCAACTCTCGAGGTGAGAAAGGGCAATGCACGGTACCGAAGAGGCTAGCAATGATGGAAAGGTGAGAGTGTGTATAATCCATGGACTCAACATTAGTCATAAAGAACTCACATACTTATTGCAAAAAATATACAAGTATTCAAAACCAAGCACTACGTGCATGCTCCTAGGGGGATAGATTGGTAGAAAAAGACCATCGCTCGCCCCCGGCCGCCACTCATAAGGAGGACAATCAAATAAACACCTCATGCTTGAAATTTGTCACACAACGTTTACCATACGTGCATGCTACAAGACTTGCAAACTCCAACACAAGTATTTCTCAAATTCACAATTACTCAACTAGCATGACTTTAATATCACCATGTTTATATCTCAAAACAATTATAAAGTATCAAACTTCTCATAGTATTTAATGCACTTTATATGAAAGTTTTTTATTATACCCATCTTGGATGCCTATCATATTACGACTAGTTTCATAACCAAAGCAAATTGCCATGCTGTTTAGGACTCTGAAAATAATATAAGTGAAGCATGAGAGTTCGACAATTTCAAAATAAAACTACCTCCATGCTCTAAGAAAATATAAGTGAAGCACTAGAGCAAATGACAAACTACTCCGAAAAATATAAGTGAAGATCAATGAGTAGTTGAATAATTATGTAACTATGTGAAGACTCTCTAACATTTAAGAATTTCAGATCTTGGTATTTTATTTAAACAGCAAGCAAAACTAAATAAAATAAAATGACGATCCAAGCAAAACACATATCATGTGGTAAATAAAAATATAGCTCCAAGTGAAGTTTCCTATGAACGAAGACGAAAGAGGGGATGCCATCCGGGGCATACCCAAGCTTAGGCTCTTGGTTGTCCTTGAATATTACCTCGGGGTGCCTTGGGCATCTCCAAGCTTAGTCTCTTGCCACTCCTTATTCCATAGTCCATCGAATCTTTACCCAAAACTTGAAAACTTCACAACACAAAACTCAACAGAAAACTCGTAAGCTCCGTTAGTACAAGAAAATAAATCACCACTTAGGTGTTGGGGAACGTAGTAATTTCAAAAAAATTCCTACGCACACGCAAGATCATGGTGATGCATAGCAATGAGAGGGGAGAGTGTTGTCCACATACCCTCGTAGACCGAAAGCGGAAGCGTTATAACAACGCGGTTGATGTAGTTGCACGTCTTCACGGCCCGACCGATCAAGCACGGAAACTACGACACCTCCGAGTTCTAGCACACGTTCAGCTCAATGACGATCCCCGGACTCCGATCCAGCAAAGTGTCGGGGATGAGTTCCGTCAGCACGACAGCATGGTGACGATCTTGATGTTCTACCGTCGCAGGGCTTCGCCTAAACACCGCTATGATATGACCGAGGTGGAATATGGTGGAAGGGGGCACCGCACACGGCTAAGGAACGATCACGAAGATCAACTTGTGTGTCTTGGGGTGCCCCCTTGCCCCCGTATATAAAGGAGGGAGGGGGGAGGTGCGGCCGGCCCCTAGGGGTGCGCCTGGGGGAGTCCTACTCCCACCGGGTGTAGGACTCCCCCCTCTTGCCTTGTTGGTGAAGGAAAGGGGAAGGGGGAAAGAGGAAAGGGGGGCGCCACCCCCCCTTCATTGTCCTATTCGGACTGGGGGGAGGGGGCGCGCGGCCTTCCCTGGCCGGCCCTCCTCTTCTCCCTTAGGGCCCATGTAGGCCCATTAACCCCCGGGGGGTTTCGATAACCCCCGGTACTCCGGTAAAATCCTAATTTCACCCAGAACGATTCTGATATCCAAATATAGGCTTCCAATATATCAATCTTTATGTGTCGACCATTTCGAGACTCCTTGTCTGTCCGTGATCACATCTGGACTCCGAACAACCTTCGGTACATCAAAACATATAAACTCATAATGAAACTGTCATCGTAACGTTAAGCGTGCGGACCCTACGGGTTCGAGAACAATGTAGACATGACCGAGACACGTCTCCGGTCAATTACCAATAGCGGAACCTGGATGCTCATATTGGCTCCCACATATTCTACGAAGATCTTTATCGGTCAGACCGCATAACAAAATACGTTGTTCTCTTTGTCATCGGTATGTTACTTGCCCGAGATTCGATCGTCGGTATCTCAATACCTAGTTCAATCTCGTTTCCGGCAAGTCTCTTTACTCGTTCCGTAATACATCATCTCACAACTAACTCATTAGTTGCAATGCTTGCAAGGCTTATGTGATGTGCATTACCGAGAGGGCCCAGAGATACCTCTCCGACAATCAGAGTGACAAATCCTAATCTCGAAATACGCCAACCCAACATGTACCTTCGGAGACACCTGTAGAGCTCCTTTATAATCACCCAGTTACGTTGTGACGTTTGGTAGCACACAAAGTGTTCCTCCAGCAAACGGGAGTTGCATAATCTCATAGTCATAGGAACATGTATAAGTCATGAAGAAAGCAATAGCAACATACTAAACGATCGGGTGCTAAGCTAATGGAATGGGTCATGTCAATCACATCATTCTCCTAATGATGTGATCCCGTTAATCAAATGACAACACATGTCTATGGTTAGGAAACACGACCATCTTTGATCAACGAGCTAGTCAAGTAGAGGCATACTAGTGACACTCTGTTTGTCTATGTATTCACACAAGTATTATGTTTCCGGTTAATACAATTCTAGCATGAATAATAAACATTTATCATGATATAAGGAAATAAATAATAACTTTATTATTGCCTCTAGGGCATATTTCCTTCAGTCTCCCACTTGCACTAGAGTCAATAATCTGGATTACACAGTAATGATTCTAACACCCATGGAGCCTTGGTGCTGATCATGTTTTGCTTGTCGAAGAGGCTTAGTCAACGGGTCTGCAACATTCAGATCCGTATGTATCTTGCAAATCTCTATGTCTCCCACCTGGACTAGATCCCGGATGGTATTGAAGCGTCTCATGATGTGCTTGGTTCTCTTGTGAAATCTGGATTTCTTCGCCAAGGCAATTGCACCAGTATTGTCACAAAAGATTTTCATTGGAACCGATGCACTAGGTATGACACCTAGATCGGATATGAACTCCTTCATCCAGACTCCTTCGTTTGCTATTTCCGAAGCAGCTATGTACTCCGCTTCACATGTAGATCCCGCCACGACGCTTTGTTTAGAACTGCACCAACTGACAGCTCCACCGTTTAATGTAAACACGTATCTGGTTTGCGATTTAGAATCATCCGGATCAGTGTCAAAGCTTGCATCAACGTAACCATTTACGATGAGCTCTTTGTCACCTCCATATACGAGAAACATATCCTTAGTCATTTTTAGGTACTTCAGGATGTTCTTGACCGCTGTCCAGTGATCCACTCCTGGATTACTTTGGTACCTCCCTGCTAGACTTATAGCAAGGCACACATTAGGTCTGGTACACAACATTGCATACATGATAGAGCCTATGGCTGAAGCATAGGGAACATCTTTCATTTTCTCTCTATCTTCTGTAGTGGTCGGGCATTGAGTCTTACTCAACTTCACACCTTGTAACACAGGCAAGAATCATTTCTTCGCCTGATCCATTTTGAACTTTTTCAAAACTTTGTCAAGGTATGTGCTTTGTGAAAGTCCAATTAAGCGTCTTGATCTATCTCTATAGATCTTAATGCCTAATATGTAAGCAGCTTCACCGAGGTCTTTCATTGAAAAATTCTATTCAAGTATCCCTTTATGCTATCCAGAAATTCTATATCATTTTCGATCAGTAATATGTCATCCACATATAATATCAGAAATGCTATAGAGCTCCCACTCACTTTCTTGTAAATACAGGCTTCTCCAAAAAGTCTGTATAAAACCAAATGCTTTGATCACACTATCAAAGTGTTTATTCCAACTCCGAGAGGCTTGCACCGGTCCATAAATGGATCGCTGGAGCTTGCACACTTTGTTAGCTCCCTTTGGATCGATAAAACCTTCCGGTTGCATCCTATACAACTCTTCCAGAAATCCATTCAGGAATGCAGTTTTGACATCCATCTGCCAAATTCATAATCATGAAATGCGGCAACTGCTAACATGATTCAGACAGACTTAAGCATCGCTACGGGTGAGAAGGTCTCATCGTAGTCAATCGCTTGAACTTGTCGAAAACCTTTTGCGACAAGTCGAGCTTTGTAGATAGTAACATTACCGTCAGCGTCAGTGTTCTTCTTAAAAATCCATTTATTCTCAATTGCTTGCCGATCATCGGGCAAGTCAACCAAAGTCCATACTTTGTTCTCATACATGGATCCCATCTCAGATTTCATGGCTTCAAGCCATTTTGCGGAATCTGGGCTCACCGTCGCTTCTTCATAGTTTGTAGGTTCATCATGATCTAGTAGCATGACTTCCAGAACAGGATTACCGTACCACTCTAGTGTGGATCTTACTCTGGTTGACCTACGAGGTTCAGTAACAACTTGATCTGAAGTTTCATGATCATCATCATTAATTTCCTCACTAATTGGTTAGGTGTCACAAAAACCGGTTTCTGTGATGAACTACTTTCCAACAAGGGAGCAGGTACAATTTACTCATCAAGTTCTACTTTCCTCCCACTCACTTCTTTCGAGAGAAACTCCTTCTCTAGAAAGTTTCCGAATTTAGCAACAAAAGGCTTGCCTTCGGATCTGTGATAGAAGGTGTATCCAATAGTCTCCTTTGGATATCCTATGAAGACACATTTCTCCGATTTGGGTTCGAGCTTATCAGGTTGAAGCTTTTTCACATAAGCATCGCATCCCCAAACTTTCAGAAATGACAACTTTGGTTTCTTGCCAAACCACAGTTCATAAGGCGTCGTCTAAACGGATTTTGATGGTTCCCTATTTAACGCGAATGCGGTCGTCTCTAAAGCATAACCCCAAAACGAGAGCGGTAAATCAGTAAGAGGCATCATAGATCGCACCATATCTAGTAAAGTACGATTATGATGTTCGGACACACCATTACGTTGTGGTGTTCTGGGTGGCATGAGTTGCGAAACTATTCTGCATTGTTTCAAATGTACACCAAACTCGTAACTCAAATATTCTCCTCCACGATCAGATCGTAGAAACTTTATTTTCTTGTTACGATGATTTTCAACTTCACTCTGAAATTCTTTGAACTTTTCAAATGTTTCAGACTTATGTTTCATTAAGTAGATATACCCATATCTGCTTAAGTCATCTGTGAAGGTGAGAAAATAATGATATCCGCCACGAGCCTCAACATTCATCGGACCACATACATCTGTATGTATGATTTCCAACAAATCTGTTGCTCTCTCCATAGTACCGGAGAACGACGTTTTAGTCATCTTGCCCATGAGGCACGGTTCGCAAGTACCAAGTGATTCATAATCAAGTGGTTCCAAAAGTCCATCAGTATGGAGTTTCTTCATGCGCTTTACACCGATATGGCCTAAACGACAGTGCCACAAATAAGTTGCACTAGCATTATCAACTCTGCATCTTTTGGCTTGAACATTATGAATATGTGTATCACTACTATCAAGATTAAACAAAAATAGACCATTCTTCAAGGGTGCATGACCATAAAAGATATTACTCATATAAATAGAACAACCATTATTCTCTGATTTAAATGAATAACCGTCTCGCATCAAACAAGATCCAGATATAATGTTCATGCTCAACGCTGGCACCAAATAACAATTATTTAGGTCTAAAACTAATCCCGAAGGTAGATGTAGAGGTAGCGTGCCGACCGCGATCACATCGACTTTGGAACCATTTCCTACGCGCATCATCACCTCGTCCTTTGCCAATCTTCGTTTAATCCGTAGTCCCTGTTTTGAGTTGCAAATATTAGCAACAGAACCAGTATCAAATACCCAGGTGCTACTGCGAGCATTAGTAAGGTACACATCAATAACATGTATATCACATATACCTTTGTTCACCTTGCCATCCTTCTTATCCGCCAAATATTTGGGGCAGTTCCGCTTCCAGTGACCAGTCTGCTTGCAGTAGAAGCACTCAGTTTCAGGCTTAGGTCCAGACTTGGGTTTCTTCTCCTGAGCAGCAACTTGCTTGATGTTCTTCTTGAAGTTCCCTTCTTCTTTCCCTTGCCCTTTTTCTTGAAAGTAGTGGTCTTGTTGACCATCAACACTTGATGCTCCTTCTTGATTTCTACCTCCGCAGCTTTAAGCATCGCGAAGAGCTCGGGAATAGTCTTTTCCATCCCTTGCATATTATAGTTCATCAAAAAGCTCTTGTAGCTTGGTGGCAGTGATTGGAGAATTCTGTCAATGATGCTATCATCCGGAAGATTAACCCCCAGCTGAATCAAGTGATTATTATACCCAGACATTTTGAGTATATGCTCACTGACAGAATTATTCTCCTCCATCTTGCAGCTGTAGAACTTATTGGAGACTTCATATCTCTCAATCCGGGCATTTGCTTGAAATATTAACTTCAACTCCTGGAACATCTCATATGCTCCATGACGTTCAAAACATCGTTGAAGACCCGGTTCTAAGCCGTAAAGCATGACACACTGAACTATCGAGTAGTCATCAGCTTTGCTCTGTCAGACGTTCATAACATCTGGAGTTGCTCCAGCAGCAGGCCTGGCACCCAGCGGTGCTTCCAGGGCGTAATTCTTCTAGGCAGCAATGAGGATAATCCTCAAGTTATGGACCCAGTCCGTGTAATTGCTACCATCATCTTTCAACTTTGCTTTCTCAAGGAACACATTAAAATTCAACGGAACAACAACACGTGCCATCTATCTATAATCAAACATAGACAAGCAAGATACTATTAGGTACTAAGTTCATGATAAATTTAAGTTCAATTAATCATATTACTAAATAACTCCCACTTAGATAGACATCCCTCTAATCCTTCTAAGTGATCACGTGATCCATATTAACTACACCATGTCCGATCATCACGTGAGATGGAGTAGTTTCAACGGTGAACATCAATATGTTGATCATATCTACTATATGATTCATGCTCGACCTTTCGGTCTCCGTGTTTCGAGGCCATATCTGTTATATGCTAGGCTCGTCAAGTTTAACCTGAGTATTCCGCGTGTGCAACTATTTTGCACCCGTTGTATTTGAACGTAGAGCCTATCACACCCGATCATCACATGGTGTCTCAGCACGAAGAACTTTCGCAACGGTGCATACTCAGGGAGAACACTTATACTTTGATAATTTAGTGAGGGATCATCTTATAATGCTACCGTCAATCAAAGCAAGATAAGATGCATAAAAGATAAACATCACATGCAATCAACATAAGTGATATGATATGGCTATCATCATCTTGTGCTTGTGATCTCCATCTCCGAAGCAACATCATGATCACCATCGTCACCGGCGCGACACCTTGATCTCCATCGTAGCATCGTTGTCGTCTCGCCAATCTTATGCTTCTACGACTATCGCTACCGCTTAGTGATAAAGTAAAGCATTACAGGGCGATTGCATTGCATACAATAAAGCGACAACCATATGGCTCCTGCCAGTTGCTGATAACTCGGTTACAAAACATGATCATCTCATAAAATAAAATTTAGCATCATGTCTTGACCATATCACATCACAACATGCCCTGCAAAAACAAGTTAGACGTCCTCTACTTTGTTGTTGCAAGTTTTACGTGGCTGCTACGGGCTTAGCAAGAACCGTTCTTACCTACGCATCAAAACCACAATGATAGTTTGTCAAGTTAGTGCTGTTTTAACCTTCACAAGGACCGGGAGTAGCCACACACGGTTCAACTAAAGTTGGAGAAACTGACACCCGCCAGCCACCTGTGTGCAAAGCATGTTGGTAGAACCAGTCTCGTGTAATGTCGGTCCGGGCCGCTTCATCCAACAATACCACCGAACCAAAGTATGACATGCTGGTAAGCAGTATGACTTATATCGCCCACAACTCATTTGTGTTCTACTCGTGCATATGACATCTACGCATAAAACCTGGCTCGGATACCACTGTTGGGGAACGTAGTAATTTCAAAAAAATTCCTACGCACACGCAAGATCATGGTGATGCATAACAATGAGAGGGGAGAGTGTTGTCCACGTACCCTCGTAGACCGAAAAGCGGAAGCATTATAACAACGCGGTTGATGTAGTCGTACGTCTTCACGGCCCGACCGATCAAGCACCGAAACTACGGCACCTCCAAGTTCTAGCACACGTTCAGCTCGATGACGATCCTCGGACTCCGATCCAGCAAAGTGTCGGGGATGAGTTCCGTCAGCACGATGGCGTGGTGACGGTCTTGATGTTATACGTTGCAGGGCTTCGTACCACTACGATATGACCGAGGTGGAATATTGTGGAAGGGGGCACCGCACACGGCTAAGGAACGATCACGAAGATCAACTTGTGTGTCTTGGGGTGCCCCCTTGCCCCCGTATATAAATGAGGGAGGGGGGAGGTGCGGCCGGCCCCTAGGGGTGCGCCTGGAGGAGTCCTACTCCCACCGGGAGTAGGACTCCCCCGTGTTGCCTTGTTGGAGAAGGAAAGGTGAAGGGGGAAAGAGGAAAGGGGCGCGCCGCCCCCCTTCCTTGTCCTATTCGGACTAGGGGGGAGGGGGCGCGCGGCCTTCCCTTGCCGGCCCTCCTCTTTTCCCTTAGGGCCCATGTAGGCCCATTAACCCCCGGGGGGGGGGGGGCTTCCGGTAACCCCCTGGCACTCCGGTAAAATCCTGATTTCACGCAGAACGATTCCGATATCCAAATATAGGCTTCCAATATATCAATCTTTATGTCTCGACCATTTCGAGACTCCTCGTCATGTCCGTGATCACATCTGGGACTCCGAACAACCTTTGGTACATCAAAACATATAAACTCATAATGAAACTGTCATCGTAACGTTAAGCGTGCGGACCCTACGGGTTCAAGAACAATGCAGACATGACCGAGACATGTCTCCGGTCAATAACCAATAGCGGAACCTGGATGCTCATATTGGCCCCACATATTCTACGAAGATCTTTATCGGTCAGACCGCATAACAAAATACGTTGTTCCCTTTGTCATCGGTATGTTACTTGCCCGAGATTCGATCGTCGGTATCTCAATACCTAGTTCAATCTCGTTACCAGCAAGTCTCTTTACTCGTTCCGTAATACATCATCTCACAACTAACTCATTAGTTGCAATGCTTGCAAGGCTTATGTGATGTGCATTACCGAGAGGGCCCAGAGATACCTCTCCGACAATCGGAGTGACAAATCCTAATTTCGAAATACGCCAACCCAACATGTACCTTCAGAGACACCTGTAGAGCTCCTTTATAATCACCCAGTTACGTTGTGACGTTTGGTAGCACACAAAGTGTTCCTCCGGCAAACGGGAGTTGCATAATCTCATAGTCATAGGAACATGTATAAGTCATGAAGAAAGCAATATCAACATACTAAACGATCGGGTGCTAAGCTAATGGAATGGGTCATGTCAATCACATCATTCTCCTAATGATGTGATCCCGTTAATCAAATGACAACACATGTCTATGGTTAGGAAACACAACCATCTTTGATCAACGATCTAGTCAAGTAGAGGCATACTAGTGACACTCTGTTTGTCTATGTATTCACTCAAGTATTATGTTTCTGGTTAATACAATTCTAGCATGATTAATAAACATTTATCATAATATAAGGAAATAAATAATAACTTTATTATTGCCTCTAGGGCATATTTCCTTCATTAGGTACTGTTGTGAACTCATTCTAAATTCATATTGGTGTAATATCTACTGTATTCCAACTTCTCTATGGTTCATACCCTCCGATACTACTCGTAGATTCATCAAAATAAGCAAACAACACAATGAAAATATAATTTGTCAGAAACATAATCTGTATCATTCGAATACTTCTGTAACTCCAAAAATTCTGAAATAAATTGGTGGACCTGAGGAATTTGTCTATTAATCATATGCAAAAAGAATCAACCTAAAAGCACTCTGCAGTAAAAAATGGCAGCTAATCTCGTGAGCGCAAAAGTTTCTGTTTTTACAGCAAGATCGCATAGACTTAACCCAAGTCTTCCCAAAGGTTCTACTTGGCACAAACACTAATTAAAACACAAAACCAAATCTAACCAGAGGCTAGATGAATTATTTATTACTATACAGGAGCAAAAAGCAAAGACCAAAAATAAAATTGGGTTGCCTCCCAACAAACGCTAACGTTTAACGCCCCTAGATAGGCATGATGATTTCAATGATGCTCACATAAAAGATAAGAACTGAAACATAAAGAGAGCATCATGAAGAACATGACTAGCACATTTAGTCTAACCCACTACCTATTCATAGGGATTTTGTGAGCAAACAACTTATGGTAACAATAATCAACTAGCATAGGAAGGCAAAACAAGCATAACTTCAAAACTTTAAGCACATAGAGAGGAAACTTGATATTATTGCAGTTCCTACAAGCATATGTTCCTCCCTCATAATAATTTTCAGTATCATCATGAATGAATTCAACAATATAACCATCACATAAAGCATTCTTTTCATGATCTACAAGCATAGAATTTTTATTACTCTCCACATAAGCAAATTTCTTCTCAAGAATAATAGTGGGAGCAAACTCAACAAAATAACTATCATGTGTGCATTATCCAATTGAAAACTAAAATCATGATGACAAGTTTCATGGTTATCATTATTATTTATAGCATACATGTCATCACAATAATCATCATAGATAGCAACTTTATTCTCATAATCAATTGGAATCTCTTCCGAAATAGTGGATTCATCACTAAATAAAGTCATGACCTCTCCAAATCCACTTTCATAATTGTCACAATAATTTTCAACACCCTCCAAAATAGTGGGATCATTACTTCCTAAAGTTGACACTCTTCCAAACCCACTTTCATTAATATAATCATCATAAATAGGAGGCATGCTATCATCATAATAAATTTGCTCATCAAAACTTGGGGGAAAAATATCATCTTTGTCAAACATAGCATCCCCAAGCTCGTGGCTTTGCATATCATTAGCATAATGGATATTCAAAGAATTCATACTAACAACATTGAAATCATGCTCATCATTCAAATACTTAGTGCGAAACATTTTAATGCATTCTTATTCTAACACTTGAGCACAATTTTCCTTTCCATCATTTTCACGAAAGACACATTAAAAAGATGAAGCATATGAGGCAACCTTAATTCCATTTTTTGTAGTTTTCTTTTATAGACTAAACTAGTGATAAAACAAGAAACTAAAAGATTCGATTGCACGATCTAAAGATATACCTTCAAGCGCCAACCTCCCCGGCAACGGCGCCAGAAAAGAGCTTGATGTCTACTACGCAACCTTCTTCTTGTAGACGTTGTTGGGCCTCCAAGTGCAGAGTTTTGTAGGATCGTAGAAAATTTCCCTCAAGTGGATGACCTAAAGTTTATCAATCAGTGGGAGCCGTAGGTTGAAGATGCCTCTCTCAAACAACCCTGCAACCAAATAACAAAGAATCTCTTGTGTCCCCAACACACCCAATACAATGGTAAATTGTATAGGTGCACTAGTTCGGCGAAGAGATGGTGATACAAGTGCAATATGAATGGTAGATATAGGTTTTTGTAATCTGAAAATATAAAAACAGCAAGTTAACTAATGATAAAAGTGAGGGAAAACGGTATTGCAATGCATTGAAACAAGGCCTAGGGTTCATACTTTCACTAGTGCAAGTTCTCTCAACAATAATAACATAATTGGATCACATAACTATCCCTCAACATGCAACAAAGAGTCACTCCAAAGTCACCAATAGCGGAGAACAAACGAAGAGATTATTGTAGGGTACGAAACCACCTCAAAGTTATCCTTTTTGATCGATCTATTCAAGAGTCCGTAGTAAAATAACACGAATCTATTCTTTCCGTTCGATCTATCCTAGAGTTCATACTAGAATAACACCTTAAGACACAAATAATCCAAAACCCTAATGTCACCTAGATACTCCAATGTCACCTCAAGTATCAGTGGGTATGATTATAGGATATGCATCACACAATCTCAGATCCATCTATTCAACCAACATAAAGAACTTCAAAGAGTGCCCCAAAGTTTCTACCGGAGAGTCAAGACGAAAACGTGTGCCAACCCCTATGCATAAGTTCACAAGGTCACTAAACCCAAAAGTTGATCACCAAAACATACATCAAGTAGATCACGTGAATATCCCATTGTCACCATAGATAAGCACATGCAAGACATACATCAAGTGTACTCAAATCCTTAAAGACTCAATCCGATAAGATAACTTCAAAGGGAAAACTCAATCCACTACAATAGAGTAGAGGGGGAGAAACATCATAAGATCCAACTATAATAGTGTTGGGGAACGTTGCAGAAAATTATAATTTTTCCTACGGTTTCACCAAGATCCATCTATGAGTTCATCTAGCAACGAGTATTCAGATTGGATAGCATCTACATACCACTTTGTAGATCGCAACGGAAGCGTTCGAGTGAACGTGGATGAGGTAGTCGTACTTGCCGTGATCCAATTCACCGATGTTCTAGTACCGAACGGACGACACCTCCGCGTTCAACACACGTACGGGACGGGAGACGTCTCCTCCTTCTTGATCCAGCAAGGGGGGAGGAGAGGTTGAGGAAGATCCAGCACGACGGTGTGGTGGTGGATGCAGCAGAACTCCGGCAGGGCTTCGCTAAGCAACTACGGGAGGAGGAGGAGGTGTTGCAGGGAGGAGGGGGCGCCAGGGCATATGGTGCGCTGCCCCCCACCCATGCCCCCCTTTATATAGGTGCATTAGAGGGGGGGAGGGCGCAGCCTTGCCCCTTCCTCCAAGGAAGGGGTGCGGCCAAGAGGGGGGGAGGAGTCCATCCTCCCCAAGGCACCTCGGAGGTGCCTTCCCCCCTTTGGACTCTCCCTCCTCCAAGTTTCCTTGGCGCATGGGCCCTTGGGGCTGGTTCCCCTTGGCCCAAGTGGGCCAAGGCGCACCCCCTAAGGCCCATGTGGCCCCCCAAGGCAGGTGGCCCCACCTGGTGGACCCCGGGACCCCTCCGGTGGTCCCGGTACAATACCGATAACACCGAAACTTGTCCCGATGGCCAAAATAGCACTTCCTATATATAATTCTTTACCTCCGGACCATTCCGGAACTCCTCGTGACGTCCGGGATCTCATCCGGGACTCCGAACAACATTCGGGTTACTGCACATACATATCTTCACAACCCTAGCGTCACCGAACCTTAAGTGTGTAGACCCTACGGGTTCGGGAGACATGCAGACATGACCGAGACGGCTCTCGGGCAATAACCAACAGCGGGATCTGGATACCCATGTTGGCTCCCACATGCTCCACGATGATCTCATCGGATGAACCACGATGTCAAGGATTCAATTAATCCCGTATACGATTCCCTTTGTCAATCGGTATTTTACTTGCCCGAGATTCGATCGTCGGTATACCAATACCTCGTTCAATCTCGTTACCGGCAAGTCACTTTTCTCGTTACCGTAATGCATGATCCCGTGATCAAACACTTTGATCACATTGAGCTCATTGTGATGATGCATTACCGAGAGGGCCCGGTGATACCTCTCCGTCAAGCGGAGTGACAAATCCCAGTCTCGATCCATGTCAACCCAACAGACACTTTCAGAGATACCCGTAGCATACCTTTATAGTCACCCAGTTACGTTGTGACGTTTGGCACACCCAAAGCACTCCTACGGTATCCGGGAGTTACACGATCTCATGGTCTAAGGAAAGGATACTTGACATTGGATAACTCTAGCAAACGAACTATGCGATCTTATGCTATGTTTAGGATTGGGTCTTGTCCATCACATCATTCTCCTAATGATGTGATCCCGTTATCGATGACATCCAATGTCCATAGTCAGGAAACCATGACTATCTGTCGATCAACGAGCTAGTCAACTAGAGGCTCACTAGGGACATGTTGTTGTCTGTTATTCACACATGTATTACGATTTCCGGTTAACACAATTATAGCACGAATAAAGACAATTATCATGAATAAGGAAATATAATAATAATGCTTTTATTATTGCCTCTAGGGCATATTTCCAACAGTCTCCCACTTGCACTAGAGTCAATAATCTAGTTACATTGTGATGAATCGAACACCCATAGAGTTCTGGTGCTGATCATGTTTTGCCTTAGGGAGAGGTTTAGTCAACGGATCTGCGACATTCAGATCCGTGTGCACTTTACAAATTTCTATGTCTCCATCTTGAACATTTTCACGAATGGAGTTGAAGCGACGCTTGATGTGCCTAGTCTTCTTGTGAAACCTGGGCTCCTTTGCAAGTGCAATAGCTCCAGTGTTGTCACAGAAGAGCTTGATTGGCCCCGACGCATTGGGTATGACTCCGAGGTCGGTGATGAACTCCTTCACCCAAATTGCTTCATGTGCTGCCTCCGAGGCTGCCATGTACTCCGCTTCACATGTAGATCCCGCCACGACGCTTTGCTTGCAACTGCACCAGCTTACTGCCCCACCATTCAAAATATACACGTATCCGGTTTGCGACTTAGAGTCATCCAGATCTGTGTCGAAGCTAGCGTCGACGTAACCTTTTACGACGAGCTCTTCGTCACCTCCATAAACGAGAAACATTTCCTTGGTCCTTTTCAGGTACTTCAGGATATTCTTGACCGCTGTCCAGTGTTCCTTGCCGGGATTACTTTGGTACCTTCCTACCAAACTTACGGCAAGGTTTACATCAGGTCTGGTACACAGCATGGCATACATAATAGAACCTATGGCTGAGGCATAGGGGATGACGCTCATCTCTTCTATTTCTTCTGCCGTGGTCGGACATTGAGCTGAGCTCAATTTCACACCTTGTAACACAGGTAAGAACCCCTTCTTAGATTGATCCATATTGAACTTCTTCAATATCTTATCAAGGTATGTGCTTTGTGAAAGACCTATGAGGCGTCTCGATCTATCTCTATAGATCTTGATGCCTAATATATAAGCAGCTTCTCCAAGGTCCTTCATTGAAAAACTTTTATTCAAGTAGGCCTTAATGCTGTCCAAGAGTTCTATATCATTTACCATCAAAAGTATGTCGTCTACATATAATATGAGAAATGCTACAGAGCTCCCACTCACTTTCTTGTAAACACAGGCTTCTCCATAAGTCTGTGTAAACCCAAACGCTTTGATCATCTCATCAAAGCGAATGTTCCAACTCCGAGATGCTTGCACCAGCCCATAAATCGAGCGTTGGAGCTTGCACACCTTGTCAGCATTCTTAGGATCGACAAAACCTTCCGGCTGCATCATATACAATTCTTCCTTAAGGAAACCATTGAGGAATGCCGTTTTGACGTCCATTTGCCATATCTCATAATCATAGTATGCGGCAATTGCTAACATGATTCGGACGGACTTCAGCTTCGCTACCGGTGAGAAAGTCTCATCGTAGTCAACCCCTTGAACTTGTCGATAACCCTTAGCGACAAGCCGAGCTTTATAGATGGTCACATTACCATCCGCGTCTGTCTTCTTCTTAAAGATCCATTTATTTTCTATGGCTCGCCGTTCAACGGGCAAGTCAGTCAAAGTCCATACTTCGTTTTCATACATGGATCCTATCTCGGATTTCATGGCTTCCAGCCATTTGTCGGAATCCGGGCCCGCCATTGCTTCCTCATAGTTCGAAGGTTCACCGTTGTCTAACAACATGATTTCCAAGATAGGGTTGCCGTACCACTCTGGTGCGGAACGTGTCCTTGTGGACCTTCGAATTTCAGTAGGAGCTTGATCAGAAGCATCTTGATCATCATCATTAATTTCCTCTCTAGTCGGTGCAGGCACCTCAGAAACGTTTTCTTGAGTTTCGCCATTTTCCGGTTCAAGAGGTAACACTTCATCAAGTTCTACTTTCCTCCCACTTACTTCTTTCGAGAGAAACTCTTTCTCCAGAAAGGATCCATTCTTGGCAACAAAGATCTTGCCTTCGGATCTGAGGTAGAAGGTATACCCAACATTTTCTTTTGGGTATCCTATGAAGACGCATTTTTCCGATTTGGGTTCGAGCTTTTCAGGTTGAAGTTTCTTGACATAAGCATCGCATCCCCAAACTTTTAGAAACGACAGCTTAGGTTTCTTCCCAAACCATAATTCATACGGTGTCGTCTCAACGGATTTCGACGGAGCCCTATTTAAAGTGAATGCGGCAGTCTCTAAAGCATAGCCCCAAAAAGATAGCGGTAAATCGGTAAGAGACATCATAGATCGCACCATATCTAATAGAGTGCGATTACGACGTTCGGACACACCATTACGCTGAGGTGTTCCAGGCGGCGTGAGTTGTGAAACTATTCCACATTTTCTTAAGTGTGTGCCAAATTCGTGACTCAAGTATTCTCCTCCACGATCTGATCGTAGAAACTTGATCTTTCTATCACGTTGATTTTCAACCTCACTCTGAAATTCCTTGAACTTTTCAAAGGTCTCAGACTTGTGTTTCATTAAGTAGATATACCCATATCTACTCAAGTCATCAGTGAGGGTGAGAACATAACGATAGCCTCCGCGAGCCTCAACACTCATTGGACCGCACACATCGGTATGTATGATTTCCAATAAGTTGGTTGCTCGCTCCATTGTTCCTGAGAACGGAATCTTGGTCATTTTACCCATGAGGCATGGTTCGCACGTGTCAAATGATTCATAATCAAGAGACTCTAAAAGTCCATCTGCATGGAGCTTCTTCATGCGTTTGACACCTATGTGACCAAGGCGGCAGTGCCACAAATATGTGGGACTATTGTTATCAACTTTAACTCTTTTGGTATTCACACTATGAATATGTGTATCATCACGTACGAGATTCATTAAGAATAAACCATCAACCATCGGAGCATGACCATAAAACATATCTCTCATATAAATAGAACAACCATTATTCTCGGATTTAAATGAGTAGCCATCTCGAATTAAACGAGATCCAGATACAATGTTCATGCTCAAACTTGGCACTAAATAACAATTATTGAGGTTTAAAACTAATCCCGTAGGTAAATGCAGAGGCAGCGTTCCGACGGCGATCACATCGACCTTGGAACCATTCCCGACGCGCATCGTCACCTCGTCCCTCGCCAGTCTCCGTTTATTCCGCAGCTCCTGCTTTGAGTTACAAATATGAGCAACTGCACCGGTATCAAATACCCAAGAGCTACTACGAGTACTGGTAAGGTACACATCAATTACATGTATATCACATATACCTTTGGTTTTGCCGGCCTTCTTGTCCGCTAAGTATTTGGAGCAGTTCCGCTTCCAGTGACCACTTCCCTTGCAATAAAAACACTCAGTCTCGGGCTTGGGTCCATTCTTTGGCTTCTTCCCGGCAACTTGCTTACCGGGCGCGGCAACTTCCTTGCCGTCCTTCTTGAAGTTCTTTTTACCCTCGCCCTTCTTGAACTTAGTGGTTTTATTCACCATCAACACTTGATGCTCCTTCTTGATTTCTACCTCTGCTGATTTCAGCATAGCATATACCTCAGGAATGGTCTTTACCATCCCCTGCATATTGTAGTTCATCACAAAGCTCTTGTAGCTAGGTGGAAGCGACTGGAGGATTCTGTCAATGACCGCTTCTTCCGGGAGATTAACTTCCAGTTGAGTCATGCGGTTGTGCAACCCAGACATTTTGAGTATGTGTTCACTGACAGAACTATTTTCCTCCATCTTATAGCTAAAGAATTTGTCGGAGACTTCATATCTCTCGACCCGGGCATGAGCTTGGAAAACCATTTTCAGCTCTTCGAACATCTCATATGCTCCATGTCTCTCAAAACGCTTTTGGAGTCCCGGCTCTAAGCTGTAAAGCATGCCGCACTGAACGAGGGAGTAATCATCGCAGCGTGACTGCCAAGCGTTCATAACGTCTTGTTCTGCAGGGAGAATAGGTGTGTCACCCAGTGGTGCTCTTAGGACATAATCTTTCTTGGCAGCTATGAGGATGATCCTCAGGTTCCGGACCCAGTCCGTATAGTTGCTACCATCGTCTTTCAGCTTGGTTTTCTCTAGGAACGCGTTGAAGTTGAGGACTACGTTGGCCATTTGATCTACAAGACATATTGTAAAGATTTAGACTAAGTTCATGATAATAAAGTTCATTTAATCAAATTATTTAATGAACTCCCACTTAGATAGACATCCCTCTTCTAGTCATCTAAGTATTACATGATCCGAGTCAACTAGGCCGTGTCCGATCATCACGTGAGACGGACTAGTCAACATCGGTGAACATCTTCATGTTGATCGTATCTTCTATACGACTCATGCTCGACCTTTCGGTCTTCTGTGTTCCGAGGCCATGTCTGTACATGCTAGGCTCGTCAAGTAAACCTAAGTGTTTTGCGTGTGTAAATCTGTCTTACACCCGTTGTATGCGAACGTAAGGACCTATCACACCCGATCATCACGTGGTGCTTCGGAACGACGAACCTTAGCAACGGTGCACAGTTAGGGTGAACACTTTCTTGAAATTATTATGAGGGATCATCTTATTTACTACCGTCGTTCTAAGTAAACAAGACGCAAAACATGATAAACATCACATGCAATCAAATAATAAACGTGACATGATATGGCCAATATCACATTGCTCCTTTGATCTCCATCTTGGGGCTCCATGATCATCTTGTCACCGGCTTGACACCATGATCTTCATCATCATGATCTTCATCATCGTGTCTCCATGAAGTTGCTCGCCAACTATTACTTCTACTACTATGGCTAACGCGTTTAGCAATAAAGTAAAGTAACTTACATGGCGATTCTCAATGACACGCAGGTCATACAAAAAATAAAGACAACTCCTATGGCTCCTGCCGGTTGTCATACTCATCGACATGCAAGTCGTGATTCCTATTACAATAGCATGAACATCTCATACATCACATATAGATCATTCATCATACATCACAACTTTGGCCATATCATATCACAAAGCACTTGCTGCAAAAACAAGTTAGACGTCCTCTAATTGTTGTTGCAAGTTTTACGTGGCTGAATTAGGGTTCTAGCAAGAACGTTTTCTTACCTACGTTCAAACCACAATGTGATTTGTCAATCTTTATTTACCCTTCATAAGGACCCTGTTCATCGAATCCGATCCAACTAAAGTAGGAGAGACAGACACCCGCCAGCCACCTTATGCAACTAGTGCATGTTAGTCGGTGGAACCGGTCTCACGTAAGCGTACGTGTAAGGTTGGTCCGGGCCACTTCATCCCACAATAACGCTGAATCAAGATTGACTAGTAATGGCAAGAAGAATTGACAACATCTACGCCCACAACAAATTGTGTTCTACTCGCACAAGAAGAACTATGCATAGACCTAGCTCATGATGCCACTGTTGGGGAACGTTGCAGAAAATTAAAATTTTTCCTACGGTTTCACCAAGATCCATCTATGAGTTCATCTAGCAACGAGTATTCAGATTGGATAGCATCTACATACCACTTTGTAGATCGCAACGGAAGCGTTCGAGTGAACGTGGATGAGGTAGTCGTACTTGCCGTGATCCAATTCACCGATGATCTAGTACCGAACGGACGGCACCTCCGCGTTCAACACACGTACGGGACGGGAGACGTCTCCTCCTTCTTGATCCAGCAAGGGGGGAGGAGAGGTTGAGGAAGATCCAGCACGACGGTGTGGTGGTGGATGCAGCAGAACTCCGGCAGGGCTTCGCTAAGCAACTACGGGAGGAGGAGGAGGTGTTGCAGGGAGGAGGGGGCGCCAGGGCATATGGTGCGCTGCCCCCCACCCCTGCCCCCCTTTATATAGGTGCATTAGAGGGGGGGAGGGCGCAGCCTTGCCCCTTCCTCCAAGGAAGGGGTGCGGCCAAGAGGGGGGGAGGAGTCCATCCTCCCCAAGGCACCTCGGAGGTGCCTTCCCCCCTTTGGACTCTCCCTCCTCCAAGTTTCCTTGGCGCATGGGCCCTTGGGGCTGGTTCCCCTTGGCCCAAGTGGGCCAATGCGCACCCCCTAAGGCCCATGTGGCCCCCCAAGGCAGGTGGCCCCACCTGGTGGACCCCGGGACCCCTCCGGTGGTCCCGGTACAATACCGATAACACCGAAACTTGTCCCGATGGCCAAAATAGCACTTCATATATATAATTCTTTACCTCCGGACCATTCCGGAACTCCTCGTGATGTCCGGGATCTCATCCGGGACTCCGAACAACATTCGGGTTACTGCACATACATATCTTCACAACCCTAGCGTCACCGAACCTTAAGTGTGTAGACCCTACGGGTTCGGGAGACATGCAGACATGACCGAGACGGCTCTCGGGCAATAACCAACAGCGGGATCTGGATACCCATGTTGGCTCCCACATGCTCCACGATGATCTCATCGGATGAACCACGATGTCAAGGATTCAATTAATCCCGTATACGATTCCCTTTGTCAATCGGTATTTTACTTGCCCGAGATTCGATCGTCGGTATACCAATACCTCGTTCAATCTCGTTACCGGCAAGTCACTTTTCTCGTTACCGTAATGCATGATCCCGTGATCAAACACTTTGATCACATTGAGCTCATTGTGATGATGCATTACCGAGAGGGCCCGGTGATACCTCTCCGTCAAGCGGAGTGACAAATCCCAGTCTCGATCCATGTCAACCCAACAGACACTTTCAGAGATACCCGTAGCATACCTTTATAGTCACCCAGTTACGTTGTGACGTTTGGCACACCCAAAGCACTCCTACGGTATCCGGGAGTTACACGATCTCATGGTCTAAGGAAAGGATACTTGACATTGGATAACTCTAGCAAACGAACTATGCGATCTTATGCTATGTTTAGGATTGGGTCTTGTCCATCACATCATTCTCCTAATGATGTGATCCCGTTATCGATGACATCCAATGTCCATAGTCAGGAAACCATGACTATCTGTTGATCAACGAGCTAGTCAACTAGAGGCTCACTAGGGACATGTTGTTGTCTGTTATTCACACATGTATTACGATTTCCGGTTAACACAATTATAGCACGAATAAAGACAATTATCATGAATAAGGAAATATAATAATAATGCTTTTATTATTGCCTCTAGGGCATATTTCCAACAAATAGCAAAGCTCGGGATACATCAAGATCGTGCCAAATCAAGAACACGAGAGAGAGAGAGAGAGATCAAACACATAGCTACTGGTACATACCCTCAGCCCCGAGGGTGAACTACTCCCTCCTTGTCATGGAGAGCGCCGCGATAATGAAGATGGCCACCAGTGATGGATCCCCCCTCCGGCAGGGTGCCGGAATAGGTTCCCGATTGGTTTTTGGTGCCTACAGAGGCTTGCGGCGGCGGAACTCCCGATCTAGGTTATATTCTGGAAGTTTGGGTATATATAAGATGTTTTGGCATCGGGAACAAGTCAGGGGGGTCTCCGAGGTGGCCACGAGGCAGGGGGCGCGCCCCCACCCTCGTGGGCGCCTCGGGACTCTTTTGGCCCATCTCCGATACTCCGTGGGCTTCTTCTGGTCCAAAAATAATCTCCGTGAAATTTTAGGTCAATTGGACTCCATTTGGTTTTCCTTTTCTGTGATACTCAAAAACAAGGAAAAAACAAAAACTGGCACTGGGCTCTAGGTTAATAGGTTAGTCCCAAAAATCATATAAAATAGCATATAAAACATCCTAGACGGATAATATAATAGCCTAGAACAATAAAAAATTATAGATATGTTGGAGACGTATCACTACGTTTCCTAAAAGTGGCATCAAGAGTGGTTCTATGAGTAGATGAAGGTTTCGATCCAGATAACATGTTGTTAGGGAATTTTTCGCCTTGAGTGTTTTGGTGATGATCATTTTGCAGACTAATTGTGTGCCTTAGCTTCTCAGATTTAGTCCGTTTGGCACGAGACGGTTAGGCATTCCCTCTAGATGGAAAAGACCGAAGACGGTATTTTTGACGCATTTATTTCTCTGGTCGTCGAAACTACATACTATTAAGAGGGAATTCACATCAAAAGGTGATACATCTCCAATTTATCAATAATTTTTTATTGTTTCATGCTATTATATTATCAACCTTGAATACTTTGTATGTTTTAATATGCAATTTTATATCAATTTTGGGAACTAACCTATTAACCCAGTGCCTAGTGCTAGTTGCTATTTTCTGCTTGATTTTTTGTTTTCCAGAAAATCAGTACCAAATGAAGTCCAAATGCTACGATACTTTTTGACGATTTTTTTGAACAAAAGAGACCCTAGAAGCTTCGGGAGGAGATGAGACAACAGACAAGGAGATGGAAAGGTAACAGAGTGTGCCAGGGAGGTAATTTAACGAGTGAATTAATAAAAATATTTTAGTGTAATTTTGATCTGTTTAACTTAGAGTTTAAAAACAGAACCTTTTATGCTAGTTTTTAGTGATAGAAAAATGTTTTCTTTTATTTTAAAGTAGTTATTTTTGTCATTTAGTTTTTACTTCAACTTTTTGTTAGTTTATAAAAACAATGCTTTATTAATAGTTAAAGTTATTTTAGTTAAATTCTTAGTGCTAATACTTGTCTAATTAATCACTTATGTTTTATTTTAGCTTTTAAAGTGTTTATTAGTTCAGTATTTTTCTTTGCAGTTATGTTTTAGTTAGGACAAAAATATTTTTTGTTGAGTAGTTAAGTCATAGAGCTTTCTTTAGTAGTTTCTTTATAGATTTCTTTTGGGGTTTTCCTTTGATTTTTCTTATTGTTTTCTTTATTTCTTTTATTTTTTATTGTTATTTTGCTTGCTAGAAATGTTTGTTAAATGCGGTTGCTTAGATGAATGCACTATTTGAGTTGATATAGATTTTAATGGAGAGTTATGAATAGTTCTATCAAGTTATTTCTGAGAGCAATATAATCTTCATCAACTTTTCCAGGCAAGTTCACTTTGACCATATGTTCATACATATGGGTCACTGCATTTAGTGTCCCCATTTTCAAGCATTCCTCCAGTGGTTATACTCAATCTTGTAGTGGGTAGAAGAACGAGGTTGGAACCCACACCCTTGTTACTAAGTCCCGGTAACGTTATTTATTTTAATGCTACGCTATAGTAGACGGGGTTTGGTATGAGTATTAGTGAGTGGTGTGAGAAGGAGGACTCTATGTCAAATGACGAATACTTCATGATGGCATCTTCAAGGCCTGCATCTTCGAGACCTCAAGACTTCAAGACTCGATACAAGATTTCAATTCACATTATTGGGTGGAATTAGTTGTGAGGCACCCAGGAGTACCTACTAGATGCGTTGTGAGCTGGAGTAGGTCAGTGCTCATGCAGAAAGCTCCACCCAGACTCAAAGAGACAGATGGATACTTCATGCCCGGAAGCTTACCTGTGCAGCCACAAGTCATTATGGGCTCTAGCTTGGTTGATCATCGTAGTTACACTGCCTGGTCCAGTGCTACGAGAGGTAGACGAACCATAGGGTTGGATGGGCACTGGCGGTTGTTAGGGAAACTCAATGAAAGACCATGTTTCGGCCATCCTGTTCCCAAGGTTAAAATATTTGTGGTGTCAAACCATTTGACTCTTACACAAGTGGTGTTGGGGATATGAATATTAGATATGACCCGCCCAGGAGGGGCCGTGTTATCCCCATGGAGGTTCATAAACCAAGCCCATGAATGTGCTGAAGATGGCGGTTCATGTAGTAGGCTTGTTAAAGGGCCCAAAACCCAAAGGCGGTTTAAGCCCCGTAAGTGTAAACCGCCATGTATATGTGACTTGTATTGTAAGGCATGTAAGATAAGTCACCATGCCGGACACGTTTGTATGAGCTGGCCGGGACTTTGTAAGCCACGTGGCATCAACCCGTGTATATAAGGGGACGACCAGGCAGCGGCTTAGGGCAAGAAACAACAGATCGAAAGCCAGGCTAAGCGTATTCGCTCCCTAGTAATGGAAACCCTAGCAATACCACCTTAAACTGGATTAGGCTTTTACCTTCACCGTAAGGGGCCAAACCAGTATAAACTCCTCGTGTCCTTTGTCCCGTTTTAACCCCTTTAAGCTAACTACGTCGCAATAGCTCCACAACTAAAGTCCTTCCACTAGGACATCTGCCGTGACAATTCCATGACAGTTGGCGCCCACCGTGGGGCTAGCGCACGGTGGTTTCGAGTTCTTGAAGGGCAACTTTGAAGGGATCAAGGGATACGTCGTGGACCGGATGACCAAGAGTCGTCGTGACAAGCTCTACATCGATGATGCAGGCTGGGGCGCCGAGGCCGGCTCAATGTAGTACGGGTACCGGGTCCCCTTCGGCGGCATCCACGTCTTCATCGGCAAGATCGGCAAACCGGGCCCTGAGCCGGACATTTGCACCAACATCATCGAGACGGCTCAGCGTGCACGACCCGCCCGGGTTCAACCCGCCGTGAAGCATGCCTTTGTTGGATTTAGCCATGAGGCTGAATTGGAAGGCTCTGTGTCTGGCGGTGAGACGGCCATCTACTCTGGTGGTGAATCATCCAGGGGCGAGAGCAACTAAATGTATCAACTACAAGACGGACAGCTTGAGGGCTGTTCCGATGGTGACAGTATTCTGAACCCCCATGAGCTGCCGAATAGGGTGGCGATCTTCATGGCTGGCACCCGGCTAGTTCTTAGTTTGACAGCCTCCGCGTCTATGACTTCCAACGCAGCGGCGACAACGGCAGCAGGTGCTGGCGAATCAGCACGCCCGCCGGCTCAAGTTTTAACAGATCTGTTGGAGTCTCTGGCAACTCTGATGGGGGTGGAGGTAACCCCGAACAACCAGGAATAGCATATGGTGGATGTGGCTAAGCTGCGTGATGAGATAGCGCAAGCCAAGGTAGAGCTGGCGGCGGAAAACGCTAGGATGACCGCAGAGCTGGCCGTTTTAAACGCCCAAGCACAGCGGATTCAAGCGGACTCATATTGGCTCACGTTGAATCAGAAAACTTTAAATGAAGTCTTGAGGGGAAAACACCAAAGTCGTCTGCCCTTGGTTTATGAATCGAGAAACCTCTTCAACACACCTGGAGCGGGGGCCAGTAACCCGCAGGTGATAAACCAGATGACTGAAGCGCTAGGGGGTGGAGCACCGGTTCATCAGCGCGTGACAGGTTCCCCGCATATGAATAACACCCCACCTTAGCACGTGGTGACGCCGTCAGGTCATTATTCCAACCCTTTGGACAATATGATTGCTGCAGCTATGCGATTGGCGGCTCTGCCAGTCGAGGGGCGAGTCTCCGACGGCAGTTGAAACCCGAAGGGCCAGGGAACTTCTTCAAACAACGCTGGTACAGCAGCAGGCTTATTCTTACAGTCGTGATCGGGTACACTCAACCCATCGTCCAAGCCGGAGCTACAGCAGGCACATTGACTCGCCAACAGTTTCGAGTACTGAGCCGCGTTGTAACCAACCTCATAGGCAAGACCCGGCGCGCAATGGTGCCAATGCACAAAATTTGGTGGATCAGGGCAGAGTGCATCGTGAGGCCGAGCTGGTGGCTCATCAGCACGCGCCGGTTTACCCGACGACTTCGGTAGAGGCAGGTGTGTCCTCTAGAGCTTGGGGAGTTCCGTGTTTAATGGTGGCTCTGCGTAACGAGCGTTTTCCCAAGGACATTAAGGGCCCTCGTAAGGTGCCTAATTACACAACAGATCAATCCCCTGAGGCTTGGGTGGATAGTTATGAGATGGCTATGGAGATGCTGGATGTTAGTGAAGCTGCATATGCTAAGTATTTCACCATGATGCTGGAAGGGACGACTCGTACTTGGTTGAAACGGCTGCCCGCCAACTCCATTGGGTCGTGGGCTGAGCTAAAGGCCCGGTTTATTCAAAATTTCAAGGATACGTGCAAGCAGCCTATGTCGATCGTGGATTTGGTTTCTTGTGTTCAAGCTGAGGGTGAGTCGACAACTAGCTGGGTGCATTGGGTCTCGACTATCATACATTCTTCAGATAATATCAACGTTGGCTCAGCGGTTTTACTGTTGGAGAAAAATTGCCGGTTCCTTCCACTCAAGCAAAAGCTTGGGCGGCTTAAGTGTCATTGCAGTGACATGGGGGAGCTCATGGCGGCTCTAGTCAAGTATGCCGACTCTGATAGTACCAAGGACCCCGACTCTAAGGATGAAAGATCGGGAAAGAGGAGGAAGAGTAGCGGTATGAGGGGAGAGCAGCACAACCCAACCAATCAGGGCGGTAACGGTAAGCGCAAAGCTGATAATTTTGTGGCTAACACCGGTGCACGGAATTATAACCAGCGTCATAAGGGGAGGCCAGCTCAAGGGACAAAATTTGACCTTGAAGCGATAATGAATCAGCCATGTCCGAAGCACGGAACACGGGAGAAACCGTCTACCCATCTGTGGAAGGATTGCAACATTATGAGACAATTCAGGGAGTCTTTCTAACACAACCATGCTCCGCATGGCGGTTCAGGGTCCGGCCCTCATGGTACGGGTCATGGAGGCGGCGGCTCAAATTTCGGGTTTCACGGCCAAGGCAATCAAGGTGGTTACAAGCAGCAGAATAATCAGGGGAATCAGCAGCAGCAATAGTCTGGTTATCAAAGCAACCCGAAGCAATTGAATAGTGGACAATACCATGTATTCACCACTAGCGTGTGTAAGGGGGATCAAAAGCTTCATAAGAGGGCAGTGAATGCTATTGAGCCAGCGATGCCGCGTTACTTGTGGTGGTCAGAGTAGCCTATTGTGTGGAGTCGTGAGGATCACCCGCGCCGGGTTAACAATCCGGGTCACCTGGCTCTAGTGGTGGTGCCTCAGGTTGGGGGCTATAAATGTACTAAGGTGCTCATGGATGGAGGCAGCAACATTAATATACTTCACTATGAAACCTTCCGTCGCATGGGACTAACCGACAAAAATCATAGGTCGTCAAACACCGTTTTTCATGGTGTCGTGCCGGGTAAGTTGGCATATCTAGTGGGCAAGATATCTTTGGAAGTTGCTTTTGGAGATGAGCATGATTCCAGATCTGAGACCCTAACTTTTGAAGTGGTTAAAATCAAGAGCCGTTATCATGCTCTGTTTGGGCGGTCGGCTTATGCTAAATTCATGGCGAGGCCTTGTTATGTTTACTTGCAGCTTAAGATGCCGGGTTACAAGGGCACCATCACAGTGCATGGGAGTCGCAAGGTGGCCTTGGAGTGTGAGGAAGGCGATGCTGCTTATGCTGAGTCTGTTTGTGCAACGGAGGAGCTGAAATTTTACAAGGATAATGTTGACCCGGCGGACATGACGTCCTTGAAAAAGCCAACCACAGAGCATGATCCTTTGCTAAAGTTTAAGTCGGCAGATGACACTAAAATGGTTGATTTTGTTCCTGGCGATTCATCCAAGTAGTTCAACATCAGTGCTAATATGGATCCGAAATAGGAAAGTGCGCTCATCGAGTTTATCTGTGAGAACCGGGACATCTTTACATGGAAGCCTCCAGACATGCCGGGTGTGTTGGGGAACGTAGCAGAAATACAAAATTTTCCTACGTGTCACCAAGATCTATCTATGGAGAAACCAGCAACAAGGGGAAGGAGAGTGCATCTACATACCCTTGTAGATCGCTAAGCGGAAGCGTTCAAGTGAACGGGGTTGATGGAGTCGTACTCGCCGTGATCCAAATCACCGATGACCAAGTGCCGAACGGACGGCACCTCCGCGTTCAACACACGTACAACCCGGTGACGTCTCCCATGCCTTGATCCAGCAAGGAGAGAGGGAGAGGTTGAGGAAGACTCCGTCCAGCAGCAGCACAACAGCGTGGTGGTGGTGGAGGAGCGTGGCAATCCTGCAGGGCTTCGCCAAGCACCGCGGGAGAGGAGGAGGGAGAGAAGCAGGGCTGCGCCATGGAGAGGTCAGAACTCATGTGTTGGCAGCCCCAAAACCCTCAAGTATATATAGGGGAGAGGGAGGGGGTGCGCCCCCTTTAGGGTTTCCACCCCAAGGGGTGCGGCAGCCCCAAACCCATCTAGGGTGGCAGCCAAAGGGGGGGGGGAGAGGGGAAACTTGCCCCCCAAGCTAGGTGGGGCGCCCCCTCCCCAAACCCTAGGCGCCTTGGGCCCTTGTGGGGGGCGCACCAGCCCACCTGGGGCTGGTCCCCTCCCATACTTAGCCCATGCAGCCCTCCGGGGCCGGTGGCCCCACTTGGTGGACCCCCGGACACCTCCGGTGGTCCCGGTACACTACCGGTGATGCCCAGAACACTTCCGGTGGCCAAAACCATACTTCCTATATATAGATCTTTACCTCCGGACCATTCCGGAACTCCTCGTGACGTCCGGGATCTCATCCGGGACTCCGAACAACATTTGGTAACCACATACAAACTTCCTTTATAACCCTAGCGTCATCGAACCTTAAGTGTGTAGACCCTACAGGTTCGGGAACCATGCAGACATGACCGAGACGTTCTCCAGTCAATAACCTACAGCGGGATCTGGATACCCATGTTGGTTCCCACATGTTCCAGGATGAGCTCATCGGATGAACCACGATGTCGAGGATTCGATCAATCCCGTATACAATTCCCTTTGTCTAGCGGTATTGTACTTGCCCGAGATTCGATCGTCGGTATCCCGATACCTTGTTCAATCTTTTTACCGGCAAGTCTCTTTACTCGTTCCGTAACACATCATCCCGCGATCAACTCTTGATCACATTGTGCACATTATGATGATGTCCTACTGAGTGGGCCCAGAGATACCTCTCCGTCACACAGAGTGACAAATCCCAGTCTCGATTCGTGCCAACCCAACAGACACTTTCAGAGATACCCGTAGTGCACCTTTATAGCCACCTAGTTACGTTGTGACGTTTGGCACACCCAAAGTATTCCTACGGTATCCGAGAGTTGCACAATCTCATGGTCTAAGGAAATGATACTTGACATTAGAAAAGCTTTAGCATACGAACTACACGATCTTGTGCTATGCTTAGGATTGGGTCTTGTCCATCACATCATTCTTCTAATGATGTGATCCCGTTATCAATGACATCCAATGTCCATGGTCAGGAAACCGTAACCATCTATTGATCAACGAGCTAGTCAACTGGAGGCTTACTAGGGACATGGTGTTGTCTATGTATCCACACATGTATCTGAGTTTCCTATCAATACAATTCTAGCATGGATAATAAACGATTATCATGAACAAGGAAATATAATAATAACCTATTTATTATTGCCTCTAGGCCATATTTCCAACAGTCTCCCACTTGCACTAGAGTCAATAATCCAGTTCACATCGCTATGTGATTAACACTCAAGGTCACATCCCCATGTGACTAACACCCAAAGAGTTTACTAGAGTCAATAATCTAGTTCACATCACCATGTGATTAACACTATATGAGTTCTGGGTTTGATCATGTTATGCTTGTGAGAGATGTTATAGTCAACGGGTCCGAACCTTTCAGATCCGTGTGTGCTTTACAAATCTCTATGTCATCTCCTAGATGCAGTTACCACGCTCTATTTGGAGCTATTCCAAATAACTGTTCTACTATACGAATCCAGTTTACTACTCATAATAATCTGGATTAGTGTCAAAGTTTGCATCGGCGTAACCCTTTACGACGAACTCTTTTACCACCTCCATAATCGAGAAAATTCCTTAGTCCACTAGTTACTAAGGATAACCTTGACCGTTGTCATGTGATCCATTTCTAGATCACACTTGTACCCCTTGACTGACTCATGGTTTGGCACACTTCAGGTGCGGTACACAACATAGCATACTTTAGAGCCTATGAGTAAGCATAGGGGACGGCCTTCGTCCTTTCTCTCTATTCTGCCGTGGTCATGTCTTGAGTCTTGCTCAATACTCACACCTTGTAACACAGCCGAGAACTCCTTCTTTGCTGATCTATTTTGAACTCCTTCAAAATCTTGTCATGGTATGTGTTCGTTTGAAAGTACTATTAAGCGATTTTGATCTATCCTTATAGATTTTGATGCTCAATGTTCAAGTAGCTTAATCCAGGTTTTCCATTGAAAAACACTTTTCAAACAACCCTATATGCTTTCCAGAAATTCTACATCATTTCCGATAAACAATATGTCAACAACATATACTCATCAGAAATTCTATAGTGCTCCCACTCACTTCTTTGGAAATACAAGATTCTCATAAACTTTGTATAGACCTAAAATGTTTGATCATCTCATCAAAGCGTACATTCCAATTCCGAAATGCTTACTCCAGTCCTTAAAAGGGTTTCTGGAGCTTTGCATACTTGTTAGCATCTTTCAGGATTCACAAACCCTTCTGGTTGTATCACATACAACCTTTCCTCAAGAAAATCATCGAGGAAACAATGTTTTGACATCATATCTGCAAGATTTCATAAATAATGCGGTAACTGCTAACATAATTCCAATAGACTCTTAGCATCGCTACGAGTGAGAAAATCTCATCGTAGTCAACTCCTTGAATTTGTCGGGAAACATCTTAACGACAAGTCGAGCTTTCTCAATGGTGACACCTACCATCATTGTCCGTCTTCCTTTTAAAATCCATCTGCACCAAACAACCTTACGACTATCAAGTAGTCCTTCCAAAGTCTACACTTTGTTTTCATATATGGATCCTCTCTCGGATTTTATGGCCTTGAGCCATTTTTGGAATCCGGGCCCACCATCGCTTCTCCATAGCTCGTAGGTTCATTGTTGTCTAGCAACATGACTTCCAAGACAGGATTACGTACCACTCTGAAGTAGTACGCATCCTTGTCATCCTACGAGGTTTGGTAGTGACTTGATCCGAAGTTTCATGATCACTATCATAAGCTTCCACTTCAATTGGTGTAGGTGCCACAGGAACAACTCCCTGTGCCCTTCTACACTCTGGTTGAAGTGACGGTTCAATAACCTCATCAAGTCTCCACCATCCTCCCACTCAATTCTTTCGAGAGAAACTTTTCCTCGAAAAAGGACCCGATTTCAGAAACAATTCCTATTGCTTTCGGATCTGAGACAGAAGGTATAACCAACTATTTTGGGTGTCCTATGAAGATGCATTTATCCGCTTTGGGTTCGAGCTTATCAGCCTGAAACTTTTTCACATAAGCGTCGTAGCCCCAAACTTTTAAGAAACACCAGCTTAGGTTTCTCTAAACCATAGTTCATACGGTGTCGTCTCAATGGATTTGTGTGGTGCCCTATTTAAAGTGAATGCGGTTGTCTCTAATGCCTAACCCATAAACGATAGTGGTAATTCAATAAGAGACATCATGGTATGCACCACATCCAATAGGGTGCAGTTATGATGTTCGGACACACCATCACACTATGGTGTTCCCGGCGGTATTAGTCGTGAAACGATTTCTACAATGTCTTAATTGTGTGCCAAACTCGTAACTCAGGTATAAATCTCTATGATAATATCATAGACATTTTATCCTCTTGTCACGACGATCTTCAACTTCACTCTGAAATTACTTGAACCTTTCAACAATTAAGACTTGTGTTTCATCAAGTAAATATACTTAGCATCTACTCAAATCATCTGTAAAGCAAGAACATAACGATATCCACTGCGTGCCTCAGCACTCATTGGACTGCACACATCACAATGTATTGCTTCCAACAAGTTGCTTTCTTGTTCCATCTTACTGAAAACGAGGTCTTTCAGTCATCTTGCCCATGTGGTATGATTTGCATGTCTCAAGTGATTCAAAAACAAGTGAGTCCAAACGATCCATCTGTATGGAGTTTCTTCATGCATATCTACCAATAGACATGGTTCACATGTCTCAATCTTTTCAAAAATGAGTGAGTCCAAAGATCCATCAACATGGAGCTTCTTCATGCGTTTTATACCAACATGACTTACATGGAAGTGCCACAAGTAGGTGGTACTATAATTACTATCTTATATCTTTTGGCATGAACATGTGTATCACTATGATCGAGATTCAATAAACCATTCATTTTAGGTGCAAGACCATTGAAGGTATTATTCAAATAAATAGAGTAACCATTATTCTCCTTAAATGAATAACCGTATTGCAATAGACATAATCCAATCATGTCTATGCTCAATGCAAACACCAAATAACATTTATTTAGGTTTAACACCAATCTCGATGGTAGAGGGAGCGTGCGATGCTTGATCACATCAAGCTTGGAAAAACTTCCAACACATATCGCCAGCTCACCTTTAGCTAGTCTCCTTTTACTGTGCAGCCTTTTATTTCGAGTTACTAACACTTAGCAACCGAACCGGTATCTAATACCCTGGTGCTACTAGGAGTACTAGTAAAGTACACATTAACATAATGTATATCCAATATACTACTATCGACCTTGCCATCCTTCTCATCTACCAAGTATCTAGGTTAATTCTGCTCTAGTGGTTGTTCCCCTTATTACAGAAGCACTTAGTCTCGGCCTTAGGGTTCAACTTTGGGTTTCTTCACTTGATCAGCAACTGACTTGTCTTTTCATGAAGTAACCCTTTCTTGCCCTTGCCCTTCTTGAAACTAGTGGTTTTACTAACCATCAACAATTGATGCTCCCTTTTGATTTCTACTTTCGCGGTGTCGCGAATAGCTCAAGGATCATATCTATCCCTGATATGTTATAGTTCATCACGAAGCTCTAGTAGCTTGGCGGCAATGACTTTGGAGAAACATCACTATCTTATCTGGAAGATCAACTCCCACTCGATTCAAGTGATTGTTGTACTCAGATAATCTGAGCACAAGCTCAACGATTGAGCTTTTCTCCCTTAGTTTGCAGGCTAAGAAAATCGTCGGAGGCCTTATACCTCTTGACGTGGGCACGAGCCTGAAATCCCAATTTCAGCCCTCGAAACATCTCATATGTTCCGCGACATTTAAAAAATGTCTTTGGTGCCTCAATTCTAAACCTTTTAACATTACCGAACTATCATGTAGTCATCAAAACGTGTATGTCAGATGTTCGCAACATCCACAAACCACATTCGAGGTCCAGCACACCGAGCGGTGCATTAAGGACACAAGCCTTCTACTGTCCGCATAATTGCTACTATCAACTTTCAACTAAATTTTCTCTAGGAACATATCTAAACAGTAGAACTGAAGCGCGAGCTATGACATAATTTGCGAAGACCTTTTGACTATGTTCAAGATAATTAAGTTCATCTTATGAACTGCCACTTAGATAGACATCCCTCTAGTCATCTCAGTGATTACATGATCCGAGTCAACTAGGCCGTGTCCGATCATCACGTGAGACGGACTAGTCATCATCGGTGAACATCTTCATGTTGATCGTATCTACCATACGACTCATGCTCGACCTTTCGGTCTCTTGTGTTCCGAGGCCATGTCTGTACATGCTAGGCTCGTCAAGTCAACCTAAGTGTTTCGCGTGTGTAAATCTGTCTTACACCCGTTGTATGTGAACGTTAGAATCTATCACACCCGACCATCACGTGGTGCTTCGAAATGACGAACTTTCGCAACGGTGCACAGTTAGGGGGAACACTTTCTTGAAATTTTAATGAGGGATCATCTTATTTACTACCGTCATTCTAAGCAAATAAGATGTATAAACATGATAAACATCACATGCAATCAAATAGTGACATGATATGGCCAATATCATATTGCTCCTTTTGATCTCCATCTTCGGGGCTCCATGATCATCACCGTCACCGGCATGACACCATGATCTCCATCATCGTGTCTTCATGAAGTTGTCTCGCCAACAATTACTTCTACTACTACAGCTAACGGTTAGCAATAAAGTAAAGTAATTACATGGCGTTGTTCAATGACACGCAGGTCATACAATAAATAAAGACAACTCCTATGGCTCCTGCCGGTTGTCATACTCATCGACATGCAAGTCGTGATTCCTATTACAAGAACATGATCAATCTCATACATCACATATCATTCATCACATTCTTTTTGGCCACATCACATCACATAGCATACCCTGCAAAAACAAGTTAGACGTCCTCTAATTGTTGTTGCATGTTTTTACGTGGCTGCTATGGGTTTCTAGCAAGAACGTTTCTTACCTACGCAAAACCACAACGTGATATGCCAATTTCTATCTACCCTTCATAAGGACCCTTTTCATCGAATCCGATCCGACTAAAGTGGGAGAGACAGACACCCGCTAGCCACCTTATGCAACTAGTGCATGTCAGTCAGTGGAACCTGTCTCACGTAAGAGTATGTGTAAGGTCGGTCCGGGCCGCTTCATCCCACGATGCTGCAAAATCAAGATAAGACTAGTAACGGCAAGTAAATTGACAAAATCGACGCCCACAACTACTTTGTGTTTTACTCGTGCATAGAAACTACGCATAGACCTAGCTCATGATGCCACTGTTGGGGAACGTAGCAGAAATACAAAATTTTCCTACGTGTCACCAAGTTCTATCTATGGAGAAACCAGCAACAAGGGGAAGAGAGTGCATCTACATACCCTTGTAGATCGCTAAGCGGAAGCGTTCAAGTGAACGGGGTTGATGGAGTTGTACTCGCCGTGATCCAAATCACCGATGACCAAGTGCCGAACGGACGGCACCTCCGCGTTCAACACACGTACAGCCCGGTGACGTCTCCCATGCCTTGATCCAGCAAGGAGAGAGGGAGAGGTTGAGGAAGACTCCGTCCAGCAGCAGCACAACGGCGTGGTGGTGGTGGAGGAGCGTGGCAATCCTGCAGGGCTCCGCCAAGCACCGCGGGAGAGGAGGAGGGAGAGAAGCAGGGCTGCGCCATGGAGAGGTCACAACTCATGTGTTGGCAGCTCCAAAACCCTCAAGTATATATAGGGGAGAGGGAGGGGGTGCGCCCCCTTTAGGGTTTCCACCCCAAGGGGTGCGGCAGCCCCAAACCCATCTAGGGTGGTGGCCAAAGGGGGGGGAGAGGGGAAACTTGCCCCCCAAGTTAGGTGGGGCGCCCCCTCCCCAAACCCTAGGCGCCTTGGGCCCTTGTGGGGGGGTGCACCAGCCCACCTGGGGCTGGTTCCCTCCCACACTTAGCCCATGCAAGCCTCCGGGGCCGGTGGCCCCACTTGGTGGACCCCCGGACACCTCCGGTGGTCCCGGTACACTACCGGTGATGCCCAGAACACTTCCGGTGGCCAAAACCATACTTCCTATATATAGATCTTTACCTCCGGACCATTCCGGAACTCCTCGTGACGTTCGGGATCTCATCCGGGACTCCGAACAACATTCGGTAACCACGTACGAACTTCCTTTATAACCCTAGCGTCATCGAACCTTAAGTGTGTAGACCCTACGGGTTCGGGAACCATGCAGACATGACCGAGACGTTCTCTAGTCAATAACCAACAGCGGGATCTGTATACCCATGTTGGTTCCCACATGTTCCAGGATGATCTCATCGGATGAACCATGATGTCGAGGATTCGATCAATCTCGTATACAATTCCCTTTGTCTAGCGGTATTGTACTTGCCCGAGATTTGATCGTCGGTATCCTGATACCTTGTTCAATCTCGTTACCGGCAAGTCTCTTTACTCGTTCCGTAACACATCATCCCGTGATCAACTCTTGATCACATTGTGCACATTATGATGATGTCCTACCGAGTGGGCCCAGAGATACCTCTCCGTCACACAGAGTGACAAATCCCAGTCTCGATTCGTGCCAACCCAACAGACACTTTCGGAGATACCCGTAGTGCACCTTTATAGCCACCCAGTTACGTTGTGACGTTTGGCACACCCAAAGTATTCCTACGGTATCCGGGAGTTGCACAATCTCATGGTCTAAGGAAATGATACTTGACATTAGAAAAGCTTTAGCATACGAACTACACGATCTTGTGCTATGCTTAGGATTGGGTCTTGTCCATCACATCATTCTTCTAATGATGTGATCCCGTTATCAATGACATCCAATGTCCATGGTCAGGAAACCGTAACCATCTATTGATCAACGAGCTAGTCAACTGGAGGCTTACTAGGGACATGGTGTTGTCTATGTATCCACACATGTATCTGAGTTTCCTATCAATACAAATCTAGCATGGATAATAAATGATTATCATGAACAAGGAAATATAATAATAACCTATTTATTATTGCCTCTAGGGCATATTTCCAACAGGGTGTACCGAGGGAACTCGTTGAGCACACTCTTAATATTGATCCGAAGTTGAAGCCGGTCAAGCAATTCCTTCGTCGTTTTAACGAGGAGAGGCGGAAGGTCATTGGTGAAGAAGTGGCCCGGCTCTTGGCGGCCGGGTTTATCGTTGAAGTTTTTCATCCTGAGTGGTTGGCTAACCCGGTGTTGGTTCTTAAGAAGAATGACACTTGGCGAATGTGTGTGGACTACACGGACGTAAACAAGGCTTGTCCGGCTGATCCGTTTTCTCTCCCTCGTATTGATTAAATAATTGATGCTACGACGGGTTGTGAGCGTTTTAGTTTTTTGGATGCTTATTCTGGTTATCATCAGATCAAGATGGCAGCTAAGGACCAGGAGAAAATAGCTTTCATTACTTTGTTTGGAGCCTTCTGCTGTGTGTCTATGCCTTTCGGGCTCAAGAGTGCCTAGGCGACTTACCAGTGGTGTCTACAGAATTGTCTTCACAATCAGATCGGGCGTAATGTTCATGCTTATGTAGATGACATTGTGGTGAAATCCAGGAAGAAGGAGACCTTGATTGATGATTTGAAGGAGACGTTTGACAATCTCCGGGTTTATAAAATGATGCTTAACCCAGCCAAGTGTGTTTTTGGTGTAACGGCGGGTAAGCCTTTGGGTTTTTTTGGTTTCAAACCGAGGTATCAAAGATAACCCGGAGAAAATTAACGCTATTACTTCCTTGGCTAAGCCAAAGTGTGTTAATGACGTCCAACGCTTGGCGGGCCGGATAGAGGCTTTGAGCCGGTTCATAAGCCGCCTAGGAGAAAGGCTATCCCTCTGTACCAGATGATGAAGAAGACATATAATTTTGTTTAGAGTGATGCTGCTGATGAGGTATTTGAGGCGCTTAAGAAGCAACTGGCTGAGCCGCCGGTTCTTGCTGCCCCTATTGATAAGGAGCCTGTGTTGTTATATGTGGATGCCAATGGCCGAGCTGTCAGTGTGGCCATTGTGGTGGAAAGGAAAGAGGCAGAAAAGGAGTATCCTGCTCAACGGCCGGTTTACTACATCAGCGAGGTACTTATTGAGTCCAAGCAGAGGTATCCGCATTGGCAGAAGCTTGTGTTTGGGGTTTTCATGGCAAGTCGAAAGCTCAAGCAATGTTTTCTGGGTCATCCCATTACTATGGTTAGTTCTGCTCGTTTGGGGGATATCATCCAAAATAGAGAAGCCACATGTCGGGTAGCCAAGTGGGCCATTGAGCTTGGACCTCATGGTTTAAAGTATGTGCCTCGTACAGCCATCAAGTCACAAACACTTGTGGATTTTATCAATGATTGGACATAGTTGCAGACTGATACGTCCCCATCGTATCTACTTTTCCAAACACGTTTGCCCTTGTTTTGGACTCTAACTTGCATGATTTGAATGGAACTAACCCGGACTGACACTGTTTTCAGCAGAATTGCCATGGTGTTATTTATGTGCAGAAACAAAATTTCTCGGAATGACCTGAAACTTCACAGAACATCTTTTAGAAAATAATAAAAAATCCTTGCCAAATATGAAGACTAGGGGGCCCACACCCTATCCACGAGGGTGGGGGCGCGCCCTTCTCGGAATGACCTGAAACTTCATAGGACATCTTTTCGGAAATAATAAAAATCCTTGCTAAATATGAAGACCAGGGAGCCCATACCCTGTCCACGAGGGTGGGGGCGCGCCCCCTTACCTCGTGGGCCCCCTGAGGCTCCTCCGACGCCAATTCCAACTCTATATATTTGCTTTCGGGGAGAAAAAAAAATAAACGGTAAGAAATAATCGCGTTTTACGATACAGAGCCGCCGCCAAGCCCTAAAACCTCTAGGGAGGGCTGATCTGGAGTCCGTTCGGGGCTCCAGAGAGGGGGATTCGTCGCCGTCGTCATCATCAACCATCCTCCATCACCAATTTCATGATGCTCACCGCCGTGCGTGAGTAATTTCATCGTAGGCTTGCTGGACGGTGATGGGTTGGATGAGATCTATCATGTAATAGAGTTAGTTTTGTTAGGGTTTGATCCCTAGTATCCACTATGTTCTGAGATTGATGTTCCTATGGCTTTGCTATGCTTAATGCTTGTCACTAGGGTCCGACTGCCATGATTTCAGATCTGAACCTATTATGTTTTCATGAATATATGTGTTTCCTGGATCCTATCTTGAAAGTCTATAGTCACCTACTATGTGTTATGATTCGGCAACCCCGAAGTGACAATAATCGGGACCACTCCCGGTGATGACAATAGTTTGAGGAGTTCATGTATTCACTATGTGCTAATGCTTTGTTCCGGTTCTCTATTAAAAGGAGACCTTAATATCCCTTAGTTTCCATTAGGACCCCGATGCCACGGGAGGGTAGGACAAAAGATGTCATGCAACACTACAAAAAAAAGACACATCCGTGACATTTTGGGCCGAACGATTTTTTTTCTGTCATACATATGACACTTCTATGACGATAATTGTGAGAAAACCCGGTATCATCATAGATGTGGTGGGCTCCTACTTCTATGCAAAAAATCATGATAGAAAATGGGCTTTTCGTCCTGGGCGGGCCGGAGACGCAGCTGCATGACATTCTTTGGGCCGTCCATGACGAAAAAAACCGTGGTAGAAGCGAGGGCGAGGAAAATTTCGGTGAGTTCCCGGTTACGGTGGAAGGTCGGGGCCGAGCGATGCGTGTTTCTCTCGTACATGTACGCGCGTGTGTGCGAGGTGTTGGCTCTAACTGTACCCGAGCGAGGCGTTGGGATCTAACTGAACCCGAGCAATTGCATTGCAGGCTACGCGTTACTGAACCCGAGCGATCGATCAATGGCTGTTAACTGAACCTGATCGAGCGATTCCTTCGCTACTGCTGCTAACTGAAGCCGATCGATGCTTCCTCTGGGATGAACAGTGAGCATTGCCGGGGGGGTGGATGAACAGTGAGCGGTGGCATTGCCTCTGGATGAACAGGACCCCGTGGTATGGTGGAGGGCTGGATGAACAGTAGACGGTGGAGGGGTGCCCGTGGAAGGGTGGTTGAACATGACCCCGTGGTGTGGAGGGCTGGATGAACAGTAGGCGGTGGAGGGGTGCCCGTGGAGGGGTGGTTGAACAGCAGCCGATGGAGTAGCGCGCGGTGGAGGCTGGATGAACAGGAGCCCGTGGATGCTGGAGGAGGTCGACGGTAGCCCGTCGAAGCTGGAGGAGGTCGACGGTAGAGATGAACAGTATCCCGTGGAGTCCCGTTTTGCAGTACGCCACACCCCTCCCGATGAACAGGACCCCCGTTTCGACCGTAGCGCTCCAACACAAGTCCGTTTCATCCGTTTTGCGGTACGCCACAGCCCTCCCGATCAACAGGACCTCCATTTCGACCATAGGAGGTCCGTTTCGTCCGTTTTGCGGTACGCCACACCCCTCCCGATCAATAGGACCCCCGTTTCGACCGTAGGAGGTCCGTTTCCTCCGTTTTGCGGTACGCTAGACCCCTCCTGATCAACAGGACCCCGTTCCGAACATAGAAGGTTTGTTTCCTCCGTTGTGCGGTACGCCAGGCCTCGTTTCCATCGCCTATTCCGTCCAAGCCTCCCGATGAACACGACCACGCATTCCCTTCCGACCCAGCCGGTTGGCTCCCACGCGTTTCGTTGCCTCCCAATGAACACGACGCATTCCGTTGCCTCCCCATGAACACGACGCATTCTGTTGCCTCCCCATGAACACGAGGACGATGATGTTTCTCCATTCTGACCCAGCCATGTACCCGAGCCCTGGCCGTACGTATGCACGAGTAGGTGTTCGAGACCCTGCCCGTATGAACACATACGTGGCAGTATTTTCTTTCTTGCACCCTGGCCGCTGTACGTACGTGTACATGCTACATGCACGCCTCTACTACGACACGTACGCGCCACTACTACGACACGTGCACGCCTCTACATCCACCAGTATATATGTACGTACATGTTCGCGACCAGAATGACAACGCTACGTATGCTTCGACCAGGTGGGTCCCGACTGTTAGTCACTTCCTTGCCTATGAAGATGTAGCTAGTGGGTCCTAGCAGTCAGGAGGCGAATCGTTTTTTTGCCCGGACTCACTTCCTTGCGTGCGAAGATGTAGCTGGTGGGTCCCAGCAGTCAGGGGCAAACGTTTTTTCGCGAAATACGGTGGACCATCCGGTGGGTCCCTGCTATTAGGTGGAGGAATAACTATTTTGCAGGTAATAAGGAGGCACTTCCTTGCTGCGGCCGTGGACCCAGCTGTCAGCCTCTCCACGTACAGTCCACGTCCAATGGAAGCCGTTCCTTGACCATGTTGACCACGCCGCGCCGAGAGCACTAGGGCGGTGGACGATGGCGAAGCCTAGGAAGGGGATGACGCGGAGCCGGGGAAGACGTGACAGTGGATGCCCACGCGTAGAGGAGTACGAGGGTTCACTGGTTCGCTACGGTGTGAGGCTGCCATCGCCGCAGAATAACAGGGTGTGTGGGTGAGTAGAGGGATGGCCTGGACAGCGGTGGTAGTAGGGGGCGGTGAGGCCTCCGCCGCATCGCAGCCGGCCACGAGAGGCAGGAGCACGAGGCACGACTGGCGCTGGTTTGGGTGGCTAGAGCAAGAAGACCAGAGGTTGAAGAAGCACTACGACCGTTGGATGGACATCGTACGGTCACTGGAGCTAGAATCGTGCATATTTACTAAGTTGACAAAGCCCTCCGTCCCCGTCAACTTAGTAGGCCCACAAGTCAGCCTGCCACTATACTGGGTCCCAGCTAACAAGGAGGCACTTCCTTGCGTGCGAAGATATAGCTGGTGGGTCCGAGCTGTCAGCAGCGGTAACGTTTTTTTCGCGAAATACAGAGGCCGTTTCTGTGGGTCCCTGATGTCAGGTGGAGGAATCATTATTTTGCGCGTAATAAGGAGGCATTTCATTGCGTGCGGCCGTGGACCCAGCTGTCGGCCATGTACAGTCCACTTCAGATGCATGTCGGTCATTGACCACGTTGACCAGGCCGCGCCGAGAGCACCGAGGCGGTGGACGATGACGAGGCCTAGGAAGGGAACGGCACGGAGGCAGGGAAGACTCGACAATTGTTTCCCACGCGGAGGGGAGTACGACTGTACGAGGGTTTACTGGTTCGTCTGCCGTCGCCGGAGAATAACAGCAGGTGTGGGTGAGTAGAGGGATGGCTAGGCCAGCGATGGGAGTACGGTGAGGCCTGCGCGGCAGCACAACCGGCCGCGGGGAGGAGGGAGCAGGCAGTCCCGCCGGCGCTTGTTTGAGCGGCTAGAGTAGGAAGAGCAGATATTGAAGATGCATGACGGTCGTTCGATGGACATCCAACAGTCACTGCTTGTGCGTCAACCTTTTTTTAGGAAAGCCTAAAATCTGTGGAAAACAACATACATCCCATCTGCCGTTATTTCTAATAATTTACAGCCCATTTGCTAATTCTTAAGGGTTTTTTGGAGCCCATATTCTTTTTGTTAGCATTACAACCCATATTGTGGCCACGGTTAAAAAATTATACGAAATTTTGCATATTTCGGTGCGGTCCGAACTGTTTTTAATCCCGAAATTTCGACTCACATTCAAACTGATTTTAAAAATAAATGTATATCAATATAAAATCCAACAAATTCTTCACGGATAAAAATTAATGTAATTTAAAATCTCGAAATGAAAAAAAGATATTTGAAACTAATTGCTGGTTTGATGTGTTTTAAAAATGTACAGCCCATTTCTCATTACTGATAGGCCATTTTCTCGGCCAGCCGAATGAAGCTCTCCTCGTCTTGAAAGATTTGCAGCCCAACAGGCCTGACAAAGCGACTTACTTGGCAAATCACAAAAAAACCGGGCTGTGGCTGTGGACCTAGCTATCAGCCTCTCCACGTACATTACTCTTCCGATGGAAGTCGGTCGTTGACCACATTGACCACGCCGCGCCGAGAGCACCAAGGCGGTGGACGACGGCGAGGCCTAGGAAGGGGACGACACGGAGCCGGGGAAGACGCGGCAGTGGATGCCCACGCGGAGAGGAGTACGAGGGTTCACTAGTTTGGATGCGGCATGAGCCTGCAGTCGCCGCAGAATAACAGGGGGTGTGGGTGAGTAGAGGGATACCCTAGGCCAGCGGTGGGAGTAGTAGGGGGCGGTGCGGCCTCCGCGGCATCACAGCCGGCCACGAGAGGCAGGAGCACGCAGCATGACCGGTGCTGCTTTGGGCGGCTGGAGCAAGAAGACCAGAGGTTGAAGAAGCACTATGGCCGTTGGATGGACATCGTACGGTCACTGGAGCTAGAATCGTTCATATTGACTAAGTTGAGAAAGCCCTCCGTCCTCATCAACTTAGTAGGCCCACATATCAGCCACCTACTATGGTGGGTCCCAACTAGAAGGGGTATTCATTTTTTGGTGCGTAATAAGGAGGCACTTCCTTGCGTGCGAAGATATAGCTGGTGGGTCCGACTTGTCAGCGGGGGGAACGTTTTTTTCGCGAAATACAGAAGCCCTTCACACGTACAGTGCACGTACAATGCGTAATAAGGAGGAACTTTCCTTGCGTGCGACCATGGACCTCGTGGGTCCCAGCCGTCAGGCTCTCCACGTACAGTCCTCTTCCGATGTCTCTCGTATGTTGACCATGCCTCGCCGAGCGCACCGAGGCGATGGACGACGGCGAGGCCCCAGACTGGAACGACCTGGAGAGATGGGGAAGATGTGGCAGTGGAGTCGCAGACGGAGAGGAGTGGGAAACTTGACTGGTTCGGGTGCGGGGTGGGCCTACACTCGGCAGAGAATAACAGGAGGTGCGGAGTGGAGGGATGGCCTGGCTGTCGGCGGGGTACGTTTCACTGGGGAGCGCAAAACAACGCCGCTGGACGCCGAAGGCTGGAGCAGGCGGTTCCGGCAGTGCTGGGGGAAGATGACGAGAGATTGAACAAGAATGCCGGCCGTTGGATGTAAATCCAATGCCTTCTTAGGCTTTGACCTACTGGCCCACATGTCAGCCAGTCCATTTGTTTTTTTAGACCATTTGGTGGGATGGGTGAAACAATGATGTAGCATATATGCAGCCCGTTTAAATCCCATTTGCATTTTTCTTGAAATCCGCGGACTTGCTGGGCTGGGTGAAAATATCATGTTGGGCTAGACGGATAAATGTTATAAAAACATAAACACATGATTGCACGTCAGTAAAATCTTTGCAAGCTTATGTACGCAATCACTAGGAGTTAACTTGCCAAGTTATATATAAACAATTATTATTATTATTTTGTAATAATTTTCAACTTACGAAATAAAATATCATTTTAATTTGATGAGTTAATAGTACATGGGGTATTATTATTTTTTAGGCTAGACGTGGGACAGTTGAGTTGGTTCTAGGGGAAAGTACTGGGAGAAAACTCAGTTTACATCGAAAAAGAAAGTGCAAGAAAATGTAGAGACCTGCTGGGTCCACCTGAGGAGGGGAATATGTTGGGAGGAAGGAGATTCAAAGCACGGCAGCCGAGTGAACTAGTTTTTTTTTACGGACAAGTGAACTAGTTTACATACATAAGCAAATAGCCACTAAAAAAAAGCAATCAGGTTAATGGGTTCTTAAAAGAAATAGTATTTCGGACAAAACAGATAATTATGACACATAGGCTAATGCATGAAACACTCAGATGATAAAGGTGCTTATAAACAGATAAAGTACAACATCTAGACCTTCCTGGCACACTTGATCATGACGTTGCGGCTGTCTATGTACTCGTCGGTTACGTGAAGCAGACACACCCTCATGTCCAAGATCTGCCTGTACATGTCGTAGCATGTGTATGCGTCCTTGGCCAGGTAGGTTATGTAGGCTAGATTCAGAGGTACCTCCCACGTGTTCAGGTCGTCTTCTTTCATGTTGGCGTATCAGGGGTCGATGATGGTCTCAGCGAGGTCATCCACGGAGTCCTTCTCCTTCCCGTTGCTGATGATCTTGTATTTCTTCTGGATGTCGACAAGCTTGTGCACCAGATGGCCGAATCGTCGCGTTCTTCCTTCTCTCCACCAATACAAAGGTGCAGTCGGCGCTGCCGACGAAACAGGCGAATGCTCCAGAACCTGGTGCAGCCATAGGACTGAGGCGAGGCAGAGCTTCACCGAGTCCGTATCGTTGGTGTACATCACATTCAACTTGGTGCAGCCATAGGACTGAACGGCGAACTCAAAGGAGAACTCCTTGCTGAAGTCCCTATCAAGCAGGCTCACCCCTCGGATCGCCATTGGAGTATCTTCAAGTGAACGAGTGTGTAGGCGGCGACAGCAGTTTGTTTTTCAGCTCTTGGGGAACTGGATTCAACAGTAAGCTGAGTGTGTACAGGCGACAACAGTTACTACCCCTCCCTCGTCCGCTGCACGCCCGACAGAAGATGCACCCTCGGCCACACGTCGGTTCACGAGCGGGTCTGTATTGCACTGTAATAACAGGAGTTAGTGGTCACTTTACTTAAATTTAATTAGCTTTAATAGAAATTTATACTTAAAAAAAGCAATGCATTCGCTCATTCTATCAGTTCCACAGGATCAACATGCACAACAATTAGAATTATTATTCTCAGGACGCACACGATCAACACATTTGTCGCACTTTCACAAAGATAATACTACCAAGTTTGAACTGTTTGTTATGGTTGTTGTCCTCTGCATCATCATGTCATGTTTCCCAGCTTGCAAGATTCAGAACCAACAAATAAGATCCAAATAATAAGTACAACAAAGATGCCTACACATCTCATTGATTTCCAGCTTGCAAGATTCAGAACCAACAAATAAGATCCAAATAATAAGTACAACAAAGATGACTACACATATCATTGATTCCCATCTTGCAAGATTCAGAACCAACAAATAAGATTCAAATAATAAGTGCAACAAAGATGCCTACACATCTCACTGATTCCCAGCTTGCAAGATTCAGAACCAACGCATTAGAGCCTTTTGATAAAGTGAATATCGGGATTAAATCCATCTTGGCTAGCCATGTCATACAATCGAAGAACTTGGCGAATGCTCTTGACCGTCACAACATCTGTAGTTGAGTATTCATGTTTGCACATCATATTTGCACAGCACAAACAAGGAGACAGGAGAGCATGATTTCGCTTTAATAGCGTCCTCCTTGAACTCAACCTCCGGCTCTACTTGGATGAGGTCTGCCTGGAGTTCCATGATTCAATTCATGCGCCTTTTTCTGCAGTTCACCTGAAATGAAGCAAAGATTGCATCATTCAGCTAGCAACAAGTACTTACTCTTGTGAGCTGGCAGGTTCTTCTTTAGTAGTTGCACTAAAATTGAGGAACATTAAGGTTGGCTGTCAGGCTCATGTAAGGTGCAACTATAATTTTCTTATCCTTTTGTGCAGTTCCACTAAAATAAAGTGCCATTATAGTGACAGTGACGGCTCCATCTTGCAAAGGCTAATAAAATGTTGCACGAGATTACCAACAGAACTTGACGAAGATTTTGGAAACTCCAATCACCATTTTGTGCAGTTCCACCAAAATTGAGAGATGTTGCCCATGTGACATTTTAGTTGAACTGCACAAGACACTCATTCCAAAAAAAGTGTTTTGTGCAGTTCACCAAAAGGTCACAATAGCAACAAGGTGAAATGGATATCCCTATCTGCACAAAAAGATAGAAAGTAAACAGTTGCTGGTCAATAAGAATATACGAATCATATAAAAAATGAAAAGAAGCATCTTAATTATGTTCATGGCAATCACGCAAGGACAGTAGAAATTTTAACACGTCAGCAATGCTTCATTTTACCAGAAGCATTACGATCAACAATGAGATTCCTGAAATATGGGATTACTTTAATGGTGGCATTGCTTGTTTACCAGACACAGTAAATCAACAGCAGCTAAAGAGTTGGTTTAAGGGCATGGGACCGTGGGGACACCAGGACACTCAGCAGCGAAAGGAGCAACTTACTTATCATACGGGGGAAAACAGCAAGAGTGCCATTTGTGACACGATTTAATTGCATCTTATCATTGGAGGCATTAGATTAACAATAACACTGGTTAGACATGTCCCTAAGGTAACAGTGTGATCGCTTCATTTTACATGCGCGCTTACATTAACAACATCAAAAGGTTGGTATAAGGACATGCGACAGTGGACGCATCAGCATGATGTACCTACAAGGAGGCATAAAGTGGTGATGCCGAGTTTGTTCATGCTATGTGAGGACAGCAAACCTAATCCTGGAGACCTTGTACTATGTGAGGGCAGCAAATCTAATCCTGGAGACCTTTTACTATGTGAGGGCAGCAAATCTAATCCTGGAGACCTTTTACTATGTGAGGGCAGCAAATCTAATCCTGAAGACCTTTTACTATGTGAGGGCAACAAATCTAATCCTGAGACCTTTTACTATGTGAGGGCAGCAAATCTAATCCCGAGACCTTTTACTATGTGAGGGCAGCAAATTTAATCCTGGAGACCTTTTACTATGTGATGGCAGCAAATCTAATCCTGGACATACTCTGTTGACTTGTCCACCAGCCGCCACTTTCTATCCTTTTTTCAACCAATAATAGATCTGTTCCTTATCCAGTTTGTACTGCATTTTCCCATTATTTCCCTTTTCAACCAAGAGACCGGTTGGGTATCCGGTCTCTACTACTTTCACCATATTATTTCCTCTTTGAATCAAGTCCTAGATTCATGCTACAACTTTCACCCCTTTCTTCGTTGTTTGAACAAAGCCCTAGATTCGAATGCATGAAGTAGCTTTACCTCTAATAATACTAAAAATTTAGGTGGCTTTGGAAGAGCTGATGGGAGTAGAAAAAGATGCATATGCAGACACGTGGGGAGCTGGGGCAGTAGAGCAAGGCCGCTTTCGAAGAACTTATACCTGAGGGTCGCCGGGATGTCGGGGGCGGCAGGTCGGATCTGCGGATAATACGGCAGGGAGGAAGAAGGGTCGGAGGACCTCTCGAGCCGGCGCTGTGTCGGAGAGAATGGCACGGGCAGAGGATCGGGCCCCTCCAGCAGCTGTGGGTTTCCTCCCTCGGCGGCGATGACCGCGTGAACGATGCACCTTTTAGTCCTCTACACATACCGGCCGAAGGGATCCGGCCGGATCTGTGACCAGCGGTGAGCAGAGAGAAAATGTTGCTACCGCTGTCTTGTTTATATCTGGAGAGGATGAGAGAATGGAGACAGCAACCCTAGTAAAGCAAGCTCTCAGGCCCCTGCGTCCATATATTGTAGAGTGATTATCTTTTTTCTCCACAACAAGCATTTCAATTTGTGTACGTGGCATTAAAGAAAAGAAACTCTCTATTTAAGGTGACTACTGTACGACTCCTACTTACTACTAGTAGTACTACAGTATTGTTCACTTGTGCTCCCCGCCCCTCCATTCATTGAATAACCCCACGGGTGAATAAGCATATAGTAAGTACTGTATTTATATAGAACAAACAAGCTCGAACTATTTTCGCATAGTTAAAAGTTGAGGGCGGGGCTTTTCCCGGGCAGTACGCGCGACAGTTTTCGGGTAGGCGGTTTGACAGAGAGGCGAGGAGGGTGAGCGAGTGGGGCTGTGCGATTTGACGGCGCGTTACTACTGGAAAGACTTGTGATATGACCACTCACTATAGTCATGAATTACTGGCGCTCCAACCGGGGTGATGCCCCCTTCCGTTCCGCGCTCTAATCTGGTGCATGACACGTCGACCCGGATGCTGGCTCTCCCACATGTTGGAGTAGTAAGAAGGAGCAAAGAATGATGTAGTATATACTAGTACTATACTACTCCCTCCGTTCCTAAATATAAGTGTTTGGAGAGATTTCACTATGGACCACATACGGAGAAAAATGAGTGAATCTACACATAAAATGCATCTATATACATCCATATGTGGTCCACAGTGAAATATCTACGAAGACTTATATTTAGGAACGGAGGGAGTACTACTCAGGTCGGAGGAGTGCGAACCACGGCAGCCCAGTGAACCAACAGTGGGAACCATGGTAGCCCAGTGAACCAGCAGTAGAAAACAATGTGGTGATCTGGCCATAAAAAACAATGTGCTACGGTACACACTGTAGCATGTACAATAACACTCCTCTTTGTTTGGATCCCTGAGTTAGAGCTAGTTTGGGTTGAAATAACCTCAAATTATCGAAACAAGAGGGGTTAGTTTGAGCTAGTTTGCTCTAACCCAGCTAAAAAAACTAGCCCGGTGGAGAGGTTCTAATTGGGTTAGTTATCCTCGGGCCCACTAAAAGAGAACTAAAAATATCTCCCCTGCCCGCACCAGATTGCTCCCCCCTCTCGCACGACTCCTCTCTGTTCCCCATAGGGCCGCTCGCCCTCTCTGTCCTCCGGCCGCCCTCTCCTTCCGGCCTCCGCCGCCCTACTCTGGCTACCCTCTCCCTCCGGCCTTCGAAGGTCACCCGCCCCCCCTTCACCAGTCGTTTTCTCCCTCTGTCGTGCACGGCGGTGGCGCATCTACCAGGGAGGTCACGAGAGGGGTGAGTTTGTTCGTTCCTTCTCTATCTCACGGCCATATCATTGATCTTGCTTGCTCTAGCGCTAATTCTGATTTGGAAAAGTAGATCCTGATCAAACTTGGTATAGAGTTGTGGTGCACACATGGAATTGTTTGATGCTGCTTGAGGAGGTAATAAATATTTCTAGAGGCCCAAAGATTCAGGTCACCTTTCTAGGTATTTCGATTTCAGGCTTGCATTATTTCTAGAGGCCCAAAGATTCAGTTCACCTTTCTAGGTATTTCAATTTCAGGCTTGCATTATTTCTAGAGGCCCAAAGATTCAGTTCACCTTTCTAGGTATTCCAGTTTCAGGCTTGCATTATTTCTAGAGGCCCAAAGATTCAGTTCACTTTTCTAGGTATTTCACTTTCAGGCTTGCATTATTTCTATAGGCCCAAAGATTCAGCTCACCTTTCTAGGTATTTCAGTTTCAGGCTTGCATTATTTCTAGAGGCCCAAAGATTCAGTTCACCTTTCTAGGTATTTTAGTTACAGGCTTGCATTATTTCTAGAGGCCCAAAGATTAAGTTCCCAGTCGGCGGCAAGCGGCCTTGCTACCCATGCCGGTGTCGACCTCAACTCGCAAGGGCCGGCGTAGGAGGGGTTCCCGGGGCTTGGGCTCTACAGAGCCTTCCTCCAGAGCGACGATGGCAAGCTCCTCCCTCGGTGCATGAGGGGCTCCGGGCTCCCTCCCTATCGTGAATGACTTTCGTGATGAGTTAGCTCATTCTTTGTTTCATGAAGTGTTTTTTTATTTTCTAAAGGTTGATTGACGACTTGTATGTTTAAGTGGGATATCTCATTTGTATGGACAAAGTAAAAATTATCATGTTTTGCATGCTTGATTTGTATAGATGGTTCGTTTATGTCAATTGTGAGCAGGAGGAGGCCATAGAAGAGCCGGCCACACCAAGAGGGTGCTTGGATCCAAGGGTCTTATTTTAGTCTGACTAAAAATAGTCTCTTTAAGAGGCTAAAGTTCCAAGCACCCCTGACTAAAGAGGGGCTAAAACTAGTCTTGAGACTAAAAAAATTTAGTCAGGGGTACCCCTACTAAAATGTGGATTAGTCCTCTCTCTCCTCATTTAACTCCTCTCCTTTAACACAGGCGAGTTCTGGATTGGAGGGTTTGGAGGATAATAAATGCTCATTAACTTGATTTTAGTCTCTTCAGTATTTGGATCCAAGCATGGGTGAGGCTAGCAAGTTTTAGTCCCACTACTTTTAGTCATGGAACTAAAACATATCCAAGCACCCTCCAAATCCGGCAGGAAATAGGGTCCAAAGTAGTCAAATGATTGAGATAGAGCATTTATTGTCAACCTAACCCTGCCATCCATACACCTCTTTGGTTTAGAGTTAGTTCAGGGTTAGAATCTAACTCTAACCTCTAACTGTGTTAGAGTTCTCCTCGTCTCGGTTCATCGCCATCATACTTTCCCCATTCCTGTGTTTTCAGTATCCTGCGAATCAAAGAGGCCCTTTTTTGCGGGAAAAATCAAAGAGGCCCTTAGACTGGTTTCGGTCCGGTCATTTTTTATAAACGTGTTATGTCCAAAGTTTAATGAACATGCTCCGGTTTCCACGAAAATAATCCGGTTTCATGTAGTAATTCATTCATTAATTTATTATTTTACAGGGGGTTTGCATGTAATTCATGAGGTCTGAAATGTAAAGTACCCCGGCATATGCTCCGAGTCGTGCATGCACTACGACCCAGATGCTCTATGTCCCACATGTCAGCGAATGGGAGCACGTGGAAATAGCCTAGGAGTACATATAGGAGGATAAATGCGTGAAATAATATGTATTGCGAGGCGTAGCCGCGGTTCAAAAAGGAGACCTAAAGTGATGACAGCTATGGGTCGCACGCACCCAACTAGTGGTACTAGACATACGACTAATTTTTCCCTCAAAAAAAAGAGGCACGAGTGCTCAGTACTCCTATTCTATAAACACGAGTCCCATGTGACAACAGCGTCCGTGCTACAGCTAGCTCTCCTCCCTCGTTTATCTCTTCTAATTTTAAACTCGGCCGACGCTCGGTGGGCGGGGTGCGTTTGCTCAACTGTGGCCCCACCTCATAGTGAAAACGTTACGACTGGAATAAAAATGCCATATACTCCCTCCGTTCATAAATATAAGCCTTTTTAGATACTATTTCAAATGGAATACAGCATACAGATGTATGTAGACATAGTTTAGAGTGTAGATTCACTCATTTTGCTCCGTATGTAGTAGTCACTTGCTTGAATCTTTAGAAAGACTTATATTTGGGAACGGAGGGAGTACTATACTAATAAAACATTAAGGCCATGAGGCGATGTAGTGCTGGTTACAGGAGGCAAGAAAAAGAGATGCATCCATCGACGACGTCCACCTCCTCGACTCAGGGCGCCGGCCCATCGAACGGCGCCTAAGTAGCAGCGGCTTTCGTGGCCAGGTCGACGTGCTTCTGAACAATGGCGTCCAAAGATTCCAGCCGCTGGAAGAAGGCCAACGTCTTTTTATGCTCGCTTGCCTTGTAGTGGCCTATGTAGACGATTTCCTCATAGATGTGGATGTGCAGGTCGACAGTTCTTGCATGGCGAGGCGCTGTGCGGCGAGCGCGGCCTCGAGGTGCACATTCTTCGTTGCACCCTCCGGCACCTACAGGGCCACCAGGGCTTGAAAGTGTTCATCACCATGGAGGCCGATGAGGGTGGCAGGCAAAGAGGAGCCTGGGCGCGTGGGCTGGAGCAGTACAACAAGGTCGCCGCACGCTTCTTGACGGCGGTGAACTTGCAGATGGAGTTGACCATCACGTCCATGCGAGAGGTGAAGCCGTCGTCGACGAGGGCTACGATGCCTGCGGTGGCCAGCACCGTCTGGAAACGCTGCACGGTGCGGGGCCGCAGGCCGGCGTCTTGGATGATTTGGCACAACCGACCACCGCTCGCGTCCATCGCCTCCATAGGTGCTTGTGGCTTCTGGTTACTTGGTCTTGGGTTGGAGTGAGCAGTGTTGCGCAGAGACTTGGGAGTAGATGGATTGGAGTGGTGGGGCGCCTTTATTATATGAGAGTCCAAACTCTATTGCATTCACATCATGCTGGCTCTATTCTGCTTCTCCAATTAATTCCCTCTACATGTAATTGAGGATGCATCATTGACCGTTCAACGTCTCGGGAACCGCTACCCTCTCCCTCCAACATTCACGCACCTATGGACCTGTCAACGACGAGGTGCCTATGGTGACTTCGTAAATTTCAAGATGATAGTGCCGTGTGTGTGTGCGTTCAAAGGGGTGAGTGTCTGCGCGTGTATATGAGCGCTTGCGTCTGTACTGTGTAAAAAACGTAAATGCGTGTCACAAAGAGACTAGTCAGTATACTCAATATTGTGCACCTCGGAGAGGAAAAGATAGAACTAGTACGTATTTAGTTACGGTCCAGATTCACTCATTTTGCTCCATATGTACTCCGTCTCGGTGTAGTCTAGTCACTTGTTGAAATCTCTAGAAGGGCAAATACTCCTTTCTGGTTTACAGGGCTATACTAGCAAGTAGTTGTACGTACTAGTACAATAGTGGGCTCACATAGCAATTTTGTCTCATGCAAGAGCCTGGCTATATGCGTGCTCCAATGTTCGCAACTGCAATGTTTGGTTTGCGCTTGGCTCTTTGCCTCTTCGAGAAGATGAACACTGATGTTACTAATACTGCTTCTACAGTGTCGAATCCACTGCTGCATGTCTGTCCACCGTGAGCGGAACGGATAGCTTGTTGTAGAAGTACTACTAAGCAAAAGCATGTCCTCATTTGCGAGCAACCGCGCGCATGGGTGAGGGAGAAGGCGTGTAGTAAAATCAAGATTCTCCTCGTTGGACGAGTTGACGCGACACATCATAGCACTGGCCCCACATGCTTGCCTCTAAACTTGGCTGAAAGACCCGCAGTGTATAATATATTTGCTGCAACCTCTAACATTTACCCACCACAAATTAAAATATATGTGGCCGTATGCATCGTTCTGATGCACAGGCCGGGGAGTCCCCCCTTTTCGAAAAAAAACAAATTAAAATATATATTCCTGTCTTGACCAGATGAGCGTGCAAACTACAATCACCAGGGTCTCAGGTAGGGACAGAAGACTATTTTAATTTTTTTTAAAACTTCGAGACGGCCACATAGCATGGAGCCGACCGCAACGATTTTAAGCTTACAGGCATGGTACACGCTATCCTAGACTACTCTACACATGAAACTGCCACACGAGCGTCCGGGCTGCGCTTGGCTCTCCGCCTCTTCGAGAAGTCGAACAATGATGGAGTACTACTGCGTCTGGTCATCTGACACCGATTGAACTGCTGCATGTCCACCGTGTGCGGGAGGGAGAGCGTGTAGCGAAAGCTTCTCCTAGTCTTGCCAGCCACCACGCTCATGGGCGAGGAAGGGACGCTCCTGCCTTTGCGTCTATGACACGTGGGCCCGACAGGTGTGTGGCTAACCTGTCATACAGCCAAAGGCAGGTGCAGTTAAGTCTGCGAGGGAGAGGATAATAAAACTTCTCGTTGATGTACGAGTTGACGCGACACATCAAAGCACTACACTCGATAGATTTCAATAATTTGCGTTTAGCGATGCATTAATGAAAGTGCAACTATCCCTAGGTGGTTTTGGTAATTCATAACAACATATAGCTCATTGAGCTAATGCTATTCCAAGATGATTATTTCAGGAAAGCTCAATGATTGGCATGGCATGGATGATGAAAGTGGATCCCTCAAAATGCTAAGGACAAAGGATTGGATCAACCTCAAAAGCTCAAGACTCTTCATTTTAAATTTTAGTGATCCAAGATCACATTGAGTCTTTAGGAAAAGCCAATACTATCAAGGAGGGATGAGGTGTTGCTTAATGAGCCTCTTGCTTCATGTGCTTAGTGATATGCTCCAAAACCCTCAGCTACTTTCCTATATCCACACTTGACCTAAACCCAAAGCCAAACTCGGACCTACCGATTCTTTCAATCCGGCGCCACCGAGTTTCACATGTCTAGCCACTGCCAAACCCTAAGCAAATCGGTTCTACCGATAGGGATCTCGGTCTCACCGAGATGGGATTGTAATCTCTTTGTTTCCTTTTCGTAACTTTTCGGTCTCACCGAAAGAGCGGATCGGTCCCACCGAGATTGCAAAGTAAACTCTCTGTTTCCTTTTTGTAACATCTTGGTCTCACCGAAAGAGCAAATCGGTCCCACCGAGTTTACCTGACCAACTCTCTGGTTAGCTTATTACCAAATCGGTCACACCGAGTTTGTGTAATCGGTCTCACCGAGATTACGTTATGCCCTAACCCTAACCATATCGGTCCTACCGAGTTGCATGTCAGTCCCACCGAAAATCACTAACGGTCACTAGGTTTAGTAAATCGGTCTGACCGAGTTTGTCGATTCGGTCCCACCGAGATTGGTAAATTGTGTGTAACGGTTAGATTTTGTGAGGAGGCTATATATACCCCTCCACCTCCTCTTCATTCGTGGAGAGAGCCATCAGAACACATCTACACTTCCAACTCACATGTTCTGAGAGAGAACCACCTACCCTTGTGTTGAGCTCAAGATATTCCATTCCTACCATATGAATCTTGATCTCTAGCCTTCCCCAAGTTGCTTTCCACTCAAATCTTCTTTCCACCAGATCCAAATCCTATGAGAGAAAGTTGAGTGTTGGGGAGACTCTCATTTGAAGCACAAGAGCAAGGAGTTCATCATCAACACACCATTTGTTACTTCTTGGAGAGTGGTGTCTCCTAGATTGGCTAGGTGTCACTTGGGAGCCTCTGACAAGATTGTGGAGTTGAACCAAGGAGTTTGTAAGGGCAAGGAGATCGCCTACTTCGTGAAGATCTACCGCTAGTGAGGCAAGTCCTTCGTGGGCGACGGCCATGGTGGGATAGACAAGGTTGCTTCTTCGTGGACCCTTCGTGGGTGGAGCCCTCCGTGGACTCGCGCAACCATTACCCTTCGTGGGTTGAAGTCTCATAACCGTCGATGTAGGATAGCACCACCTATTCGAACCATGCCAAAAACATCCGTGTATCCAATTGCGTTTGAATTCTCCAAACCCTTCCCTTTACATTCTTGCAAGTTGCATGCTTTACTTTCCGCTGCCTATATACTCTTTGCATGCTTGCTTGAATTGTGTGATGATTGCTTGACTTGTCCTAAAGTAGCTAAAATCTGCCAAACTCTAAAATTGGGAAAAGGTTAAGTTTTTATTGGTCAAGTAGTCTAATCACCCCCCTCTAGACATACTTCAAGGTCCTACAAGTGGTATCAGAGCTTTGGTCTCCATTAGCTTTGATTTCCATAGCTTTTGGTGGTCATAGCCTTAGTTTCACAACCTAGGAGAGTATGGCGTCTAGCGAGGGAAATTATCACCGTAGAGGTCCTTACATTGATGGTACTAATTTTGCTAGTTGGAAGCATAAGATGAAAATGCATATTCTCGGACATAACCCCGCCGTTTGGGCTATTGTGTGTGTTGGTTTGCAAGGTGACTTCTTTGATGGGAAAGAACCAAACCGTGAAGCTACCGCGGAAGAGTTGAAGATGCTGTAATACAACGCTCAAGCTTGTGATATTCTCTTCAACGGATTGTGCCCCGAAGAATTCAACAAAATCAGCCGTCTTGAGAATGCAAAGGAAATTTGGGATACTTTGATTGATATGCATGAAGGTACTGACTCCGTCAAGGAATCCAAATTAGATGTGCTTCAAAGTCAACTTGACAAGTTCAAAATGAAGGATGGTGAAGGTGTCACCGAAATGTACTCTAGGCTTGCTCTCATCACAAATGAGATTGCCGGCTTAGGGAGTGAAGAGATGACCGATAGATTCATCATCAAGAAGATCCTATGAGCCTTGGATGGAAAATATGATACCGTGTGCACATTGATCTCAAGCCAACGGAGGTCATTGGAAGAATTGTTGCTCATGAGATGTCACTCAAGGATAAAGAGGAACTTCACAACAAATCAGGTGGAGCTTACAAAGCCTCATGTGAAGCCCCCACATCATCAAGTGAGAAGAAACCTTCAATGAAGAACTGAGCTTAATGGTGAAGAACTTCAACAAGTTCTACAAGAGTAGAAGCAAAGATAGAAGCTCCAAGTCAAGGTCCTACAATGACAAAAGATCTTCTAGTTGAGAGCGAAACTGCTACAATTGTGGAAGATCCGTACACTATTCCAATGAGTTTACGGCTCCCTACAAGAGAAGAGAAGACTCTCCCAAAAGAAGAAGCAAAAGAGAAGAATCACCACCAAGAGATAGAAGGAGTAGAGACGATCGTTATGAACGAAGATACTCACGGAGAAGCAAGGATTCGGAAAGAAAGGAAAAGTCATCAAGGAGCTACACAATACGAAGACATCAAGCTCATGTTGGTGAATGGGTATCTGGCTCTGACTCCGACAACCACTCCGATTCCGAATATAATCAAGATGAAGGTGTTGCCGGTCTAGCACTTGTGTCAACCGACTCCTACGACATATTTGACTCACCAAATGAAGGAGTTGGAAGATGCTTCATGGCCAAAGGTCCTAAGGTAACACACACCGAGTATGTTGATTTCAATAGTGATGAAGATGACTTGTTAGGTGATGATGATTTACTTGTTGACAACTCTAGTGATGAATATTATGATGAAACGTCAATTAATCATGCTAATCAAGATAAAACAAATGATAATGATAAGGAGAAGATTGAGGCTCTAACTAAAGAACTAAACACTCTTAAGTTAGCTCATGAAACTACGAAGATCATCGAGAACTTTTAAGAGCTCATGAGAAGTTACGCTTTGAAAAGCTCAATCTTGAGCAAGAGCATGAGTTCTTCAAAGCAATCAATGATGATGTCCGCAAGAAAAGTTCTTCTTACATTGCCAAGTGTTTACTCTTATCCACTTACATGCCTCAAGTCAAATCTAGTAACAATAACAAGGAAGATTCTTCCTCTAGTAGTAACAATGATCATGCTAAATCCAATGTTGTTGCTTCTAGTAGTTCTCTTGATTCCACTAATGATTCTCTTAGCCAAGTTACACTTGAGCAAGAAAATAGCTTATTTAAGGGAATTATAGAGAAAGGAGTCTACAAGAGCCTTGCTGGAAGTAAGCAATTCGAGGAAATTGTACGCAAGCAAGGAAGGCACCGGAAGAATCAAGGTGTTGGTTTTGAACGAAAGTTCAACGCCAATGGAGTTGAGTGGGAAGAAGATCAATACCCCAAGATGAAGTTTGTTCCTCAACAAGAGAAGTATGATCCTACTTCCTTCAAGGGGACACAAGCTCAAGATGATCTTCCACCACAAGACTACAAGCAAAAAGGCAAGGACAAGCTTCAAGAGGAAATTGATGCATTTGAAGAAGCTCCTAAGACCTTAGTCAAGTGGATTCCCAAGACTACTTAAAGTTCCACTTCATCAAGTACGACTACAAGTCCAAGGATTCCCATCAAGATGGTGTGGATCCAAAAGAAGAAGAACTAGAGAGTTCTTGAGGGTGACTCCGCCAACATACTTCACTCTTATCATTTTGGCAAGAACAAGTGCAATCAACTTCCACATCTTGCACTAGTTCAAGGAGTCACAAACCCTCTTGTTGGTAAGTCAAGGGACAAGGTAACCTAAAAGCTTTCATGGACATCATCTTGTGTGTGAATCACTCTATGTCCATGGATATTATTGTTTGTTCCTTGTGGGACTAACCCATGTAGGTACTGAAAGTGCAATTCACTCCAATGGATAGCTCCAATTGTTCTACATCAACATTGAGCATTCACATCTTCAACATCTACATGAAGTCATCATCGACAAAACCCAAGGTTAGTTCATCCCTCTTAGGGAGGATATCACATCTAGGGGGAGCTTTACTCTAACACTTGGGCTAAAGCAACTCTAATGATGTGAACACAACAATGCTTTATGTAAAAGTGGTAACCCCACTTGTGCTTAAACGATGAGTATGACCTATGATCAAATGTTCTCATTTGACTCCTATGTCAATATACTCATATATAGATGACCTAGTCATCGCAAATTGCTTGATAGATGCTAGAATTGGTTGTGCATGATTTGCCTCATATTTCAATTGCCATTTTATTGTGTGAGCATGTTGGTTGCATATTTTACTCATTCGAGGACATCCACTTTTTGTTTTGATTGATTGGTTTTCTTTTCTCTTGCCAAGTGTATGGACAAGAATGCCTAAGAACCTTCTCTAGCTATCTATGCTCTTCTCGTCTCAAACTCTATTCATGCTACATCACAAAATTTGATCAAGTCAGATTCGAACCACTCTATGTGAGGAGCACTCGGAGTCCCCGATTCGTAATAGACCTAAACTTCCAAAACTTCTTTGTGATTCTAGGTCTGACCGATATCTTCTTTTCGGTCTTACCGAGATCATCAAGTCGATCTATGTTTTCGATCTCGGTGCAACCGATTTGAACAATTCGGTCACACCGAGTTGCAATAACTGTATACAGTTTTGCATCTCGGTGCCACCGAGTTGTTCCACTCGGTCACACCGACTGGGTCGGGCTATATATAGACACGGGCAAAAATTTGGAAATTTCTCCGAACTCCTTCGCCCGCGCGATAGCTCGCTCTGCCTACGTGGTCTCCGGATCGTCTCCTCGCCGCCAGCCGCCTCCTGTCGCTGGTCTCCATCGCCGTCAAAGGAATTCAACCCCGCCGTTGCCGCCGTAGCGAGTCTCCGTGGAACTAGGGTATGGACTCGATCTTTGTGCTATTCCCTATCTGATTCCTAGCACATTGTGATCTTATTGATTCTAGCCATGATTGAAACACTCCTATCCAGTCAATGCAACTCGTAGAATAGGTCTGATTCGAAAATTTTAGGGTTAGGTTTCCGCCGAAACCATCTCGGACCCACCGAGTTGAAAAACTCGGTCCCATCGATTTGGCTCATGCCATTGCACAAGTGAGACTCGGTCTGACCGAGAATTACTAATCGTGTGACCGATTTTGGAACTTTGTGAAACCCTAGCAGTCTCGGTGCCACCAAACTGTGACTCGGTCTGACCGAGTTCACTAGTTTAGGTTCCAAAACTGCTTCGGTATCACCGAGTTTAAAAATCGGTAGATCCGGAATGATTTCTGTGGGAAACTAAAACTAAGTTTTTGAATCATTCTTTTGCAAAAATCTCTGCATTTTGTGATGCTCATCTACTCTACCTCATCTATAAACTCTTCACAGGGTCAGCAGTCAGCTTTTACATCATGTCTGATCATAGTGACAGCCAAAACATGTCAGAAGAGCAAGTGCACATGAGTGAGGGCACTAGTCCCTCCAGTTCTTCAGATGAAGGCAGCAGGAGCACCCCTAGCAATTTGCCAAAAGTTGCCACCAGACAAAGGAGGAAGAGAACCTCAGACTCAGAGGATGAGGATTATGTGGCAGAGGAAGAGGAAGCTACTTCCAAGAAAGTAGTGCTCAAGAAGGAGTATGGCTCAGCACAGAGCACAAAGCCAGGGATGTAGAAGAAGGCACCTGCAAGGAGAGTTCCTACTTCCAAGCCTAGGAAGGCTGTACCTGAAGAAACCATGAAGCTCACCATGGAATCAGAAGAGGAAGCAAGTGGCCAGGATAAGAAAAAGAAGAGAGTCAGAACTACCACAACCAGAGTTCTTGGCAAACCCTCTATGAGGAGAGACTCTGAAGAAGATGAAGAAGAAGAGGTTGCTGCACCACCACCTAAGGCACCAAAGCTTATGGGTGATGCTATAAAATCAGGGGCTACTGCATCCAAGCCCAAAGAAGCACCCAAAGCTGCCTCCAAGGCCAAGTCAGCTCCAAAGAGAAATACAAGGAGCATACCAGCTGCTGAGAAGAACAAGGCCCCAGTGCCTGAAGCTGTTGGAGAAGATGAAGAAGGACAAGTTTTGAGAAAGCTTAAGCCCAAGATTCCAGTCCACGGTGATGCTCATCCTGTGGCTGAGAACATGAAAATCAGAAGAGACTCAGGGTTAAGAAATTGGAGAGAAGCAGATCCATATGCTTCAAGGAGAAGAACTGTTGTTCACTACAGGTTCCACACAAAGGAACAACAGGACTTCTATGAGACAGTTTTGTTGGATAAGAAGACTATCGTTTGTAACATGAGGTGGGTCGACTGGACCTACATCAAGGAGAATGAGCAGCACTATCCTGGAGTGCAAGACAGCTTCAGTGCTTGTGGAGTTGCTGACATTGTTGGGCAGAAGCTCACAAAGTGGAACGAGGAGCTCATTATGCAATTCTACTCCACAGCACACTTCTACCCAGATGGAAGGATAACATGGATGCCTGAAGGTACAAGGTACCAATCAACTGTTGAGGAATGGGCAAAGTTGATCAATGCCCCATAGGAAAATGAAGATGACTTGGATGTCTATGCCAAGAAAAAGATGGATCATAACTCAATGGCAAATATGTACAAGGAGATTCCAGTAGATGATCTTGACACTCACCAGCTTGGGTCCGTCAAACACTTGTTGTCAGGACTGCCTATGATCAACTGGATCCTTAGGCACACACTCTTGCCCAAGTCTGGAGATCACAGAATGATCAGAGGTCACGCCATTAACTTGCTACATATATTTGACGTGCCTCAGAAATTCAAGGTCATGAGCCTCATAGTAGAGACTATCAAGAGGTCTGCAGTAGATCAGAAGAGGAGTTGTGGTTATGCCCCTCAGATCCAAGAGTTGATTAACTCAAAAATGGGCACAGGCACATACTTCTTGGACAAGGAACACTTGCCTATTCATCCAGATTTCGAGGACAATCAAGTTGTGATGAATGAGAATGAACCATCATCAGCTCAAGCTCAAGCAAAGAAGGAGAAGGCAAGGAAGGAGAAAGCTGCCAAGATGCCAACTCAAGAGGAGGCATCTGAGTATTTCTTGAAAACCAAGCAGGAGCAACTTAGTTACTTGATTGCATCTACACTAAGGATTGAGAAAGGACTGGCCACCCTCACTCAGAATCAGGAGAGCTTAGACAGAATCGTGGAACAAAAGTTCTATGACTTGGATGTAAAAGCAACAGAGATTCAGTCTGAAGTGGAGCAACTTCAAGATGACATGCAGGAGAGGAAGGGGAAGACTACAACTGATGCATTTGCCAGAGTGCCACGAGCTCAGAGGTCCAGTTCCTGACACCAGAGCCACCACATCAGCTCTAGCTATAGCACCAGCCCAACCAGCTCCAGCATTCACCTCAGCTCCAGCTCCAACCACTTCTACAGAAGCCTTCGTCCTTGGAGTGATCCAGACTCCACCACCACTAGAAGATCAAGCCTGAGAGTCGATCTAGCACTATGCATTTTCTAGGAACTTTTTGGTAACTTGTTGCCAAAGGGGGAGAAAAATGTATAGATCATAGGCTTCAAGAGAGAGAGTGTTGCCTTTATTCTCTCTTGCTTTATTTGGTGGTTTTTCAAACTTTGTTTGCTTTTGGTTGAGATACTATGATATGCTTGTGAGACATTGATGATCATGTGTTTGATCATAAGCTACACTTATGCATGCTTGATATTATCCTATCTATCTTATGTGATCATTCACTTTTCTTGGTGATGAGTGCATGTATTCAATTCTTATCACTTTGAGCGCTCCACCAAGATGTATGTGACATGGAAGAGTAACCTATGATTCTAACTCTTTGTGCATTTGCAGTCCAAAGCAAATTTTAAAATATGCACAAATTTAGGGGGAGCTCTTGCTTTTCACATACCTCTCAAAGCGACGATGTTCTAAAATCTTATTATCATTTATCGAAGCTTTGATCTATATGTTGTCATCAATTACCAAAAAGGGGGAGATTGAAAGTGCAACTATCCCTAGGTGGTTTTGGTAATTCATAACAACATATAGGTCACTGAGCTAATGCTATTCCAAGATGATTATTTCAGGAAAGCTCAATGATTGGCATGGCATGGATGATGAAAGTGGATCCCTCAAAATGCTAAGGGCAAAGGATTGGCTCAACCTCAAAAGCTCAAGACTCTTCATTTTAAATTTTAGTGATCCAAGATCACATTGAGTCTTTAGGAAAAGCCAATACTATCAAGGAGTGATGAGATGTTGCTTAATGAGCCTCTTGCTTCATGTGCTTAGTGATATGCTCCAAAACCCTCAGCTACTTTCCTACATCCACACTTGACCTAAACCTACCGATTCTTTCAGTCCGGCGCCACCGAGTTTCACATGTCATAGCCACTGCCAAACCCTAAGCAAATCAGTTCTACCGATAGGGATGTCGGTCTCACCGAGATGGGATTGTAATCTCTCTGTTTCCTTTTCGTAACTTTTCGGTCTCACCGAAAGAGCGGATCGGTCCCACCGAGATTGCAATGTAAACTCTCTATTTTCTTTTGTAACATTTCGGTCTCACCGAAAGAGCAAATCGGTCCCACCGAGTTTACCTGACCAACTCTTTGGTTAGCTTATTACCAAATCGGTCTCACCGAGTTTGTGTAATTGGTCTCACTGAGATTACGTTATGCCCTAACCCTAACCATATCGGTCCTACCGAGTTGCATGTCAGTCCCACCGAAAATCACTAACGGTCACTAGGTTTACTAAATCGGTCCGACCGAGTTTGTCGATTCGGTCCCACCGAGATTGGTAAATTGTGTGTAATGGTTAGATTTTGTGAGGAGGCTATATATACCCCTCCACCTCCTCTTCATTCGTGGAGAGAACCATCAGAACACATCTACACTTCCAACTCACATGTTCTGAGAGAGAACCACCTACCCTTGTGTTGAGCTCAAGATATTCCATTGCTACCATATGAATCTTGATCTCTAGCCTTCCCCAAGTTGCTTTCCACTCAAATCTTCTTTCCACCAGATCCAAATCCTATGAGAGAGAGTTGAGTGTTGGGGAGACTATCATTTGAAGCACAAGAGCAAGGAGTTCATCATCAACACACCATTTGTTACTTCTTGGAGAGTGGTGTCTCCTAGATTGGCTAGGTGCCACTTGGGAGCCTTCGACAAGATTGTGGAGTTGAACCAAGGAGTTTGTAAGGGCAAGGAGATCGCCTACTTCGTGAAGATCTACCGCTAGTGAGGCAAGTCCTTCGTGGGCGACGGCCATGGTGGGATAGACAAGGTTGCTTCTTCATGGACCCTTCATGGGTGGAGCCCTCCAAGGACTCGCGCAACCGTTACCCTTCGTGGGTTGAAGTCTCCATCAATGTGATGTAGGATAGCACCACCTATCCGAACCACGCCAAAAACATCCGTGTCTCCAATTGCGTTTGAATTCTCCAAACCCTTCCCTTTACATTCTTGCAAGTTGCATGCTTTACTTTCCGCTGCCTATATACTCTTTGCATGCTTGCTTGAATTGTGTGATGATAGCTTGACTTGTCCTAAAGTAGCTAAAATCTGCCAAACTCTAAAATTGGGAAAAGGTTAAGTCTTTATTGGTCAAGTAGTCTAATCACCCCCCCTCTAGACATACTTCAAGGTCCTATAATTAATTACAACGCATGCATGCATGCCGTGACTCTCCTTTTGATACTTGCATGTGTTGATTTAATGCACCTTGAAGTAGTATATAATATGTGACGGTAAAGCTTTGTAATACCCCGGCCTAAGTCAAGAGATGGTTGTGCACGAGGAGGGCGAGATCATGCAGACTGAACAGGACCCGACGATGGAGCTCTCTAAGGTCTCGATGGACCTCACATTCCAAATTACTCCATGCTATATTGAATTGCAAACCTGTTCACACCGATCACAACCTAAACGGTTTCCCACTTAGGAGCGTATTAGTACCATGCTATATTGAATTGCAAACCTGTTCACACCCATCACAACCTAAACGGTTTCCCAGTTAGGAGCGTATTAGTACTCCGTTATAAATACTAGTATGCCAAGATGACTGCACATTCCTCCTCAACTCCTCATCCACAAAAACAAACAAGTCATTCAGCATCCTTCCCTTGCGTCTGCCATGGCCAGCGTGAGTTCTGGGTCGAGAGATTGCCACCAGGGAGAGTCGAGCATGGAAGCGGAAGCACGAGAGATGTCTCGCCTCGCTGCGAGAGCAACCGACATGTCCCGCCGCGCGGAAGTGGCAGCACAGAGGTCCCGCCGCGCCGCTGAAGCAGCACGGAGGTCCCGCCGCGCCATCGATGCAGCAGACTGGTCCGGCTGCGCCGCGGAAGCAGCAGAGATGTCCCGCAGCACCACGAATGCAGCAGAGATGTCCCGCCATGCCGCAGCGGCCTGGGAAAATTTCTCACGGGCAGGCGATGACTATTATAGGTGCATGCATGCGATCGTCAATAGCCAGATGGATCAGATCTCCGACAGGGTGAGGTTGCAGGACGACATGAAAGTCTCATTTGAACAGGCTACGAACGTCATCCGGCAACTAAGGGAGGGCAATGAGAGGCTCCGAGCCGAGAATGACATGCTCCGCAACGAGCGCCAAAGGCTGGTGGAGGAATCCGTGGATGTTCTCAAGCAGCATCTTGAGGACACGAAAGAGCTCATCGCCGCTCGCCGCGGAGACTAGTTCCCGCGGCCTGCAGCAACGCATCAAGAAAGTAGAGATCAGTGAGCCAAATCCTTGTCTTCCTTCTTCTTTTGCCCTTGTGTATTTCGGGCGTAGCCGCATGTGGCTTTTTTAATTATCTTTCTAATTATGTAAGACAATTAATCGTCCTTATCTTTCTGTGGAAGATCAATGTTGCGAGGCTGGAATGAAGAAAACTCTTGCTGTGGCGACCCTGGCATTGCTGTTCTTCTAGTTGCTGTTGGGCTTCCTTCAGTTTCCTGGTTTCTTTTGATGTAATACTCGGTTTAGGATGTGGATTGTGTCGTCGGTTGTGAAATGTTGGGTTCTAGCGCGGAGGTTTGGCCTTTGTTGGCCTCTTGGGATGTTGCGATTTCAATCTGGTAGCTTTTAGTCCTTTGTGTTAGGCTAGAGTTGTGTTGAACTTCTTGTGAATTGTGGTGGTTTTCAGTAATGAAAATCGGAAGGGGCAAGCCCTTCTTTGATAAAAAAATTATTCGTCCTTATATATTCATCAGTCTTGCTATAAGTCGCAGTAGATGCTATATAGGTCCGTCAGATCTTACATCAAGATCCGTGCTTTCAGATTTTCTTTTTTCTCTCTTCAATCTCAGTCGAGTGAGACATAGCCACACCATTAAACAGAGGCTCGGGCGCCATTAATCGAGACCTCGGGAGAGAGGTGGATGGCAGATGGAGGTCAAAGGGCTCTCCTTTCGATAAGCACGCGCAGGGGTCTGATCGCACGTCTCTCGTACTCAAATAGCTACCCTGCAAGACGCCTCCTAGCTAATAAAAAATGGGGACGCGTGGCGGCACGTAAATGGTACTAGTAAGTAGAACGCCCACGGTTTCAATAATACTTGTGTTTCCGATTGTAACGTGACAGCACTTGTTCCAAAATGACTTTGTTGATTCTTAATGTGTGCGCCTTCGCAAATCGGACTGCAAATTTACCACAACATGTTGGTGCCATGTCATGGCACCAAGCCAAGTTTCATTATTTTCATGCGTGTTTTGGATTTACAAGAATTAAAAAACTAAGTTTCTCAATGTTTCAACCCAGCCACGACGCCCAGAATTTTGAATGTCATTCCCATTTCTTGCATGGAACCTAGAAATTTACCCGAGGACACACATGTGATTTTTCAACCAACTTTGGTGCACTGGAACATGTGCTTGTATTTCAAATTTGAATTATGCACACAAAGGTGACACGTTCCCTGCCAGAACCACGATCCTTCTTGAGAGAAGCCCCGATTTGCAAGAAGCTTATACCAAACTTTGTTCCTATTCAGCCATTTTTTTGACCACGGCATGGTACTACCATGACATGACACCATGCCAAGTTTCATGATTTTAAAACCAAGTTTCTCAATGTTCTCGACCGAGCCACGATGCCCAGATGTTTGAATTTTATTCTCATTTTTTGCATGGGACCTACTCCCTCCTTCTATCTATATAGGGCCTAATGTGTTTTTCAAGACAGCCTTTGACTATTGACAAGATTAATAGCACATGAGATGTATACTACAACAACAACAACAAAGCCTTTAGTCCCAAACAAGTTGGGGTAGGCTAGAGGTGAAAACCCATAAGATCTCGCAACCAACTCATGGCTCTGGCACATGGATAGCAAGCTTCCACGCACCCCTGTCCATAGCTAGCTCTTTGGTGATACTCCAATCCTTCAGGTCTCTCTTAACGGACTCCTCCCATGTCAAATTTGGTCTACCCCTCCCTCTCTTGACATTCTCCGCACGCTTTAGCCGTCCGCTATGCACTGGAGCTTCTGGAGGCCTGCGCTGAATATGCCCAAACCATCTCAGACGATGTTGGACAAGCTTCTCCTTAATTGGTGCTACCCCAACTCTATCTCGTATATCATCATTCCGGACTCGATCCTTCCTCGTCTGGCCACACATCCATCTCAACATACGCATCTCCGCCACACCTAACTGTTGAACATGTCGCCTTTTAGTCGGCCAACACTCCGCGCCATACAACATTGCGGGTCGAACCGCCGTCCTGTAGAACTTGCCTTTTAGCTTTTGTGGCACTCTCTTGTCACAGAGAATGCCAGAAGCTTGGCGCCACTTCATCCATCCGGCTTTGATTCAATGGTTCACATCTTCATCAATACCCCCATCCTCCTGCAACATAGACCCCAAATACAGAAAGGTGTCCTTCCGAGGTACCACCTGGCCATCAAGGCTAACCTCCTCCTCCTCACACCTAGTAATACTGAAACTGCACATCATGTACTCGGTTTTAGTTCTACTAAGCCTAAACCCTTTCGATTCCAAGGTTAGTCTCCATAACTCTAACTTCCTATTTACCCCCGTCCGACTATCGTCAACTAGCACCACATCATCCGCAAAGAGCATACACCATGGGATATCTCCTTGTATATCCCTTGTGACCTCATCCATCACCAATGTAAAAAGATAAGGGCTCAAAGCTGACCCCTGATGCAGTTCTATCTTAATCGGGAAGTCATCGGTGTCGACATCACTTGTTCGAACACTTTTCACAACATTATCGTACATGTCCTTGATGAGGGTAATGTACTTTGCTAGGACTTTGTGTTTCTCCAAGGCCCACCACATGACATTCCGCGGTATCTTATCATAGGCCTTCTCCAAGTCAATGAACACCATATGCAAGTCCTTCTTTTGCTCCCTATATCTCTCCATAAGTTGTCGTACCAAGAAAATGGCTTCCATAGTCGACCTCCCAGGCATGAAACCAAACTGATTTTTGGTCACGCTTGTCATTCTTCTTAAGCGGGGCTCAATGACTCTCTCCCATAGCTTCATTGTATGGCTCATCAGTTTAATTCCACGGTAATTGGTACAACTCTGAACATCCCCCTTGTTCTTGAAGATTGGTACTAATATACTCCGTCTCCATTCTTCTGGCATCTTGTTTGCCCAAAAAATGAGGTTGAAAAGCTCTGTTAGCCATACTATTGCTATGTCCCCGAGACCTTTCCACACCTCAATGGGGATACAATCAGGGCCCATCGCCTTGCCTCCTTTCATCCTTTTTAAAGCCTCCTTCACCTCAGACTCCTGGATTCGCCACACAAAAGGCATGCTGGTCTCATCAAAGGAGTCGTCTAGTTCAATGGTAGAACTCTCGCTCTCCCCATTAAACAGCTTGTCGAAGTACTCCCGCCATCTATGCTTAATCTCCTCGTCCTTCACCAAGAGCTGGCCTGCTCCGTCCTTGATGCATTTGACTTGGCCAATGTCCCTCATCTTCCTCTCTCGGATCTTGGCCATCTTATAGATGTCCCTTTCACCTTCCTTCGTGCCTAACCGTTGGTAGAGGTCCTCATATGCCCGACCCCTTGCTTCAGCAACAGCTCGCTTTGCGGCCTTCTTCGCCATCTTGTACTTCTCTATGTTATCTGCACTCCTATCCAGGTATAGGCGTCTGAAGCAATCTTTCTTCTCTTTAATTGCCTTCTGGAAGTCATCATTCCACCACCAGGTATCCTTATCTTCGCTTCTCCTTCCCCTGGACACTCCAAACTCCTCCGAGGCCACCTTACGAATGCAAGTCGCCATCTTCATCCACACATTGTCCGCATCCCCTCCTTCCTCCCAAGGGCCCTCCTTAATGACCCTCTCCTTGAACACCTGAGCTACCTCCCCCTTGAGCTTCCACCACTTCGTTCTAGCGACTTTGGCACGCTTATCCCGCTAGACACGAATCCGAAAGCAGAAGTCAGCTACCACCAGCTTATGCTGGGGTACAACACTCTCTCCAGGTATCACCTTACAGTCTAGGCACGCACGCCTATCTTCTCTTCTTGAGAGGATGAAATCAATCTGGCTAGAGTGTTGGCCACTACTAGAAGTCACCAGATGTGATTCTCTCTTTCTAAAGAGGGTGTTAGCTACAATCATGTTGTAGGCTAGAGCAAAGCTTAAGACATCTTCTCCTCCTTGATTCCTGATGCCATAGCCAAAGCCTCCATGCGCCCCTTCAAAACCTGTGTTAGATGTACCCACGTGGCCATTGAGGTCTCCTCCTATGAAGAGCTTCTCACCAATCGGTACACTCCTAACCATGTCTTCCAGGCCTTCCCAGAACTCCCTCTTGGTGTTCTCGTTGTGGCCTACTTGCGGGGCATACGCGCTGATAACATCGAGAACCAAGTCCTCAACTACCAGCTTGACCAAGATAATCCGGTCCCCACGTCTCTTGACGTCTACCACTCCATACTTGAGGCTCTTGTTGATCAACATGCCTACGCCATTTCTGTTTGCAGCCGTCCCCGTGTACCATAGCTTGAAGCCGGTATCCTCCACCTCCTTCGCCTTCTGTCCTCTCCATTTGGTTTCTTGGACGCAAAGGATATCAACACCTCTCCTCACCGCTGCATCAACTAGCTCCCGAAGCTTCCCTGTCAGAGACCCTATGTTCCAGCTACCAAAGCGAATCCTCCTAGGCTCGGCTAGCTTCCTTACCCTTCGCACTCGTCGAGTCAAATGCGAAGACCCTTGCTCATTTTCCACTACACCCGGGCGCCGATGTAGAGCGCCACTAAGGATGCGGCGACCCGATCCTCGCTCACTTGCCACCGTATCCGGATCAAGATACGGCGCGCCACTTGGGGGGTGACGGCCCGGCCCTTGCCCATTTTCCACCACACCCGGGTTCCGATGTGGCGCGTCGCTGAGAGGGTTACGCCCCAACGAAAATCTTTTGGGTTTCATCTCCATAAGAGTGGCTGAGTTTTTACGTTGGCTCGCCAAGCCTATCACAACCCTCCTCCTTTACCCGGGCTTGGGACCGGCTATGTTGCGACAACATAGGCGGAGTTACATGAGATGTATACTATGAAAATTATATTATTGGAAGCTCCTTTGACATACAAATTTGAAGGTATGCTTTGTGAAAGTTGCATGTCATATATTATTGCTCTAACGTTTGGTCAAAGTTAGCCTCGAAAAACGCATTAGGACCGATATAGATGGAAGGAGGGAGTAGAAATTCACCCGAGGACACAAATGTGATTTTTCAACCAACTTTGGTGCACGGGAGCATGTGCTTGTAGTTCAAATTTGAATTATGCACATTAAATGAACAAAAACTCAATTAATGTGTAAATAAGGCCAAACGAAGCCGGAATAATTCCAAAATTTAACAGGGCACTCATGTAGTTCTATGTTGCCTTTGTAAATAAACTCAAGGGGGACAACGTATATCGTTTCGCACTCAAAGGTGGCACATTCCATCTTAGAACCACGAGCCTTCTTGAGAGAAGCTTCGGTTTGCAAGAAGCTTATACCAAAATTTGTTCCTATTTGGCCAATTTTTTTACCACAACATGGTAGTACCATGACATGACATCCATGCCAAGTTTCATGATTTTCAGACGTATTTTGGATTTACAAGAATTTTAAAACCAAGTTTCACAATGTTCTCGGCCGAGCCATGATGCCCAGATGTTTTAATTTTATTCTCATTTCTTGCATGGGACCTAGAAATTCACCCGAGGACACAAATGTGATTTTTCAACCAACTTTGGTGCACGAGAGCATGTGTTTGTAGTTCAAATTTGAATTATGCACATTAAATGACCAGAAACTCAATTAATGTATAAAAAATGACAAACGAATCCGGAATAATTCCAAAATTTAACAGGGCACTAATGTAGTTCTATGTTGCCTTTGTTATGAAACTCAAGGGGGGGGGCAGCGTATATCGTTTCACACTCAAAGGTGGCATGTTCCCTCTTAGAACCACGAGCTTCCAAATTGGCCCAATTTTTTTACCACAACATGTTAGTGCTATGACATGACACCATGCCAAGTTTCATGATTTCCAGGCGAGTTTTGGATTTACATGAATTTAAAATCAAAGTTTCTCGATGTTCTCGGTCGAGTCATGATGCCCAGATGTTTGAATTTCATTCTCATTTCTTCCATGGGACCTAGAAATTCAACCAAGGACACACATGTGATTGTTCAACCCACTTTCGTGCATCGGAGCATGTGCATGCAATTCATATTTAGATTATGCACATTAAAAGTCTAGGAACTCAATTAATGTATAAAAAGGCCAAATGAACCCGAAATAATTCCAAAATTTAACAGGGCACTCATATAGTTCTATGTTGTCTCTGTAAATAAAATCAGGGGGGAGGTAGCGTATATCGTTTCGCACACAAAGGTGACATGTTCCCTCTCGGAACCACGAGGCTTGTTGAGAGAATCTCCGGTTTTGCAAGAGGCTTATACCAAAACTTGTCCCAATTCAGCAAAAAAAACAGGGTTTAGATTATCCCAAACATCTCGCTACCTAGACCAACAATGTACTATGATTTGAATTCAACGTAAAATGGATACAAATATTTGAACTGGAGAGCGTATGGTACATGTAGTTCATAGCGAAATATGATTACTGCTATATGTATGTTTTTGTTATCAAGATAATATTTAAATTATTGTATAACATGACAACAATTGTATTCAAAGAAGGAAAATTGATTCCAATTTAGTCCATATGGTAGACGACAATATATATGTTCACATGGTGGAGTAAAATGTTCATATATGATGGAAGATCAAAATTTATGACTACATCAATTATAAACCGCAAGGTCACCTAACGATATATTCGAATTCAACATAACGTGGATTCAAAAATTGAAATTCGAGATCATGGCATTTGTAATGATATAAAAAGGGACATTACTCTTTCTTTGGTGGGAATTGATTTGTTTTTTGTTGTTGTTGAGGGAAGTGCGAATCGATTTGGTACTGTGTATGGTAATCTTGATCTCCCGATTTGTTTTACATGTTTCTTGTAGTTTTTTCAATGGCATCTATAGCAATATAGTAAAAGGGGACATGGCTCTCTTGTGTCTTGCATGAATTGTTTTTTTACACGTTAAGTTTGTTCTGCCGAACAAGGAATCCGCACCTTGTTATCCTGAAATTTTCAAGCTCGAGTATCTTTTGTCTCACCTGCTTTGAAACACCCGCTTCTTCAACCCGCGCCGCGCCTTGTTATCCCGAAATTTGGACGCGCGCGAGAACTCCCTCCTCATCCGAAATCGCTCCCGCAGCCCAGACACGCGAAATCCCCCTTCTACCCGTCAGCCGGAAATGAAGCTCCACGTCACGGTGTCAAAACCGGTGGGGGTACGTTACATTTCGGGCAAGCACGTCCCTAAGCTTGGCTCCCCCTCCCCCTTCGCCCCCATTCGTACACCGAGGCCGCCAAAACCCGCGAGACCCCACGCTCCTCCGTCAGCCTCCCGACCGCCGCCAAGCCAAAGACTCTTCCCCGACTATGTCGTCCACCGCAACAGCTCGCCGTCCCTCATCCACTGCACCAGATGAGGATCCGTTGTCGATCTCGTCGTCCCGCCGGATCAGCCACCCCGTCCTCCACCTCCAAGGAGCTGCCCCGACGTTTGCCTCATCTATCGCGCCACCTCAATCCCCACAGCACCGTCTTGACCTGCACCACCAGAACCGCAGCACAGTCACCAATTCCTCGATGAATTCGAGGCCAACTCGGCGCCACCAAGGAGGTTCTGCACTCACCGCGGCATTTTATCTTTTATTCGATCTCACGGGGCTGCCGGTGCTCGATACCGAGCAGACATGGCGTGTCTCAATCGACGGCGCCGTAGCCGGCCACATCATCCACGGCGTCTCTCCCCCATGTCGTTGCTTCCTCGGCGGTGACTTCCACAATGGCACTAGCTGCAGCTGTTCCGGCTCTCGCTCGCGCTGTGGCTCTGTTATTGCCGTCGGTTGCGCTACTGCACTGCTCCTGCTTTCGTTCGTGCTGCTGCTTTGCTCTCGCTCTCGCTTGCGCTACTGCTGCTGCTGCTGCACGACCTTCGGCAGCTACAGGAGTTGCTGCTTTAGCACTCGCTCGCGGTGCTACTGCACGAATTGCTCTCTGCTAGTGTGTTCCCTGCTCGAGCATCTACTGATTTATATCACTGCTTCTCTGCTACTAGTGCTCGAACGCCCTAAACATCTATTGCAAATCTCTGTTACTAGTTCAATCAGTTTCGACAGTAAAATTCAGTTTCGACTGTGAAGTTCATTTTCTTCAGTTAAGTTCAGAGTGAACAGCACTTACTACATCTGTCGGAGCGGCCGTGGTGCGGCTGATGCATTTTACATCTAGCACTTTTTGGTGATGTATTTTACATCATCTATTGCAGATGATATTAGGGTCTCACTTCAGATTAACATTGTCTGTCTTGTCGTGCTTCAGCATCGTCACCGTACACCTTAGCGGAGCTGCTCTAACGACGGAACCGTCCATCACAGCGGAGCAGTACCCTTGGCGCCGTTTCCATAGGCCTCGAATCTTCTTCCCCGCCTCCGACAGTCACACCAGCATCATCACCATCCTCCACGTCCAACCAAATGATGCTGAGGTCCACAAGGCTATGCCAAAGGGGTTGTACACTCGTCGCATCACTTTGTTTCTCTCTTCCTCTGTTCTTACAATTCATGTGAGCCAAACACCCAGGTTGACTGAAATCCTATGTTTCCAAATGCTCTATTTTGCACGTGCATTCCTATCATATTCCTGTGTTTTTCCTGTCCCTGCATTTATAGAATCCTCCAATTCTAAGGAGCCCTTACAAATTTACTTCAATTTCAGACAGGCGTCAAAGAAAACTCTGTGTGTTATGTCCTTCTCCTGCCGTGCCATCATCCACCCCACCTAAGGTGCATCATCTACAAAAGCGTTCACTGCAGCAGAGATCCCCCTGTAGACTTCCTTTCGCCGCCTCAGATCATCTTCCCCGTTGCCGGCAGCCACGCCAACTGCATTACCATCATCGACTGAGCAGATGAACCTGAGGACTACACAGTTCCGGAAGAGTGGTCGCAATCTTTCGTGTTTGCTTACGTTATACATCGGTTATTGTTACCTGCTACTTTATCATTCAATCTTGAGTTGTGAATTGCCCATGGGTCTCATATCGAGCCAACAACGAATAGTATCTATCTACTATCTGGTTCATCTGGGGTCTTCTATGTGGTTCATGTTGGGTGGGCAACAAACAATAGATGATCCATTGTCTATCTTTTTAAACTGAAGCTATAATCTACCTGCTATCATTAGTTTTGGATCCATCTACTCGTTTGCTACCATCAGTCTTGATTTTTGCATGCACCCCTTAGGCCTTACAAAATCTAACTATTTTTTTATTATGCATGTCAGATATTGCACACAACCGTACTGAACATGTAGAGAAAAAGAGAAGACCGTTGTGTGCGAATATAATGTCATGCAGACGCCGCTCCATGGTGGGCGAAGTGCCCCCCCTCCTGCATTTCCAGATTGTATTCCAGAGGAAGATAACTGTTCAGATGGAGATTCAGAAGGAGCCGACCATGCCTGTTTACCACCTGAGGTGTTTGCTCTAACCTGGCATGCTGATGTTGGTCATATCATGCACATGGCGCCTTGCATTGCTTACATTATACATCTTATATGTCATCAGCTTAGTTTAGATTTTCTTTGTGTGAATGCCACCTATATGGTTTCTATATCATACTCCCACCATTCCTAAATATTTGTCTTTTTGGAGATTTCAACAAGTGACTACATACGGAACAAAATGAGTGAATCTACACTCTAAAATATGTCTAAATACATCTGTATGTGGTAGTCCATTTGAAATCTCTAAAAAGAAAAATATTTAGGAATGGAGGGAGTATATGGGAATTATGCAATGCCATCTTCTTTAGCCAGGCATCATATACGTGAATCATGCAATGCCATCCTGTTTAGCCAGTCATCGTATATGTGAATTGTATCGTGCCATGTTTTTTTCCATAATGTATTCCATTTGTCAACAATGTTTATACATTCATCTATTCTTCCTGTGCATCAGCCATTTGAGTCGGTCGCGGGAAAATCTGGAGTGAAAACAAGGTCTTCTGAGCAGTCAGTGCTACCTGTCGATGCAGATTTCTTGCTGGTTACAGATAGCTTCTCAGAGGAGGATTCAGAGAGAGATGACCAGTCGTATCCCCCCCCCCCCCCGAGGTGCATGCTCTAACTTGGCTAGGTTATATTGCTCATATCATGCAGGTGTCTTGCATTGCCATGCCATGTGCTTAGATTAGACATGCTTTGTGTGAATGCCTCATGTTTGCTTTCTATATCAGATATGTGAATTATGCAATGCGATGTTTTTCAGCCAGTTATCATATGTGTGAATTATGCACCGCCATGGAGCCAGGCATCATATATGTGAATTATCTCATGCCATCTTTTTTTCATTACGTATTCCATTTGCCGACAATCTGTGTATATTGAACTACTCTTCATGTGTATCAGCCATTTGGGCCAGTTATGGAAAAATCTGGAGTGAAAACAAGGTCTTTAGAGCAGGCAATGGTACCTGTTGAAGCATATATCTCGATGGTTACAGGGAGCTCCTCAGAGGAGGACTTAGAGACAGATGACCAGTCCTATATCCCACCTGAGGTGTATGCTCTAAGTTGCAATGTTTATATTTCTCATATGATGCATATGGTGTCTTGCATTGCTTAGTTTAGACATCATATGCACAATATTGAATTCTATCTGCTTAGTTTAGAGATCATACATGCGAGTGCCGGCTGCTTAGCATATGAATCAATTATGCCAATTATATCATGCCATCATGTATAGTTAGACAACATGTATGTGAATTATTTCATCCCAACCTATTTTAGAAAGACATTGATACGTCCATTTTGCATCATGCTTTTATGTTAATATTTATTGCATTATGGGCTGTTATTTCACGTTATGTCACAATACTTATGGCTATTCTATCTTATTTTACAAGGTTTACCATGAAGAGGGGGAATGCCGGCAGCTAGAATTCTGGCTGGAAAAGGAGCAAATATAAAAGACCTATTCTGCGCAACTCCAAAAGTCCTGAAACTCCATGAAATATCTTAAAATAAATAAAGAAAAATCGTCGCCAAAGATGAAGGCCAGGGGGGCCACACCCTGCTCACAAGGGTGGGGGGCGCGCCCCTCCCCTCTGGGCGCGCCCCCCTACCTCGTGGGCCCCCTGGTGGCTCTCCGACACCCATCTTCTCCTATATGAAGTCTTTTGATGAGAAAAAAAATTCATAAGCAACCTTTCGGGACGAGACTCCGCCGCCATGAGGCGGAACCTTGGCGGAACCAATCTAGGGCTCCGGCGAAGCTGTTTTGCCGGGGACACTTCCCTCCGGGAGGGGGAAATCATCGCCATCATCATCACCAACGCTCCTCTCATCGGGAGAGGGCAATCTCCATCAACATGTTCACCAGCACCATCTCATCTCCAAACCCTAGTTCATCTCTTGTATCCAATTCTTGTCTCTAAGTCCGGGATTGGTGCTAGTAGGTTGCTAGTAGTGTTGATTACTCCTTGTAGTTGATGCTAGTTGGTTTACTTGGTGGAAGATCATATGTTCAGATCCTTTATGCATATTATTACCCCCCTGATTTTGAACATGAATATGCTTTGTGACTAGTTACGTTTGTTCCTGAGCACAAGGGAGAAGTCTTGCTATTCGTAGTCATGTGAATTTGGTATTCGTTCGATATTTTGATGAGATGTATGTTGTCTAACCTCTAGTGGTGTTATGTGAACGTCGACTACATAACACTTCACCATTATTTGGGCCTAGAGGAAGGCATTGGGAAGTAATAAGTAGATGATGGGTTGCTAGAGTGACATAAGCTTAAACCCTAGTTTATGCGTTGCTTCGTAAGGGGCTGATTTGGATCCATATGTTTCAGGCTATGGTTAGGTTTACCTTAATACTTTTGTTCTAGTTGCGGATGCTTGCAATAGAGGTTAATCATAACTGGGATACTTGTTCAAGTAAGAACAGCACCCAAGCACCGGTCCACCCACATATCAAATTATCAAAGTACCGAACGTGAATCATATGAGCGTGATGAAAACTAGCTTGACGATATTCCCATGTGTCCTCGGGAGCGTTTTTCCTATTATAAGAGTTTGTTCCGGCTTGTACTTTGCTACAAAAAGGATTGGGCCACCTTGCTGCACCTTATTTACTTTTGTTACTTGTTGCTCGTTACGATTTATCTTATCACAAAACTATCAGTTACCACTTATTTCAGTACTTGCAGAGAATACCTTGCTGAAAACTGTTGGGGAACGTAGTAATTTCAAAAAAAATCCTACACACACGCAAGATCATGGTGATGCATAGCAACGAGAGGGGAGAGTGTTGTCTACCTACCCTCATAGACCGAAGCGGAAGCGTTGACGCAACGTAGAGGAAGTAGTCGTACGTCTTCCCGGTCCAACCGATCCAAGCATCGTTACTCCGGCACCTCCGAGTTCTTGGCACATGTTCAGCTCGATGACGCTCCCCGGGCTCCGATCCAGCAAAGCTTCGGGGAGGAGTTCTGTCAGCATGACGGCGTGGTGACGGTCTTGATGTTCAACTGTCGCAGGGCTTCGCCTAAGCACCACTACAATATGACCGAGGTGTAATATCGTGGAGGGGGCACCGCACACGGCTAAGGAACTATCACGAAGATCAACTTGTGTGTTCTAGGGTGCCCCCCTGCCCCCGTATATAAAGGAGGAAGGGGGAGGTGCGGCCGGCCCTTTTGGGGTGCGCCTGGAGGAGTCCTACTCCCACCGGGAGTAGGACTCCCCCCTCTTGCCTTGTTGGGGAAGCAAAGGGGGAAGGGGAAAAGGAAAGGGGGCGCCGCCCCCCCCTTCCTTGTCCTATTCGGACTAGGGGGGAGGGGGCGCGCGGCCTGCCCTGGTCAACCCTCCTCTTCTCCCTTAAGGCCCATGTAGGCCCAATAACCCCCGGGGGGTTCTGGTAACCCCGGTACTCCGGTAAATCCCGATTTCACCCGGAATGATTCCGATGTCCAAATATAGGCTTCCAATATATCGATCTTTATGTATTGACCATTTCGAGACTCCTTGTCATGTCCATGATCACATCCGGGACTCCGAACAACCTTCGGTACATCAAAACATAAACTCATAATAAAATTGTCATCGTAACGTTAAGCGTGCGGACCCTACGGGTTCGAGAACTATGTAGACATGATCTAGAACCATTCTCGGTCAATAACCAATAGCGGAACCTGGATGCTCATATTGGCTCCCACATATTCTACGAAGATCTTTATCGGTCAGACCGCATAACAACATACGTTTGTTCCCTTTGTCATTGGTATGTTACTTGCCCGAGATTCGATCGTCGGTATATCAATACCTAGTTCAATCTCGTTACCGGCAAGTCTCTTTACTCGTTCCGTAATACATCATCTCGCAACTAACTCATTAGTTGCAATGCTTGCAAGGCTTATGTGATGTGCATTACCGAGAGGGCCCAGAGATACCTCTCCGTCAATCGGAGTGACAAATCCTAAACTCGAAATACGCCAACCCAACATCTACCTTTGGAGACACCTGTAGAGCTCCTTTATAATCACCCAGTTACATTGTGACGTTTGGTAGCACACAAAGTGTTCCTCCGGCAAACGGGAGTTGCATAATTTCATAGTCATAGGAACATGTATAAGTCATGAAGAAAGCAATAGCAACATACTAAACGATCGGGTGCTAAGCTAACGAATGGGTCATGTCAATAACATCATTCTCCTAATGATGTGATCCCGTTAATCAAATGACAACTCATGTATATGGCTAGGAAACATAACCATCTTTGATCAACGAGCTAGTCAAGTAGAGGCATACTAGTGACACTCTGTTTGTCTATGTATTCACACATGTATTATGTTTCCGGTTAATACAATTCTAGCATGAATAATAAACATTTATCATGATATAAGGAAATAAATAATAACTTTATTATTGCCTCTAGGGCATATTTCCTTCAGTCTCCTACTTGCACTAGAGTCAATAATCTAGTTCACATCGCCATGTGATTTAACAGCAATAGTTCACATCACCATGTGATTAACACCCATAGTTCACATGGATATGTGACCAACAGCAAAAAGGGTTTACTAGAGTCAGTAATCTAGTTCACATTGCTATGTGATTAACACCCAAAGAGTACTAAGGTGTGATCATGTTTGCTTGTGAGATAATTTTAGTCAACTGGTATGTCATATTCATATCCGTAAGTATTTTGCAAATTTCTATGTCAACAATACTCTGCACGGAGCTACTCTAGCTAATTGCTCGCACTTTCAATATGTATCTAGACCGAGACTTAGAGTCATCTACATTAGTGTCAAAACTTGCATCGATGCAACCCTTTACGACAAACCTTTTGTCATCTCCATAATCGAGAAACATATCCTTATTCCACTAAGGATAATTTCGACCGCTGTCCAGTGATCTACTCCTAGATCACTATTGTACTCCCTTGCTAAACACAGTGTAGGGTATACAATAGATCTGGTACACAGCATGGCATACTTTATAGAACCTATGGCCAAGGCATAGGGAATCACTTTCATTCTCTTTCTGTCTTCTGCCGTGGTCGGGTTTTGAGTCTTACTCAATTTCACACCTTGTAACACAGGCAAGAACTCTTTCTTTGACTGTTCCATTTTGAACTACTTCAAAATCTTGTCAAGGTATGTACTCATTGAAAACTTATCAAGCGTCTTGATCTATCTCTATAGATCTTGATGCTTAATATGTAAGCAGCTTCACCGAGGTCCTTCTTCGAAAAACTCCTTTCAAATACTCCTTTATGCTTTGCAGAATAATTCTACATTATTTCCGATCAACAATATGTCATTTACATATACTTATCAGAAATGCTGTAGTGCTCCCACTCACTTTCTTGTAAATACAGGCTTCACCGCAAGTCTGTATAAATCTATATGCTTTGATCAGCTTTATCAAAGCGTATATTCCAACTCCGAGATGCTTGCACCAGTCCATAGATGGATCGCTGGAGCTTGCATATTTTGTTAACACCTTTAGGATCGACAAAACCTTCTAGTTGCATCGTATACAACTCTTCTTTAATAAATCCATTGAGGAATGCAGTTTTGTTTATCCATTTGCCGGATTTCATAAAATGCGGCAATTGCTAACATGATTCGGACAGACTTAAGCATAGATACGAGTGAGAAACTCTCATCGTAGTCAACACTTTGAACTTGTCGAAAACCTTTTGCGACAATTCTAGCTTTGTAGATAGTAACACTACTATCAGCGTCTGCCTTCCTCTTTAAGATCCATTTATTTTCTATGGCTTGCCATCATCGGGCAAATCCATCAAAGTCTATACTTTGTTCTCATACATGGATCCCCTCTCAGATTTCATGGCCTCAAACCATTTTGCGGAATCTGGGCTCATCATCACTTCCTCATAGTTCATAGGTTCATCATGGTTAAGTAACATGACCTCCAGAATAGGATTACCGTACCACTCTGGTGCGGATCTCACTCTGGTTGACCTACGAGGTTTGGTAGTAACTTGATCCGAACTTACATGATCATCATCATTGTCTTCCTCACTGATTGGTGTAGTAGTCACAGGAACAGATTTCTGTGGTGAACTACTTTCCAATAAGGGAGCAGGTACAGTTACCTTATCAAGTTCTACTTTCCTCCCACTCACTTCTTTCGAGAGAAACTCCTTCTCTAGAAAGGATCCATTCTTAGCAACGAATGTCTTGCCTTCGGATCTGTGATAGAAGGTGTACCCACCAATCTCCTTTGGGTATCCTATGAAGACATATTTCTCCGATTTTGGTTTGAGCTTATTAGGATGAAACTTTTCCATATAAGCATTACAACCCCAAACTTTAAGAAACGACAACTTTGGTTTCTTGCTAAACCACAGTTCATATAGTGTCGTCTCAAAGGATTTAGATGGTGCCCTATTTAACGTGAATGCAGTTGTCTCTAATGCATAACCCCAAAACAATAGTGGTAAATCGGTAAGAAACATCATAGATTGCACTATATCCAATAAAGTACGGTTATGACGTTCGGACACACCATTATGCTGTGGTGTTCTAGGTGGCATGAGTTTGTGAAACTATTCCACATTGTTTTAATTGAAGGCCAAACTCGTAACTCAAATATTTTACCTCTGCGATCATATCGTAGAAACTTTTATTTTTGTTACGATGATTCTCCACTTCACTCTGAAATTCTTTGAACTTTTCAAATGTTTCAGACTAGTGTTTCATTAAGTAGATATACTCATATCTGCTCAAATCATCTGTGAAGGTCAGAAAATAATGATACCCGCCGCGAGCCTTAACACTCATCGGATTGCATACATCAGTATGTATTATTTCCAACAAGTCAGTTTCTCGCTCCATTGTTCCGGAGAACGGAGTTTTAGTCATCTTGCCCATAAGGCATGGTACGCAAGCATCAAGTGATTCATAATCAAGTGATTCCAAAATCCCATCAGCATGGAGTTTCTTCATGCGCTTTACACCAATATGACCTAAACGGCGGTGCCACAAATAAGTTGCACTATCATTATTAACTTTGCATCTTTTGGCTTCAATATTATGAATATGTGTATCACTACGATCGAGATCCAGCGAACCATTTTCATAGGTTGTGTAACCATCTAAGGTTTTATTCATGTAAATAGAACAACAATTTATTCTCTTACTTAAATGAATAACCGTATTGCAATAAACATGATCAAATCATATTCATGCTCAACGCAAACACCAAATAACACTTATTTAGGTTCAACACTAATCCCAAAAGTATAGGGAGTGTGCAATGATGATCATATCAATTTTGGAACCACTTCCAACACACATCGTCACTTCACCCTTAACTAGTCTCTGTTCATTCTGCAACTCCCGTTTCGAGTTACTACTCTTAGAAACTGAACCAGTATCAAATACCGAGGGGTTGCTGTGAACACTAGTAAAATACACATCAATAATCTGTATATCAAATATACCTTTGTTCACTTTGCCATCCTTCTTATCCGCCAAATACTTGGGGTAGTTCCGCTTCTAGTGACCAGTCCCTTTGCAGTAGAAGCACTCAGTCTCAGGCTTAGGTCCAGACTTGGGCTTCTTCACTTGAGCAGCAACTTGCTTGCCGTTCTTCTTTAAGTTCCCCTTCTTCCCTTTGCCCTTTTCTTGAAACTAGTGGCCTTGTTAACCATCAACACTTGATGTTTTTCTTGATTTCTACCTTCGTCGATTTCAGCATCACGAAGAGCTTGGGAATTGTTTCCGTTATCCCTTGCATATTATAGTTCATCACGAAGTTCTACTGACTTGGTGATGGTGACTAGAGAATTCTGTCAATCACTATCTTATCTGGAAGATTAACTCCCACTTGATTCAAGCGATTGTAGTACCCAGACAATCTGAGCATATGCTCACTAGTTGAGCGATTCTCCTCCATCTTTTAGCTATAGAACTTGTTGGAGTCTTCATATCTCTCAACCCGGGTATTTGCTTGAAATATTAACTTCAACTCCTGGAACATCTCATATGCTCCATGACGTTCAAAACGTCTTTGAAGTCCCAATTCTAAGCTGTTAAGCATGGTGCACTTAAACTATCAAGTAGTCATCATATTTAGCTAGCCAAACGTTCATAACGTCCGTATCTGCTCCTGCAATAGGTCTGTCACCTAGCGGTGCATCAAGGACAAAATTCTTCTGTGCAGCAATGAGGATAAACCTCAGATCACGGATCCAATCCGCATCATTGCTACTAACATCTTTCAACACAATTTTCTCTAGGAACATATCAAAATAAACATATGAAAGCAACAATGCGAGCTATTGATCTACAACATAGATATGCTAATACTACCAGGACTAAGTTCATGATAAATTAAAGTTCAATTAATCATATTACTTAAGAACTCCCACTTATAAAGACATCACTCTAATCCTCTAAGTGATCACGTGATCCATATCAACTAAACCATAACCGATCATCACGTGAAATGGAGTAGCTTTCAATGGTGAACATCACTATGTTGATCATATCTACTATATGATTCACGCTCGACCTTTCGGTCTCTGTGTTCCGAGGCCATATCTGCATATGCTAGGCTCGTCAAGTTTAACCCGAGTATTCTGCATGTGCAAAACTGGCTTGCACCCGTTGTAGATGGACGTAGAGCTTATCACACATGATCATCACGTGGTGTCTGGGCACGGCGAACTTTGGCAATGGTGCATACTCAGGGAGAACACTTTTATCTTGAAATTTAGTGAGAGATCATCTTATAATGCTACCGTCAATCAAAGCAAGATAAGATGCATAAAAAGATAAACATCACATGCAATCAATATAAGTGATATGATATGGCCATCATCATCTTGTGCTTGTGATCTCCATCTCCGAAGCACCTCTATGATTGCCATCGTCACCGGCGCGACACCTTGATCCCCATCGTAGCATCGTTGTCGTTTCACCAACCTTATGCTTCTACGACTATCGCTACCGCTTAGTGATAAAGTAAAGCATTACAGGGCGATTGCATTGCATACAATAAAGTGACAACCATATGGCTCCTGCCAGTTGCCGATAACTTGGTTACAAAACATGATCATCTCATACAATAAAATATAGCATCACGTCTTGACCATATCACATCACAGCATGCCCTGCAAAAATAAGTTAGACGTCCTCTACTTTGTTGTTGCAAGTTTTACGTGGCTGCTACGGGCTTAGCAACAACCGTTCTTACCTACGCATCAAAACCACAACGATAGTTTGTCAAGTTGGTGCTGTTTTAACCTTCGCAAGGACCGGGCGTAGCCACACTCGGTTCAACTAAAGTTGGAGAAACTGACACCCGCTAGCCACCTGTGTGCAAAACACAGCGGTAGAACCAGTCTCGCGTAAGCGTACGCGTAATGTCGGTCCGGACCGCTTCATCCAACAATACCGCCGAACCAAAGTATGACATGCTGGTAAGCAGTATGACTTATATCGCCCACTACTCACTTGTGTTCTACTCATGCATATAACATCAACACATAAAACCTAGGCTTTGATACCATTGTTGGGGAACGTAGTAATTTCAAAAAAATTCCTACGCACACCCAAGATCATGGTGATGCATAGCAACGAGAGGGGAGAGTGTTGTATACGTACCCTCGTAGACCGAAGCGGAAGCATTGACACAACATAGAGGAAGTACTCGTACGTCTTCTCGGTCCAACTGATCCAAGCACCGTTACTCCGGCACCTCCGAGTTCTTGGCACACGTTCAGGTCGATGACGCTCCCCGGGCTCCGATCCAGCAAAGCTTCGGGGAGGAGTTCCGTCAGCACGACGACGTGGTGACGGTCTTGATGTTCAACTGTCGCAGGGCTTCACCTAAGCACCGCTACAATATGACCGAGGTGTAATATCGTGGAGGGGGGCACCGCACACGGCTAAGGAACGATCACGAAGATCAACTTGTGTGTTCTAGGGTGCCCCCCTGCCCCCGTATATAAAGGAGGGAGGGGGAGGTGCGGTCGACCCTTTTGGGGTGCGCCTGGAGGAGTCCTACTCCCACCGGGAGTAGGACTCCCCCCTCTTGCCTTGTTGGAGAAGGAAAGGGGGAAGGGGAAAAGGAAAGCGGGGCACCGCCCCCCCTTCCTTGTCCTATTCGGACTAGGGGGAGGGGTGCGCGGCCTGCCCTGGCCGGCCCTCCTCTTCTCCCTTAAGGCCCATGTAGGCCCAATAACCCCCGGGGGGGGGGGGTTCCGGTAACCCCCGGTACTCCGATAAATCCCGATTTCACCCGGAACGATTCCGATGTCCAAATATAGGCTTCCAATATATCGATCTTTATGTCTCGACCATTTCGAGACTCCTCGTCATGTCCATCATCACATCCTGGACTCCGAACAACCTTCGGTACATCAAAACATAAACTCATAATAAAATTGTCATTGTAACGTTAAGCGTGCGGACCCTACGGGTTCGAGAACTATGTAGACATGATCTAGAACCATTCTCGGTCGATAACCAATAGCGGAACCTGGATGCTCATATTGGCTCCCACATATTCTACGAAGATCTTTATCGGTCAGACCGCATAACAACATACGTTTGTTCCCTTTGTCATTGGTATGTTACTTGCCCGAGATTCGATCGTCGGTATCTCAATACCTAGTTCAATCTCGTTACCGGCAAGTCTCTTTACTCGTTACGTAATACATCATCTCGCAACTAACTCATTAGTTGCAATGCTTGCAAGGCTTATGTGATGTGCATTACCGAGAGGGCCCAGAGATACCTCTCCGACAATCAGAGTGACAAATCCTAAACTCGAAATACGCCAACCCAACATCTACCTTTGGAGACACCTGTAGAGCTCCTTTATAATCACCCAGTTATGTTGTGACGTTTGGTAGCACACAAAGTGTTCCTCTGGCAAACGGGAGTTGCATAATCTCATAGTCATAGGAACATGTATAATTCATGAAGAAAGCAATAGCAACATACTAAACGATCGGGTGCTAAGCTAACGAATGGGTCATGTCAATCACATCATTCTCCTAATGATGTGATCCCGTTAATCAAATGACAACTCATGTCTATGGCTAGGAAACATAACCATCTTTGATCAATGAGCTAGTCAAGTAGAGGCATACTAGTGACACTCCGTTTGTCTATGTATTCACACATGTATTATGTTTTCGGTTAATACAATTCTAGCATGAATAATAAACATTTATCATGATATAAGGAAATAAATAATAACTTTATTATTGCCTCTAGGGCATATTTCCTTCAAAAACTGCTTATCATTTCCTTCTGCTCCTCGTCGGGTTCGACACTCTTACTTATCAAAAGGACTACGATAGATCCCCTATACTTGTGGGTCATCAAGACTCTTTTCTGGCGCCATTGGAGGGAAGTGTAGCGCCTTTGGTAGGTGGAATTTGGTAAGGAAAATTTTATATAGTGTGCTGAAATTTTCTGTCACTTGTTACTATGAAAACTGAATCTCTGAGGGGCTTGTTCGTTGTATCTTCACCCCGTCCAGTAGAGCAAAGAGTTGCTCCTCAACCTACTGAACCTATTGAAAATGAAACTCCTTTTGCATTTCCTTCGGGTATTATGGAAAAACTGCTGGCTAATACTTTTACAGGAGATGGGACAAAGCATCCCGACGAGCATCTACGCTATTTGGATGATATTTGTGGATTATTTAAGCTTGCAGGTATATCCGATGATGTTGTTAAGAAGAAGGATTTCCCTTTATCTTTGGAGGGAGACGCATCGACATGGTATAGGCTATGTGATGATACGAGATCATGGAACTATAAAAGAATGAAATTGGAATTTCATCAAAAGTATTACCCTATGCATCTTGTTCATCGTGATCGCAATTATATATATAATTTTTGGCCTCGCGAAGGAGAAAGCATCGCTCAAGCTTGGGGGAGGCTTAAATCAATGTTATATTCATGCCCCAATCATGACCTCTCAAGAGAAACAATTCTTCAGAATTTTTATGCTCGGCTTTCTCATAATAATCAAACCATGCTCGATACTTCTTGTGCTGGCTCTTTTATGATGAAGACTATTGAATTCAGATGGAATTTATTGGATAGAATTAAATGCAACTCTGAAGATTGGGACCTCGACGAAGGTAAGGAGTCAGGTATGACACCTAAGTTTGATTGTGTTAAATCTTTTATGGATACCGATATTTTCCGTAAGTTTAGCACTAAATATGGACTTGACTCTGAGATAGTAGCTTCTTTCTGTGAAGCTTTTGCTACTTATGTTGATCTCCCCAAGGAGAAGTGGTTTAAATATCATCCTCCCATAGAAGTAAAAGTAGTTGCACCTATTAAAGTTGAAGAAAAGACCATCACTTATAATGATCCTATTGTTCCCACCTCTTATGTTGAGAAACCACCTTTCCCTGCCAGAGTAAAGGATCATGCTAAAGCTTCAACTGTTGCTCATAAAAGCAATACTAGAACTTATACACCTCCTGAGCAAGTCAAAGTAGAACCTAATATTGCTATTATTAAAGATCTCTTGTCTGATAATATTGATGGGCATGTCATTGAATTCTCTGGCGAAACTGCTATAATTGCTAAACCCTTTGATAGAGATAAACATAGACCTGTGGTAGGCGTGCATGTTATTTCTGTTAAAATAGGAGATCATTGTTATCATGGCTTATGTGATATGGGTGCTAGTGCTAGTGTTATACCCATTGACTTATATAAAGAAATTATGCATGATATCGCACCTGCTGAGTTAGAAGATATTGATGTTACAATTAAACTTGCCAATAGAGATACTATATCTGCAATGGGAATTGTTAGAGATGTTGAAGTCTTGTGTGGGAAAACCAAATATCCCGCTGACTTTCTTGTTCTTGGTTCTCCACAAGATAGCTTTTGTCCCATTATTTTTGGTAGACCCTTCTTAAATACTGTTAATGCTACGATAGACTGCAAAAAGAATGTTGTTACTGTTGGCTTGGATGATATGGTTCATGAATTTAATTTCTCTAAATTCAGTAAACAACATCGTGAGGAAGAATTGCCTAGTAAGGATGAAATTATTGGTCTTGCTTCTATTGTCGTGCCTCCTAGTGATCCTTTAGAACACTATTTGCTAGACCATGAAAATGAGATGTTCACGAATGAAAGAAGGGAAATAGATGAAATATTCTTTAAACAGGAACCTATTCTGAAACAAAACTTTCCTGTTGAAATCCTAGGGGATCCTCCTCCACCCAAGGATGATCCCGTGTTTGAGCTTAAACCATTGCCCGATAATCTTAAATATGCTTATCTTGATGAAAAGAAAATATATCTTGTTATTATTAGTGCTAACCTTTCAGAGCATGAAGAAGAAAGATTACTGAAAACTCTGAAGAAGCACCGTGCCGCTATTGGATATACTCTGGATGATCTTAAGGGCATTAGTCCCACTCTATGTCAGCATAAAATAAATTTGGAAGCGGACGCCAAACCAGTTCGTGATCCTCAATGACTTTTGAATCCTAAAATGAAAGAACTGGTAAGAAAAGAAATACTCAAGCTTCTGGAGGCAGGTATAATTTATCCCGTTCCTGATAGTCAGTGGGTAAGTCCTGTCCATTGTGTCCCTAAGAAGGGAGGTATTACTGTTGTCCCTAATGATAAAGATGAATTGATTCCGCAAAGAATTATCACAGGTTATAGGATGGTAATTGATTTCCGCAAATTAAATAAAGCTACTAAGAAAGATCATTAACCCTTACCTTTTATTGATCAAATGCTAGAAAGATTATGCAAACATACACATTATTGCTTTCTAGATGGTTATTCTGGTTTCTCTCAAATACCTGTGTCGGCTAAAGATCAATCAAAGACTACTTTTACATGCCCTTTTGGTACTTTTGCTTATAGACGTATGCCTTTTGGTTTATGTAATGCACCTGCTACCTTTCAAAGATGCATGATGTCTATATTCTCTGACTTTTGTGAAAAGATTTGTGAGGTTTTCATGGACGACTTTTCCGTCTATGGTTCCTCTTTTGATGATTGCTTGAGCAATCTTGATCGAGTTTTGTAGAGATGTGAAGAAACTAATCTTGTCTTGAATTGGGAAAAGTGTCACTTTATGGTTAATGAAGGTATTGTCTTGGGGCCCAAAGTTTCTGAAAAAGGTATTGAAGTTGATAAAGCCAAGGTTGATGCTATTGAAAAGATGCCATGTCCCAAGGACATCAAAGGTATAAGAATTTTCCTTGGTCACGCCAGATTTTATAGGAGGTTCATTAAGGACTTCTCAAAAAATTCTTGGCCTCTCACTAATTTATTACAAAAAGATGTACCATTTGTCTTTGATAATGATTGTGTAGAAGCATTTGAAATACTTAAGAAAGCATTAGTCTCTGCACCTATTGTTCAGCCACCTGATTGGAATTTACCCTTTGAAATTATGTGTGATGCTAGTGATTATGTTGTAGGTGTTGTTCTAGGGCAAAGAGTTGATAAGAAATTAAATGTTATCCATTATGCTAGTAAGACTCTAGACAATGCTCAAAGAAATTATGCCTACCGAAAAGGAACTCTTAGAAGTTGTGTTTGCTTGTGATAAATTCAGACACTATATAGTTGATCCTAAAGTAACTATTCACACTGATCATGCTGCTATTAAATATCTGATTGAAAAGAAAGATGCTAAACCTAGACTTATTAGATGGGTTCTCTTGCTGCAAGAATTTGATTTGCATATTGTTGATAGAAAAGGAGCTGAGAACCCAGTTGCAGACAACTTATCTAGGTTAGAGAATGTTCTTGATGACCCACTACCTATTGATGATAGCTTTCTTGATGAACAATTAAATGTCATAAGCACTTCTCGTAGCGTGGTATGCTGATTATGCTAATTATATTGTTGCTAAATTTGTACCACCTAGCTTCACATACCAACAAAAGAAAAAGTTCTTTTATGATTTGAGACATTACTTTTGGGATGACCCACATCTTTATAAAGAAGGAGTAGATGGTGTTATTAGACGTTGTGTACCTGAGCATGAACAGGAACAGATCCTACGCAAGTGTCACTCCGAAGCTTATGGAGGACACCACGCTGGAGATAGAACTGCACATAAGGTATTGCAATCTGGTTTTTATTTGCCTACTCTCTTCAAGGATGCCCGTAAGTTTGTTTTGTCTTGTGATGAATGTCAAAGAATTGGTAATATTAGTAGACGTCAAGAAATGCCTATGAATTATTCACTTGTTATTGAACCATTTGATGTTTGGGGCTTCGATTATATGGGACCTTTTCCTGCTTCTAATGGATATACACATATTTTAGTTGCTGTTGATTACGTTACTAAGTGGGTAGAAGCTATTCCAACTAGTAGTGTTGATCATAACACTTCTATTAAAATGCTTAAGGAAGTTATTTTTCCGAGGTTTGGAGTCCCTAGATATTTAATGACTGATGGTGGTTCACACTTTATTCATGGTGCCTTCCGTAAAATGCTTGCTAAATATGATGTTAATCATAGAATTGCATCTCCATACCACCCGCAGTCTAGTGGTCAAGTAGAATTGAGCAATAGAGAGCTCAAATTAATTTTGCAAAAGACTGTTAATAGGTCTAGAAAGAATTGGTCCAAGAAACTTGATGATGCACTATGGGCCTATAGAACAGCATATAAGAATCCTATGGGTATGTCTCCGTATAAAATGGTTTATGGAAAAGCATGTCACTTACCTCTCGAACTAGAACATAAGGCATATTGGGCTATTAAAGAGCTTAACTATGATTTCAAACTTGCCGGTGAGAAGAGGTTATTTGATATTAGCTCACTTGATGAATGGAGAACCCAAGGCTATGAGATTGCCAAGTTGTTTAAAGAAGAAGTTAAAAGATGGCATGACAAAAGGATACAAAAGCGTGAGCTTAATGGTGGTGATTATGTATTGCTATACAACTCTCATTTAAGATTTTTTGCAGGAAAACTTCTCTCTAAATGGGAAGGTCCCTACGTTATCGAGGAGATCTATCGTTCCGGTGCCATAAAAATCAACAATTTCGAAGGCACAAATCCGAAGGTGGTAAACGGTCAAAGAATCAAGCACTATATCTCAGGTAATCCTATAAATGTTGAAACCAATGTTATTGAAACCGTAACCCCGGAGGAATACATAAGGGACACTTTCCAGAACGTTCCAGACGACGAAAAGGAATAGGTATGTGGTACGGTAAGTAAACCGACTCCAAAACAATTTTTAAGGCAATATTTCTCCGTTTTGGAATATTTAGAAAAATAGAAAAATAGGTAGCAGTCCAGGGAGGACACGAGGCCTCCACGAGGGTGGAGGGCGCGCCCTACCCCCTGGGCGCGCCCCCCTACCTCGTGAGCACCTCGTGTGCCCTCCGGACACCGTTTTCTTAGACGATACGTATTTCGGTCGGTAAAAATTCATTATATATTCTCCCGAAGGTTTTGACTCCCGTATCACGCAAATATCCTCTGTTTTCGTTTCGAGCTATTTCCGTTACAGATCTGAGGATTCAGGAGACTCGATCATCCTTCTATGAGGGTGAGCCTATGCCATGGAAGGTGGACGACAAGCTTGCATCATCAACAACACCTCCAGCGCCAACAACAAAGAAGGAGACATAATCACATGGGTATGGGCACTCCCCTTGGTAATTGCCAAGCTTGAGGGAGGTGCCCCGGTATCGTATCATCATCACAACTCCTATCTTTACCGTTTTTCTTAGTTCGATCCTATTAGTAGTATCTTGATTTAGTATAATAAAGTCACGACATGATCTAGTTTTGAAGTTTGCTTTATGATCCCTCTATGCAATATAGTCCGCGAGCTATATATAATAAAGATTAGTGTTGAGTCAAGGGCTTGATTATTTTGCCATGATCTTGAGTGAATAAAAGAAAATAATAAAAAGAAACAAAGAGTTCATATTGGTCTTATTGAGAGTAACGACTTCACATAGAAAGAGTATGATGATTAAAAAGTTGTTGGGAGTTGGCAAATATAGCTTTGGTCATCGTTGCAATTAATAGGAAGTAATAAGGAGAGAGAGGTTTCACATATAGATATATTATCATTGACATCTTTTATGATTGGGAACACTCATTCAAATATGACATGCTAAAGAGTTGATGTTGGACAAGGAAGACAACATAATGAGTTATGTTTTCTTGTATCTAAGATAAAGTATATTGTCATGGATCTCCTAACATGTTGAGCTTGCCTTTCCCCCTCATGCTAGCCAAATTCTCAGCACCAAGTAGAGATACTACTTGTGCTTCCAAATACCCCTAAACCAGTTTAGCCATGAGAGTCCACCATATCTACCTATGGATTGAGTAAGATCCTTCAAGTAAGTTGTCATCGGTGCAAGCAATAAAAATTGCTCTCTAAATATGCATGACTTATTAGTGCAGAGAAATAAGCTTTGTACGAACTTTTTGTGGACGCAATAAAAGCGACGGACTGCATAATAAAGGTTCACATACAAGGGGCAATATAAAGTGACATTCTTTTGCATTAAGATTTTGTGCATCAAACCATAAAAGCGCATGGCAACCTCTGCTTCCCTCTGCGAAGGGCCTATCTTTTATTATTATCTTCTATCTTATGCAATAGTCACGGTGATCTTCACCTTTACTTTTTCATTTTATCCTTTGGCAAGACCAGCATGTTGGAAAGAACATGATATATATATCTAATTGGATGTAGGGGAGCATGAATTGTTATTGTTGACATTACCCTTAAGGTAAAAGGTTGTGGGGCAAAATTATAAGTCCCTATCTTTCTCTGTGTCCGGTTAAAACTCCGTAGCCACAAGTATTGCGTGAGTGTTAGCAATTATGAAGGACTAAATGATAGTTGAATATGTGGACTTGCTTTTAAGCTCTGACATAGACTCTTCCCGATGTTATGATAAATTGCAATTGCTCCAATGACTGAGGTTATGATTTGTTAGTGCCCAATAAGGTTTCTGATTCATACTTTTGCATTATGAAAAGATCATCACTTGAACATAAGTAATCATATGATAAATCTATATATGTTGCTGTTATGAGAGTAATCATGATGCCTTCGTGTCCGTATTTTATTTTTATCGACGCCTCTACCTCTAAACATGAGGACATATTTATTGTTATCGGCTTTTCGCTTGAGGACAAGCGAGGTCTAAGCTTGGGGGAGTTGATACGTCCATTTTGCATCATGTTTTTATGTTAATATTTATTGCATTATGGGTTGTTATTTCACGTTATGTCGCAATACTTATGGCTATTCTCTCTTATTTTACAAGGTTTACCATGAAGAGGGGGAATGCCGGCAGCTGGAATTCTGGCTAGAAAAGGAGCAAATATTGAAGACCTATTATGCGCAACTCCAAAAGTCCTGAAACTCCACGGAATATCTTAAAATAAATAAAGAAAAATCGTCGCCAAAGATGAAGGTGGGGGGCGCGCCCCTCCCCCCTGGGCGCGCCCCCCTACCTCGTGGGCCCCCTGGTGGATCTCCGACGCCCATCTTCTCCTATATGAAGTCTTTCAATGAGAAAAAAGATCATAAGCAACCTTTCGGGACGAGACTCCGCCGCCACGAGGCGGAACCTTGGCGGAACCAATCTAGGGCTTCGGCGGAGCTGTTTTGCCGGGGACACTTTCCCTCCGGGAGGGGGAAATCATCGCCATCATCATCACCAACGCTCGTCTCATCGGGAGAGGGAAATCTCCATCAACATCTTCACCAGCACCATCTCATCTCCAAACCCTAGTTCATCTCTTGTATCAAATTCTTGTCTCTAAGTCCGGGATTGGTGCTAGTAGGTTGCTAGTAGTGTTGATTACTCCTTGTAGTTGATGCTAGTTGGTTTACTTGGTGGAAGATCATATGTTCAGATCCTTTATGCATATTATTACCCCTCTGATTTTGAACATGAATATTCTTTGTGAGTAGTTAAGTTTGTTCCTGAGGACAAGGGAGAAGTCTTGCTATTAGTAGTCATGTGAATTTGGTATTCGTTCGATATTTGGATGAGATGTATGTTGTCTAACCTCTAGTGGTGTTATGTGAACGTCGACTAAATAACACTTCACCATTATTTGGGCCTAGAGGAAGGCATTGGGAAGTAATAAGTAGATGATGGGTTGCTAGAGTGACAGAAGCTTAAACCCTAGTTTATGCGTTGCTTCGTAAGGGGCTGATTTGGATCCATATGTTTCATGCTATGGTTAGGTTTACCTTAATACTTTTGTTGTAGTTGCAGATGCTTGCAATAGAGGTTAATCATAAGTGGGATACTTGTTCAAGTAAGAACAGCACCCAAGCACCGGTCCACCCACATATCAAATTATCAAAGTACCGAACGTGAATCATATGAGCGTGATGAAAACTAGCTTGACGATATTCCCATGTGTCCTCGGGAGCATTTTTCCTATTATAAGAGTTTGTTCCGGCTTGTCCTTTGCTACAAACAGGATTGGGTCACCTTGCTGCACCTTATTTACTTTTGTTACTTGTTGCTCGTTACAATTTATCTTATCACAAAACTATCTGTTACTGCTCCTGGTTGGGTTCGACACTCTTACTTATCGAAAGGACTACGATAGATCCCCTATACTTGTGGGTCATCAGACATCATATAGTTTTGTCATGTCATCCTGTTTAGGTACTCATCATATGTTGAATTATGCCATTGTATCCTGTTAAGTTATCCATCATATATCTGAAAGTGTGTCATGCTATCCTGTTTAGTTAGGCATCATATATGTGAAATTGTGTCATGTTGTCCTGTTTGGTTAGACAACATATATGTGAATTACCACCTCTGTCAGTCATACAATGTCTGTACATTCAATTTCTTTTCTTGTTTATCAGCCATTTCAATTGGAGGGGGTGATGGCAGTATCTAATGGAGCAAAAACCCGTTCTTCACAAAAGACAGTGCTACCCGTCGATGCAGATAGAACCATGGTTGTACTGGCCCACAAACTAGACCCACCACACATAATCGAGACTCTTCCAGATTGCACACTTACACCGTTGGGCAGAGAACCATCTACAACCCATCTAACCGCAACCCCAGCAGATAGTAACCCACTTATAGTTGACAAAGCACCATGTCCACCATAGAGTACCCCCACACGAGCAGTTTGTAAAGCTACTGCAGTGCCCAAAGCACGTAGACCGCCACAGCTAACCCAAACTCCGCATTTGAAGCAGAAGATCAATTTTTCTCAGGTCAGATTCCGTAGCTATAGTCCATACTCCTTTGCTGTTGCATCACTGTATTTACTCATACCAACTACTTTCGAATTTGAAGGATCCAATTGCAACTCTAATGGCGCAACAGGTATGTTTTAAACCTATTTCTTTAACCGGATTATTGTCCTAACTTCTTGCTCTATGTTGATTTCAGTTTAAGTTTTATAAACAGTTATGTTCTCATGGGATGCACATTACAAGTGCTGCCAATACTTTGTAGTTTCTCACACTTATATTGTGTCTTAAAAATATATGAGTTGAACCGTGTCTCTATCTTGATTAGGGAACATAAACTAGAATGATATGGACAATATAGTGACCATAGTACATAGATATATGTTTATTTCATGCTGTTATCCTGTCCACCTTACTACTTAACCGGTTTACCAAAATGAGTTTCATATACTACAAGCTAAACAGGTGATGTGTCTGCTTGTTTCTCTTGTAGTATGCAAACAGAATATTGGAGAAGAGCACCCCACTATGCAATGGTAGAGAAAGTAATGCAGATAAGGTTCAAGATAGTGAGACAACCCTGTTGGTCTCCAAGAAAGGTGATAAAAACGATCTTCTAGACAGTGGGAAAACCCCACAGTCCTGCGTTGATGTAGTGTTCGAGTTACTGGCCAGTACCGTTGGCACAAGCTCTTCGAACTCGCTGCCTGAATCACTTCGGCTTCTTCAGTCTCAACTACAAGATGAAAGGCATCAGTCAGCTGTGCTGCCGCAAGAAGCCGAAGGACTGAGGAAGTCCCTGCAGAATTTGGATGCGTACTTTCTTGTGCAACAGCAAGAGCTGGAGGATTTAAGCGCCAAACAAGAGAAAGTTAATAAGCTTGCTAAGCATCTTGCCAGCATTATGGGTACCCAGGATATTGTTTCTTGAACTCTTCTGAAGTGGTTTCAGTTCAGGACTTCTTTTGCTGCGGCGTTTATATGCTGCTTTGTTCCCTATATTTGCATTGGTGGAGAACTTTGATGCCTAGTGGATGTAATATGTGTAATAGCCGTGATAGCCTAGCATAAGTTGCTTGTTTATTTGTTTGCTTGTAGTCAGTGTAGTTCTTTTTCCGCGGTTTTCTAGTGGCTGCAATAACCTATTTTTTTAAACTAGGCCACAATAACCATGGGCTAATATTTATTGTAGTGACACTGGGCCTCCTACGGGCCGTAGAAACAGTGGGCCTTATACGGGCCGTAGAAACAGTAGGCCTTCTACGGGCCGTAGAAATAATGGGCCTTCTACGGGCCGTAGAAACAATGGGCCTTCCACAGGCTGTATCATCAATGGGCCTTATACGGGTCGTATGATCGATTGGCCAAACATGGGCCAATAACAGGCCGCATTATGGCCGTAAACGGGCTAGAGTTGGAATTGTCCGTTCATGGGCCGACCATAACGGGCCATCGTTAATAGGCCGTATTTGATGAAGCTATGAAAACGACCCAACGTATTAACGGACCATAAACGGGCCGACTGTAACCACGAGCTGAATTTGGCCCACAAGCAGAAAATGACTGTAACGGGCCATAAGTAAACGAATGCTGGAAATGAGCCCAAGAATAAATGGGCTCTCAGAAGGCCGAAAGATAACATGGGCTGGAAACGGACCAACGGAATAACGGGCCGTTAATGGGTATAAAGTGATGCACTGTTCATTACGGGCCAGTTTCACCGCGGGCCGTTAATGGGTGTAAAGTGATACACTGTTCATTACAGGCCAGTTTCACCACGAGCCGTTAATAGGCCAAGAGTTACATAGGGCCTCATATGGGCCGAAAGACGTCATGGGCCATACATGGGCCAGAAGTGAAAACGGGTTGGAATCATATTGGATGGCCCAGATGACGAGACTGGGCCTAATTCAGATAGGGCGTAACGGGCCTTGGGTTAGCGGGCTGTAAATGGGCTATATGCGAACAGGCCATTAACAGGCTTTCCATGGGCTGGCCCGCCACCTTTTGACCAAGTCAAACGGGTCGGCCTTTTCATAGGAATGGGCCTCTGTTGGGCCGTGCCACGTGTCGACGTATCATAGGCACCTTCTGTCCAATGAGTGGATGACATCTATCCCAACGATGAGCCGACACGTGTTTCCTCCAGCCAATGATGATTTTACACGTGGAAAATCCCCATTGGTCGGGGCTGTTAACGGGTTATCAGATCCAAAACCCGACCCGATAGCTTAACGGCGTTCCATTACGGTGGATGCCACGTGTCGGTCACCCTTGACGAAAGCACTTCTGTGACGTGCGATTTATCATCATGGAAGTGCACACTTTCGTGATGATAATTTTGGTAATGTCATGGAACACTTCTACGACAGCACAGGTATGACTATCTTGATTCTGTCATAAAATCGTCATGGATGTACATGCATGACAAAAAACGCGACCTACTGTGATAAACACGTATCATCACGGAAGTGTATTTTTTTTGTAGTGCAAGTTCTTTTCCATAAGCACGTATGACTATATTCGGAATACATGCCTACATTACATTGACGAATTGGAGCTAGTTCTATGTCACCCTATGTTATGCTTGTTACATGATGAACCGCATCCCACATAATTTTCCATCACCGATCCAATGCCTATGAGCTTTTCCTATATTGGTTCTCGCTGCTGCTGTTACAATCATTACAAAACACCAAAAATATTACTTTTGCTTCTTTACTTTTGTTACCGTTACCACTACTATCATATTACTTTGCTACTAAATACTTTGCTGCAGATACTAAGTTATCCAGGTGTGGTTGAATTGACAACTCAACTGCTAATACTTGAGAATATTCTTTGGCTCCCCTTGTGTCGAATCAATAAATTTGGGTTGAATACTCTACCCTCGAAAACTGTTGCGATCCCCTATACTTGTGGGTTATCAAGACTATTTTTTGGCGCCGTTGCCGGGGAGCATAGCCCTATTCTTTGAGTCATTTGGGATTTATAGCTGCTGGACACTATGAAGAACTTGAAGGATGCTAAGACGACAATTTATCCCTCAACTACGAGGGGAGGTAAGGAACTGCCATCTAGCTCTGCACTTGATTCACTTTCTGTTTTGAGTAAGCTTGCAACACCTAAACCTGCTTCTGCTATTCGTTCTGATATGCCGCATGTTATTGATGATGCCACTTCTGCTATGCATGATACTTATGATACAACTACTTCTATGCTTGATACTTCTATGCCACTTGGTGAATTTCTTGATGAACAAATTGCTAGGGCTAGAGAGAAAGAAATTATTGAAACTGATAATATTGATGAAAGTGATGATGAAGATATGCCTGTTATTCCTAAGGGTTATGTTTTTGATATGGAAGCTTCTGCAGCTATTTTAGCTTGCAAAGATAGATATGAACTAAAAATATTATTAGTTGACTGGAATAAGCAATCTCTTAAATATAGAATGAGGCATGGCCCTGCCTTTGCTACTTCACCTATTTGTGTTGCCGATAAGGATTACGAATTCTCTGTCGATCCTGATATAATTACTTTGGTAGGATCCGATCCTTTTCATGGCTATGAATCTAAAACTGTTGTGGCACATCTTACTAAATTAAATGATATAGCTACCCTGTTCACTAATGATGAGAGATCTCGCTACTTTTATATCCTTAAAATATTTCTGTTCTCATTAAAGGGTAATGCTAAGATATGGTTTAATTCTCTTGATCCTGGTTGTGTGCGTAGTCCCCGGGATATGATTTATTACTTCTCTGCTAAATATTTCCCTACTCATAAGAAACAAGCTGCTTTGAGGGAAATATACAACTTTGTGGAAATTGAAGAAGAGAGTCTCCCACAAGCTTGGGGGAGGCTTCTCAAGTTACTTAATGCTTTGCCTGATCATCCTCTTAAGAAAAATGAAATACTTGATATCTTTTATAATTGACTAACCGATGCTTCCAGAGATTACCTGGATAGTTGTGCTGGTTCTCTTTTCAGGGAAAGAACACTGGATGAAGCTGAAATTCAATTGAATAATATGTTGAAAAATGAAAATAATTGGGCACTTTCTAAGCCAGCTCTTGCTCCAATTAATGAGCCTATTCCTAAACCAACTCCGAAGAAGAGAGGTGTTCTATTTCTCAGTCCTGAAGATATGTAAGAGGCAAAGATATCAATGAAAGAAAAAGGTATTAAAGCAGAAGACGTTAAGAATTTACCTCCTATTGAAGAAACACATGGTCTTAATTTACCGCCTATTGAAGAAACATATGATCTCAATCCACTACCTATTGAAGAACCTCCTGGTCTTGATAACCCGACACAGTAGTAAAGGTAAATTATCTCTATAGATTTGATGAAGGTGATATTCCTCACTATAAGTCTGCTAGACAATGCTTAGAAGAGTTTGATAATTTTATTGTCAAGCAAGAAAATTTCAATGCTTATTTTGGTAGACAATTGAAATACAATTCAAATATGCTTAAACACTTGGGTGATTATATGGCTAATATTAAAGGTGAACTTAAACTCATTAGCAAACATGCTTCCATGGTCACCACTCAAGTAGAACAAGTACTTAAGGCTCAAAATGATTTGCTCAATGAAATGAATAGTATACAAAATGATTATGCTGTTAGAGTGACTACTAGAACTGGTAGAATGACTCAGGAACCTTTGTATCCTGAAGGCCACTCTAAGAGAATTGAGTATGATTCTCAGAGAAATAATATTGATATACCTAGTTCTTCTAAAAAGAAGAAAAAGAAAAATGATAGGACTTTACAAACTTCTAGTGAACCTATTGCTGAACCACCTAATAATCCCAATGATATCTCTATGTCTGATGCTGAAACACAATCTGGCAGTGAACATGAACCTAATGAAAATGCTAATGATGATGTTCATGTTGATGCTCAACCTAGTAATGATAATGATGAGGAAATTGAACCTGCTGTTGATCTTGATAACCCACAATCAAAGAATCAGCGTTACGATAAGAGAGACTTTGTTTCTAGGAAACATGGTAAAGAAAGAGAACCATGGGTTCAGAAACCCATGACTTTTCCTCCCAAACCATCCAAGAAAAAGGATGATGAGGATTTTGAGCTCTTTGCTGAAATGATTAGACCTTTCTTCTTGCGTATGCGATTAACTGATACGCTCAAAATGAATCCTTATGTTAAGTATATGAAAGATATTGTCACTAATAAAAGAAAGATACTGGAAGCTGAAGTTTCGACCATGCTTGCTAATTATACTTTTAAGGGTGGAATACCAAAGAAACTTGGAGATCCAGGAGTACCTACTATACCATGCTCCATTAAAAGAAACTATGTTAAAACTGCTTTATGTGATCTTGGAGCCGGTGTTAGTGTTATGCCTCTCTCTTTATATTGTAGACTTGATTTAAATAAGTTGACACCTACTAAAATATCTTTGCAAATGGCTGATAAATCAACTGCTATACCTGTCGGTATTTGTGAGGATGTGCCTGTTGTGGTTGCAAACGTTACTATTTTAACGGACTTTGTTATTCTTGATATTCCCGAGGACGATAGTATGTCTATTATTCTTGGAAGACCTTTTCTGAATACTGCAGGTGCTGTTATTGATTGCAACAAAGGCAATGTCACTTTTCATGTTAATGGTAATGAGCATACGGTACACTTTCCGAGGAAACAACCTCAAGTTCATAGTATCAACTCTATTGGAAAAATTCCATCGATTATTATTGGAGGTTTGGAATTTCCTCTTCCTACTGTCAAAAAGAAATATGATATTCTTATTATTGGGGATGTGCATATCCCCATTGAGGGAACATAGTGTTATTCGAAATTTCTCCGGTTTCACGTTATTCGGAATGAGTTCGTTAACAAGACTTGATCAACCTTGTTAGTGGATTTCTTTTGACGAGCATGAGATGGATGAAACTAGAAGGCACAACCTTCTGTACCCCCTCTCTACTTTCTGTTATTTAGATGAAATAAAGTAAAAAAAGTATTTTTCTGTCTGTTTTCTGATTTATCCATGCAATATAAAAATACCCTGAAAATAAAAGTCCTCCAAATGCCCTGCCAATTTAATATGATTTTTTCTAGAATATTTGAGGATTTATGGAACTGAGAACACACCAGGGGGGTGAACCACCTGGCCACGAGAGTGGAGGGCGCGCCCTACCCTCCAGGGCGTGCCCCCTGCCTTGTGGGCCCACGGTTCCCCCTCCACTTATTCTTGCACTCATACAGTTCTTCTTCCTCCCACAAACATGAATATCTAGCTCAAGCACGAGTTCTAGCTCACTTTGCTATGATTTTCGATCTCCTTTCTCAAAGCACCTCTCACAAAACTGCTTGGGGAGATTGTTCCTTGGTATATGACTCCTCCATTGGTCCAATTAGTTTTTGCTCTAGTGCTTTATTCATTGCAAATTTGTGCTGCCTAGGTGACCATGTTCTTGAGCTTACATGTCAAATTTATATGGTTCCAAGTAGTTCTAATGCTTGATATAAGCTCTAGGCACTTGTAGGAGTAGTTGCTAGCTATTTTGTTGAGCTTTGTCCACTTTTATTTGAAGTTACTAAAAAATTCAGAAATTTTTCAAAGGAACAAATATGTTTAGGAAAATGTTCCAAGGTGGTTCTTCAAGGAAGCAACGACTTAGGCTTGCAATGCGTGATGCTGATGAGGAGCCACCAAGAGACGCTCCAGGGCGGCCCTATGAATGGCCTTCAGAAAATTTTATGGATCAAGCGGGAATCAAAGAGGAATTTAACGCTTATTCGCGCAACGCCGATCTTGTGAGCTTTGAGGCAAACAAATGCCCACAGTACCATGATCAAACTAGTTCATTTGTGAGGAGGTTTGAATTTTCATCTTCACATAATTCTCCAACTGTCATGTTTGATCTTTATGACAAATTTTATACCATGAACTTAGAGGATTTTACTTCTGCTTGTAAACTTCCACAATGGGGTAGTGCTAGTGATCCCCGTAAATCTGAATTTAGAAACTTTCTTGCTGATATAACTGTAGGAGAAACTAGAGATATAACACAAGCTACCATAGGGAGCATTCACTTTCCTGCTATACATTATTTTGCTCTCTTCATAGGTAGGTGCATAAATGGTAAGGATGAAGCATGTCATCTGTGTGTGCCTGACCTCAGTATTCTCAGGAGCGCTGTGTTAGGAGACCAATCTTATAATATGGGAGCCATTGTTGCACGTAGGTTGCATCATAATAGATATAATGGAGATTTCTTTGGAGGAATTTATGCAACCCACTTAGCTGATTTTCTTGAGGTGGACGTTCGTGAGGATGATATGGAGTTGACTCCTACTTATTTAGAATATAATTCTATGGTCCACCACTAGTTTATTGAGAGGAATGAATCACCTCTCCAATATCGACTAATCTTTGACAAACGGCGTGTTGTCCGTATTACTCTCCCTGCTCCTGCCTTCTTTGATTATCATGCAAAAGGAAGATATATTATTACCAGAGAGGAGGCAGACGAGTATGAGAGGAGGGCGGAGGCAGCTCGCCGCCACGCTGCAGCTCAGGAGGCGATAGCCGCTGCATCACAGTATGACCCCAGCTACACCTATGGGTATCCGCCAGGCCATCCCTGGCCATAGACCAACTTAGGCCAAAAGCCTAAGCTTGGGGGAGTACGTATTTCCCACCGATATTACATTTATGTTCACACACACTCATTGCTAGATGTCGGTGCTCATACTTTTTCACTGTAATATCCATGCTAGTTTATTTCATTTATCCTGCTTTCTTCTTGTGTGTTTGTTAAACCTTAAGAAAAACCAAAAAATTAGTAATAGCTTCTAGCTAGTTTACTTTCTTGCTGTAGTAGTAATAATTAAAAAGAAAACCCAAAAATATTTCCCGTTCTTCTTTTTCTTGTTCGGAGCTTTCCCGTGTAAATAGTTTTTATTTATTTTCTTTTCTTTGGGGGTCGATAGGAGAAGACCATAATTAAATTGTTGAAGTGGCTCTTATATGTATTATTGATGATTTAACCAAGAGCCCATATTGCCTTGTCTTCTCCTGTTTATTGAATGCTCATAGATTCCAGCTTAGTACAATGCACGTGCACTCTTATTATTATTCACTTCGTTCGGTCGTGCAAGTGAAAGGCAATTATGATGATATACGATGGACGGACTGAGATGAGAAAAGCTGGTATGAACTCGACCTCTTTTGTTTTTGTAAATATGATGAGTTCATCGTTCTTGATTCAGCTTATTATGAATAAACATGTCTGCAATGACAATTACAGATCATAGTTGCTCATGCCATGCTTGATTAGCTATGAGTTATAATGGTTTACCTTGCATGCCAACATGCTATTAAAATGGTTGTGATGTGGTATGATGGGGTGGTATCCTCCTTTGAATGATTTAAGTGACTTGACTTGGCACATGTTCACACATGTAGTTGAAACAAAATCAACATAGCCTTCACGATATTTATGTTCATGGTGGATTATATCCTACTCATGCTTGCATCCAATGTTTATTAATTTTAATGCATGTTCATGGTTGTTGTCGCTCTCTAGTTGGTCGCTTCCCGGTCTTTTGCTAGCCTTCACTTGTACTAAGCGGGAATACTGCTTGTGCATCCAATCCCTTAAACCCCAAAGTTAGTCCACATGAGTCCACCATACCTTCCTATATGCGGTATCTACCTGCCGTTCCAAGTAAATCTGTATGTGCCAAACTCTAAACCTTCAAATAAACATTCTGTTTTTTATGCTCGAATAGCTCATGTATCAACTAGGGCTGCCCTTATCTTCCATGTTAGGCGGTTATTCTCAAGAGGAGTGGACTCCGCTCCTCACTCACGAGAAAATGGCTGGTCACCGGGATGCCTAGTCCCATGCTTTATGCAAACTAAATCAAATTAATTGCAAACAAAACTCCCCCGGGACTCTTGTTAGTTGGAGGCACTCGTTGTTTCGAGCAAGCCATGGATTGATGCTTGTTGGTGGAGGGGGAGTATAAACTTTGCCATTCTGTTTGGGAACCGCCTATAATGTGTGTTGCATGGAAGATATCGCCATCTCTTAGTTGCTATGTTGACAATGAAAGCATGCCGCTCAAAATATTATTTATCTCTATTTCAAAACCGAGCTGTGGCACCTCTACAAATCCCTGCTTCCCTCTGCGAAGGGCCTATCTATTTACTTTTATGTTGAGTCATCACCCTCTTATTAAAAGCACTAGCTGGAGAGCGCAGCTGTCATTTGCATCCATTACTATTAATTTATATTGGGTATGACTACGATTGGATCTATTTTACCATGAATTACAATGTCTAGTCAGTCCTTGATCTTTAAAGGTGCGCTGCATTTATGTTTTGCGGTCCCAGAAAGGGCTAGCGAGATACCATCTTGTTATATCATATTATGATTGTTTTGAGAAAGTGTTGTCATCCGAGATTTATTATTATGACTCGCTAGTTGATTACGCTATTGATGTGAGTAAATATGAGACCAGAGAATTATTGCAAATGTGGTTAGTTATAATCTTTGCTAAAAAATTGAATGTTGGCTTTACATATTTACAACAACCAGAGCAAACAGAGTTTGTAAAAGTTTTTCTTTATCACTTTCAGTTTATCAACTGAATTGCTTGAGGACAAGCAAAGGTTTAAGCTTGGAGGAGTTGATACGTCTCCGTCGTATCTACTTTTCCAAACACTTTTGCCCTTGTTTTGGCCTCTAACTTGCATGATTTGACTGGAACTAACCCGGACTGACGCTGTTTTCAGCAGAATTGCCATGGTGTTATTTATGTGCAGAAACAAAAGTTCTCGGAATGACCTGAAACTTCACGGAACATCTTTTCGGAAATAATAAAAAATCCTTGCCAAATATGAAGACCAGGGGTCCCACACCCTCTCCACGAGGGTGGGGGCGCGCCCTCCCCCCTAGGGCGCGCCCCCTACCTCATGGGCCCCCTGAGGCTCCTCCGACGCCAACTCGAACTCTATATATTTGCTTTCGGGGAGAAAAAAATAAAGGAGAAGAAATAATCGTGTTTTACGATACGGAGCCGCCGCCAAGCCCTAAAACCTCTCGGGAGGGCTGATCTAGAGTCCGTTCGGGGCTCCGGGGAGGGAGATTCGTCGCCGTCGTCATCATCAACCATCCTCCTTCACCAATTTCATGATGCTCACCGCCGTGCGTGAGTAATTCCATCGTAGGCTTGCTGGACGGTGATGGGTTGGATGAGATTTATCATGTAATCGAGTTAGTTTTGTTAGGGTTTGATCCCTAGTATCCACTATGTTCTGAGATTGATGTTGCTATGACTTTGCTATGCTTAATGCTTGTCACTAGGGCCCGAGTGCCATGATTTCATATCTGAACCTATTATGTTTTCATGAATATATGTGTGTTCTTGATCCTATCTTGCAAGTCTATAGTCACCTACTATGTGTTATGATCCGGCAACCCCGAAGTGACAATAATCGGGACCACTCCCGGTGATGACCATAATTTGAGGAGTTCATGTATTCACTATGTGCTAATGCTTTGTTCCGGTTATCTATTAAAAGGAGGCCTTAATATCCCTTAGTTTCCATTAGGACCCCGCTGCAACGGGAGGGTAGGACAAAAGATGTCATGCAAGTTCTTTTCCATAAGCACGTATGACTAATTCGGAATACATGCCTACATTACATTGACGGATTGGAGCTAGTTCTATGTCACCCTCTGTTATGCTTGTTACATGATGAACCGCATCCGACATAATTTTCCATCGCCGATCCAATGCCTACGAGCTTTTCCTATTTTGGTTCTCGCTTATTTACTTTTCCGTTGCTGCTGTTACAATCATTACAAAACACCAAAAATATTACTTTTGCTTCTTTACTTTTGTTACCGTTACCACTACTATCATATTACTTTGCTACTAAATACTTTGTTGTAGATACTAAGTTATCCAGGTGTGGTTGAATTGACAACTCAACTGCTAATACTTGATAATATTCTTTGGCTCCCCTTGTGTCAAATCAATAAATTTGATTGAATACTCTACCCTCGAAAACTGTAGCGATCCCCTATACTTGTGGGTTATCACAGACGCCTGAGGAAAAGCTGGATAACACATATTGGACTATTCAGTTTGATGGATCCAGACAGTTGGAAGGCTCGGGGGCTGGAGTTGTCTTGACTTCCCCACGAGGTGATAAATTTTCTTGTAAAGGTAACTTCTCCGGTTAATGTTCCCTTGTACTAACAATGCAGCTGAGTATGAGGCCTTGCTCCACGGTCCTTGAATGGCTAAGGAGATGAACTTAAGCCGGGTGAGGTGCTTCGGCGACTCAGATGTGGTAGCTCAGCAAGTTTCTGGCACTTGGGATTCTAAGGATCCACTCATGGTGGCTTATCGTCGAGAGGTTGATGCCATTGCGTGTCACTTCAAGGGTTACCAAGTTGAGCATATTGATCGCAGGAAGAATGAGGCGGCTGACACTTTAAGCCGGTTAGGGTCTCAGCGTAAGCCGGTGCGACCTAACACTTTCGTGGATATTCTGCTTAACCCTTCTGTCAAATTGCCTACAGAGGAGGATCTTTTTGTTCCTGACCCGGAAGCACAATTTGGCAGATCTTCATGCCATTCCTGATTGTACAGTTTCGGATTTGGCTTACATGACCTGGGGCAAGTTGCCTGAGGATGAGATTTTGGCCAGGCAGATAAATCGACGGTCTAAGTCAATGACGATTGTCAATGGGGAGTTGCACCATCACAGTTTCACATGGGCGTTTCAATGTTGCGCCTCTCTTGAAGAAGGCTGTGAGATTATGCGAGAGATTCACGAAGGAGATTGTGGTCATCATGTCGGCTCTAAATCTCTCGTAGCCAAGGCTGTTCTTCATGGGTTTTATTGGTTGATGGCTGATGCTGATGCTGAGGATTTGGTCAGCAAATGTGGCGGTTGTCAGAAGTTTTCATGACGAGCTCATGTTCCGGCTAAAGAATTGCGGATGATTCCAATTACTTGTCCGTTTGCGACCTGGGGGCTTGATATGGTCGGGCCTTTCAAGACGTCCAAAGATAAGAATACCCACCTTTTGGTGGTTGTTGATAAGTTTACTAAGTGGGTTGAGGCAGAGCTGGTTAGCAAGTGTGATGCAACAACGACGGTTCAATTCATCAAGAAGGTGATCTTCCATTTGGCTTTTCCCACAACATTATAACGGATAATGGCACTAATCTATCTAAAGGTGCTATGAAAAAAATTCAACGGGAGCATATTCGACTTAACGTTTCCTCCGTCGCTCACCCCCAGTCCAACGGTCAAGCGGAACGAGCTAATCAAGAGATTCTGCGAGGCATCAAGCCCTGGCTTATGGTTCCTTTGCAAAGAACGTCGGGTTGTTGGGTGGAGGAGTTACCCTTTGTGTTATGGAGTATCAATACAACCCCCAACAGATCTACGGGTTACACACATTTCTTCATAGTTTATGGAGCAGAGGTAGTTCTCCCTAGTGACATCTGTCACGATTCGCCCCGTGTGGCGGCTTATGTTGAAGCTGATAATGAAAGGGCACGTCAGGATGCACTTGACTTGTTGGATGAGGAGCGCGACCTCGCGGTGGCTCGTTCAGTGATTAATCAACAAGACCTACGTCGTTATCACAGTCGGCTGGTCAAAACCAGAACCTTTCAAGAAGGAAACTTGGTGCTCCGGCTTATCCATGACCAAACTGATATGCATAAACTATCACCACCTTGGGAAGGACCTTTTTTGGTCAGCAAGAATCTACATAATGGGTCATACTATCTTATCGACGTTCGAGACCACTAGGACTCACGTACATCGGAAGAGGAGACTCGCCGGCCGTGGAATATTGCTCATCTTCGTCCCTACTATACTTGAGCCACTGGCTCTCCTGATGTACATAGTTTGATGATGTATATATTATAAATAGTATAATAAAGCCGGCATCCCTGATAAATCAGGGCCTCTGTCGTTTCACTTCTTCGAAGCTGGGTCTTTATCATTGTCTTACATGTTCACTTAAGAGGCTTGACGCCCAAATTACAGGGACGAAAGAGAGTTGGATGCACAACACAGCTCAAACATAGGTCCTCGATGAGCACAACTCATAAATATGTCACTTGGGGGCTTCCTGTTCAAACATAGGTGTATTCACCAAAGAGAACATAGCATTACTACCCTCTTGACCATGTTATCTTGTTCAAACATAGGTGTATTCACCAAAGAGGACATAAGCTTTCCGGGTCATCCTACCTGTATACCAGCTGCTTCTTCATCAGGTAATCCCGATTGACCCGCCGAACTCTTAACAATCAATCTTTTATGGTGTATTCACCAAAGATCCTGAGCTTGTTAAGGTTTAAACGGCGGTTTGTCATGTGAGAGCACGACATAAAGATAGTCAGGATAGATCCAGGCTCATAAGCCGCCTTCCTTGAAACTTGGATAAATCGGCATGTGATGCACGATGCTACTCCAACCCCGCGTACTCCTGATAAGTCGATCTTTAAATAAGACCTGAACTTATCTGGGTTCAAATGTCGATTGGGTCATGTGAGCGCCGGCTCACGGAAAGCGCGTACCTTCCAGTGGCCATCAGGCTAGTTTCATTGAAGAAGAAACTTTGGCTTGGCGGCCTGCAAAAGCCTTGAATTTTTTGATTTCTTATTTTTTTCTTTATATAATCTCTTTTTTCTTGCCATATGGTTTTTACAAATCGGGCCAAGCTGCCCTATTTATGTCTCATATTTGAGGCATCTTTGGGACTTTGCAACCCTCCGGGATGGCAGACTCTAAGTCGCCAGAGAATAATAATCTTATGTTTAGAGTTATAGCTCTAAAATCTCTAAACTACATGGAGCTGATAAGCCGGCAGTCTAAGCACACACCACAGGTACGATTCTTTTTTTAACAATTGTGTCAACATTGTGGTTAAACTGGCCCTGGTTATGGACTATCCGTCCCCAGTGGTGCCAATTGGAGACATGACCCGCCTGACGGTAAACCGCCAGGGCACTTGTGATATGTTTGTGTGCAGGGTAATGATCAATCTGATCTGCATAAATCAACGCTATCATAAGCATAAAGTGATAGTTTCTTAAACTGGCGGATCAGTAGTATTGCGCAAAACATAAACGTGCATGATGGCACGACAGATTAAAGTTTCACTACCCTATTACATGACTCCGTGAGCCAAACAAGATCAAGTGTTTTCAAAGGATCAAATATATTAACCGCCTGACGGTTCACTCTTCTTGGCCTTGCTGACTTGAGGCTTCTATATCATCCTTTTCCGGTTCTTCGTCCTCTTCCGCCGTTTGGAAAATTGGTGATGACCAATCGATGCCACATAAAGCTTGAAATTCAGCCTCATCATCTATAAGTTCAGACGGCTCAACTTCAGGGGCGAAAGTATGCTTACAAATTGGGGGGGTTAGATCCATCACTTCATAAGCTGGAGGGGGCATCTTCTGATTCTCCATGCTGTAAGCCGGGTGGCATTTTGACATATCTGTTTCATTTGCAATCAGACTGGCCGAAGGGCGTATTTCTTTCACACAGGCAGCAAAGTCCTTTTGATCAAATGAAGTGCCATCTTCTTTCAAGCTTGGATATCCAGTAGCTACCTCAGACGGGTCTAGCTCTGGTAACTGTGCCTTCACCCGGCTCAAAGCTGTCACGGCACCGGCTCTGGCAGACGACCGCTTGATCTCATCCATCCTAGCAGGCAACATAGAAAGTTTTTTCAAGACATATATTGTCGGTGTCAAAATCGACGGATCTCGGGTAGGGGTCCCGAACTGTGCGTCTAAGGCGGATGGTAACATGAGGCGGGGGACACAATGTTTACCCAGATTCGGGCCCTCTCGATGGAGGTAATACCCTACTTCCTGCTTGATTGATCTTGATGATATGAGTATTACAAGAGTTGATCTACCACGAGATCGTAGAGGCTAAACCCTAGAAGCTAGCCTATGATTATGATTGTTGTTGTCCTACGGACTAAACCTTTATATAGACACCGGAGGGGGCTAGGGTTACACAGAGTCGGTTACAAGGGAGGAGATCTACAGATCTGATTTGCCAAGCTTGCCTTCCACGCCAAGGAGAGTCCCATCCAGACACGGGACGAAGTCTTCAATCTTGTATCTTCATAGTCCAACAGTCCGGACAAAGGATATAGTCCGGCTGTCCGAGGACCCCCTAATCCAGGACTCCCTCATTAGCCCGTGAACCATGCTTCAATGACGATGAGTCCGGCGCGCAGATTGTCTTCGGCATTGCAAGGCGGGTTCCTCCTCCGAATACTCCATAGAAGGTTTTGAACACAAGGATAGTGTCCGGCTCTGCAAAACAAATTCCACATACCACCGTGGAGAGTATAATATTTCCACAAATCAAATCTGCTGACAACTCCTCATAACATGACATCACACCACGGCCTGGTCATTATTCTAACCGTTTCTCCCAGCCTGCCACTGCATGTTTTGTGAGGCGGTTTTATTGGCACGTCTTGTCAAAGCAGAGATCGTGTTCCCCTTATCACGCGATTCTCATCAATACGGGTATGGGTAACCCAATCGTGCCTGTTGGTATGACTCCTCGATTTTAGGCAAGTTCCAAACGGCCACACGGAGGCCGCTTGATATTCACCCTCTTTATAAAGGGGCCAAGACCTGTCCTTTTCTTCTCGCGCTCAATCGAATCCTTCCCCGACCTCGAGCTACAACACCCAAGGCTCAGGCTAAGCGCTTCGGACCTTCAATCATGTCCGGATCCAACCTTCAAGGTCATTGGATGGCCTCTTCTGTCACAGAGGAGGACGTCAAGAAGTTAAGAGAAGCCAGGTATCTGACCGCCGAAATCTCGCACAGGCTGCCTGCTCAAGGGCAGGTCATCCCCACTCCCGAACCCAACGAGAGTGTCCTATTTGTTTCCCACTTCCTCCAAGGGCTAGGTGAGGGAGTCCTGGATTAGGGGGTGTCCGGATAGCCGGACTATAACCTTTAGCCGGACTCCTAGACTATGAAGATACAAGATTGAAGACTTCATCCCGTGTCCGGATGGGACTTTCCTTGGCGTGGAAGGCAAGCTTGGCGATACGGATATGTAGATCTCCTTCCGTTGTAACCGACTCTGTGTAACCCTAGCCCTCTCCGGTGTATATATAAACCGGAGAGTTTTAGTCCATAGGACGAACAACAATCATACCATATGCTAGCTTCTAGGGTTTAGCCCCTCTGATCTCGTGGTAGATCTACTCTTGTACTACCCATATCATCAATATTAATCAAGCAGGAGTAGGGTTTTACCTCCATCGAGAGGGCCCGAACCTGGGTAAAACCATCGTGTCCCTTGTCTCCTGTTACCATCCGCCTAGACGCACAGTTCGGGACCCCCTACCTGAGATCCGCCGGTTTTGACACCGATATTGGTGCTTTCATTGAGAGTTCCTCTGTGTCGTCATCTTTAGGCCCGATGGCTCCTCCGATCATCAACAACGATGTGGTCCAGGGTGAGACTTTTCTCCCCGACAGATCTTCGTATTCGGCGGCTTTGCACTGCGGGCCAATTCGCTTGGCCATATGGAGCAGATTGAAAGCTACGCCCCTGGCCATCAGGTCAGATTTGGAAGCTTGAACTACACGGCTAACATCCGCGGAAACTTGATCTTCGACGGATTCGAGCCGCAGCCAGGTGCGCCGCACTTTCACGATGGGCATGATCTAGCTCTGCCGCTGAACAGTGCCCTGGAGGCCGTGCCCGCATCAGCTCCGACCTTGGTTCGGAGCCAACTGCGCCGATCGAGGACGGGTGGCTAGACACCACCTCGGGGGCTGCAATCTTTATGGCGATCGAGCCGAACACCAGCCTTATCCTTTGCGAAACTTGTGACTCCAAGGTGCCGGACTCTCCTTGGGACTCTCCTTCGGACTGTCCTTCGGACTCTGAGCCATCCGCGCCCCTGCCAATCGAATCCGATTGGGCGCCGAGTATGGAATTCACCACCGCAGATATCTTTCAACACTCGCCCTTCGGCGACATTCTGAATTCACTAAGGTCTCTCTCTTTGTCAGGAGAGTCCTGGCCAAATTATGACCGGCAGGATTGGGAAGCGGATGACGAAGAAATTCGACGCCCACCCACCACCCACTTCGTAGCCACTGTCGACGATTTAACCAAGATGCTGGACTTTGACTCCGAAGACATCGACGGTATGGACGACGATGTAGGAGACGAACAAGAACCAGCGCCTATAAGGCACTAGACAACCTCCTCATCTCACGATGTATACATGGTGGACACACCTAAAGGAAGCGACAACGAGGAACAAAGGGACGCAACGAGGGATCGTTCCCTCGAAAAGCAGTCAAAGCAGTGACGTTAGCGCCGCTCCATGCCCCGCCTCGACAGAGACAGCAGCCATATGGACCCAGCCACAGAGCAGGGCGAACCGGCGGTTGACGAACATGCCATCGAGCAATCGTCCGAACAAGACAACTTGGATAAACAAACCGCACAACCCGTCCTCGGCGAAGATCACAGTCCGGACGACCTCACGCCAGACAAACTCCTAGAACAGGAAAACCTCCACAAAAGGCTCGTCGCCACGGCGCGTAGCCTGAAAAAGCAAAAGCGGAAGCTCAAAACCTCGGAATACGCACTCCGAATTAGATGGAGCAAAGTATTAAACACCGCACACAAATACGGCGATAGTCGCCACACAAAGAGCTACCTGAAGCGAAAGCTACTGCCCAAATTTGATGAGGAGGCCCTAGAGCCCCCAAAATCAAAAAATAAGGAAGCCACCCGGTCGGATAGACGACCCCATGGCCAACACAGAACGGCATATGGCGCCGCACACAAACCAAGACGCGATCCACCCAGGGATTCGCATCAAAAGGATGGCCCAACCAGGTCTCTCTATGGGCCAAGAAAGCAAGCTACAATCAGCAATGCGACGCAACAAATATCCGAACAACATGGCACACCCACATACAGGGGTGCCGCACACCCCCTCTGTTTCACCGATGAGGTGCTGGACCATGAATTTCCAGCGGGATTTAATCCCGCAAACATAGAGGCGTACGACGGAACAACAGACCCTGGAGTCTGGATTGAGGATTATATCCTCCACATACACATGGCCAGAGGAGACGATCTCCACGCCATAAAATACTTACCCCTCAAGCTCAAAGGGCCAGCCCGCCATTGGCTTAAAGGCCTTCCTGAAAACACCATTGGAAGTTGGGAAGAGCTCGAGGAGGATTTTCAGGCAAATTTTCAAGGAACCTATGTCCGACCTCCGGATGCAGACGATTTAAGTCATATAACTCAACAGTCCGGAGAGTCAGCCCGGAAACTCTGGAACAGATATCTTACTAAAAAGAACCAGATAGTCGACTGTCCGGACGCCGAAGCCTTAGCAGCTTTCAAACACAGCGTCCGAGACGAATGGCTCGCCAGACACCTCGGCCAAGAAAAGCCAAGAACAATGGCCGCATTAACAAGCCTCATGACCTGCTTTTGCACGGGAGAGGACAGCTGGTTGGCAAGATGCAGCACCAGCGACCCAAGTACATCCGAAGTCAGGGATGGAAACGGGAAACCACGACGCAGAAAGGAACAGCGCCGGAATAAGGAAAGCAGCTCGAAGAGCACGACAGTCTACGCCGGATTCAAAAGCTCTCGGCAGAATCAGAACAAGCTGCCCCTCAAGAATAACAGGGATGAGCTATCTAACCTAAACAAAATCTTGGATAAGATATGTCAAATCCACAGCACCCCCGGGAAGCCTGCAAACCATACCCACAGAGAATGTTGGGTCTTCAAGCAATCCGGCCAACTCAACGCCAAACACAAGGGGCTCGACACACCAAGTGAGGACGATGACGAACCCCACAAGGAGAGCACAGGGATACAAAAGAATTTCCCACTCGATGTCAAAACAGTAAACTTACTTCACGTGACAAAAGGGAAAAATAGAGTGGTGCCTATACGGCCTACCCCAAAGGAGTCCCGCCACTGGTTGTTAAAACCGATCACCTTCGACCATCAGGATTACTCTAGAAGTATCCGGAACGAAGGTTGGACTGCCTTAGTGTTAGATCCAATAATCGAAGGACTCCACTTTACACAAGTCCTGATGGACGGCGGCAGTGGTCTAAACCTGCTATATCAGGACACAGTCCGCAAAATGGGGTTGGACCCAACAAAAATTCGGCATAGCAACACTTCCTTTCAAGGAGTAACGCCAGGCCCGGATGCCCGTTGTACGGGTTCTATCCCGCTAGAAGTTATGTTCGGCTCTACCAATAACTTCCGCCGTGAAAAGCTAACCTTCCACATCGCCCCTTTTTCAAGTAGCTATCAAGCACTACTAGGGCGCGAGGCTTTCGCCCGCTTTAACGCGATACCACATTATGCATCTCTTACGCTTAAGATGCCCGGTCCACGAGGCATCATCTCACTAAAGGGAAATATCAAGTGTTCCTCGCGCGCGGAAGAATATGTGGCTGCCTTGACAGTCGCACATTAACACGGCTTCACCAATCAAAGCACCTAAACAGGTCGTTAAGACCACGGACGCGGCTCGACGAGTCCGGCATAAACATACCATTGGTAAAGGCTTAATAAACGCATACCCCTGTACAAGGGGCTCCGCACACGTAACACAAGAGACAATAAGGCTCAATTTCTACCCATGTTGAATTATACTTTGTTTATTTAGTATAGCGTACATTTTGCACGACCTTTTTCAACTGAGTTCCTCTCTTTTTCAGATGAACACCATGCTATACCCGTCCAGGACACGGCACAATGGAGACACAGGCGCAGACGTGCAGCAGGGACCGGTTCCAAGGATTCTTTTTAGATTAAGACCCTGCATAAACCTTTTTTACTGTCTCTTGTTGATACACATCCCCCGGACTCTCAGTATAGCCGAGGAGGAGGCTGGCGTCTTGGGATGTGGCCACGTCAGAATTTTGCGCGTACCTGGACACCAGGGGCTTATTATCAAGGGCACTGCTTAGCCCGTTTTTTCATAAAGACCGAATACCTTAGGGAGTGTTCGGCGTCGCAAGTTTGGCCTTATATGCATCAGCTCCGAATCATGTCTTTAGTCAAATGTTGGGTTTGCCCGGCTCCTGTGTTTTGCTGCCTTACGTACCGCACTATCGGCTAAGGCGGCACCAGGAGAACTACTGCGATTGTGCCCCGGTTCAGCCAGGCGAGCACCTCAGTAGAGAAAGCCGAAAACTGACTGTCATGATATAGCGAGAGACTGGTCAACCACTTGATGACCCATCGGAATCTTTGGGATTCCTCCATATTAACGAAGGGCCGTTTCCCGGCCAGGCACACACGCGCCCCGAATTCTGGCAAGTGCAGTGCCACCAGGGGCTATATAGTAGCTCCACGGTCAAACTCCTATGGCTAAGTGAAAGTGATAAAGCATTATAGTCCGGTTGCCTAGTTAGCTGCGCTACCACCTCCTTAATGGACCAAGACGTTGGATCAAGTGTGATGATGCGCCTTTTGCGAACACCCCCGCATTATATGCGTGGGGGCTGAAGCCAACGACTGCAATCTTTCAAGTTATATATACATATACGTAAACGGCCGCACATGAGGCATTATAATTCTTGTAAGCACAAGTATAAAAAGCTTCTACATTTCAGCAAAATATTGTTTTCAATAAAAATACATGTTATTCCAACATAATATCCTTCGAGCACTGCGTCTCTATTAAACGAGCGCCCTCGAGGACTTCTTGAAAGTAGTACTCGGCAGGTACTCGGCTTTAACCCGGATCTTGGGCTGCAACAGCGGTGGCCTCCATCTCCGCCCAGTATGTCTTGACACAGGAAAGGGCCATCCGCGCACCCTCCACACATGCTGACCTCTTCATCGCGTTGATATACGGCACCGCACCAAGGAACTGTTGCACCAAGCTAAAGTAACTGTTCAGTTTTGGCCTTTTCGGCCACAGATGATCCACGACATACTTCGTGGCGAGTCCGGATAACCTATTCAGCTCGGCCCATTTGGCCAAACGATCAGGTAATGGAAGCGGACGCTCTGGATTGTGGAACTGTGACCAGAAAAGATTTTCCACTTTGTGACCCTCCTAATCTCGGAAATGTTCGACGCATCAGCGGCACTCGCCGCTAAATCTAGATATGCGTCCGCCGAACTCCACATCCAGTCCAACAGAGCATACTTAGGATCCCCGAACTTCTTCCGCGGCATAAAGGGCTTTCCAGCCGCGATATCTCCGGCCTGGCGCAGCTCCTCCTTCATCGCTCTCATTGCAGAACGAGCATCCTTGGCTGCCGTAATGGCCTTTTCCAGGTCTGTCTGCTCCGCCCGATCTTCTTTCTCAAAAAGCTTGCAGCGATCAACAGTGGTCTTCAACTTTGCAGCCATCTCGGCCATTTCCCTTTTGCTTTGGCAATGAGCAGCATGTTCGGCTTTCAACTCCTCAACCGCCTTTAAGGCAGCCGCATCGCTTTCCCTGGCTTGCTCCTTGGCTCGGGCAAGCTCTGCCCGAAGGTCCTCCTCAGCGGCAGCCCCATCTGCATCAAGTGCAGACACTGTAAGATACTGGCGTTAATTTCCTCTTACCAGATGTCTCCGGAGAAAATTACATACCTTGTACCTCATGAAGCCGCTTGTTGACAAGCGCGATGTCGGCATCCGCCACGTCAAGTTGCCGCGATAGCTCGGCAAATTCATCAGTCCGGCTAGCCACCTGACACTTCGCCACATGCATAAGAAGGCAGCAAAATTATACCTGGGACTATGATCCTCTGCGTGCCGCCGTTTTTAGCAACATACAGAGTCTCAGGGGCTACTATCTACACAGGGCGCATCTTAAATATGCGGCACTTTCCAAAAAGATGCATCATTTCACGTACCTCAAAGCCCGTCAGTAGACTCATGACAGCTTCATGCAACCCGCTTTCCGTGGATGAAATCTTTTCAATCACTGTACCCATCAAAGTACGATGTTCCTCCGAGATAAGCCCTCGTCCTAGCAGATCCTTCAGTACCTCTGATCGACCGTGCGCCAGACGGTGCCGGACTCGTCCGATCGCCTTTTTTGAAAGCCGGACTCGAAGGGCTTCGGGTAGCCGTGTTACCACCTTCCGGCCTTACCGGATCAGGAGAAACCCTCCGTGACGACACCTCAGCGTCGCTCGCCTCGTGAGGCGGTATGGCAGGGGGAGGCGTTCCGCTCTCCATCATCTCCGGAAGAAGATCCCCCGAAGACGAGCTCTGGTGAGAAGGGCTAAGGTCCGAAATAGAAGGTAAATTTTCGGTTATTCTTCTCAGAATTAAAAGCAAAGATTTCTCTCATTATTTAAACGTCCTCTCTACTTACGGCTCGGTGGAGGGCTGATCCCCTTGGGGGCACAGTATGGCCGAGGTAACCCCCGGCGCAGGACCCTCTGGCGAAGATTTCTTCCCCCGCTTTGAGACCATGGTCTCCGGGTCTTCAGAGGCGGTCCTCTTCTTCCCCTGGGTAGAGGAATTTTTTATTCCTCCTTTCCCAATAGACTCCGTCGAGGAGGCGGTAGCTCCCTTGTCCCCCTCCTCGTTTTCTTCCAAAGGCATGATCTCCAGCATCCAGGTCAACACGGGATTCGGCGAGGTCTTAGGAAGGGGGGCCGGACACCTGATTAACTTCGCCTTCGCTACCCGCTCCTGTTTCAAAGACAACTCTTTTAAGGGTGATGTTGTGATGAATGAACGGATGGTGTGTCCGGAAACAGGGCTACTTACTTGAGTATCCGGACGATTGCAACTTAATCCTGCGTCCTCCGTAGAATTCAGACACATTACTTGTGATCCGAAGAACAATTTGTACATCTCCACGGGCGTCATGCCAAGAAAGTGTTGGAGAGCTTGCGGTCCCTCCGGGTTGAACTCCCATAGAGGGAGAGGGCGACGTTTGCAAGGAAGTACTCGGCGAATTAACATAACCTGCGCCACCACGACCAGACTGATGTCTCTTTCTAGAAGATCTCGGATGCGGCCTTGCAATAGGGGCACGTCTTTTGCCGGCCCCCAGTCCAGCCCCTTATTGACCCACGACACTAGTCGGGGCGGGGGACCCGAGCGGAAAACAGGCGGCGCCACCCACTTGGTGCCCCTAGGAGCAGTGATATAGAACCACTCTTGTTGCCATAAGCTGAAGTCCTCCTGAAAAGAGCCCTCGGGCCATGGAGCGTCAGCATTCTTGCTTATAACAGCGCCTCCGCACTCCGCGTGCTGTCCCTCGATCATCTTTGGCTCTACTTTAAAGGTCTTAAGCCACAGTCCGAAGTGAGGAGTAATGCGAAGGAAGGCTTCACACACGACAACAAATGATGAGATATGGAGGATGGACTCCGGAGCTAAGTCGTGAAATTCCTGTCCATAATAAAACATGAGCCCCCTCACGAAGGGATCCGTCGCGAAGCCGAGCCCTCGGAAGAACTGAGACACGAATACCACACTCTCACCAGGCTCAGGAGTAGGAACAACCTGCACTTGAGCAGGCAGCCTATGCGAAATTTCGCCGGTCAAGAACCTGGCTTCTCTCAACTTTAGCACGTCCTCCTCCGTAACGGAGGAAGGCGTCCATCAGCCTCGAAGGTCGGATCCGGACATCGTCGAAGGTCTGAAGCACCTGAAATCTAGGGCTTTGGGTGTTGGAACTCGAGGCAAAGGGCGAAATCGGTTAAGATCAAAATAAAGGAGTAAGGCCTTGGTCTCTTTATAAGGGGTTGCATACCAAGAGCCCTCCCCGTGACCGTTCCGGACTCGCCTTTGATCGAGGAAACGTACCAACGGGCACGATTGGGTTACCCATGTCTGTATTGATGAGAATCTCGTAAATTAAGGGGACACGATCTCTGCTTCGACAAGACATGCCAAGGAAACTGCCTCGCAAAACGCGCTGAGGTGGGACAGTAAAACGATTCGAATAAAGGCTTGGCCGTGGTGTGATGTCACGCTACGGAATGCGTCAGCAGATTAGATTTGTGTAAATATTATTCTCTCTATGGCAATATGTGGAACTTATTTTGCAGAGCCGGACACTATCCTTGTGTTCAAAATATTCTACGAAGTATTCGGAGGAGGAACCCGCCTTGCAATGTCGAAGACAATTTGCATGCCGGACTCGTCATCATTGAAGCCTGGTTGATGGGCTACTGAGGGAGTCCTGGATTAGGGGGTGTCCGGATAGCCGGACTATAACCTTTAGTCGGACTCCTGGACTATGAAGATACAAGATTGAAGACTTCGTCCCGTGTCCGGATGGGACTTTCCTTGGCGTGGAAGGCAAGCTTGGCGATACGGATATGTAGATCTCCTTCCGTTGTAACCGACTCTGTGTTACCCTAGCCCTCTCCGGTGTCTATATAAACCGGAGAGTTTTAGTCCGTAGGACGAACAACAATCATACCATAGGCCAGCTTCTAGGGTTTAGCCTCTCTGATCTCGTGGTAGATCTACTCTTGTACTACCCATATCATCAATATTAATCAAGCAGGAGTAGGGTTTTACCTCCATCGAGAGGGCCCGAACCTGGGTAAAAACATCGTGTCCCTTGTCTCCTGTTACCATCCGCCTAGACACACAGTTCGGGACCCCCTACCAGAGATTTGCCGGTTTTGACACCGACACTAGGCTCTAGTCTTGATCCCTTTGTTACAGGGCTTATGTTCTATTATGGGCTCGATTTCTATGATCTGGCTCTGAATTCCATCCTTCATATCTCGTCGTTCATCGTCGTGTGTGAGGCCTTCCTCCGCATCACCCCTCACTTCGGCTTATGGCTCAAGACCTTCATTGTGAAGCTGAAGATGATCAATGGGCGACACGCAGAATGCGGAGGTGCTATAATAAGCAAAGGCGCCGATGCTCCATGGCCAAAGGGTTTCTTCCTAGGGATGCCCGCTTTGTGGCAGCTGGAGTGGTTTTACATCACCGCTCCCCGAAGTACTATGTGGGTAGCTGCCCCCGCCTTCCGTTCGCCCCCCTCCCCCCTGCCACAACTGGCATCATGGGTCAACAAGGGGCTGGACTGGGGGCCAGTTAATGACGTGCCGACATTGTAGAGTCGCATCCGGGATCTCCTCAAGAGAGATCTCAGCCTTGTCAAGGTAATGCAAGTCGTGCTAGTTCGTCGGGTTCTGCCATGTCAACATCGACCTCTCCGTATGTGGGAGTTCAATCCGGAAGGACTGCGAACTATTCAGCAATTCTTTGGCATAACGCTCGAAGGGATGTATGGATTGTTCTTCGAATCACGAATAAAGTGTCCGGACACCACCGAGGATGCGGGTCTAAACTGCAATCGTCCAGATACCCCTGTAAGTATTTCTGCGGCCGAACACACTATCTTTCCTTTTTTCCTAACATCATTCTGAACAACCGCTCTTTCACTAGGACTGGATAAAAAAGGCAAAGATGATCAGGTGTTCGCCCCCCCTTCCCGAAGGCTCACCGGATCTTGTACTAGCCAGGATGCTCGAGCTTGCACCTTATCAAGCGCCATCAGGGGAAGATAAAGGGAGTAATAAAGGAGCCGAGAGCGGACCTCACGCATTACTTATCCAAACAGGGGGAATTATTGCCTCCGCGAAGGAGGATAATCGGGGAGAAGAATCTGAAATTCCCTCTCCCCAAGGAAGGAAAAGGACCTCCTCTGAAGACTTGGAAACAAGGGTTTCCAAACAAGGGAAGAAACCTTCGCCACGGGGCCCTGCCCCGGAGGGCATCCTTACCGCACAGTGCCCGCAAGGGGATCAGCCCTCCACCGAGCTATAATTAAACAAGAGTACTTTATAGTAAATATATCCAACTCCCTTTTTGAGTACAATAACCAAGATGTATGTCTTGTAGCTCGGATCGTAGCCCTTCTCAACAGAGTTCGTCTTTGGGGGATCTTCTTCCGGAGATGATGGAGAGCGAAACGCCTCCCCGTGCTTCGCCACCTCATGAGGCGGACGACCCTGAGGTGTCGTCACGGAGGATTTCTCCTGATCTACCAAGGCCATAAGGTAACCCTTCGGCCACCCAAAGTCCGGAATATTCGGCTCCTAAGGAGAGCAACAGAAAGAGTCTGAGACTGACCGGTGCACAACCGGATGCACTGATGAGTCTTCTGGAGCAAGCGGCTATCTCAGAGGTGCATCGTACTTTAATGGGTACGGTGTTTGAGAGGATTTCATCCGCCGAAAGCGGGTTGCATGAAGCCTTTATGAGCCTGCTAAGAGGCTTTGAGGTACGCAAGGTAATATATATTTTTTGATAGTACCGCACACGCTAGGTGTGCCCTATGCAGATGGTAGCCCCTGAGACTCTGGTTGTTGTCCAAAGGCGGAAAACAGAGGATCATAGTCCCAGGTAATGATCATGCTGCTTTTATGTGCAGACGGCTGAGGGTCCGGTGGCTGGCCGGACTGGAGAGTTTGCCGAACTGAAGCGGCAACTTAATGCGTTAGATGCGGACATTGTGCTTGTAAACAAGCGGCATGACAAGGCACAGGGTATGTATTATCCGGTTGTCAACAGATACTAAGAGGAGCATGATGCTAGTATCTATCATATGCTGTGATTGCAGATGGAGCTGCCGTCGTGGAGACTGCTACCTCTTGAGCACAACGTTGGATTTCCTTGAAGAGGAAAGGATGATGCAGCAAAGTAGCGTAAGTATTTCCCTCAGTTTTTGAGAACCAAGGTATCAATCCAGTAGGAGGCTACGCGTGAATCCCTCGTACCTACACAAAACAAATAACTCCTCGCAACCAACGCTATAAGGGGTTGTCAACCCCTTCACGGTCACTTACGAGAGTCAGATCTGATAGAGATGATAGGATAGTATTTTTGGTATGTTTGTGATAAAGATGCAAAGTAAAATAAAAGCAAAGTAAAAAAAAGCAAAGGCAATAATAAAGTGTAGGAAGATTAATATGATGAAGATAGACCAGGGGGCATAGATTTCACTAGTGGCTTCTCTCAAGAGCATAAGTATTTTACGGTGGGTGAACGAATTACTGTTGAGCAATTGACAGAATTGAGCATAGTTATGAGAATATCTAGGTATGATCATGTATATAGGCATCACGTCCGAGACAAGTAGACCGACTCCTGCCTGCATCTACTACTATTACTCCACTCATCGACCGCTATCCAGCATGCATCTAGAGTATTAAGTTCAAGAAAACAGAGTAACGCCTTAATCAAGATGACATGATGTAGAGGGATAAATTCATGCAATATGATAAAAACCCCATCTTGTTATCCTTGATGGAAACAATACAATACGTGCCTTGCTGCCCCTACTATCACTGGGAAAGGACACTGCAAGATTGAACCCAAAGCTAAGCACTTCTCCCATTGCAAGAAAAACCAATCTAGTAGGCCAAACCAAACTGATAATTCGAACAGACTTGCAAAGATAACCAATCATACATAAAAGAATTCGGAGAAGATTCAAATATTTTTCATAGATAATCTTGATCATAAACCCACAATTCATCGGTCTCAACAAACACACCACAAAAAGAAGATTACATCGAATAGATCTCCACGAGAGAGGGGGAGAACATTGTATTGAGATCCAAAAAGAGAGAAGAAGCCATCTAGCTAATAACTATGGACCCGAAGGTCTGAGGTAAACTACTCATACTTCATCGGAGGGGCTATGGTGATGATGTAGAATCTCTCCGTGGTGGATGCCCCCTCCGGCGGAGCTCCGGAACAGGCCCCAAGATGGGATATCATGGGTACAGAAGGTTGCGGCGGTGGAATTAGGTTTTTGGCTCCGTATCTGATCGTTTGGGGGTACGTAGGTATATAGGAGGAAGAAGTACGTCGGTGGAGCAACATGGGGCCCACTAGGGTGGAGGGCGCGCCCTGGGGGGGTGGGCGCGCCCCCCTACCTCGTGCCCTCCTCGAAGCTTCCTTGACTTAGGGTCCAAGTCTCCTGGATCACGTTCGGTGAGAAAATCACGTTCCCGAAGGTTTCATTCTGTTTCGACTCCGTTTGATATTCCGTTTCTGCAAAACTCTGAAATAGGCAAAAAAACAGCAATTCTGGGCTGGGCTCCGGTTAATAGTTAGTCCCAAAAATAATATAAAAGTGGATAATAAAGCCCAATATTGTCCAAAATAGTAGATAATATAGCATGGAGCAATCAAAAATTATATATACATTGGAGACGTATCAGGCATCCCCAAGCTTAATTCATGCTCGTCCTCGAGTAGGTAAATGATAACAACAGAATTTTTAATGCGGAGTGCTACTTGGCATAATTTCAATGTAATTCTTCTTAATTGTGGTATGAATATTCAGATCCGAAAGATTCAAGATAAAAGTTCATATTGACATAAATATAATAATACTTCAAGCATACTAACTAAGCAATTATGTCTTCTCGAGATAACATGGCAAAAGAAAGTTCATCCCTAAAAAATCATATAGTTTAGTTATGCTCCATTTTCATCACAAAAGAATGCTCTCATCATGCACAACCCCGATGACAAGCCAAGCAATTGTTTCATACTTTAGTAATCTCAAACTTTATAAATCTTCACGCAATACATGAGCATGAGCCATGTATATAGCACTATGGGTGGAATAGAATATGATGATGGGGGTTATGTGGAGAAGACAAAAAAGGAGAAATCCTCACATCAACGAGGCTAATCAATGAGCTATGGAGATGCCCATCGATTGATGTTAATGCAAGGAGTAGGGATTGCCATGCAACGGATGCACTAGAGCTATAAATGTATGAAAGCTCAACAAAATAAACTAAGTGGGTGTGCATCCAACTTGCTTGCTCACGAAGACCTAGGGCACTTGAGGAGGCCCATTTTTGGAATATACAAGCCAAGTTCTATAATGAAAAATTCCCACTAGTATATGAAATTGACAAAACAAGAGACTCTCTATCATGAAGATCATGGTGCTACTTTGAAGCACAAGTGTGGAAAAAAGGATAGTAGCATTGCCCCTTTTTATTTCTTTTTTTGGGCCTTCTTTTTTTGGGCCTTTCTGTTATTTTATTGGAACAATGCTCTACTAAATGATGATCATCACACTTCTATTTATTTACAACTCAATGATTACAACTCGATACTAGAACAAAGTATGACTCTATATGAATGCCTCCGGCGGTGTACCAGGATATGCAATGAATCAAGAGTGACATGTATGAAATAATTATGAACGGTGGCCTTGCCACAAATACTATGTCAACTACATGATCATGCTAAGCAATATGACAATGATGAATATGTCATGATAAACAGAATGGTGGAAAGTTGCATGGCAATATATCTCGGAATGGCTATGGAAACACCATAATAGGTAGGTATGGTGGCTGTTTTGAGGAAGATACAGGGAGGTTTATGTGTGAAAGAGCGTATCATATCACGGGGTTTGGATGCACCGGCGAAGTTTGCACCAACTCTTGAGGTGAGAAAGGGCAATGCACGGTACCGAAGAGGCTAGCAATGATGGAAGGGTGAGAGTGCGTATAATCCATGGACTCAACATTAGTCATAAAGAACTCACATACTTATTGCAAAAATCTACAAGCCATCAAAAACCAAAGCACTACGTGCATGCTCCTAGGGGGATAGATTGGTAGGAAAAGACCATCGCTCGTCCCCGACCGCCACTCATAAGGAGGACAATCAAAGAACACCTCATGTTTCAAATTTGTTACATAACGTTTACCATACGTGCATTCTATGGGACTTGCAAACTTCAACACAAGAATTTCTCAAATTCACAACTACTCAACTAGCACAACTTTTATATTATTACCTGCAGATCTCAAAACAATCATCAAGCATCAAACTTTTCTTAGTATCCAACACACTCATAAGAAAGCTTTTACTATTTTTGTATACCTAGTATATTAAGATTATTCAAGAAAATTACCATGCTATTTAAGACTCTCAAAATAATCTAAGTGAAGCATGAGAGATCAATAGTTTCTTTAAAACAAATCCACCACCATGCTCTAAAAGATATAAGTGAAGTACTAGAGCAAAACTATATAACTCAAAAGATATAAGTGAAGCACATAGAGTATTCTAATAATTTCAAAATCATGTATGGCTCTCTCAAAAGATGTGTACATCAAGGATGATTGGGGTAAACTAAAAAGCAAATACTTAAATCATACAAGACGCTCCAAGCAAAACACATATCATGTGGTGAATAAAAATATAGCTCCAAGTAAAGTTACCGATGGAAGTAGACGAAAGAGGTGATGCCTTCCGGGGCATCCCCAAGCTTTGGATTTTTGGTGTCATTAGATTATCTTGGGGGTGCCATGGGCATCCCCAAGCTTAGGCTCTTGCCACTCCTTGTTCCATAATCCATCAAAAGATTTCACCCAAAACTTGAAAATTTCACAACACAAAACTCAACAGAAATCTCGTGAGCTCCGTTAGCGAAAGAAAACAAAAGACCACTTCAAGGTACTGTAATGAACTCATTATTTATTTATTTTGGTATTAAACCTACTGTATTACAACTTCTCTATGGTTTATAAACTATTTTACTAGCCATAGATACATCAAAATAAGCAAACAACACACGGAAAACAGAATCTGTCAAAAACAGAACAGTCTGTAGTAATCTGTAACTAACGCAAACTTCTGGAACTCCAAAACATCATCCAAAATAGGACGACCTAGTAAATTTGTTTATTGACCAGCAGCAATTGGAATCACTATTTTATCACGTTCTGGTGATTTTTAAAAATTGTTTTCATCAACATAAAGTTTCTGGAAATTACAGCAAGATTAAATAACTATCATCCAAGAAGATCCTATAGGTTTAACTTGGCACAAACACTAATTAAAACATAAAAAAAACATCTAACCAGAGGCTAGATCAAAGATTTATTCCTAAACAGAAGCAAAAACAGAAAAAGCTAAAGATAAAATTGGGTTGCCTCCCAACAAGCGCTATCATTTAACGCCCCTAGCTAGGCATTGAGATTTCAATGTTGCTCACAAGAAGGACAAGAATTGAAGCACAAAGAGAGCATCATAAAACACGTGACAAACACATCTAAGTCTAACATACTTCCTATGCATAGGCATCTTATAGGAAAACAAATTATCAAGGCAAGCAAAAAGTAGCATATGCAAGGAAGCGGTAAGAAACAATAGCAATCTCAACATAAAGAGAGGTAATTTAGTAACATGAAAATTTCTACAACCATATTTTCCTCTCTCATAAAAATTACATGTAGGATCATAAGCAAATTCAACAATATATCTATCACAAAATATATTCTTAACATGATCCACATGCATGCAAAGTTGACACTCTTCCAAAATAGTGAGATTAACATTAACTAATGTCATGACCTCTCCAAACCCACTTTTATCAAAAATTTCATAAGATTGAATATTCTCCAAATATGTGGGATCTAAAGTTGACACTCTTCTAAACCTACTTTCAATATTATTGCAAACAATATTATCAATCTCATATTCATCATGGGGCTTAGATAAATTTTCATGATCATAAGAAGAATCACCCCAATCATGATCATTGCAACAAGTAGTAGACATAGCAAAACTAGCATCTCCAAGCTTAGGGTTTTTCATATTATTAGCACAATTGACATCAAGAAAATTTATAGTAAAATTATTGCAATCATGCTTTTCATCAAAGGAACTACCAAGTATGGGTGCATTAGCAACAATCGCATGTTTAACGTAAGGAACTATAGCAAATTCATCTTCATAAATATTGGCATCATGGCCACAAGGATAGCAAGCATCATGTTCATCAAGGGATATTTCAAACAAATCACCAGAGTCATAATTATCTATGGATTCATGCATATCATTATTTTCTTTAGAGGCACAAGTCACTCTTTCAATACATTCTTTGACATAGACATTATGAGCATAATTTTGATAGCAATATTCAAGTATGTCAAGATTTTTAGATTCGTAAAGAGTAGTATCATACTTTTCAAGAAAAGAAGCAACTTCAAAAGAACCCTTAAAAGCAACCAAATCTTCAATTTGTTCAATATCATAGTAGCTATAAACACCTTTTGCATAAGAAGATAAGATTTCATTTTCATTAAACTCACATAGGTAGGGGAGGTCTTTTTTAGGGTTCTTAGAGCAACAAGTAATATCACAAATTTCACAAAGATTCCAAGCATAACACTTCACTTTGTTTATTTGATTCCATAAGAGTCTCCCTTTTTTAGTCAAACGATGACGCACAAAATGAGCATGCTCATCTTAAGATTTCCCATCAACTAGGCTAGTTGGGATTTCAGCACAAGCGCATAAGGATCGAAGATGATCCAAGTAGAACACTTTAAGTGGATCCATATCAATAGATTTTTAGCAAACAAAGATGCAAGAAAATAGAGGGCACGAGGAAACACGAACAGAACGGCATACGGGAAGAGGGCGAATAAAACGGCAAGGGTGAAGTGGGGGAGAGGAAAACGAGAGGCAAATGGCAAATAATGTAATGCGGGAGATAAGGGTTTGTGATGGGTACTTGGTATGTTGACTTTTGCGTAGAGTCCCCGGCAACGGCGCCAGAAATTCTTCTTGCTACCTCTTGAGCACTGCGTTGGATTTCCTTGAAGAGGAAAGGATGATGCAGTAAAGTAGTGTAAGTATTTCCCTCAGTTTTTGAGAACCAAGGTATCAATCCAGTAGGAGGCTACACGTGAGTCCCTCGTACCTACACAAAACAAATAACTCCTCGCAACCAACGCGATAAGGGGTTGTCAATCCCTTCACGGTCACTTACGAGAGTGAGATCTGATAGAGATGATAGGATAGTATTTTTGGTATTTTTGTGATAAAGATGCAAAGTAAAATAAAAGCAAAGGCAATAATAAAGTGTAGGAAGATTAATATGATGAAGATAGACCCGAGGGCCATAGATTTCACTAGTGGCTTCTCTCAAGAGCATAAGTATTTTATGGTGGGTGAACGAATTACTGTTGAGCAATTGACAGAATTGAGCATAGTTATGAGAATATCTAGGTATGATCATGTATATAGGCATCATGTCCGAGACAAGTAGACCGACTCCTGCCTGCATCTACTACTATTAATCCACTCATCGACTGCTATCCAGCATGCATCTAGAGTATTAAGTTCAAGAAAACAGAGTAACACCTTAAGCAAGATGACATGATGTAAAGGGATAAATTCATGCAATATGATAAAAACCCCATCTTGTTATCCTCGATGGCAACAATACAATACGTGCCTTGCTACCCCTACTGTCACTGGGAAAGGACACCGCAAGATTGAACCCAAAGCTAAGCACTTCTCGCATTGCAAGAAAAACCAATCTAGTAGGCCAAACCAAACTGATAATTCGAAGAGACTTGCAAAGATAACCAATCATACATAAAAGAATTCGGAGAAGATTCGAATATTGTTCATAGATAATCTTGATCATAAACCCACAATTCATCGGTCTCAACAAACACACCACAAAAAGAAGATTACATCGAATAGATCTCCACGAGAGAGGAGGAGAACATTGTATTGAGATCCAAAAAGAGAGAAGAAGCCATCAAGCTACTAACTATGGACCCGAAGGTCTGAGGTAAACTACTCACACTTCATCGGAGGGGCTATGGTGATGATGTAGAATCCCTCCATGGTGGATGCCCCCTCCGGCGGAGCTCCGGAACAGGCCCCAAGATGGGATCTCATGGGTACAAAAGGTTGTGGCGGTGGAATTAGGTTTTCAGCTCCGTATCTGATCGTTTGGGGGTACGTAGGTATATATAGGAGGAAGAAGTACGTTGGTGGAGCAACATGGGGCCCACGAGGGTGGAGGGCGTGCCCTGGGGGGTGGGCGCGCCCCCCTACCTCGTGCACTCCTCGAAGCTTCCTTGACTTAGGTTCCAAGTCTCCTGGATCACGTTCGGTGAGAAAATCACGTTCCCGAAGGTTTCATTCCGTTTGGACTCCGTTTGATATCCGTTTTTGCAAAACTCTGAAATAGGCAAAAAAACAGCAATTCTGGGCTGGGGCTCCGGTTAATAGGTTACTCCCAAAAATAATATAAAAGTGGATAATAAAGGCCAATATTTTCCAAAATAGTAGATAATACAGCATGGAGCAATCAAAAATTATAGATACCTTGGAGACGTATCAAAGACCCTTCAGGCAGAGCTTGCCCGGGCCAAGGAACAAGCCAAGAGAAGTGACGCGGCCGCTGTGAAGGCGGCCAAAGAGTTAATGGCCGAACAGGCTGCTCATTGTCAGACCGAAGAGAAAATAGCCAAGTTGGCTATTGAGCTGAAGGATGCTGCCGACCGGTATGAGCTTCTTGAAAAGGAAAGCCAAGCAAAAGTGGCGGATCTAAAGAAAGCCATGGAAGCCGCTAAGGAAACCCGCTCTAAAATCAGAATGGCGAAGGAGGAGCTTCGTCAAGCCGGAATTATCACGGCTGGGAAGCCCTTCTTGTTGCGGATAAAGTTTGGAGATCCGAAGTATGCCCCTATGGATAAATTATGGAGTGTTGCGGACGCGTTCTTGGACTTGGCAACGAGTGCTGCTGATGCGACTGAATGTTTCAAAAATCAAAAAGATCATGAAGTGGAAAAGTTATTCTTGTCACAGTTCAATGCTCCAACGCGTCCGCTGTTGTTAAATGACCAAATGGCCGAGTGGGCTGAACTCCATAGATTGTCCGGACTTGCCTTGAGGTCTATCGTGGAACATCTTTGGCCGGAAGGGCCACGGCCGAATAGTTATTTTGGTTTAGTGCAACGATATCTTGGTGTTGTGCCGCATATCGACGCTGTAAAGAGGTCGGCGTGCATAGAGGGTGCGCGGATGGCTCTTGCCCGTGTTAATACATACTGGTTGGAGATGGAGACCACCGCTGTTGCAACCCAGGATCTGGGCATAGACCAGGTCTCGGCCGAGCACTATTTTGAAGAAGTCCTGGAAGGTGCTCGTTTAATAGAGGCTCAGTGCTCTAAGAGTATCATGTTTGAGTGACATGTATCCCGATTGTAAAGACAATGATATTTTGATTATGAAGGTTGTGTTTATACTTTTTCCTGAAAGTATTATGATGCCTCCTATGCAGCGTTTATGTATATATATTAAATAACCTGAAAGTTTGCAATCGTCGGCTTCAGCCCCTACGCATATAATGCGGGGGTGTTCGGAAAAGCGTGTATTCACACTTGATCCAACGTCTTGGTCCATTAAGGAGGTGATAGCGCGACGAACAAGACAATCGAACTATATTGCTTTAACACTTTCACTTAGCCATAGGAGTTTGACAGTGGGGCTACTATATAGCCCCGGGTACTTCCGCGCTCATCCGGATGCGGGGTGCATACATACATGACCGGGAAACCGGCCCTTCGTTAATGCAGAGGAATCGCGAAGATTCCGCTGAGTCATCGAGTGGTTGACCAGTCTCGCGCTTTATCATGACATTCAGTTTTCGGCTTTCTCTACTGAGGTGCTCGTCCGGATGAACCAGGGCTAAATCGCAGTAGTTTTCCCGGTGCCACCTTAGCCGATAGAGCGGAACGTAAGATAGCAAAACACGGGAGCCGGGCAAACCCAACTATTGACCAAAGACATGATTCGGAGCTGATGCATATAAGGCCAAACTCGCGACAGCGAACACTCCCTAAGGTATTCGGACTTTACAACATATACCGGGCTGAGTAACGCCCTTGATAATGAACCCTGAATTTCCAGGTACGTGCATTAGTCTGATGTGGCAAAATGCCAATAACGCCAGCATCCCTCTCGGTTGTATTGAGTATCCGGAGGGCGTGAATCAACAAGAGACAGTAAGAAAGGTTTACACAGAGTCTTGATCTAAAAAGAAACCTTTGAGCGGGGCCCTGCTGCACGTCTGCGCCTGTGTCTCCGTTGTGCCGTATCATGGAGGGTTGTAGCACGATTATCATCTGTAAAAGAGAGAAACTTTAGGTGAAAGTCTTCGTGCAAAAAATTGGTTATTCTTAAAAAACCATTACAATTCAATCTAAATAGGGTCAGGCCGAACTGTAGTCCTTTTTACATGCGGGAAGCCCCTAGTGTCACATATGGGGGTATATCCATCGACCCAATCTCAGGTTTGTCTGAGCTGTTACAGCTAGTTGTGCGTCGGACTCGTCTAGCCATGTCCGCGGACTTGACGACCAATCATTTATTCTGGTTGGCGGGGTCGTTCAGTGTTCGGCTGCTAAAGCTGTCGCACATTCTTCCGCACATAAGGAACGCTCTGTGTTTCCGCTAACTATGATGATGCCACGTGGACCTGGCATCTTAAGCTTAAGATAAGCGTAGTGCGGTACTGCGTTAAAACTAGCGGAGGCCATTCGTCCGAGTAGTGCTTGATAGCCGCTTCAGAATGGAGCGATGTCGAAGATTAGCCTTTCACTTCGGAAGTTGTCGGGAGAACCGAATACAACCTCTAATACCAGAGAGCCCGTGCAACGTGCCTCTTGGCCTGGTATTACTCCTTTAAGGGTAGTATTGCTTTGGCTAATTCTTGTCGGGTCTATCCCCATGTTGCAGACTGTGTCCTGATATATCAGATTAAGACTACTGTCGTCGTCCATAAGGACTCGGGTGAGATGGTATCCGTCAATTATTGGGTCTACACCAAGGCAGCCACTCCTCCGTGTCGGATACTAGTCGGGTGATCCCTGCGATCAAAAGTGATCATGCAGGCCGACCAAGGGTTGAACTTGGGGGTGACGTGCTCTACGGCGCATATGTCTCGGAGTGCGTGTTTGCTCCTCCTTTTTGTTACGTGAATCATGTTCACTGTTTTGACCTCTGGTGGGAATTTTTTCTGTCCCCCAGTGTTTTGGTGGCGAGGCTCATCCTCATCTTCACTTGGTGTCTCCCTCCCCTTGTGTTCGGCGTTTAGCTTACCGGCCTGCTTGAAGACCCAGCATTCTCTGTTGGTGTGATTTGCAGGTTTATCGGAGGTGCCATGAATCTAACATAATTTGTCTAGGATCTTGTTTAGGCTGGACGGTCCATCTCTGCTGCCTTTGAATGGCTTTTTCCGTTGACCGGATCGAGAGCCCCTAAATCCAGCGTTTACCGCCGTGTTGTCTGGGCTGTCTTCATTGTTGCGACGCTTGCTTTTATTGCGTCATGGTTTTCCATTGCCATTCCTGACTTCAGATGTGCCTGGGTCGCTGGTGTCGCTACGGGCTAGCCAACTGTCTTTGCCTGCGCAAAAAGCGGGTCATTAGACTTGTTAGGGCTGCCATTGTCCTTGGTTTTTCCTGGCCGAGGTGTCTGGCGAGCCATTCATCCCGGACACTCTGTTTGAAAGCTGCTAAGGCTTCGGCGTCCGGGCAGTCGACGATTTGATTCTTCTTAGTGAGAAATCTGTTCCAAAGCTTTCGGGCTGACTCTCTGGGCTGTTGAATTATATGGCTTAAATTGTCTGCATCTGGAGGTCGGACATAGGTCCCTTGAAAATTATCCCTAAAAGCATCCTCAAGCTCTTCCCAACTTCTAATTGAGTTTTCGGGCAGGCTTTTCATCTAGTGCCGAGCTGGTCCCTTCAATTTGAGGGGCAAGTATTTGATGGCGTGGAGATCATCTCCACGAGCCATATGGATATCTATATCTATACCTACTAATAAAAGAAATAGGTATTCTTAGTCCGTCATGCTATTTTATAGAAAACCCCCTATTGTTTCTGACATTAAACCCGCAATACATATCAAATGTTTTTAAAAATACTCATATCTTCTAAACCGTAACTCCAAATTGAACATGTTATATATGAAATTTGATTAGAAAAATATATAGAATCTGAATATGATGTTATTTTAGCTGTTAACCATTTAAAAAATACTATGTATGGTGCAATCTTAATCAACAGTGCATTATACGTCTTTCTTTCATATCGGTACTGACACGGATTGTGGATGAACATCTCAGCAAAATCAGGATTGGAGACGAAATTGAATATCATTTGCCCGTTTTTTGTACGTATTAAATCTACATGCAAGCCGTGTTCAAATAGAAGACATGTGAAATCTTGAACTTGCGCTTTTGTAGGCAAAGACTATCTTTGTTTGGGCCGTAGCTACAAATACTCAGATTATAGACCATTTTTTGGTAAATTAAGAGTGTGTGGTATTCTTTTTTCCCGTTGCAACGCACGGGCCCTTTTGCTAGTGAAGGATAAAGTCCTCAATCCAGACCCGAGGGTCTGTCGTTCCATCATATGCCTCTATTTTCACGGGTTTGAATCCCTCTAGAAATTCGTGATCCAGTACCTCGTCGGTGAAGCATAGGGGATGCGCGGCACCCCTGTATTTGGATGTGTCATGGCATGCTGACGGTTGTAGTGTAGCGCGTTTCCTAGATCCGTAGATGGACCTGGTCATACCGGCTTTTTCGAGCAAGTCTTCACGTAAGTCGTGTGCTGGCTTAAATCCGACATCATTAGCCGCCCTATCGCGGCCACGGGGTGGTCGATCCGGCTGATTGGTCGTTTTATTTTTTGGCTGCATAGGCTCTAAAGCCTCGTCATCGAATTCAGGCAGCAGCTTGCGCCTTGGATAGCTCTTTGTGTGGCGACTCCCACCGTACTTTTTTGCAGTGTCCAGCACTTTGTTCCATCTACTGATGAGTGTATTTTGCGCGACCTTAAGCCTTTGCTTCTGCTTCTTAAGACTCCTCACGGTGGCAATAAGCCTTTTGTGGAGGTTCTCTTGTTCCAAGTGCCTTTCCGGGATGATGTGTGAATCGTCGTCGTCCGGACTATTCTCCTCTCTGGAGACAGGTTGATGATCTCAACCCTCGGCGTCGCCATGATCGCACAGTGGCTCCGTACTATGTTCCCATCCGCTGGCTTGTCCTGCTCTGTTGCTTTGGAGTCGACCAGGGTGTCGTTCTTTCTTGCGCTGTTATCGCTGTTTTTGCCGAGGCGGGATTTGGATCGGCGCCTACGTCGTCGCTTTGGTTGCTTCTCGAGGGGGTTATCCTTTGATGCATCCTCCCGTTCCTCATCATTGTCTTCTTCGGGTGTATCCACCATGTATATATCGTGTGATGAAGTGGCTGTCCAGCGCCCTGTGGGCGATGGTTCTTGTTCCTCTCCAGCATCATCGTCCATACCGTCGATCTCTTCGGAGCTGAAATCAAGCATGTCGGTTAGATTGTCGACAGTGGCTATTAAGTGGGTGGTGGGTGGGGAACGAATTTCTTCGTCGTCCGCTTCCCACTCAAGCCAGACACAGTTCAGCCAAGGGCCTCCTGACAAGGAGAGAGACCTTAATAAATTTAGCACATCGCCCAAGGGCGAGTGCTGAAAGATATCCGCGGAGGAAAACTCCATGATCGGTGCCCAATCAGATTCGATAGGCACTAACACAAGCAGTTCAGGGCCTGCGGCCGGGGACAAATCCCAGGGTTCGGTAACACAGGTTTCGTAGGAGGTGAAGTCAGTATTCGGCTCAATCGCCACTGAGTGTGCGGCTTTCGTGGCGGGGTCCATCCACCCGTCCTTGGACGGCGCAATCTGCTTCGGATTGAGGGCAGAGTAACCATAGGTGTGATTTCCCGAACACAGTCCGATGGCAGAGCTAAATCATGCTCGTCGTGACTGTGCGGCGCACCTGACATGGGCTCGAATCCGTCAAAGATCAAGTCTTCGCGGATGTCGGCAGTATAGTTTAAGCTTCCAAACCTGACCTAATGGCCAGGGGCGTAGCTTTCGATCTGCTCCAGATGGCCAAGCGAGTTGGCCCGTAGTGCGAAGCCGCCGAATACGAAGATCTGTCCGGAGGAAAAACCTCACCCTGGATCGCATCGTTACGGATGATAGAATGACCCATCAAGCCTTATGGTGACGGCACAGTGGAACTCTCAATGAAAGCACCAATGTCAGTGTCAAAACCGGCGGATCTCGGGTAGGGGGTCCCAGACTGTGCGTCTAAGGCGGATGGTAATAGGAGGCGGCGGACACAATGTTTACCTAGGTTCGGGCCCTCTCGATGGAGGTTATACCCTACTTCCTGCTTGATTGATCTTGATGATATGATTATTACAAGAGTTGATCTACCACGAGATCCTAGAGACTAAACCCTAGAAGCTTGCCTATGATTATGATTGTTGTTGTCCTATGGACTAAACCCTCTGGTTTATATAGACACCGGAGGGGGCTAGGGTTACAGAGAGTCGGTTACGAGGAGATCTACAGATCTGGTTTGCCAAGCTTGCCTTCCATGCCAAGGAGAGTCCCATCCGAACACGGGACGAAGTCTTCAATCTTGTATCTTCATAGTCCTACAGTCTGGCCAAAGGATATAGTCCGGCTGTCCGAGGACCCCCTAATCCAGGACTCCCTCATCTATCAAGAGCGTAGGTGCTTGATTAGTCGGAGAAATTGTGGCCAGTGCACGCTGAGCTCCAGTGTATAGCTGTTCAACAAGTGTGTAAACATCCTTGAGCTTCACAAGCATATCTTGGTTAAGATTGCTACTCCTGGGACCTGAGTAAGTCATAGATTGGTTAGAGGCGGTTTATACTATCAAGGAAAAGATTCACTTTTGGTGATTAGCAAGACAACTCACCAAAGATAGCAAAAACCATCTGGGATACACGGTGTTTTAAACCGGTGAGCTCAATGGTCACCTCTTGAAGAGCCGCCTCCGCTTTTTCAGCTCGCTGCGTCAAAGTAGTCTTTTCTTCAGCCCAAGCGTTTCTCTCCGCCTCAAAACTGGTGTCGGTGTCAAAACCGGCGGATCTCGGGTAGGGGGTCCCAAACTGTGCGTCTAGGCGGATGGTAACAGGAGACAAGGGACACGATGTTTTTACCCAGGTTCGGGCCCTCTCGATGGAGGTAAAACCCTACTCTTGCTTGATTGATATTGATGATATGGGTATTACAAGAGTTGATCTACCACGAGATCGAAGAGGCTAAACCCTAGAAGCTAACCTATGGTATGATTGTTGTATATTGTGTCCTACGGACTAAACCCTCCGGTTTATATAGACACCGGAGGGGGCTAGGGTTACACAGAGTCGGTTACAAGGAAGGAGATCTACATATCCGTATTGCCAAGCTTGCCTTCCACACCAAGGAGAGTCCCATATGGATACGGGACAAAGTCTTCAATCTGGTATCTTCATAGTCCAACAGTCCGGCCAAAGGATATAGTCCGGCTGTCCGGATACCCCCTGATCCAGGACTCCCTCAGTAGCCCCTGAACCAGGCTTCAATTACGCTGAGTCTGGCATGTAGATTTGTCTTCGGCATTGCAAGGCGGGTTCCTCCTCCGAATACTTCATAAAACATTTTGAACACGAGGAACGTGTCCGGCTCTGCAAAACAAGTTCCACATACCACCGCAGAGAGAATAATATTTCCACAAATCTAATCTGCTGGCGTACCCCGTAGTGTGACATCACACCACAGCCAGGTCATTATTCAAATCGTTTTTTACAACCAACCTCAGCATGCTTCGCAAGGCGGTTTCCTTTGGCACGTCTTGTCGAAGAAGAGATCTTGTCCCCTTTATTGCGGGATTCTCATCAACACGGACGTGGGTAACCCAATCATGCCTGTTGGTATGACCCCTCGATTGAAGGTAAGTCCCAAACGGTCACGAGGAGGGCTCTTGGTATTCAACCTCTTTATAAAGAGACTAAGGCCTATTCTTTTTCCTCTCGATCTTAATCGAATCCGCCTCCCGCCTCGAGTTCCAACACCCAAAGCTCAGGTTCAGGCGCTTCGGACCTCAGATTATGTTCGGATTCAACCTTGAAGGTTGGTGGATGCCTTCCTCCGTCACGGAGGAAGACGTGATAAAGCTACGGGAGGCCGGGTACCTGACCGGCGAAATCCCGCATAGGCTGCCTGCTCAAGGGCAGGTTATTCCCACTCCCAAGCCCGGTGAGAGCGTCGTGTTCGTATCTCACTTCCTCCGAGGGCTAGGCTTCGCGCCAGATCCCTCTGTGAGGGGGCTTATGTTCTATTATGGACTGGACTTACATGATCTAGCTCCGGAGTCCATCCTCCACATCTCATCGTTCGTCGTTGTGTGTGAAGCTTTCCTCCGTATTACCCCTCACTTTGGACTGTGGCTCAAGACCTTCAAAGTGGAGCCGAAGATGATCGAGGGGCGACACGCAGAGTGCGGAGGCAATGTAATAAGCAAAAAACGCCGATGTTCCATGGACCGAGGGCTCTTTCCAGGAGGTGTCCAGTTTATGGCAACAAGAGTGGTTTTATATCACAACTCCTAGGGGTACCAAGTGGGTGGCCCCACCTGTCTTTCGCTCGGGTCCCCCGCCACGACTAACGTCATGGGTCAGCAAGGGGCTCGACTGGGGGCCAGTAAAGGATGTGCCCACATTGCAGAGCCGCATCCGAGATCTCCTTGAGAGAGATGTCAGTCTGGTCATGGTGATGCAAATCATGTTAATTCGCCGGGTCCTGCCCTGCAAACGTCGTCCCCTCCGCCTGTGGGAGTTCACTCTGGAGGGACCGCGAGCTCTTCAACACTTCCTCGGCATGACACCCGAAGAGATGTACAAGTTGTTCTTCGGACCACAAATAATGTGTCCGGACATCACTGAGGATGCAGGTCTGAGCAGCCATCGCCCGGATACCCAAGTAAGTAGCCCCGCATCCGAACACACTGTCTGTTTATTTATCGCAACGTTGCCCTATAAAGCCGCTCTTTGACCAGGATTGGATAGCGAAGGCAAAGTTGATCAGGTGTCCAGCCCCCCTCCCTGAGACCTCACCAGACCCCATGTTGACCAGGATGCTGGAGACTGCGCCTTATCAAGCGCCTTCAGGAGAAGATAAAGGGGGGAACAAGGAGGGTAGCGCCTCCGCGAAGGAGGTCAGTCGGGGAGGAGGAACCAAAACTTCCTCTCCCCAGGGAAGAAAGAGGACCGCCTCTGAGGACCCGGAGACAATGGTCTCTAAACGGGGGAAGAAATCTTCGCCAGAGGGTCCTGTACCAGGGGATACCCCGGCCGCACTGTGCCCTCAAGGGGATCAGCCCTCCACCGAGCTGTAAGTAAAAAGGGTACTTAATAACAAAAAAACCTTGCTTTACTTCTAAGGAAAGTAACTAAAGCATTTATCTTGCAGTTCGGATCTTAACCCTTCTCAGCAGAGCTCGTCTTCAGGGGATCTTCTTCCAGAGATGATGGAGAGCGGAACGCCTCCCCCTGCCATACCGCCTCATGAGGCGGGTGACCCCGAGGTGTCGTCGCGGAGGGTTTCTCCTGATCCGGCAAGGCCAGAAGGTAGTCATATGGCCACCCGAAGTCCTCTCTATCCGGCTCTTGAAGAGAGCAATCGAAACAGTCTGGCTCCGTCGGGTGTGCGGTCGGACGTACTGAGGGATCTGCTAGAGAGATCGGCTATCTCAGAAGAGCACCGGCGTTGATGGGTGCGGTGATTGACAAAATTTCATCCGCCGAAAGCGGGTTGGATGAAGCTGTTATGAGTCTACTGACGGGTTTTGAGGTACGTGAAATGATGTACATAGTACCGCACATTTTAGATGTGCCCTGTGTAGATAGTAGCCCCTGAGACTTTGGGTGCCGTCGAAGACGACGGCGCATAGAGGATCATAATCCCAGGAATAATCTTGCCGCCTTAATGTGCAGGTGGCATAGTGTCCGGTGGCCCGCCGGACTGATGAGTTTGCCGAGTTAAAGCGGCAGCTTGACGTGGCAGATGCCGACATCGTGCTTGTCAATAAGCGGCTTGATGAGGCGCAAGGTATGTAATTTATCCAGTGACACATGATAAGAGGAGCATGATGCCGGTATCTATAACATGTTTTTGAATGCAGATGGAGCTGCGGTCGTGGAGAACCTTTGGGCGGAACTTTCCCGAGCCAAAGAGCAAGCCAGGAAAAGCGATGCGGCGGCCCTAAAGGCAATCAAGGAGCTGAAAGCCGAACAGGCTGCTCACTACCAAAGCAAGGAGGAAGTAGCCAGAATGGCTGTGGAATTGAAGGATGCCGCTGACCGTTACGAGCTTCTTAAAAAAGATCGAGCGAAGAGGAAAGACCTGGAGAAGGCCATAGTGGCAGCCAAAGACACCCGCTCTGCAATGAGAGCGATGAAGGAGGAGCTGCGCCAAGCCTAGGATATTACGGCTGCGAAGCCCTTTATGCTATGGATGAAGTTCGAAGATCCAAAGTACGCCCCTTTGGACCGGCTGTGGAGTTCTGCGGACGCATATCTAGACTTAGCGGCGAGTGCTGCCGATGCGGCCTAATACTTCCGAGATCAAAAAGATCGCGAAGTGGAAAATTTGTTCTGGTCACAATTTCACGTTCCAGAGCGTCCGCTTCCATTGCCTGATTGGTTTGTCGAATGGCCGAGCTTAATAGATTGTCTGGACTCGCCATGAGGTTTGTTGTGGATCATCTGTGGCCGGAAAGGCCAAAGCCGAACAGTTACTTTAGTTTGGTGCAACAGTTCCTTGGTGTAGTGATGCGCATCAACGCGATGAAGAGGTCGGCGTGCGTAGAGGGTGCGCGGATGGCCCTTGCCCGTGTGAAGACATACTGGTCGGAGATGGAGGCCACCGCCATTGCAGCCCAAGATTCGGACGAGAGCCGAGTACCCGCCGAGCACTACTTTTCGAGAAGTTCTTGAGGGCGCTCGCTCTATAGAGGCGCAGTGCTCGAAGAATATTATGTTCTAATGACATGTATTCCCATTGAAAAACAATTTTTTACTGAATTATGAAGGCTTTTTTATACTTGTGCCTACAAGAATTGTAATACTTCTTGTGCGGCCGTTTATGTATGTATGTATATAACCTAAAAGATGGCAGTCGTCGGCTTCAGCCCCCATGCATACAATGCGGGGGTGTTCGCAGAAGATGCATGTTCACACTTGATCCAACGTCTTGGTCCATTAAGGAGGTGATAGCGCAGCGAACCAGGTAATTGGACTATAATGCTTTAACACTTTCACTTAGCGAGAAGAGTTTGACAATGGGGCTACTATATAGCCCCTGGTGGCTCCGCGCTCATCCGAATTCGGGGCGCGTACATGCCTGGCCGGGAAACGGCCCTTCGTTAAGGCGGAGGAATCCCGAAGATTCCGCTAGGTCATCGAGTGGTTGAGCAATCTCACGCTATATCATGACAGTCAGTTTTCGGCTTTCGCTACTGAGGTGCTCGTCCAGATGAACCAGGGCACAATCGCAGTAGTTCTCCTGGTGCTGCCTTAGACGATGAAGCGGAACGTAAGGCAGCAAAACACAGGAGCCGGGCAAACCCAACATTTGATCAAAGACATGATTTGAAGCTGATGCATATAAGGCCAAACTCGCGACGCCGAACACTCCCTAAGGTATTCGGTCTTTATTATGTAAACCGGGCTAAGCAGTGCCCTTTGTAATAAGCCCCTAGTGTCCAGGTACGTGCAGTAATCTGGCGTGGCCACATGCCAATACGTCAGCATCCATCTCAGTGGTACTGAGAATCCGGGGGATGTGTATCAACAAGAGACAGTAAAAAAGGCTTACGCAAGGTCTTAATCTAAAGAGAATCCTTGGAACGGGTCCCTGCTGCACGTCTGTGCATGTGTCTCCGTTGTGCCGTATCCTGGACGGGTGTAGCATGATGGTCATCTGTAAAAGAGAGGAACTTAGCTGAAAAGTTGTCGTGCAAAAGGTAGGTTATACTAAATAAACCAAGTATAGTTCAAGAGGAGTAAAATTGAGCCTATTTATCACTTGTTTACACGCGTTGAGCCCCTTGTATTGTTATAGGGGTATAGCCATCAAACCTGTACAATTATATAGCTACGCCGGACTCGTCTAACCGTGTCTGTGGTCTTAACGACCTGTTAGATGCTCTAGCTGGTGAGGTCGTTTAGTGTGCGGCTGCCAAAGCAGCCGCATGGTCTTCCGCGTGCAAGGAGCGCTCAATATTTCCATTTACTGTAATGATGCCACGTGGACCGGGCATCTTAAGCATGATAGAAGCATAAAGCGTTATTGCATTGAAGCGAGCAAAAGCTTCGCGTCCGAGTAGTGCTTGATAGCCACTTTGAAACGGAGCGATGTGGAAGGTTAAGTTTTCGCTACGGAAATTATCGGGAAAGCCGAATATAACCTCTAGTAGTAGGGAGCCCGTGCAATGGGCTTCTGGGCCTGGCGTTACTCCTTTAAAGGTAGTGTTGCTATGGCTGATTTTTGTTGGGTCTATCCCCATTTTGCAGACTGTGTCCTAATATATCAGGTTTAAACTACTACCGCCATCCATCAGGACTCGTGTGAAGTGGTATCCATCAATTATCGGGTCTAAAACCAAGGCAGCCCATCCTGCATGTCGGATACTTGCCGAGTAATCCTGATGGTCAAAGGTGATCGGTTGGGACGACCAGTGGTGGAACTCTGCGGTGATAGGCCCTGGGGCATGTGTCTCTAGGAGCGCCGCTTTGTTTCTCCCCTTTATCACGTGTAACACGTTTACTGTTTTGACTTCTGGTGGGAATTTCTTCTGTTCCCCAGTGCTTTGCTTGCGAGGCTCGTCTCGTCTTCGCTTGTTGTATCCTGCCCCTTGTGTTCGGCATTGAGCTTGCCAGACTGCTTGAAGACCCAACATTCTCTATGGGTATGATTTGCAGGTTTGTCGGGGGTGCTGTGGATCTGACATAGTTTGTCCAGAATCTTGTTTAGGCTGAACAGTTCGTCTCTGTTGCCTTTGGAGGGCAGCTTTTGCTGACCTGGCCAAGAGCTTCTGAATCCGGCGTTGACCGCCGTGCTCTTCGGGCTGTCTTGTTTATTTCGGCGCTTGTTTTTGCTGCGTCGCGGCTTCCCGTTTCCGTCCCTGACTTCGGATGTACTTGGGTCGTTGGTGCTGCATCAGGCTAACCAGCTGTCCTCGCCCGCGCAAAAGCGGGTCATGAGGCTTGTTAATGCAGCTATTGTTCTTGGCTTTTCCTGGCTGAGGTGTCTGGCGAGCCATTCGTCTCGAACACTGTGTTTGAAAGCTGCTAAGGCTTCGGTGTCCGGACAGTCGACTATTTGGTTCTTTTTAGTGAGAAACCTGTTCCAAAGCTTTTGGGATGACTCTCCGGGCTGTTGAGTTATATGACTCAAATCGTCTGCCTCCGGTGGTCGGACATAGGTCCCTTGAAAATTTGCCCGAAACGCGTCCTCGAGCTCTCCCCAGCTTCCAATGGTGTTTTCGGGGAGGCTTTTAAGCCAGTGGAGGGCTGGCCCTTTGAGCTTGAGGGCTAAGTACTTGATGGCGTGGAGATCGTCTCCTCGAGCCATGTGGATATGGAGGATGTAGTCCTCAATCCAGACCCCAGGGTCTGTCGTTCCGTCGTATGCCTCTATGTTTACGGGTTTGAATCCCTCTAGAAATTCATGGTCCAGCACCTCATCGGTGAAACATAGGGGGTGTGCGGCAACCCTGTATTTGGGTGTACCTGGTGTTCGGATTTTTGTTGTATTGCATTGCATGCTGGAGCGCACTTTCTTGGCCCGTAGATGGATCTGGTTGGGCCGTCCTTTTGATGTGAGTCCTCACGTGGATCGCGTGCTGGCTTGTGTGCGGCGTCGTTTGCCGCTCTATGTTGGCCACGAGTTCGTCTATCTGACCGGATGGATGTTTTGTTTTTTGATTGCGGGGGATCTAAGGCCTCATCATCGAACTCAGGTAGTAGCTTTCGCTTCGGACAGCTCTTTGTGTGGCGATTGTCGCCATACTTTTCTGCGGTGTTGAGTACTTTACTCCATCTGATTCTGAGTGTATCTCCCACAGCCTTCAGCTTTCGCTTCTGCTTTTTCACGCTCCGTGCAGTGGCGACAAGCCTTTGATGGAGATTCTTCTGCTCCAGGAACTTGTTCGGTGTGATGTCATCCGGACTGTTATCTTCGCCGGAGACGGGTTGTTCGGTTTGATTCTCCATGTTGCCATCGTCGGACGGTTGTTCAATGTCGTGTTCGTCGTTCGCTGGCTCACCCTACTTTATCGTTGGGCCTATATGATCGATGTTTCTGCCGAGGCGGGTTTTGGAGCGGCGTTTACACCGCCGCTTTGACTGCTTCTCGAGGGAACGATCCTTCGCTGCATACTTCCATTTCTCGTCGTCGTTTTCTTTGGGTGTGTCCACCATGTATACATCATGGGATGAGGTGGATGTCCAGTGCCCTGTGGGCAGTGGTTCCTGTTCGTCTCCTGCATCGTCGTCCATACTGTCGATGTCTTCGGAGTCGAATTCGAGCATGTCGGTCAAATCGTCGACAGTGGCTACTAAGTGGGTGGTGGGTGGGCGGCGAATTTCTTTGTCATCCGCATCCCAATCCTGCCGGACATAGTTCGGCCAGGTTTCTCCTGACAAGGAGAGGGACCTTAATGAGTTCAGTATGTCGCCGAAGGGCGAGTGCTGAAAGATATCCGCGGAGGTGAACTCCATGATCGGCGCCCAGTCGGATTCGACAGGCACGGGTGTAGGTGGTTCGGAGTCCGTGGCCAGAGAAGAATCCGGCAATTTGGAGTCACGGCTCTCGTGAAGGGTAAAGTTGGTATTCGGCTCGATTGCCGCTGAGACTGCGGCCTCCGTGGCGGGGTCTAGCCACCCTTCCATGGATGGCGCCATTGGCTCCGAATTGGGGGTCGGAGCGGTTGCAGGTGCGATCTCCTGAATACCGTCCGACAGCAGAGCTAAATCATGCTCATCGTGACCGTGCGGCGCACTCGGCAGGGGCTCGAATCCGTCGAAGATCAAGTCTCCGCGGATGTCGGCCGTGTAGTTTAAGCTTCCAAACCTGACCTGATGGCTAGGGCGTAACTCTCGATCTGCTCCAGATGGCCAAGCGAGTTGGCCCGCAGTGCGAAGCTGCCGAATACAAAGATCTGTCCTGGGAGAAAAGTCTCACCCTGGACTGCGTCGCTATCGATGATCTAAGGAGCCATCAAGCCTAACGGTGACGACACAAAGGAACTCTCAATGAAAGCACCAATGCCGCTGTCAAAACCGGCGGATCTCGAGTAGGGGGTCCCGAACTTTGCGTCTAGGCGGATGGTAACAGGAGACAAGGGACACGATGTTTTTACCCAGGTTTGGGCCCTCTCGATGGAGGTAAAACCCTACTCCTGCTTGATTGATATTAATGATATGGGTATTACAAGAGTTGATCTACCACGAGATCGAAGAGGCTAAACCCTCGAAGCTAGCCTATGGTATGATTGTGGTATATTGTGTCCTACGGACTAAACCCTCCTGTTTATATAGACACCGGAGGGGCTAGGGTTACACAAAGTCGGTTACAAGGAAGGAGATCTACATATCCGTATTGCCAAGCTTGCCTTCCACGCCAAGGAGAGTCCCATCCAGACACGGGACGAAGTCTTCAATCTGGTATCTTCATAGTCCAACAGTCCGGCCAAAGGATATAGTCCGGCTATCCGGATACCCCCTAATCCAGGACTCCCTCAACTGGTCTTCAACTTTTCCGTTTTAGCCACGCTAAATTGGAATTTTAACTCAACTTTCTGGGTCTCAGACTCCTGGCTCTCTAGCCAGGTCTTTGCATCAGCCAATTGTGATTGAAGTTCAGCAGTGGCGTCCTGTACACGCATAGAGTTGTAAACACATTCATATCCAGGTTACAAGAATATAAGTCCCCAGCACTTTGGAAGCAAGAGTACTTGGCACTTCGGGGCTAATGTCTGCCAAAACATTCTTCATACAATGATTCATATAAATAAGTCCCAAGCACTTTGCACGCAAGAATACTTGGCACTTGGGGGCTAATGCATATCGCTTGCGTCTCCTTACTACTTTATGGTAACCCGTTTGTGCTATAAAAAATCACGGCCGGTTCATGGAGGCTTACAGCTAAGCACTCCTTTATAAACAATGGTGAACAGGGCCGGCACATTCATGTTGATTAAACCGGCCCTTGGGGACTACGGATGCAATGTTCATTGTTTAAAATCCGGTTTAACTTCAATAGTGAAAGTCGACCCTGGAAGGGTTCTACTAAAGATGCTCATAGTTATTCTAAGTCTACAACCTATTCTATTTTATCATACCCAGTAGACTTGGGGGCTGGCAGGATGTACATAACTTATTTAAGCAGGAATTCATACCTCATATTTTTGATGCATCTACTTCACCATATCAATTTCGAGATTGCGGCTGGTGTGTACTTGGTTGAGGTAGCCAGAGAGTACTTCGCTACTGCTCAGTTGCGCATAGTGGGCGACATCAAACCTCACTTTCTGACTTTCAATGACCTCTTGCTTGGCGGGGTGCTTAGCCAAGACAGTTGGATTTCCCGGTTCTTTAAAGCCGGTGCCAGTGATCATCACATCTTCACTATGCTATTTTGACGTTTTAAGTGGGCTTGATGATTCGATGTTCAAAGGATTGACATCGGTGTGGTCATGGGAGACATCAGGAATTTCCGGCGAAACGTCATGGGCGGGTTCTTCTGGTTGTTTTTCAGAAACGTCTGGTGCTGGAACTTGCTGCTCCGGTTCAATGACTTTAGGATCTTCAGCCGGCTTGGTCACCTTTGCCTTCTTACTAGGCTTTGCTTGGCCACTGCACGGGTTATGAAAAGTCAGTACAATTATAAAAGCATAAGGAGGTACAGAATAAAATGTAATTGTTGTTACCTAGCGGCAGTTTTGAAAGCCGACAGCTGGGCCTGTGATGAATCATCGGAGGAAGAGCGAGAAACCTCCTGGTAGTTTGAATCGAAAGAATTAAGTGGCTGACGAATGAGACCCGCCAACGGGTAAAAAGAGTTTAAGTGCGAAAGGACCTCGTTTTGACGTTTCCGTCAAACTGGAGTATTTGGTAAACCGGAGGATAATTCTTCACCTCCGCTGTTCCGAGTCTGTCGCCGGTTCTTGTGTTGTTGTTGCTTCAAAAGAAAGTGAGGATCCAAATGAGATAAGGGGTGTGAAAAGCTTACTTTCCGGGTTACTCGCCGAATTTTCTGTCTGGGCAAAGGTGCTGAGCAGGAGGAAATAATAGTTACCTCTTCTTCAACTGCCTGGCTAGCCCCCGTGTCATCCTGATAATAATCAATGTTAATAAGATAATTGAAAAAGGAGCCAAGGGAGTCAAGGGCTACCTACGACTCAGAGCTGTCATTCAGTTCAAACATATCAGAATCACTTGGTTTCTTCTTTGTCTTCTTGGCGGTTTTCTTGGCGGCTTTCTTGGCGGCTTTCTTGGCATCCCTGGCCTTTTTGGCAGCCTCATGGCCATATTTCTTTTTCCAAAAATCAGAGTCAGCCTGTGAAAAGTCATCAAAGTTGAGTTAATAAAGCATTTAAATGATGAGGTAAAAGTAAGTAAATTGGAGACTCACATCTAGTGGCGGGTTAAGTGTGCAAAAAGGGTTCAGACCCACTTTGTGGCAGTCTTCCGGATCTTCATTTAGAAGGTACTTTGTCATCTCATTGATGGCTTCGTCAGTTAAACGAACAGAGCTGTGGCGTAGTGGATCCTTTATACCGCCTGTGTAAGTACACATTAAACCGGGCCGGCAGCTCAAGGGTATGATTCACGAAGAAAACCAGCACCGAACCAAACCAATGCCAGTTAACCATTTCCCAGCAGAGCCTTGACCTTTGCAATGGTGGGGGCAAGCTTTGCATGTTCAGCAGTGGTAAGCTTTTCAGGAAGACGATGCTTTGGGTTAAGACGCTAGACACGATAACCCAGCAGTGGATTCTCATCAGCCGGAGAGGTATCTTTGCAGTAAAACCATGTCTGGTTCCAATCTTTGGGGTGAATCGGCAGGCAAGCATAAGGGCAGATGGTATCTCTTCTTTGTTGAATTGAGATTCCGCCAAGTTCCAAGCTGGGCCCGTTCGTGAACTCGTTTTAGCGGTTCAAGTAAAAATATTCTCTAAAGAGTTCCACGCTGGGCTCCTCTTGAAGGTATAATTCGCAGAAGAATTGAAAGTTGCGGATGTTTGACACGGAGTTGGGTCCGATGTATTGAGGATGGAGTTGAAAGAAGTGCAGAACGTCTCGGAAAAATCTAGAACCGGGCGGTCAGAAGCCCCGATTCATGTGATCAGTAAAAACAATGACTTCGTCATCGTTTGGATGAGGTCTTTCTTCGCCTGGATCAGGGGTGCGATAATGCATGACATTCTTTGCTGGCAAGTACCCGATTTTGACAAAGTCTTTGAGTGTGTTCTCAGTGACAATGGAAGGAACCCAATTGCATGAGGTGGTTGTCTTCGGCGGCATTGTGAAGAAAGAAGCCTAAAGGAAATAAAAATTTGGTCGCTTTAAGTTGATTCAGTAAGCCGGAAGCAAAATACTACAATACATATTCAGAGTGGCGGCTTAAATGGGGCCTAATGATATATGGGTAATTATAAGCCGGTGATGTAAGCCGCCATGAGAAGCACTGGTATTTAAGATCTGACAGGAGCGAATTTTACTAAGTGTTGGGACAAACAGGTTTCATAGATTGGAGCCATAAGATTGGATCTGCAGCAGTTCAGAGAAATGAAATAAAATCTAAACCTAAGGTGGCGGCAACAGAAAAGTGGGGATGTCCAGATGAGATCTGTTGCAATGAGGATATATTCTGATATTAAAAACAAGTGCTAAAACTGCTACCGCACAAGATTTGTGTAGTTTTCGGATCAAAACTATGCAATCTAGGAAAGAGAAGGAGGAACGGTGATGAACACCGATGAACAGGGAAAGCCTAAGGAAGATCTATTAAGAGGAAAAGTGAGTGCCTACCGATGCCGATGAACAGCTGATACGTCCATTTTGCATCATGCTTTTATATCGATATTTATTGCATTATGGGATGTTATTACACATTATGTCACAATACTTATGACTATTCTCTCTTATTTTACAAGGTTTACATAAGGAGGGAGAATGCCGGCAGCTGGAATTCTGGGCTGGAAAAGGAGCAAATATTAGAGACCTATTCTGCACAACTCCAAAAGTCCTGAAACTCCACGGAAGTTATCTTCAGAATATGTAAAAAATATTGAGCACAAGAAGTTCCAAAGGGGGCCACACCCTGCCCACGAGGGTGAGGGGCACGCCCCCCTGCCTCATGGGACCCCTAGTGACCCTCTGATGGCCATCTTCTGCTATATGAAGTCTTTCGTCCAAAGAAAATTAGAAGCAACCTTTCGGGACGAGACTCCGCCGCCACGAGGCGGAACCAATCTAGGGCTCCGGCAGAGCTGTTCTGCCGGGGACACTTCCCTCCGGGAGGGGGAAATCATCGCCAGCGTCATCACCAACGCTCCTCTCATCGGGAGAGGGCAATCTCCATCAACATCTTCGCCAGCACCATCTCCTCTCAAAACCCTAGTTCATCTCTTGTATCCAATTCTTGTCTCCAAGTCCGGGATTGGTACCTGTAGGTTGCTAGTAGTGTTGATTAGTCCTTGTAGTTGATACTAGTTGGTTTATTTGGTGGAAGATCATATGTTCAGATCCTTTATGCATATTAATACTCCTCTGATTATGAACATAAATATGCTTTGTGAGTAGTTACGTCTGTTCCTGAGGACATGGGAGAAGTCTTGCTATTATTAGTCATGTGAATTTGGTATTCGTTCGATATTTTGATGAGATGTATGTTGTTTCTCCTCTAGTGGTGTTATGTGAACGTCAACTACATAACACTTCACCATTATTTGGGCCTAGAGGAAGGCATTGGGAAGTAATAAGTAGATGATGGGTTGCTAGAGTGACAGAAGCTTAAACCCTAGTTTATGCGTTGCTTTGTAAGGGGCTGATTTGGATCAATCTGTTTCATGCTATGGTTAGGTTTACCTTAACACTTTTGTTGTAGTTGCGGATGCTTGCAATAGAGGTTAATCATAAGTGGGATGCTTGTTCAAGTAAGAACAGCACCCAAGCACTAGTCCACCCACATATCGAATTATCAAAGTACCGAACGCGAATCATATGAACGTGATGAAAACTAGTTTGATGATAATTCCCATGTGTCCTCGAGAGCGCTTTTCTCTATATAAGAGTTTGTCCAGGCTTGTCCTTTGCTACAAAAAGGATTGGGCCACCTTGCTGCACTTTATTTACTTTTGTTACTTGTTGCTCGTTACAAATTATCCTATGACAATACTATCTGTTACCTATAATTTAAGTGCTTGCAGAGAATACCTTGCTAAAAACCGCTTATCATTTCCTTCTGCTCCTCGTTGGGTTCGACACTCTTACTGATCGAAAGGACTACGATAGATCCCCTATACTTGTGGGTCATCAAGACTCTTTTCTTGCGTCGTTGCCGGGGAATGAAGCGCCTTCGGTAGGTGGAATTTGGTAAGGAAAATTTTATATAGTGTGCTGAAATTTATTGTCACTTGTTACTATGGAAAGTAATCCTCTGAGGGGCTTGTTCGGGGTATCTTCACCCCAACCACTATAGCAAAGAGTTGCTCCTCAACCTACTGAACCTACTGAACCTACTGAAGATGAAAATGTCTACTTTGAGATTCCTTCGGGTATGTTAGAAAAACTGCTAGCTAACCCTTTTGCAGGAGATGGAACAAAGCATCCTCATGAGATCCTAATATATGTGGATGAAGTTTGTGGGTTATTTAAGCTTGCAGGTGTGCCCGGAGATGTTATTAAGAAGAAAGTCTTCCCTTTTTCTTTGAAGGAAGATGCATTGACATGGCATAGACTATGTGATGACACGGGGTCATGGAACTACAAACGATTGAAATTGGAATTTCATCAGAAGTTTTATCCTATGCATCTTGTTCATCGTGAACGCAATTATATATATAATTTTTTGCCTCGTGAAGGAGAAAGCATTGCTCAAGCTTGGGGGAGGCTTAAATAAGTGTTATATTCATGCCCCTATCATGAGCTCCGAAGAGAAATAATTATTCAAAGTTTTTATGCTCGGCTTTCTGATAACAATCACACCATGCTCGATACTTCTTGTGCTGGCTCTTTTATGATGAAGACTATTGAATTCAAATGGGATTTATTGGAAAGAATTAAACACAACTCTGAAGATTGGGATCTCGACGAAGGTAAGAACTTGGGTATGACACCTAAGTTTGATTGTGTTGAATCTTTTATGGATACCGATGTCTTCCGTAAGTTTAGCACTAAATATGGACTTGACTCTGAGATAGTAGCTTCTTTCTGTGAATCTTTTGCTACTTATGTTGATCTCCCTAAGGAGAAGTGGTTTAAATATCATCCTCCCATGGAAGTAAAAGTAGTTACACCTATTAAAGTTGAAGAAAAGACTATCACTTATAATGATCCTATTGTTTCTACTTCTTATGTTGAGAAACCACCTTTTCCTGTTAGGATAAAGGATCATGCTAAAGCTTCAACTGTGGTCCGTAAAAGCAATATTAGAAATTATACACCTCCTGAGCAAATTAAAGTTGAACCTAATATTGCTATTGTTAAAGATCTCTTGGCTAGTAATATTGATGGGCATGTTATTTATTTCTGTGATGAAACTGCTAGAATTGCCAAACCTTGTGCTAAAGATAAACATAGACCTGTGGTAGGCATGCCTGTGATTTCTGTTAAAATAGGAGATCATTGTTATCATGGCTTATGTGATATGGATGCTAGTGCTAGTGCAATACCTTTTGACTTATACAAAGAAATTGTGCATGATATTGCACCTGCTGAGATAGAAGACGTTGATGTCACAATTAAACTTGCCAATAGAGATACTATTTCACCAATGGGAATTGTTAGAGATGTTGAAGTCTTGTGTGGGAAAACTAAATATCCTGCTGATTTTCTTATTCTTGGTTCCCCACAAGATAGCTTTTGTCCCATTATATTTGGTAGACCCTTCTTCAACACAGTTAATGCTAAGACAAACTGCAAAAAGGAAGTTGTTACTATTGGTTTGGGTGATATGTCTCATGAGTTTAATTTCTCTAAATTTCGTAGACAACACCGTGAAGAGGAATTGCCTAGTAAAGATGAAATTATTGGTCTTGCTTCTATTGCCGTACCTCCTAGTGATCCTTTAGAACAATATTTGCTAGACCATGAAAATGATATGTTTATGAATGAAAGAAGGGAAATAGATGAAGTATTCTTTAAACAGGAACCCATCCTGAAACACAATTTGCCTATTGAAATCCTAGGGGATCCTCCTCCACCCAAGGGTCATCCCGTGTTTGAGCTTAAACCATTGCATGATACTCTTAAATATGCTTATATCACTACTAGAAAAAGGGCTACTAATAGCGCACCTAATTTGGCCATTAATGGCGCATTAGTGGTGCGCCATTACTAGCACGCCATTAGTAATTTTTACTAATGGCGCACCACTGATGCGCCATTAGTATCTGGTATACTCATGGCGCACCACTGGTGCGCCATTAGTATAGGCCACGGTGCGCCATTAGTATGCCTCCCAGGGGCCATGTATACCCAGGTGCGCCATTAGTATCCTCTGGCATACTAATGGCGCACTATGATGTGATGCGCCATTAGTATGAATATTAGGTTTTTTTTTAATTTTTTAATTTTCTGTTTTTTGCACAGGTTACAAAATGTATAATTGGACAAAATATAGACAGCACACATCAACAACAGATTCATCGAATACAATAGAAGATTAGTCTCTGAATACAATTCATCATATTAGTCTCCGAATACAATTCATCATATTAGTCTCCGAATTGAAAAGACCGAACAAACATAGAACATTATATTACAAGTCTCGAGACCGCGAGTAGCGAGTTTGTCTTCACATTACAAGTCGATATCGATCATCTAAACTACCATCACATAGAAGAGAGTTGCGGTCATCACGATGAGCATCATCACGATGAAACTCGTCTTCATCCGGTTCCTCCAACGCTCCCTCCCCTCTCCCGCTAGATAGCGGGCCTATCTAGATTCCGCCTCGGCCCTAGTGGTGTACCCTTTGTAACTGTCTCCGACACTCCTCCCAGTCGTCTTAGACTCCGGGAACCTTACCCTTGTACACGACATACGACGACATCGCTATGCACTAGCCAAAGAAGAAAACACAAGACGGTAATTATGATGTGCTAAGGTTGTTTGCCAAGCATGGAAGAAAACAACAACAAAAGTATAATACATATTATCGAGAATGCACAAGAAGGAAAGAGATCTAGGTTAGATGCTTTACCGAGAGCTCCTCTCGGAAAAGGTGGCCATTACCGAGAGTATTATACTGTAGTCTAATGAAAAAGACTTTCGTCTCCCTTTATATATAAAGCAACGATCACCGCCTAATACAAACACGTCATCACAACACACGTACACACGCAAGGCAAGATACACAGGCGCTGAGAATAGCAACACCACCCCTATCTATGAAGAGATGAAGCCGGATACGACAATCCGTGGACTCCAAGGCGGCGCCTTGAGGAAGGATACAACACCGGAGCGCCGCCACCGCCCCATACGAGGATCAGAGTTTTTCCTAGAGCAACACGACGGGCGATGAGAGCCGCGATGACGCCTTCAAGAAAGAAACAAGCTTCGCCGCCGCCGGTCTGTCTGAAAATAGAACATGTTTTCACCCCGGCCGACACTCACCGTCACCGAACGCCACACCCCGGCTACCATGTCGCCCACACGGCCATGGCCATCGAGCAGCACCGAGCCGTGTGCTCTGCCCATGAGCACCGGGCTACCACCACCAGGGGCGCCGCCCCGGCATTCAAGACCTAGACACCATCTGACCCAAGATCCGCCGCTACCCCAACCGAGGAGACTAGCGGAAAGGCCCCGCCTTTCGCACCCCTTGACGGCCCCGCGGCCGCGACAGGCATCACCACCACGCAAGGCCACGCGTCCGCGATTCCGCCGCCAGACGCCCGCAACCACGCCGACACACCCTGCACACGCGCATCGCCACCATCCGAAACCACAGTATGAGAGATACCATGGTATCTTAAACCGCAGTATTTGTTTCATCCAAACATCCCAAAGTATGTAATACCAAAGTTTTTTCTGAAAACCACAGTATTTCAAAAAAACTGCAAAAATACTCTGCCACGACGCGCGCTAACCACAACCATTGCTGGCGGTTCCGTTTCCCCGTGGTCGTGCGCGTGCACGTGTGTGTGGATATTTTCCACAAAAATGCCCCTAGTATAAGAGGAGGGGAACGGGCACCGGCCGCATCGCCCACCCCATTTCCCCCAAATCGCCTTCCTCCCCCTCCTCTCTCCTCTGCCTCGTCGTCTCCCTCACCGGCCACCCCACCTGCTCCCTCTCTCCTCCTGCTTGCTTCTGGCTCGGATGGAGCAAGGCCGTGGCGAAGCTGCCATGATAGAAGGAGGTGCTACATCCCCACGCGCCGTGGAGGAGAAGAAGGTGGCCGTGGCGGCGGGTGTGGAGGAGAAGAAGGTGGCCGTGGCGGCCTCCGCCGTGCCGGAGCTTGGCGTGACGGCGTCCAGCGGCCCATCTCATGGACCTACGGAGGCCGGCGGCGAGCACGTGGACCTGCAGGTAATCCTTGCCAGCAGTCCCCTCCGTTTCTAGTTACCCCCATTAAGCAGTAGATCTAGATGTTTGATTGATTGATTTATAGTGAAAGGTTAAGTTTGGTGTGATTGATCTACTAGTTAGGGTTTTTGAGTTAGATGTTTAGTTGGGGGTTTTTGGTATTGGATTCAATTATAGCCACTGATATGTGGAATCTATGATTCAATTAGTTGGGGGTTTTTGGTATTGAATCATCCAGTGGATGTAGTGGTTAGGGTTTTCTAATTAGATGTTTAGTTAGGTTATTTATATTAGAATCTGGATTGCCGCATGTGCTCAGATTATGTTATGTGTTGTATATGTTGTTAGATTTGTTGTGCATATTCCCTCAATTAGGCCCTGTTTGATAGCAAAGTATTTTCTAAGTATTATGAGAATACTACAGTTTTTTAGATCACCAAAGTTTTATCTACGATGAGTTGTTTGGTTGCCACTAAAAACTGTGAATTTAATACTGCAGTATTTACCAAACCATGGTTTTTTCTCTGCATAAAAAAAAGACCTCCAAACCTCTTTTTTTAAAACAGAGCAAGCGAAAAAAACTTGGGGACGCATAGTTATCTTCTTCCCCACTATTCGCAACAATTACCCTGTCCATGCCACTGCCCTATCTTTTTTGGTGTTGTCTCCCTCGGCGGCAAATTTGCACGAGGCGTCTGCATGGCTTGGCGCTGCTACCTGGCTGGATGCATGGATCTCTTGTGTTATTATGCATGTGCATGATACTGCCAGCCAGGTAGGTAAAAAATCACATTGCTCCAGCGCTGTTTTTGGGGCAATCCATTGCTGGATGCAATGGCTAGCAAGCTAACTGCTAGAAAATAGGCTAGTTTGCAATACTAACAGCTAGTCAGCTAATTAATTACTTATATTGCAGAATGAGGAAGCTGTTGGCAACAAGAGGAAGCTGGACATTGCTGGGTTCAACGACCCGTCTGATCCTGACGACGACGAGGAGGTAACCCCAAGCTATTTTTTGGCCCTACTAGTATGTGTTAATCATTTGCTGGGATGGCATCTGCTTCGATCATAGGATAGTTATCTGGATTGAGTAATGTTGATATGCATCTTACGTGTGGGACAAATGATCAAATCAAATTGCAGTTTTAGCGCATGTCAAAATTGAGACCTGTGATTTGAGTTCAGTTTGGTTAGATTTACCTATGGTCTATTTCTGTTTAATTAATTCCTGGACGTTCGTGGCTAGCTATTTGATCTTTGTTAATTAAAATTCCAGTAGATGGCAGTTATCTGATGTTTGTTTGTTCATTAAATTCCAGTAAATGGCAATTATCTGATGTTTGTTAATTACATTACTCTAAATGGGAAGTATGTATTTAAGCAAATCATTTGTATGTGCAATACAACTCTGGAGATGAGGTGGAAGAGTGGAACCACAAGTCCTTCATTGAGAAGGAAGCCAACAAGATTAGGGAGAAGGGGAAGGCGGCGTACTACAAGTGGGGCAAGTTCAGGTGCCCATACTGCACCACTAAGCCAATTCCCAAGGATGGGATGTATGACCACCTTATGTCGCATGCACGCGGTTTACAGACGAGTGGGAGGGACCTGAAGATCAGGGCAGAGCATGCAGCCCTCCTGAAGGCTATGAGTCCCATGTAGTCACCCTCTGTGAAGTTGATGATGTTTAACTTTTGCGCTAGCTAGTATGGTTGTGAACTGTGAAGTGTTTGTGAAATGTTAAGTAGAATGGCAGGTTCTTAAGTACTATGGCAGACTTAATTAAACCCCATCTAGTATGTCTCCGGCATCCATATGTTTAATTTTCCTAGTATGTCTCTGAAGTATATCAACTGTCTAGATGCCGGCAGACTCTTAAGTACAACCGTAGATATTATTATTTTCAGTGCAATGTCCTAAATTTCAAAACGAGGATTATCTACAGTCCTTAACCTACTAACTTGGTTCTCTAGAGTACTTAACAGTTAAACATAATGTCCAAATTAGACTGCCAAACCACCAAGGCTTGAACAAGTATGAGCATCAAATCGAAGTTGCAAAAGTGCATCATTCAAGCACGAGCAGATTTGACATGAACAAGCACAAGAAAATAAAACTATATGCATCATACATGTACTAGCTAATAAAATTGAGATGGAGCTCACCAACGACTTGCAGTCGACGAGGTCGAGGAGGACGCGAGGTGATGCTGGAGAGGCGGTGACGAACCAGCCGCTGCCGGAGCCTGAGATGGGAGGCCGTGACGAACACACTGCAGCGCGGATCTTAGCACTCCATGAGCTCCGATCTAGACGGCTTCAAACTGGACCATCGGCGATTCGGCGGCACAGCGGGCACAGTGGGCACGAGCCAGCGGGCACAGCGGGCACAACTGGAACGTCACCTCCGGAGAATCGAGGTGGAGAGCGGGCACAGTGTACTCACCCAGTTTGCAGCCGACACAAGCTTGGAGGAGAATCGAGGTGGAGAGAATGAAGGGAAAGTGAGTGGGCAGGTGTGGCTGTCCAAAATATCTAGCTGTCCTACTTTACTAATGGCGCACCAGTCATCAATGCGCCATTAGTAACCAACATTACTAATGGCGCATTGATGGCTGGTGCGCCATTAGTAGTTTTGCAACAAAAGGAATAAAAAATATAATTAAAAAAACAACATTAGTGGCGCACTCCAGGACAGGTGCGCCATTACTAGTTACAACTAGTAATGGCGCACTGTGTCTGGATGCGCCATTAGTATGTTTGGACAGGCGCACTAGTTCAAAAAAAAATTGGTACTAATGGCGCACACTATGCCTGGTGCGCCATTAGTAGTTTCAACACTAATGGCGTATCAGTAGGTGGTGCGCCATTAGTATATACTAATGGCGCACCTCTTATCTGGTGCGCCATTAGTGTCAATCCCATCTATAGTCCTTTTTCTAGTAGTGTATTGATGAAAAGAAGATATATCATGTTATTATTAGTGCTAACCTTTCAGAGCATGAAGAAGAGAGATTATTGAAAACTCTGAAGAAGCACCGTGCTACTATTGGGTATACTCTTGATGATCTTAAGGGCATTAGTCCCACTCTATGTCAACATAAAATAAATTTGGAGGAAGATGCCAAACCAGTTTGTGATCATCAACGACGGCTGAATCCTAAGATGAAGGAAGTGGTAAGAAAAGAAATACTAAAGCTCCTTGAGGCAGGTATAATTTATCCCGTTGCTGATAGTCAGTGGGTAAGTCCTGTCCATTGTGTCCCTAAGAAGGGAGGTATTACTGTCGTTCCTAATGATAAAGGTGAATTGATTCCGCAAAGAATTATTACAGGTTATAGGATGGTAATTGATTTCCGCAAATTAAATAAGGCTACTAAAAAATATTGTTACCCCTTACCTTTTATCGATCAAATGCTATAAATATTATCCAAACATACACATTTTTTCTTTCTAGATGGTTATTCTGGTTTCTCTCAAATACCTGTGTCAGCCAATGATCAATCAAAGACTACTTTTACTTGCCCTTTTGGTACTTTTGCTTATAGACGTATGCCTTTTGGTTTATGTAATGCACCTGCTACCTTTCAAATATGCATGATGGCTATATTCTCTGACTTTTGTGAAAAGATTTGTGAGGTTTTCATGGACAATTTCTCCATTTATGGATCCTCTTTTGATGATTGCTTGAGCAACCTTGATCGAGTTTTGCAGAGATGTGAAGAAACTAATCTTGTCTTGAATTGGGAAAAGTGCCACTTTATGGTTAATGAAGGTATTGTCCTGGGGCATAAAGTTTCTGAAAGAGGTATTGAAGTTGATAAAGCCAAGGTAGATGCTATTGAAAAGATGACATGTCCCAAGGACATCAAAGATATAAGAAGTTTCCTTGGTCATGCCGGTTTTTACAGGAGGTTCGTTAAGGACTTCTCAAAAATTTCTCGGCCTCTTACTAATTTATTAAAAAAATATATACCATTTGTCTTTGATGATGATTTTGTAGAAGCATTTGAAATACTTAAGAAAGCATTGATCTCTGCACCTATCGTTCAGCCACCTGATTGGAATTTACCCTTTGAGATTATGTGTGATGCTAGTGATTATGTTGTAGGTGATGTTCTAGGGCAAAGAGTTGATAAGAAATTAAATGTTATCCAATATGCTAGTAAAACACTAGACAATGCTCAAAGAAATTATGCTACTACTAAAAAAGAATTCTTAGCAGTTGTATTTGCTTGTGATAAGTTTAGACCATATATTATTGATTCTAAAGTTACTATTCACACAGATCATGCTGCTATTAAATATCTTATGGAAAAGAAAGATGCTAAACCTAGACTTATTAGATGGGTTCTCCTGCTACAAGAATTTGACTTGCATATTGTTGATAGAAAGGGAGCTAAGAACCCCGTTGCAGACAACTTGTCTAGGTTAGAAAATGTGCTTGATGACCCACTACCTATTGATGATAGCTTCCTGATGAACAATTAAATGTCATAAGCACTTCTTGTACTGCTCCATGGTATGCTGATTATGCTAATTATATTGTTGCTAAATTTATACCACCTAGTTTCACATACCAACAAAAGAAAAAGTTTTTCTATGATTTGAGGCATTACTTTTGGGATGACCCACATCTTTATAAAGAAGGTGTAGATGGTGTTATTAGACGTTGTGTACCTGAGCATGAACAGGAACAGATCCTACGCAAGTGTCACTCCGAGGCTTATGGAGGACACCACGCTGGAGATACAACTGCACATAAGGTATTGCAATCCGGTTTTTATTGGCCTACTCTCTTCAAGGATGCCCGTAAGTTTGTCTTATCTTGTGATGAATGTCAAAGAATTGGTAATATTAGTAGACGTCAAGAAATGCCTATGAATTATTCACTTGTTACTGAACCATTTGATGTTTGGGGCTTTGATTATATGCGACCTTTTCCTGCCTCTAATGGTTACCCACATATTCTAGTCGCTGTTGATTACGTTACTAAGTGGGTAGAAGCTATTCCAACTAGTGGTGCTGATCATAACACCTCTATTAAGATGCTTAAAGAAGTTATTTTCCCGAGGTTTGGAGTCCCTAGATATTTAATGACTGATGGTGGTTCACATTTTATTCATGGTGCTTTCCGTAAAATGCTTGCTAAATATGATGTTAATCATAGAATTGCATCTCCTTATCACCCGCAGTCTAGTGGTCAAGTAGAATTGAGTAATAGAGAGCTCAAATTAATTTTGCAAAAGGCTGTCAATAGATCTAGAAAGAATTGGTCCAAGAAACTTGATGATGCATTATGGGCCTATAGAACTGCATATAAAAATCCTATGGGTATGTCTCCGTATAAAATGGTTTATGGAAAAGCATGTCACATACCCCTCGAACTATAACATAAGGCATATTGGGCTATTAAAGAGCTCAATTATGATTTCAAACTTCCCGGTGAGAAGAGGTTATTTGACATTAGCTCACTTGATGAATGGAGAACCCAAGCCTATGAGAATGCCAAGTTGTTTAAAGAAAAAGTTAAAAGATGGCATGACAAAAGGATACAAAAGCGTGAGTTTAATGTAGGTGATTATGTATTACTATACAACTCTTGTTTAAGATTTTTTGCAGGAAAACTTATCTCTAAGTGGGAAGGTCCTTACATTATCGAGGAGTTCTATCGTTCCGGTGCCATAAAAATCAACAACTTTGAAGGCACAAATCCGAAGGTGGTGAACGGTCAAAGAATTAAACATTATATCTCAGGTAATCCCATAAACGTTGAAACCAATGTGATTGAAACTATAACCCCTGAGGAATACATAAGGGACACTTTCCGGAATGTCTCAGACTCCGAAAAGGAATAGGTATGTGGTACGGTAAGTAAACCGACTCCAAAACAGTTCTAATGGCAATTTTTCTCTGTTTTGGAATATTTAGAAAAATAGAAAAATAAGAAGCAGTCCGGGAAGGACACGAGGGTGGAGGGCGCGCCCTACCCCCCTGGGCGCGCCCCCCTACCTCGTGGGCACCTCGTGTGCTCTCCGGACTCCGTTTTCTTGCACGATACGTATTTTGGTCGGTAAAAATTCATTATATAATCTCCCGAAGGTTTTGACTCCAGTATCACGCAAATATCCTCTGTTTTAGTTTCGAGCTGTTTTTCTGACAGATCTAGATCATCATGACGTCTCCAAGCGCCCCCAAGGACAAGTTCTTTGAGAAGGTCATCAACCCTTACCTCGCGGAGGTGCTGCGACACCCTCAAACCATTGAGATGCGTGATGGGTTGTTGCACATCCGCGATGTTGAGGGACCAAAGGGGGCCGGAAGCATGGAGACGAGGCTCGAAGCAGTGGAGCAACAAGTTTTCAAGTGCCAGGGGATGGTGGAACATGGACTCAACTCCAACCACATGATGATCGTGGAGTTCACCAACAACCACAAGTTGGATGCCCACAACATTGGGGATACCATCTTCAAGCTTCACGAGAAGATCGAGCACCTCCAAGCCCAAATCTATGACTTGCAAAACCAAAACTGTGAGTATGAATATAGATTCAAGAGGATGAGTTTGGCTGCAGATTTGAGGATTCCGGAGACTCGATCATCCTTCTATGATGGTGAGCCTATGCCTTGGAAGATGGACGACAAGCCCACATCATCAACAACTCCGCCACCTTCCTCACCAACAAAGGAGATATAATCACATGGGTATGGGCACTCCCCTTGGCAACTGCCAAGCTTGGGGGAGGTTCCCCGGTATCGTATCACCATCACATCTCCTATCTTTACCGTTTTTCTTAGCTCAATCCTATTAGTAGTATCTTGATCTAGTAGAATAAATTTTTGGTATGATCTAGTTTTGAGTTTTGCTTTATGATCCCTTTATGTAATCGAGTCCGTGAGCTATATAATAAAGATTAGTGTTGAGTCAAGGGCATGATTATTTTGGCATGATCTTGAGGGAATAATAGAAAAGAGAAAAGAATAAAAAGAAACAAAGAGATCATATTGATCTTATTGAGAGTAATGACTTCACGTAGAAAGAGTATGATGATTAAAAATTGTTGGGAGTTGGCAAACATAGCTTTGGTCATCGTTGCAATTAATAGGAAGTAATAAAGAAAGAGAGGTTTCACATATAAATATACTATCTTGGACATCTTTTATGATTGGGAGCACTCATTAAAATATGACATGCTAAAGAGTTGATGTTGGACAAGGAAGACAACGTAATGGGTTATGTTTTCTTATATCTGAGATAAAGTATATTGTCATGGATAATCCAACATGTTGAGCTTGCCTTTCCCCCTCATGCTAGCCAAACTCTTTGCACCAAGTAGAGATACTACTTGTGCTTCCGAATACCCTTAAGCTAGTTTTGCCATGAGAGTCCACCATACCTACCTATGGATTGAGTAAGATCCTTCAAGTAAGTTGTCATCGGTGCAAGCAATAAAAATTGCTCTCTAAATATGCATGATTGATTGGTGTGGAGGAAATAAGATTTATACGATCTTGTGATATGGAAGAAATAAAAACGACGGACTGCATAATAAAGGTTCATATCGCAAGTGGCAATATAAAGTGACGTTCTTTTGCACTAAGATTTTGTGCATCCAACCCTGGAAGCGCATGGCAACCTCTGCTTCCCTCTGCGAAGGGCCTATCTTTTATTATCTTCTACCTTATGCAAGAGTCATGGTGATCTTCACCTTTCCTTTTTACATTTTATCCTTTTTCAAGCACAGGGTGTTGGAAAGATCCTGATATATATATATATATATATATATATATATATATATATATATATATATATATATATATATATATATATATATATATAATTGGATGTAAGTTAGCATGAACTATTATTGTTGACATTACCCTTGAGGTAAAAGGTTGGGAGGCGAAACTATAAGCCCCTATCTTTCTCTGTGTCCGATTAAAACTCCGTAACCACAAGTATTGCGTGAGTGTTAGCAATTATGAAAGACTAAATGATAGTTGAGTATGTGGACTTGCTAGAAAGCTCTGACATAGACTCTTTCTGATGTTATGATAAATTGCAATTGCCTCAATGACTGAGATTATAGTTTGTTAGTTCTAAATAAAGTTTCTGATTCATACTTTGCACTGTGAATAGATTATTACTTGAGTATAAGAAATCATATGACAATATCTATATATGTTGCTGTTATGAGAATAATCATGATGCCCTCATGTCCGTATTTTATTTTATCGACACCTCTACCTCTAAACATGTGGACATATTTATCGTTATCGGCTTCCGCTTGAGGACAAGCGAGGTCTAAGCTTGGGGGAGTTGATATGTCCATTTTGCATCATGCTTTTATATCGATATTTATTGCATTATGGGCTGTTATTACACATTATGTCACAATACTTATGACCATTCTCTCTTATTTTACAAGGTTTACATAAGGAGGGAGAATGTCGGCAGCTGGAATTCTGGGCTGGAAAAGGAGCAAATATTAGAGACCTATTCTGCACAACTCCAAAAGTCATGAAACTCCACAGAAGTTAATTTAGAATATATAAAAAATATTGAGCGCAAGAAGTTCCAGAGGGGGCCACACCCTGCCCACGAGGATGGGGGGCTCGCCCTACTCCCCTGGGCGCGCTCCCTGCCTCGTGGGTCCCCTGGTGACCCTCCGGTGGCCATCTTCTGCTATATGAAGTCTTTCGTCCAAGAAAAATCAGAAGCAACCTTTCGGGACGAGACTCGCCGCCATGAGGCGGAACCTTGGCGAACCAATCTAGGGCTCCGGCAGAGCTGTTCTAACAGGGACACTTCCCTCCGGGAGGGGGAAATCATCGCCATCGTCATCACCAACGCTCCTCTCATCGGTAGAGAGCAATCTCCATCAACATCTTCACCAGCACCATCTCCTCTCAAAACCCTTGTTCATCTCTTGTATCCAATCCTTGTCTCCAAGTCCGGGATTGGTACCTGTAGGTTGCTAGTAGTGTTGATTAGTCATTGTAGTTGATGCTAGTTGGTTTATTTGGTGGAAGATCATATGTTCAGTTCCTTTATGCATATTAATACTCCTCTGATTATGAACATAAATATGCTTTGTGAGTAGTTACGTTTGTTCCTGAGGACATGGGAGAAGTCTTGCTATTAGGGGTCATGTGAATTTGGTATTCGTTCGATATTTTGATGAGATGTATGTTGTATCTCCTCTAGTGGTGTTATGTGAACGTCGACTACATGACACTTCACCATTATTTGGGCCTAGAGGAAGGAATTGGGAAGTAATAAGTAGATGATGGGTTGCTAGAGTGGCAGAAGCTTAAACCCTAGTTTATGTGTTGCTTCGTAAGGATATGATTTGGATCCATCTGTTTCATGCTAAGGTTAGGTTTACCTTAATATTTTGTTGTAGTTGCGGATGCTTGCAATAGAGGTTAATCATAAGTGGGATGCTTGTTCAAGTAAGAACAGCACCCAAGCACTGGTCCACCCACATATCAAATTATCAAAGTACCGAACGCGAATCATATGAACGTGATGAAAACTAGTTTGACAATAATTCCCATGTGTCCTCGGGAGCGCTTTTCTCTATATAAGAGTTTGTCCAGGCTTGCCCTTTGCTACAAAAAGGATTGGGCCACCTTGCTGCACTTTATTTACTTTTGTTACTTGTTGCTCGTTACAAATTATCCTATCACAAAACTATCTGGTACCTATAATTTCGGTGCTTGCAGAGAATACTTTGCTGAAAACCGCTTATCATTTCCTTCTGCTCCTCGTTGGGTTCGTCACTCTTACTTATCAAAAGGACTGTGATAGATCCCCTATACTTGTGGGTCATCAACAACGGACGGGCGCCGCGATGTTCTGGTTCGTTCAGGGTGATGAAGCGACCGGAGTTGAAGCAGTGGACAAAGATCGACAGCGGCGGGGCTCGTGCGCGCTGGAGCGTTGCAAGGAAGAAGATGAAGACGAAAAGGCAAAGGCGGAGAGTGAAAAGAGGACTTGTGGCCCCATTTATAAGGCTGGAAGGATAAGTGGCATGCGCGGGAATCGAGGAGACAAGAAAATGGATATGTGACGGCGCGAGCGCCTCGATTTTCGTTGGTTCATTAAAAGAGAAGATTTATTAAGATTTGGGCCGCATGCAATATTAATAACAAGTGACGTCACGACGGGTTGCCGCAATCTCAGGAGATGACATCATGGCGGGTTACAATATCTCACAAGAAGATGAAGAAGGATTTTTTCTAAGTGTTGAAGATTTACATGAACAAGTTCAAATCAACCTGGGGCCTAATGTTGGGGATATGACTATTGGATATGACCCGCCCAGGAGGGGCCGGGTTATCCCAATGGCGGTTCATAAACCAAGCGCATGAATATGTTGAAGATGGCTGTTCATGTAGTAGGCTTGTTAAAGGGCCCAAAACCCAAAGGCGGTTTAAGGCCTGTAAGTGTAAACCGCCATGTATATGTGACTTGTATTGTAAGGCATGTAAGATAAGTCACCGGACTGGACACGTTTGTATGAGCCGGCCGGGACTCTGTAAGCTGCGGGGCGTCAACCCGTGTATATAAGGGGATGACCTGGCAGCGGCTTAGGGCAAGAAACAACAGATCGAAAGCCAGGCTAAGCGTATTCGCTCCCTGGTAATGGAAACCCTACCAAAACCACCTCAAACTGGATTAGGCTTTTACCTTCACCGTAAGGGGCCGAACCAGTATAAACTCCTCGTGTCCTTTGTCCCGTTTTAACCCCTTTAAGCTAACTACGTCGCAATGGCTCCACAACTAAGTCCTTCCACCAGGACATCTGTCGTGACAATTCCATGACAGGTGGCTTCGATCAACGCCCTCTCTTGGAGAGGTTTTAGTTCGCCTTTTCGATCTTATCTACCTGACTAGCTTTCATATGTCCTAGGTGTTTGTATTCTCCAAGTGTTGGTGTTTATTGTTAGCTTCTTGCAATCTTGGAGTATACATCACCATATTACGGTACTTTGATTCCATCCCAAGCCATCTCTTCCCATTAAACCGTCTATTTCCAAATGTACACAAGTTGTGTTCTTGACTTCTTGGCATGAGTGTCTATGACCAGGCGTTACAACCGGTGGTCAAGGCGGTTCTACTACTCTGCACTCTCGGATGTAGCATACCATCGGTACAACCGGTACGGCATTGGTGTTCCTACCGCTAAAACCCCAACATGTGTTGTTGGCCGGTACTACCGGGCGGTTACGCACGGTACAACCATTGCCTTCTCAGGCGACTGAAGTACCACCCGTAACCCCAGGGTAGTACCAGGGAGAATATGTTTCACTACATTTAGAGGATCACTGTTGCATGTGGTTATTCCTCAGAGATCAGTGTTGTGTTGATTGTATTGTTCCCCACAGATTATCTAGTATATGTAATGCATGTCCTCAGATTCTAAGATATAGAGGACATCTCAGTAGTTCAAACATATCATGTGCATTATATTTAAAAGGAAATCCTTTAATATGTCCATTTCAAGGATGATCATCCATATTTGTATCTTCTAATTTAAAATTCTCATGTTTTTAGTTTTAACTTATTTATCCTCTCTTGAAGCTTTAATTGGTATAGTCATCAATCATCAAAAAGCTAGGAGATTGTAAGTGCATTTAGGCCCTGTTTGGTTCGGCTGTGGATTTCTAAAAGCAGCTGTGAAAAATCTGTTGTGGAAAAACAGCTGTGGAAAATCTGATGTGAAAAGGATGTAGGTCATTTGGCAAACCAGTTGATACAGCTTTTTCAGATTTTGGCCCGAAGCGGAATCTGATTTTGGAAAGCACGTCCTGGGCTGCTTCCTCTTTTGGTTTAGATTTTGGCAGCGGATTTCTAGAATCGGATTCTACTGGGTTCGCCCTTTGCTTCAGATTCTGCTGCGCGGCAGCAGAATCCATCGATAAAAGCTGAACCAAACAGGGCCTTAGTGTCCCCTAGAGGGTTTTGGATGATTAATAACAAAAATGTTAAGGGACTAATGTGTTTGTGAGTTTACTCATGTGAATGTCCCTATGGATTTGGTTTAACATGGGAGTTATGACCTCTAAATTCTATGGTGACAATGAATATCTTCGGAATGCCTGTTCGAGGAACAATCAACTCGCTTTGCTGAAAAACAAGTTGTTGTGAAGACTTTGATTTCATAGTTTCTTTTTATTTATTTTTTGAGTCATAGGGAAATTCTTACTATTAAGGAGGGTCTAAGTGAAATTTGAGATTTAGGTCTTTGGTGTGTGCTTAATCCATACATATTTCTTCGAGTGAAGACTTGGAAGTCTCTTTGATGCATTTCATTTCTCTTTGGTGTCTGAGATGATGTTCTTCGGGACATTCTAGGTGAAATTCCTAGCAGAGGAGTCAGATGACTTGTTTCGCAAGTCAGACTGTTGGATGCGTTTGAAATCGGATTGTTTAGCCGTGTGTCATGTGTACGTTGGTTGGCTAGTACCTCCAATGGTAAAATCGGCCCTCGGGATTGGTCCCTGCTATACATAGTCACCCCACTTCAACTTAGATAGTTGGCTACTCTGCAAGAGAATTCACAAGAGTTCTTTTCGGCAACATATCCTCATGAAGAAATTGTGAGAATCCTATGAGGGAAAAAACCAGACCCAAAACTGCAAAGTGATGGAGCATCAATGGAGAACTAGTTGAAGCTTAACTTAACTTATCACTCTTGTGGACTATGCATCCACTAGACAGTTAGGTGTATGTTTAGAGCATCCAAGAGTAATTGTGGGTTGCCGAAGAACATGTTTGTGAAGGTCTCAGAGACCACCTTGAAGATCTACCATGAGTGATTGGGAGAAATCTAAGAAACTTTAGCTCAAAGAAGAATAGGGTTAAGACTTGGTCTTCTGAGTTAAATCCCGGGCCTCCAACCAAGCATAGAGTTGCGCCAGCAACTCGAACTAGTTGAACAAATCCTTATCTCCATTGAGCATACGGGCGCTACTTTTGGTCCTTTTTACTTCTGTAATTAATCTGCATTTGCATAATTTCTTCCCGTCTTTCTTTCTCCGTAATTGATTTGAAGACGTTTCTGAATTCCTTACATTTCCGTTGCATATGCCACGTTTAGTTTTGTGCATACCGCTGCTTAGATTTACTTTTGTGTAGCTTATTACTCTTCTGTGTTACTTTCGGTCCAGTTCAGTTTCACCTCTATTATGTTCTGTAATTGTTCTATGTACTCTAATTTTCTTCGAAGAACTTGCTTTTTCGAAGAAATTGTTGAATCTCCCAGTCACATCACCCTCTAGTCACAACAGATTGTTATTAGATAAATGTTTTATCTTGTTTTAAACACGTTCTGGTACATCAGATATTAATGAGGTAATCAATGACCAAAGCCTCTTGCGACAAATCAAATTATGTATTTCTTAGTAATCTAAAATCCCTAGAAAAGAGTTAGTCATCACCTTAAGATAACTTCCCTAATCCTTTAGAATTATCAATGATTATCCCTGTGATAAATGAATTATCAATGATTCATTAACGCAAAAAACTTGTTGGTGTATGTAAAGGTTGTTTGAACCCTCTGCAAAGTCGTGGCGATCAACCATTACGCCCCCCCGACCCTTTAACATTTATTTTGTTCCCCGTCTATGTCTAGAGTTTTCTTCTCTTTTTGAACATTTTGTTGTGTCCCTCATTCAGCTAGGGAGCATAATCATCTCTGTTATATAACTAAAATGTATGGCTAAATAAGTTGCATCTAATGAGTTTGAATCTTTCATGCATGTCTTCACTTCCAAAATATTACAGTATCATTGCAAAAGGACAAGAAGTATATCCGCTTGGAGTAAGCCTTGTGTTAGAGTTATATATATGGCGCATGCTTGTACACTCAACACCTTATGTCGAGCACCTTTTCCATATCATTCTTTTGAAGGACAAAAGACAGTCTATCATAAATAGACCTCGTGTTCTCCGCCCGTGATAGAATGTCTTCCCTTCTTCTAGATTTTATCAATGTCGAGCACCTTTTTTTGCGGGGATTATTTTTTTGCAAATACGCTTGAGAGCGTATCTTTCCATTGATAGGAGGGGTGAATACAAAGGGGGGTGCAAACTCAATGTCCTGTGCACCTAGGGCAAGACAAGGAGCTGCAGAGCATTGGTGACGGGCTGCTCAGCCCGATGACAAGACTATGAACCTATACAAGTAACGAATTTAGTCCGTGCGCGCCTGCCCTGGCCCAGGAATGGGCCTCGTCCTGGATAGACGGGAAGAGCTGCGAGATGGAGGGGGTCTCGTCGTCGAAAACACACCGGTTGTGCTGTTTCCAGATGGACCAGGCCGTGAGAGTCGCGAGCGTGGCAATGCCCTTGCGGTGGCCAGTGTGGGATCCCATGATCGTGGACGCACACCACGGGAGGAACTCCTCAGTGCCAGAGGGAGGGGTGGTAGCACGCACCCATGCTAGCACATCGTGCCAGATTTGTCTAGAGAAGGGGCACCCAATGATAATATGTTGCATGGTCTCCTCTGGCTGGTCGCAGAGGGCGCAACGGTCATTGTGCAGTAGATTGTGCCTCGGTAGGCGGGCAGCGGTCTAGCAACGGTCAGGGTCGGCAAGCCAGGTGAACATCTTGACACGAAGGGGTGCCCAGCATCTCCACGTCAGGTGCCAGAAAGGGGTTGTCGTAGAACCAGCAAACAATGCTCGGTAGCACGATCTGGCGGAATATTTGTCGCCCGTGGTCCATCGCCATGAGAGGTGGTCGGGGGAGCTGGATAGGGTGAGATGCCGTAGCCCCCTCCAGAGTTGCACGTACTCGAGCATCGTGCCTGGCGTTAGAGCACCGTGAAGGTCGGCCACCCAACTATGGTAATGGAGACTGTCGGTGTCAAAACCGGCGGATCTCGGGTAGGGGGTCCTGAACTGTGCGTCTAGGCGGATGGTAACAGGAGACAAGGGAACACAATGTTTTACCCAGGTTAGGGCCCTCTTAATGGAGGTAAACCCTACGTCCTGCTTGATTAATATTGATGATATGGGTAGTACAAGAGTAGATCTACCACGAGATCAAGGAGGCTAAACCCTAGAAGCTAGCCTATGGTATGATTGTTGTATGTTGGAGTTGTTGTTCTACGGACTAAAACCCTCCGATTTATATAGACACCGGAGAGGGTTAGGGTTACACAAAGTCGGTTACAATGGTAGGAGATCTGAATATCCGCGTCGCCAAGCTTGCCTTCCACGCCAAGGAAAGTCCCATCCGGACACGGGACGAAGTCTTCAATCTTGTATCTTCATAGTCCAGGAGTCCGGCTGAAGGTATAGTCCAGCTATGAACACCCCCTAATCCAAGACTCCCTCAGTAGCCCCTGAACCAGGCTTCAATGACGACGATTCCGGCACGCAGATTGTCTTCGGCATTGCAAGGCGGGTTCCTCCTCCAAGTTCTTCATAAAAGTTGGTAAACACTAAAAGTAGTGTCCGGCTCTGCAAAATAAGTTTCCACGTATTGCCATAGAGAGAATAACATTAACACAAATCTAATCTGCTAACGTATCCCGTAGCATGACATCACACTACGGCCAAGCCTTTATCCGAATCGTTTCCACTTCCCCACCTCAGTGCGTTTTGCGAGGCGGTTTACTTGGCACGTCTTGTCAAAGCAGAGATCGTGTCCCCTTTACTTACGGGATTCTCATCAATACGGACGTGGGTAACCCAATCGTGCCCGTTTAGCATGTTTTCTCGATTAAAGGCGAGTCCCAAACGGTCACAGGGAGGGCTCTTGGTATTCAACCTCTTATAAAGAGACCAAGGCCTTGCTCCATTTTTCCAATCTCAAACGAGTTCGCCTGTCGCCTCGAGTTCCAACACCCTAGGCTCCAGATTCCAGGTGCTTCGGACCTTCGGCAATGTTCGGTTCCGACCTTCAAGGCCGATGGATGCCCTCCTCCGTTACGGAGGAGGACGTGCTAAAGTTGAGAGAGGCTAAGTTCTTGACCGGCGAAGTTTCGCATAGGTTGCCTGCTCAAGGGTAGGCGGTTCCCAGTCCCCAGCCTGGTGAGAGCGTGGTGTTCATATCTCACTTCCTTCGGGGGTTAGGCTTCCCAATGGATCCCTTCGTGAGGGGGCTGATGTTTTATTATGGGCTGGAATTCCACGACTTAGCTCCGGAGTCCATCCTCCATATTTCCTCATTCATCATTGTGTGTGAGCATTCCTTCGTGTTACTCCTCACTTCGGACTATGGCTCAATACCTTCAAGGTCGAAAAGAAGATGATCGAGGGACGATACGCGGAGTGCGGAGGCGCTGTTATAAGCAAGAATGTTGATGCTCCATGGCCCGAGGGCTCTTTTCAAGAGGAGCTCGGTTTATGGCAAAGGGAGTGGTTTTATATCACCGCTCCCAGGGGCACCAAGTGGGTGGCGCCACCTGCCTTTCGCTCGGGTCCCCCACCACAGTTAGCGTCATGGGTCAATAAAGGACTAGAGTGGGGGCCATCCAAAGACGTGCCCTTGTTGCAGGGCCGCATCAGGGATCTCTTAGAGAGAGACCTCAGCCTGGTCAAAGTGACACAAGTCATGCTGATTCGCCGAACCCTGCCCGGCAAACGTCGCCCCCTTCGCATGTGGGAGTTTAATCCGGAAGGACCGCGAGCTCTCCAGCATTTCATGGGCATGACGCCCGTGGAGATGTATAAATTGTTCTTTGGATCACAATCAGTGTGTCCAGATTTGACCGAGGATGCAGGTCTAAGCTGCAATCGCCCGGATACTCAAGTAAGTAGCCTTGTGCCCGGACTCGTTATCCATATATTTGTCATAAACTTGCCCCTAAAAGAGTTGTCCCTTTAAACAGGAATGGATAGCGAAAGCAAAGCTGATAAGGTGTCCGGCTCCCCTTCCTGAGACCAGGCCGGATTCCGTCCTGGTCAGGATGTTGAAGATTGTGCCTTTGAAGGAAAGTGAGGGAGAGGACAAGGCAGCTACGGCCTCCTCGAAGGAGGCTGTTCGGAGGGAAGGAACCGAAAATTCCTCTCCTCCAGGGAAGAAAAGGACTGCCTGTGAAAATCTGGAGGTCACAGCTTCCAAGCGGGGGGAAAAATCCTCGTCAGAGGGTCCTACGCCGGGGGACACCTCGGCCGAACTACCCCCTCAAGGGGGCCAGCCCTCCAGTGAGCCGTAAGTAGAGAAAGATTATAAAATATCCTTGTTTTAAACCTGAGAATGATTAACCGAAATTTTACCATGTAGTTCGGACCTCAGCCCTTCTCAGCAGAGCTCGTCTTCGGGGGACCTTCTTCCGGAGATGATGGAAAGCGGGACGCCTCCCCTTGCCGTACCACCTAGCGAGGCGGGCGACCCTGAGGTATCGTCACGGAGGGTTTCTCCGAATCCGGCAGGGGCGGAAGACAGCTATGAGGCCCCCCAAGGTTCTCCGCGTCCGGCCTTCGAAAGAGGCCATAGGACAAGTCCGGCACCGTGTGGTGCTCGACCGGAGGAGCTAAAGAATCTGCTGGGGCGAGCTTCTATCTCGGAGGAGCACCGTGCACTGATGAGCACGGTGATTGAAAGGATTTCATCCGCGGAAAGCGGATTTCATGAGGCCGTCAGAAGCTTACTGACGGGTTTTGAGGTACGTTAGATAATATACACTTTTGCTAGTTGCGCATAAATAAAATGCGCCCTGTGTAGATAGTAGCCCCTGAGACTCTATGCGTTGTCAGAAGTGACAACCTGCAGAGGATCATAATCCCAGGTCTAAAATATCGCCTTTAAATGTAGGTGGCGAGGTGTCCGGAATTGAGCCGAACTGATGATTTTGCCGAACTAAAGCAGCAACTAGACGTGGCGGATGCCGACATCGCGCTCGTCAACAAGCGGCTTAATGAGGCTCAAGGCATGTAATTCCTTGGGCGGCACCTGGTAAGAGGGGCTTTATGCCAATATCTTACAATGTGTGTGCTTAACGCAGATGGTGCGGCCGCCGTGGAGAGTCTTCGGGCGGAACTTGCCCGGGCTAAGGAACAAGACAGAGAAAAGGATGCGGCTGCCGAGAAGGCCCTTGAAGAGCTAAGAGCTGAACAGGCTGCTCACTGCCGAAGCAAGAAGGAGATGGCCGAGATGGCCATGAAGTTAAAGAGCGTTGCTGACCGTTGCAAGCTTCTTGAGGAAGAAGACCGGGCGAGGCAGACGGACTTAGAGAAGGCCGTTGCTGATGCCAAGGATGCTCGCTCTGCGATGAGAGCTGTGAAGGAGGAGATGCTTCAGGCCAGACAGATTGCGGCTGGAAAGCCCTTTATGCTGCGGAGGAAGTTTTGTGATCCGAAGTTTGCTCCGTTGGACAGGATGTGGAGTGTGGAGGACACCTATCTACATTTGGCAGCGAGTGCTGCTGATGCAACCGAACACTTTCGAGATCAAGAAGATCGCGAAGTGGAAAAACTTTTCTGGTCGCGGTTTCACAATCCAGAGCGTCCACTAGCGGTGGACGATCGTCTGGCTCAATGGGCCAAACTGAATAGGTTGTCCGGACTCACCATGAAGTGCGTCATGAGTCATCTGTGGCCGGGGAGATCGGAGCCGAAGAGTTACTTCAGTTTGGTGCAGCAACTCCTTGATGCGGTGCCACGCATTAGTGCAATGAAGAGGTCAGCATGCATAGAGGGCGCGCGGATGGCTCTCGCCCGTGTCAAGACATACTGGGCGGAGATGGAGACCACCGTTGTTGCGTCCCGAGATTCGGACAAAAGCCGAGTACCGGAAGTCCTTGAAGGCGCTCGTGTAATAGAGACGCAGTGCTCGAAGGATGCTATGTTCTGCTAGCATATTTAATTATAAAGCAGTATTTTGATGAATTGTAGTAGCCTTTTATACTTGTGCCTTCAAGTATTTGGAACACCTCCTGTGCGGTCGTTTTAATATATACAAAATCTGAAAGATGGCAGTCGTTGGCTTCAGCCCCCACACACATTGTGCGGGGGTGCTCGCAGAAGATGCATTTTCACCCTTAATCCAATGTCTTGGTCCTACAAAGGAGGTGATGGCGTAGCGAGCTAGGCAACCGGACTATAATGCTTTAACACTTTCACTTAGCCATAGGAGCTTGACAGTGGGACTCTTTAGATAGCCCTTGGTGGCGACTGCGCTCGCCCGAATTCGGGGCGCGTATGTGCCTGGCCGGGAAACGGCCCTTCGTTAATGCGGAGGAATCCTATAGATTCCGGAGAGTCATCGAGTGGTTGACCAGTCTCACGCTATATCATGACAGTCGGTTTTCGGCTTTCTCTACTGAGGTGCTCGCATGGCCGAACCGGGGCACAATCGCAGTAGTTCTCCTGGTGCCACCTTAGCCGATAGAGCGGAACGTAAGGCGGCCAAACACAGGAGCCGGGCAACCCAACATTTGACGAAAATCATGATTCAGAACTGATGCATATAAGGCCAAACTCGCGACGCCGAACACTCCCTAAGGTATTCGGTCTTTATGAGAGCGGGCGAAGTAACGCTCTTAGGTATAAGCCCCTAGTGTCGAGGTACGCGCAGGAATTCTGACGTGGCCACATGCCAAGACGCCAGCCTCCTCCTTGGTTATAGAACCAGGGGATGTGCATCAACAAGAGACAGTAAAAAAGTTTTACGCAGGGTCTTAATCTGAAAAGAATCCTTGGAACGGTTCCCTACTGCATGTCTGCGCCTGTGTCTCCGTTGTGCCGTATCCTGGACGGGCGCAGCACAACGTTCATCTGTAAAAGAGAGGAACTAAGTTGAAAAAAGGGTCGTGCCGAACAAAAATTATATTAAATAAACAAAGTATAAAGTAGAATATGTAAGATTGAGCTTTATTGTCTCTTATTTTATATGTGCGGAGCCCCTAGAGCAACGTTATATGGCCACTGGGCCTTTATCAATGATACTTTTGCCGGACTCGTCTATCCGTGGCAGTGGTCTTAATGACTTGTTCGGATGTTCTGGCTGGTAAAGCTATTGTATTGTGGGGCTGTTAAAGCGGCCGCACAACCCTCCGCTCGGGGGAGGCGCACTCAATGCTTCCCCTTCAAGGAGATGATGCCTCGTGGACCGGGCATCTTAAGCGTAAGAGATGCATAATGCGGTATTGCGTTAAAGCGGGCGAAAGCTTCGCGTCCCAGCAGAGCTTGATAGCGACTTGAGAATGGGACGATGTGGAAAGTCAGCTTTTCGCGACGGAAGTTATCGGTGGAGCCGAATATAACTTCGAGCCGGAGAAAGCCCATGCAATGGGTGTCCGGGCCAGGCGTTACCCCTTGAAAAGAGGTTTTGCTGTGGCGAATTCTTGTTGGGTCTATCCCCATGTGACGGATTGTGTCCTGATATATCAGGTTTAGTCCACTGCCACCGTCCATAAGGACATTTGAAAACTGGAGTCCCTCAATTATTGGATCGAGTACCAAGGCAGTCCAGCCTGCGTTCCTGATACTTCTAGAATAATCCAGATGATCGAAGGTGATTGGTTTTGACAACCAGTGGCGGGACCCCTTTGGGATAGGTCGTGTGGTGTGTACCTTTATGGGCGCCGTACGTTTTGTTATGTGAAGTAAATTTACTGTTTTTACTTCTTGTGGGAAATTCTTTTGTTTCCTGGTGCTCTGCTTTTGGGGTTCGTCCTCGTCCTCGCTTGGTGTGTCGAGCCCCTTGTGTTCGGTGTTGAGTCTGCCGGATTGTTTGAAAACCCAACAATCTCTGTGGGTATGGTTAGCAGGCCTTCCGGGAGTACTGTGTATTTGACATATCCTGTCCAGGATTTTGTTTAGGTTGGATAAATCATCTCTGTTATCCTGGAGGAGCGGCTTTTTCTGATTCTGCCGTGAGCTTTTGAATCCGGCGTTGACTACCGTGCTCTTCGGATTGTTTTCCTTAGTCCGGCGAAGATCCTTGTTGCGTCGCGGCTTTCCGTTTCCATCCCTAGTTTCGGATGTACTTGGGTCGCTGGTGTTACATCTTGCCAACCAGCTGTCCTCTCCTGCGCAAAAGCGGGTCATGAGGCTTGTTGATGCGGCCATTGTTCTTGGCTTTTCTTGGCCGAGGTGTCTGGCGAGCCATTCGTCTCGGACATTGTGCCTGAAAGCTTCTAGGGCTTCGACGTCCGGACAGTCGACTATCTGATTCTTCTTAGTAAGAAATCTATTCCAGAACCGCCGAGCTGACTCTCCGGGCTGTTGTGTGATGTGGCTGAGATCGTCTGCATCCGGAGGGCGGACATAGGTTCCTTGAAAATTTGCTCGGAAAGCGTCCTCGAGCTCCTCCCAACTTCCAATTGTGTTTTCAGGAAGGCTTTTAAGCCAATGCCGGGCTGGTCCTTTAAGCTTGAGGGGTAAATATTTGATGGCGTGGAGGTCATCTCCTCTAGCCATATGTATGTGGAGGATGTAATCCTCGATCCAGACTCCAGGGTCTGTTGTTCCATCATATACCTCTATGTTTACGGGTTTGAATCCTGCTGGAAATTCATAATCCAGGACCTCATCGGTGAAACATAGGGGGTGTGCGGCGCCCCTGTATTTGGGTGTGCCGGATTCTGATAATGGCTTTATTGCATTGCTTACGAAAGCTTGCTTTCTTGGCCCATAAATGGACCTGGCTGGGCCATCTTTTTGATGCGAATCCTTGAGTGGGTCGCGTGCCGGCTTGAGTGCGGCGCCGCTAGCCGCTTTATGCTGGCCATGGGGTCGTCTATCCGACCGGATGGCTTTCTTACTTTTAGACTGTGGGGGCTCTAGGGCCTCCTCGTCGAATTCAGGCAGCAGCTTTCGCTTTGGATAGCTTTTAGTTTGGCGGCTGCCGCCGTATTTGTCTGCGGTATTGGTTACTTTGCTCCGTCTGATTCTGAGTGCATCTTCCGCAATTTTTAGCTTTCGCTTCTGCTTTTTGAGGCTGCGTGCGGTTGCAACGAGCCTTTTGTGGAGGTTCTTCTGCTCCATGGGTTTATCCGGCGTAAGGTCGTCCGGAATGCCGTTTTCGCCGGGGACGGGTTGTTCAGTTTGTTTATCCGAACTGCCCTGTTCGGACGGTTGCTCTAGGGCACGCTCGTCGTCTGCCGGCTCATCGTGCTTGGAGCGGCGTTTACGCCGCTGCTTTGTTTGCTTTTCGAGAGATCGATCCCTCGTTGCATCCCTGTGTTCCTCGTTGTCGCTTCCTTTAGGGGTGTCCACCATGTACACATTATGAGATGAGGTGGCTGTCCAATGCTCTGAAGGCGTTGGTTCAGATGCGTCTCCTGCATCGCCGTCCATGCCGTCGATGTCTTCGGAGTCGAAGTTGAGCACGTCGTATAAATTATCGACGGTGGCTACCAAGTGGGTGGTGGGTGGGCTTTGAATTTCTTCATCGTCCGTACCCCAACCTTGTTGACCGTAGTCCGGCCAGGACTCTCCTGATAAAGAGAGAGCTTTTAGCGAATTCAGGATGTCGCCGAAGGGCGAGTGCTGAAAGATGTCCGCGGCGGTGAACTCCATTATCGGCGCCAATCAGATTCGATCGGCAGGGGCGCGGGGGGCCCAGAATCCGAAGCGGAATCCGGCTCCTCAGAGTCACGGGCCATGCAGAGTGCGGGGCTGGTGTTTGGCTCGATCGCCTTTGAGATCGTAGCCCCCGAGGTGGCGTCCAACCGCTCATCCTCGATCGGCGCAGCAGGCTCCGAATTAAGGGCCGGAACCGATGCGTGTGCGGCCTCCAGGACACAGTTCGGCGGCAGAGCTAGATCATGCCCATCGAGACGGTGCGGCGCGCTTGGCTGTGGCTCGAATCCGTCGAAGATCAAGTCCCCCGGATGTCAGTCGTGTAATTCAAACTTCCAAACCTGACCTGACGGCCAGGGGCGTAGCTTCCGATCTGCTCCAGATGGCCAAGCGAATTGGCCCGCAGTGCGAAGCCGCCGAAGACGAAGATCTGTCCGGGGAGAAAAGTCTCACCCTGGACTACATCGTTGTTGATGATCAAAGGAGCCATCGGGCCTAAAAGCGACGACACAGAGGAACTCTCAATGAAAGCACCAATGTCGGTGTCAAAACCGGAGGATCTCGGGTAGGGGGTCCCGAACTGTGCGTCTAGGCGGATGGTAACAGGAGACAAGGGAACACAATGTTTTACCCAGGTTCGGGCCCTCTTGATGGAGGTAAAACCCTACGTCCTGCTTGACTAATATTGATGATATGGGTAGTACGAGAGTAGATCTACCACGAGATCAAGGAGGCTAAACCCTAGAAGCTAGCCTATGGTATGATTGTTGTATGTTGGAGTTGTTGTTGTTCTACGGACTAAAACCCTCCGGTTTATATAGACACCGGAGAGGATTAGGGTTACACAAAGTTGGTTACAATGGTAGGAGATCTGAATATCCGCGTCGCCAAGCTTGCCTTCCACGCCAAGGAAAGTCCCATCCGGACACGGGATGAACTCTTCAATCTTGTATCTTCATAGTCCAGGAGTCCGGCTGAAGGTATAGTCCGGCTATCCGAACACCCCCTAATCCAGTACTCCCTCAGAGACCCTCTGCCACCGTGCTCTTGCGCCGTCGACGAGGCACAAGTGGAAGGAGGGATGGGGCGATATCGGAGATGGCCTGGCCATCGACCCAAGGATCCGTCCAGAATTGGCAAGCCCGGCCGTTGCCGACGGCCCAAGACGTGGATGCCCGAAAGATGGAGGTCGTGTCAGAGTTACTAGTGAGGTGAAGATGTGCCCATGGCCTGGTGGGATTTGTTCTCTGAAGCCAGAGCCAACATGCGTGAAGCGCGATACCTTGGCGGTGAAGGTCTGGAATGCCAAGACCGCCCAACTGGAGGGGGCAACAGACGCGCTGCCAATGCACCAGGCCGTTGCCGCCACGGGTCTCCTTCCTACCGTGCCATGGAAACTCGCGAATGGTCCTGTTCACTTGCTTGAGGATCGTCGGGCAGAGGGCGATCACCACCATGATGTGTGATGGGATCGCGCAGAGCACGTGGCGGACTAGAGCTAGGCGCTCGCCACGGGAGAGAGGAGCCGCACGCCATGTGGAAAGTTTCTTGGCCAGTTTCTCATTGATCGGCTGCAACGACGTTGCGGATGGTTTCCTCACCGAGAGAGGGATGCCGAGGTAGGTGATGGGGAAGAAGATGACGGCACAAGCGAGCTCGTTGGTGATGGAGGCCATCTCTGAGTCGTTGCATGGGATGGGCGTAGCCGAGCACTTGGAGAAGTTGGTGCATAGCCCAGATGCCTCGCCGAAGACTCGCAAAAGCTCGCGGATGACCCGGAGGTCCTGGGCCGAGGGGTGGCAGAAGATAACAACATCATCGGCGTAGAGGGAAATACTCAAAGAGGCATGGCGACTGGTGAGGCGCTGCAACAGGCTAAGTCGATGGACATGGAGGAGCAACGAGTTCAGGGTGTCAATGGCCACCGTGAACATCATAGGGGAGACAGGATCTCCCTGGCGCAGCCCGCATGCATGGGCGATCGGCGGGCCAGGCGATCCATTGATGAGGACCCTCGTGCTAGAGGTTGAGAGGAAATGACGATCGACTCAATCCAGCGTCTCCCAAAGCCCAGGTGACGTAGGACGTCGATGAGGAAAGGCCTGGAGACTTTGTCGAAGGTACGCGCGATGTCGAGCTTGAGGAGGGCTCGAGACGCCCGGAGATTGTGAAGCTGGCGAGCAGTTTGCTGTACCAACATGAAGTTGTCGTGCACGCACCGACCCGTGAAGCGGGGATTATGTCGAGCCCTTTTATTCAAAATTTTGTGCTAGATCAATTTGTTTCAGTGGATTTAGAGGAGATCACATCATATCGTGGTAGGTTGATGAAACCAAAAATGAAACAACTCAGCCTGCCGGTGAAGATTTTGCATAATGATCGCGGTGCAACATCTCGATCCAACGAACTCGTCGTATGCACACGTACCACGTGCAGCATTAATGGCTGGATGAGTGAAGCAAACGATAGGAGGTCAGCACGACGCTAGACCAATACGTGTCGGCAAATAAGGAAGTGAATGAGTCGAATGCAGCTTCACGATCACGCCGTAATTAACTGGCGATTGCAAAGTGGGAAAATTCATCTACCCGCCTAGCACCCTATAGCTGCAGGACCTATCACACGTGAAATCAAATCATGCTGCTGGAAGGTTCACACGAATTTCTCAGTGACTACTGTAGTGAGGATGGAACTCTACTGGAGTGTAGATAAGCGATGTGTCGGGGTTTTGTTACTGGACTCCGAGGACCATTTAGTTTCTATAAGAGATTTATACAAATTTGATGCAAATTTGTATAAAATTTCCTTATAAATGTTGAAGTGGGTAGATGAGCGGCGAAACTTTTTCAATGAGTGTAGTAACAGCATCTACAGCCGGGCATCCCATACCCCTCTCGAACGCTCAGGTGGCGGACCGGTCATTGACCGGTCACAAAAAATCGACCCACCGAGGTGCTTCGAACCAGCCTCAAACGCCCGTGATACCCGACACCCGTCATATTCACGCAAAATATGGGGCAGATATTGGGCGGCACGGGCCCGTCCGCCACGCCAAAACTAGCAGGCCCGACCCATCACCGACCCCACGGTTGTCCCATAAAAAAACACATACAGCTCCTCGGTCGGAACCCTAGCTCACTCACTCTCCTCTCTCTCTCCGTCCTTTCCTCTTCCCTCTTCGATTCCGATCCCATCCAGCGCAATGTCGAGCTCCGGCAACCACTCCGGCTCCAACGTTGACGTCGACGAGGAGCTGGCCCTCTACATTGCTTTGGAGTGGTCCAAGGTGGACACCGAGGGAAGTTTCGGATCTGCAGCGTCGTTGCAGCTCCCGCGTCGGCGCAACGCGGACACTGGAGCTGGCACGGCGAGGAAGTGGTGAAGACGCTCCTCCTCCTATGTTCATTATCATCTTTTGGTTGTTGGAGTTAAAAACTTGTCTGGCCATGAACTTCGATGATCTTCTGAATTCTGTTTAGTTCGATTATGTGCATTTGGTTATTCGCTTGATGTTGATTCTGTTGTGCGTTGCATGTCTGTTATGGATATAGGATACTGGATATGAGTGTACTATATTTCAAAGGCTGCAGCCAAAACCTTGGACACTCAGAGTTCAGACTGACGGAGGACAAATGTTCTTTCACGGAACAGAGGCCGTATGTCTTTGAGCAATTCTGTGGCTGTTCTTGCCGGTGCCTCCATTAATGCGCATTGATCATGCGGATACCGACGCATGAATCCTAATCCACGTACGGGCGTGGGATTAATCGCGGCAACGAGTACTAATTGCGACGATTTAAGTCGCAACCGGCCGGTCAAACTAATCAAAGAGGAGCACAATTAAAGCCATCTACACAGGATTCATCGCCCACCCGCTGCCACTGGCGCTGGAATGGATGGATGCGTGCATGTGCAAAGTCATTTGAGCCAATTAATCAGTCCCATTGGCATTGCATGACACGCCTGCGTATTTACTCTTGACAGCGGCGTGCACCCGACCTTTTGGGTTTTGGTTTAATTCGGAGTTGGACTGGAGCCCGTGGGGGCTAATCAGGCGAGGTTGTGTGTGCTAGACGCCGTTGATCGAGCTTTGCTCATTGCTGATGGTGGCGGATGAACAGCACAGCACTGAGACGTCACTGGCAGCTGGAGTGCTGCTACAGGAGGTGTGATTAATTAGCCCCCGGACACGTCCACGGGCTTTGGATTATTATGGGGAGGATTGAGGAAGACAACACAGTGCATTAGCCATGGATTAGCCTAGTGGTGGTATAGAAATTATATGTGTGGTCGTGCTTGGTTATACATGTGCATGTGTTTTCTTTCCGGTACCGTGTTTCGGTGAAATCATGGCTGATTATTACGAGGAAGAAGACAACACATAGTAGTATTAAGGATGGAATAGACTTTTTTTTCATGATAACACGTGTTATTTATATCATAAGGATCATAGTACAAGTCACGTACATACCTACCTGATAAAACTGAAAAGACAGCAGAACGCTAATCTTTGCACACAGGAACATCAGCCAAGAAGTAAAATTACAAACAAGACTGAAGAATCCTCTGAACTTGATACCAACGACCGTCACCTGCCTCTCGCACCACCATAGCAGCCACCAAAGGAGAAAATGACGGGTCACCTCCACACCCGAGCTCGACGCGGCTCCATCGCTGATATGCAGCTTTGCGGACCTCCAAGGTGGCTCGCCAATAAAGGCGAAACCATTGTCGTTGAACGAATCAGACCGGGGCAACACCCCGGACACGCCATCGAACTCCAGATCTGGCACCCCCCAACTAAGACGTTGGAGGAGGAAACCATACCTGCCTGCCACGAACCACGAACCCAGATCCACCATCTTCCAGATGTCGTCGATGCAGACCACAATCTGCATCCGCTCCTGGACTACCTCCCAAGCTCCACGCCGGCGCTGGAGCAAACGTCGTCGCAACAGCGGAGCCCGAGAACACAGGTCCATCATGAGGATGCCGCCGCTGCCGCACCATCCTTGCTTGAACAGTCTGGTTTCCAAATCCACCCGAAAAGCAGATCGCTTCGTTGGGAAAGAATCTGAAGATTTATTAGTCGGCGCCGCCATCGTCACAGCCGAAGCCATGACGATGAACAACCTAAAATCCTAAGTAACTAATGCCTAACTCAATCCACACGCGTGAATCCGGCGGCCCCCCTCACCAGCGACGACCGAGGTCGTCAGTGGAGGGGAGCCGCCGGAGGACGGCGGCAAAGGAAGGCGGCCCTGGCGGCACGAGGCGAGATCGTCTTTCTTTCTTCTCCTCAAAGAAAGAAAACGCTGGTTGCCGTTGTGAACAAGGATGGAATAGACTAGTCAGCGTAATTTGTATGCATAGCCGTGCTTGGAGTATTAATGGAGTATGTTTCTATTTTGGTGTACGCGGGCTTTGCGTAGGATTGTCGGTGATTATATATGCGGTTTAGCACAATGAGTGTCAGACAAAGTAATGACTACCATACCTGCAGATCATATTGCTCACTCCCCGCAAAAGAAAAAGGGAATGAAAAAGATCATATTGTTAGAGTGACGACGATGGCGCATGCGTGTAACCTTAGTTGTGCATTTTCAGTGTTTTTTTCTCTATTGTTAGTTAGATCGGTCGAAGATTCTCTGTGTGTTGTTTTATTATTACGGTTGGTTTTGGCAGTGTCGTATTTTTCTATTTCATTTAGTACAACATTCATCTGAACAACTAAGATAAATGATTTGCATATTGGCACCGTTGTCTCGTAGGCACCGCATTTTGCTCGGACATGGAGTTTGTGAGCTCGAGCTCACAGGAGCTCGGGTGAATAGTGAAGTCTGGTGAAATAGCAAAAACAAAAACAAAAAATTCAGAATTATTATTTTGAACACAGCACAAACCCATGTGCTCTTTTGGCAGGAAGCAATGATGTTTTTTCTACATGTGTGCAATTTTTTACGATGAAATCATATTTGTGGAAGGAAAAAAACGAAATCGATGCTCTGAAAAAGGTGTTTTTGAAAGTTTTTTGGAGCATTAATTTTGTTTTTTTGTCACATTTCCACAAATATGGTTCCATCATGAAAAATTGCATGCATGTAAAAAAGCATCAATGTTTCTTGACAAAAAATATTATTTAAAAAAATTACTGTTCACTCAAGATCATGTAAACACAAGCTCACAATGGCACTTCGATTTTGCATTTCTTTCTAAGACCAGAGATGTTCCATTCTAGACAAGCCGGTGGCAAAGCACCATTGTCAGCCACTTCCACTCCCTAAGGAGCCTGATCTACTTTGGGTCCCTAACAATATAGGTGCTTAGAGTGCTTTTATATATATAGTGATGCTATTCATCACCCAGGGTGCAGAATACTTTATTCTTCACCCGAGGTAATCTTACGATCACTTCCTAATTAAATTATATTTGAAATTCAAATAGTTACATTTCTATGGATTCATTACGTAAAATTTGGTATAAGAAAATAAAAATATAGGTCATAAAATAAGAAAATTTGGAGTTTATGTATATTTTACACTATGTTTTTACGTTTGTAATTTTACATAACATAAAATATTTTTTACGGCGATTATATATTTTCTTACGGTCTCTTTTTACGTCAGAAATAAGACAAAACTTACGAAACGTAGCCACATCCACTAGCGCCTACAACATAGCAAAACATAACAGAATATGCCTAGCACCACACACCACAAATCTCAAGCGGCTACTCCCAAAATAAGAAATACCAGAGCAAGAAACACATCCTTGAGTGTGTTGTTCTTTCATTCTCAATTGCTCCACTCTGTGGCGAAGGGAAAGTGTTTTCATTCATTTAAAACGTAGAGCCTCTGAGATTCAAATGGTTGAATTTTTTATGCATGAATAAGGGACTGATGCATACACGTGTGCATGTATGCACTCCTTTCTTTCCATGGCAAAAAAAAGACCTTCTGGAGTGCACCTGTAGATAGACCCGTACGGCAGCCTCCTCCTCCCCTCAAAATGACTAGGGTTTTTTTGCCTTCCGTCGGCGTCGCCGCCGATCCGCCTTGTCTCCGGTGGCCTTAGGGCCATGCCAGCGTGGATGATCCTCGCCCTTGCCGACGGGAGGGCTTCGTTTTTAGATGTTCCTTTGAGTTTTGTTAGGGTTTGTGTCTGTTGGTGCAATGTTTTGCCCCTCCCCCCTCCCCCTTGTGTTTAGGAGATTATTGACAGAAATAGACATGGACTGATTTGTTTGCAAACCGAAAGAGAATGCTATATTTGGTGACAAGTTCGAGGAACTTCACTGAAGTATATCTGTGGTGCAGAGAAGGATGAGCTACAGGTGTTGTAGGCGTGTATGCGAGAAGAATGTGATGAAGAAGATTGACGCCTTAAAATTATTGTTGATATGAAGAAACACTCGGTTGGTGTGGTCCGAAGAAATTGACTGCTATCGAAGAAGTTGAAAATGAAGTGAAGACGTGGCATTTATTTTGTTGTTCTCCTTTGTCTGTTTGAGTCTTAGAGGGTATAGGTTTCCGATGCTTAGGTCCGTCGTGGTGCTTAGCCGAAACCTATGAAAGACTGGGAGAAATCTCTTTATGCTCCGAATGATTACCTGTCAACAGAAGACGTTGTTCTTCGATGCTACAGGAGATATCGTTCGGACTGAGTAGTTAGCATTTCTTGCCCCGCAAGTAATTTTACCATTGTGCTCAAATTTCTGACTGTTGGATGCTGTCGCTCGGTCGTTGGCTGATCCACGTGTCTAATTTGGTCATTTCCCATCAGGAAAGGTTGAGGCTATAAATAGCCACCCCGCTCCAACGTTGTTCGTTGGCTGCTTCGCTTAAGATGTTCTGAGAAGATTGATTGAGCATCCCCTCTCCTAGAGATTTGAGTTTAAAATTCACTGAGAGAAAACCAAAAACCTAAACTTAGACGGTGGTTGAGCATCACAATAGGGTTCTTTTATCTATTACTCTTGAGAGTTGCACACTCTCTAGACGAACAGGTGTCGGCTTGAGTGTCGAAGAGTTATTGTCTTCACCAAGCAAAGTCTTCAGCAACCAAGAGTCGTTGTGGTTCGCGAAGAAGTCTGTCGAAGGTTTGGAGATCACCGACAAGTATCTACCACGAGTAAAATCAAATGGAGTCTGATCAGCTCTGAGTTGCAGGAGAATACGACGGGCAGAGGTTTGCTCCTGTGTTCAATCACAAGTCCCTCCACCAGACGTAGTCCTTTGGCAGAAGGGCAAACTGGTCTACCAAATTCTTTTGTCACCATGAAGCACCACTGGTTCACTTTACCCATCTGCATTTCTTTCATCAGTTATCTTTCATGCTCTGTGATGATAGTTTGTCTGGTCACTTATCATTCGCTGTCGCACAGCATGTCTTCATTCGCTTAGTTTGATTTTCGTTCTGTGTCATCATAGTAATGTATCCTTAAGCATCTCCTTCGTTGTTGTACTACTGCTTTCTTCCATGTTGTTGTGTTTGATTGGGTATTGCATCACCAAGTTAAACCCATGATATACTATGCTCGAACCATTATTGCTTCTTACCTTGAAATATTTGTTCCTCGGTAGGGTGCTTGATTAATTTTCGGTCTACCGAATCTTTTCTGTTGCTGGGTTTGGGTTCGGTTTCAAACATTCGAAAGAAATTTTGAATCTCCCATTCACCCCCCCCCCCCCGTTGGTCGATATACTCTCAGTCCTAACAGTGTCCTATTCAGGAAGACAAGACGGCGGCGGCTCCCTGAAGATGAAATAAGGTTCTTCCCGCCTAGCGCCCGTCCCGCTGATGCGTTTAGCATCATCGGTGGGCGTGCGGAGGTGTCTCTCCGGCGGATCTGCCCTTGGTGGATTTTGCTCGGGTACGGTCGTAGTTCGTCTACGTTCGCGTGTCCAGGTTGAATCCTTCCGATCTACGCTACTCTTGAACGGCCACGGTTATTGTTCTGGTGTGTTGGTCCTATGGGGCCTTAGCACGACGAGTCCCCGACTGTCTACTACAACAAGTTTTGCCTGGCTTCGACGAGGGAGGGCCATGACGGCGGCGCGCTTTCGGCTCGCTTCAGTGCTTGTAGTCGTCGTTAGGTGGTCTACGGATCTAGATGTAATTTATATTATTTCTGGTATTAATTATACTGCCATTTTTTTAAGGGATACGTCAAAGGTTGACGCACCGGGATCATAGATAGAAGGGGCCAAGAAGGGCCATGGTTTTTACAAACACATCCACGGCTAAAAAAGCCCTAAATCCACATACTCGCCATTGTCTACCCTATCTACCATACGTATGACGTAACCTTGTTCTCGAAGCAGGCCGGCCGCTCTCCAGTCTTGTGCCTCCAATTCAATCCTCGCAAGCACATCATCTACCGACGGCGAGGCTCCATTGAAGACTATGTTTTTTCTGTGCTTTCACAACATCCAGAGCACCAGTGATACTACTGTCCACGTCTCCCTCCATGATTAAAGATAAATAGATTGAAAGTTTTTTTTAAAAAAAAGTGCACATGTAGATTGGTTTAACCGAGACAGCGGAACTTATCGAATCGGGCCAGCAGCTGTTCCACTCGGGAAAGACGAACAGATAGACGATGGATCCACCGAGCCGTATGAACAGTTTGTGGTTGATGAGTTGGGTCTTTGAGCAAAACGTGTGAGAAGTTTCCTGCTCCTGTTGGGTTCGGGTCAGGTGAGACGGCCGGGCCAGCGAATATTTATGGGGCGATGTGCGCGGTTCGGGCTCCTTCTGATTTAGAGGGTGCTTGGATCTAAGGGATTATTTTTAGTTTGAGTAAAAATAGTCTCTTTTAAAGGCTAAAGTTCCAAGCACCCCTGACTAAAGAGAGGGTAGGACTAGTTTTGAGGCTAAAATTTTTTAGTCATAGAAAACCTACTAAATGTGTATTAGCCCTTTCTCCTTATTTAATTCCTCTATTTTAACACATGCGAGTTCCGGATTGGATGGTTTGAAGGATAATAAATGCTCAATAACTTGATTTTAATCTCCTTAGTATTTGGATCCAAACATGGGTGAGACCATCAAGTTTTAGTCCCACTACTTTTAGTCATGGGACTAAAACGTATCCAAGCACCCTCTTACTGCGCGCGCCCGCACCTACACATGCGTGTCATCAAATACATTATGGTTGCTGCTACAGTGCTCGCCATAGATGATGGCCGATGATTAGATGAGATATCTCTCGCGATGCCGTCTTGGATCGGTCGTCTAGAGATGGATCGACACATCGACCGTGCATTTTGTTTGTATGCTTGTGCGCAAGTCAGCAGTAGTACTGACGATGATGAACCGATGGGTCGACGTGATGCTGCACAGGAAGCTATCGACGCGTACGATCGTTTGGTGCTGCCGGCGCCGCCCGGCCCGAAACAGGTGCTCGCCTCGCCTTTCGGCGTGCAAGCCCGACGCCGCATTTAACCCTGGCCTCGCCGTCGCCGTCGCCCACGCGCGCGCGCGCTCCACCGATCACGCTAGCTAGGCTAGGATGACGACGACGTAACGTGTGCCTCAGTACACGTCCCGCTCCCGCATTCAATGGTCCGTTCAATCGGCTCCTCCCAACCGCATTGATGAGCGGATCAATCTCGTCGTCGCCGGAGACTTCGACGGCGCGAGTTACTCGCAACAGGGCCGGACGGGACCGCCCGGTGGCGATCGAACCCTTCTGTCCGGCACGCGTAGGGCGAGCTGGCCGCAGATCATACCGCACCAGTAATTCAAAGGTTTCAAGTTTGAATTGAATTGAACCAAGCCTCGGTCCACTTGCTTTGCTTGCCACAACGGAGCTGATGTGCATGCACGCGTGTCGCCGATCAAGGCTGAGCGAGGGGGCATTGATGGGGCGACGACCATACATATGCGCATTGATGGATGACGACGATCGACGGCGTCGTTTTCGGGTCACCTAATGCCATTTATGAGGTGATGTCGCGGCCTTTTCACACACTTTGGGATCCTCCAGGGGCCGGCCAACCGCCTCCTCACCCCTGTACTACTACTAGTTCTGTGATACTAGTACGTGTGTGGTGCACCAACCTCGGTGTGCAGTGCATGCGGCGCGCATGCATTGCATTGCGTTGCATGGTGGTGGGTGAACGACGACTGCTGACCGCGCGCAGTGGCAAACTCGTCTCGTTTTGCCCGGCCGACCACATCAAATCAAACTTTTTAACGACCCCGGAAAGCTCCCGAAAGTCTCGCTGCTGCCGTGAAAGCACTCCGGAAAGAGCTGCTCTCCTGGATGCATTTTATGACAACATACTTATTTGTAAAGACGCTGGGTTCAGCTTAGGCTTATTTTCTGAGGTCCCAGCTGGAACAATGTATATACGACCTTATTTTGTTTACCTTCTGTATTTTATTCAGACTTTTTATTTTATAAATTTATTTGAGAAAACTATTTTCGGTGCTCAATTTGCCTATTTGTCGGAATATCCTATGTGCCGCTTACTGCGGCGCATAGTAAGGGCTTTGAAAAGGGATCTAACCCGAGCGCGGGAGATGGGCCAGCCCACTTTTGGTATTATGTTTCTCTTTCTTCTTTCTCGTTCTTTTTTGTTTGTTTTGGACCAGAAAATACGTTTTTTCTTAAAGACCGAAAAATCTGGTGAACAATCCCTGGGAACGTTTTCCCCATCGAACGCCAAACTTGCCATGCCACTTATTATGACAACTTTGTAGGATTTGCCATGATAGGAGGCGAAACCTACCGTGTACCGCAAATAAAGCAGAAAAAAATGCAACTTTCGCAGAAAAATTGTTGTTCGTTCGGTCATTATCAAACAACTTTGAGGGTGTTTGCTGGGAGGCCTGAGAAATCTGACGCTCCCGAGTTACCATTCCTTTCTTTTATGTTTATTTTTCCTTTTATTTTCCAAAAAATGTTTTCCATAAGTTGTTCAAAATTTCAAAAAATCTTCCTGTTTTCCAGATTTATTTGTAATTTAAAAAATGTTTGAGGATTCCTGAAAATTTTGCTTTTCCAAAATTATTTGCAGTTTCAAAACATATTCTTATTATATTTATTTCCACATAAATTAAAAAAGGTTCGGGATTTTTCAGAAAATGTTCCTGTTAGCCATTTTCTTCACAATTCAAAAGAATGTTCTTGTTTTAGAAATTTATCACAAACTCAAAAAATGTTGACGTTTAAAAATAATTGGAAGTAAAAAATGATTGTGTTTAACAAAATAAAATAGATTTTTTTAAAAACCGGTTCGCTAGGGTCCGATTTGCTACATTGTCTCACGGTGCTGATGGGCGGGTCAAATCGGGCTCGCCTGTGTGCGTTGTGTTAGAATTTGCTGCAATGAGCGGCATATAGGAGGTCCCCGTTTTGTCTCTAGGGAGGTGTATTGTAAAGTATGTGCTGCCACTTCTTTTATGGAATGTTTATGCGCTAATACGTACTTTGTTTTTCCAGAAGGGTATGTGGGTTGATACTGACATGGTATATGAGCGCCACAGCGGGAAACCTCATGCTTGCCCTTGAACAAGCGTGCTCTTTGCCCTGGTTAGGCCCAGTAATAGGTTATGTTTTTTTTTTATCTCCTCCGCCCCCGCCCAATCAACACACACACAAAAAAAAAAACATTAATAAGGTCTGAATATTTCTCTGAACGCAATATTTTCTTTCAATCGGTATGGTACCCGTACTTGTCTGGTGAAAAGTCTTGTGCCGTTTCTCGCCTCCTGCGAGGCTGGGACTCCACACACATGGTTGAAGTACTATGACCACATAGGATGATTGATTGAGACTCTACTCTACGCTGAAAGTGCCATGAAATTCTGTAAAAACATATGAGTGTACTCCCTCCGTCCGCGAATAAGTGTACATCTACCTTTTGTCTTAAGTCAAAAATTTAAAATTTTGATCAATTTTATAGAGAAGAGTAGTAGCATATGTGAGATCAAATTGGTATATTACGAAACTACATTTCAAAATGAATCGGGTGATACTAATTTAGTGCCATAAATGCTGCTCCTGAAAGTCTCGCTGCTGCCGTGAAAGCACTCCGGAAAGTCTGAATGTACCATCCGCCGTCATACATCCTTCATGAAGACAGTAGCTTCTGTACGCAAGATTTTCTTTCAATTGGTACGGTACCCGTACTCGTCTGGTGCAAAAGTCTTGTGCCGTTTCTAACACTGAGAGCTAGCGTCTCGCCTCCTGCGAGGGTTGGGACTCATGGTTGCAGTACTATGACCACATAGGATGATTGATTGAGACTCTACGCTAAAACTGCCATGAAAATCACTTAAAACATACGTGCATACATGGAAGGAACATGCGGGGCATGTGACCGTTGGACCGTTGACTGGCAGATTGTGCGTTCATGCGTGCATGGCTGTGGAAAACGTGGGGCTATGTTTTCTACTCCATACATTTGAAAATAAATGTCGCTTATTTCGGAATGGAGGGAGTATATGCAAGTGACTTCTTCTTCTTCATCTTCTTCTTGTGTAAATTAGTGTTAAACCTGGCCTTTGCACGACAGTGGAAGTAGGAATGTCATGTGCCCAGGTATTCTTTTCTTTCTTTCTTTTTTTTTGAAAAAATGAAAGCATATATTCTTGCATGCCTGAACTTGGGTCTAGTGCACACGTATGTTACTTCTGTAGCTCTGTCCACATGCTACTAACACGCATAGTTCTTTTTACAAAGCGGTAGTAGTACAATACAATGTATATATGCCACCTCTCCGCTCACCGCCGCCGCCATTCACTCCGGCCAATCCCCACCTCTCCACTCCCGGCCGGTTCATGAATCTCTTGTCTTTTCTTTCGCGTCGTCCGCCTCACGAACTTCTTCTTTTTCCTCGCCTTCAATCCCAGTACGGACTACGGACCACAAAGGCCGGAGTTTTTCTTTCCATCGCCGCCACCACTCCTTAGTTACCACGCCGGCGAGTCGGCGACGCTTGGGAAAACAGCAGCCCAGAGCATGTGGGGGAGGGGCGGCGGAGCCTCGCGCGCTCCGGCTCAGCCCTCTCGTCCGTGCCATTGCGGTTCACCGCTCTCACTTCTGCAGCCTGCAGGTGGAATCCCCACTCAATTCCTCCTCGCCGGCATGGCATGGTGTCACCGACCGGAGCTCATACCACCCGCATTATTAGTTGCACACTCGATGCCGACGTGGAAACTCAGCACCCTCCGCTGAGAACGAATACGACGGAGACGTCAGCATCATTCATGCCGAAAGACACTGGCTTGGACCGGCCGGTCGTCCTGCAGCCTCGCCGGACCTCGTTCGTGGCGTCATGCTCCTTGTCCCGCGGTCTCGCGACATCCACCGCGTTCGGTCGAGCCAGCGGCCCATTACCGTGCACGGTAGTTACAGCAAAAAAATTGCAGCATCGCTGTCGCCGCCGGTCACGGCCAACATCGTAGCGGATAACATCTCCGCGCATTGCCCTGACTACCGGCTCCAACAAAAAAGCTTGCAAAAACGGCGGAGGCTTGCCGGCGGCGGAGGAGCACCTCGCCTCTCTCACTGCTGCACCTAAATTGCAGAGATCCACATGCAGCCGCCCGTCTTAGCGACGCTCCGGCCAAGCACACCACCAAAAACCGACGCGTCTTCCGATCAAGGTCGGCGCCTTTTCCGATGGCAAGAAGCAGACCGCCGCACAAACAAACACAGCCTTGGGCTCCGACAACGCTAGCTTGGTGACTCACGCGGCGACGAGCTACCTCGGGTCCTCGACGGCATGGCATCACGCAGCCATGGCACCGACCGGAGCTCACATCGGCTGCACGCTCGCGCGATGCCGACGTGGACCTCCATCGCCACCCTCTGCTGCGCAGGAATGAATAATACGACGGAGACATCAACATCTTGGCCAAAGACTCTGCCTTGGACACCGCTTCTCGTGCAGCAGAACCTCGTTGGTTGCTGGCGTCGTCCATGCATGTCCACCACCGCGTCCCCGGGGCGGAGCTGGACGAACGAGCCGGATACTGGCCAGGACCTCGTTGCTCTGCGGGTCGCCCATGAACCGCACCGCGGACACGCGGCAGGGGGCGAGCGCGGCCGGCTGTCTGATGTGAGGCCGACAAGCTGCCATGGCTGGCCTGCACCACGTCGTCGGAGTAGCGCAGCCGCGGGAGGCACCAGAGGCCGTCGGACACTAAACATGTGCTTGTTTCTGCGCTCATCTGCTTCTTGCCGTCAGATGGTACATGGACGAACGAGATGGTGCCACGTCCCTCTGACATGCATGCATAGTTTTTTTTAGAGTCAATTACACCGGTGGTGCTTGAACTTGGCGCAAACGGTCACTTTGATGCTAGAACTTGCGGCATACATCGAACTGGTGTAACAACTTGGCTCGGGCGTACAAATACGGTGCAAACCTCGGCTGTGTACGCCCGAGCCGCTGATTAGGCGCGCCAACGTGGCAGGGTCCCGCCGTCAGTGAACCCAAGACAGACAGGAGGGCGTGTGGCCAGTTTTTTTTGCGTAAACCACCTTGAATTATTATTTTCCCACAAAAAGGCCCTGTCGACGTTGGAAGATGGCATTTCAATTTTTTCCGACTCTATAGCCAGTGGACCCCATGTGTACATACTGAGAATTATTAACAAGAAAAAAAGGAGGCCTCCACGTCTTGAACGTGTGACCCTTGCCCATGTCACAGTCTGGCTGCTACACCATTCAGTCTTCAGTACTTCAGATAAGTTTTTGTATTCATCAATTTGAATATTAAATATAAGCAGCACATGTATACTTTTCTATTAAATAAACATTTTAAATGTCCATATTTAATAAACAATTTTATATAATAGATGTGTGTATGTTTAAATGTTTTTATCTACTAATCATTGTTTGTATGTCTAACATTTATAAAAATAAATATTTGAACATTATTTTAATTACTTATGTTTCACAAATATTTCAAGAAGAATTAGCGCGTGCAAATGGGCTGCACTATCTGCAGCCAATTTAAGCCCCACTTGTATCATCCTTATACTACATTAACAGCTGTTATCCTTGTTAGACATCCGAATGTAATTGGTGCAGTGGCTATGAGCACGAGCGCCCTAACAGTAGGTCGTCGTGTTGAATTCTCAAAAAAAAAGGTCACGTGTTGGAGTGTAGGAGTCTAACATTTTCCCTTTTAATTCCCACAAAAAAAACGTTTTCCCTTTTAATTTTCACATCGGGACTCACCTGTCATACAGCAAACAAAATAAAATACCATCTACCACGTGGACAGGGTCTTTTTTTTGTGAGAAATTAAAAATGTCGAGGTTTTTCTGCAAAAAGAAAAAACAGGCCACACACTTCTAGTCTTTGACAAAGGACCCCATGCCACGCTGGCGGCCAAGTCAGCGTTGATTTCGTATCCAAATGCGGTTAGCACTGTATTTGCACACCTGAGCCAAGTTATTGCACCAGTTCAATGTATGCCACAAGTTCTAGCACCAAAGTGACCTTTTGCGCCAAGTTCAAGCACCACCGGTGTAATTGACTCTTTTTTTTACTAATAGTATAAGTTAGAGGATGTCGTTCCACCTCGGACGGACGTGTGCTGCATGCATGCTATCCGGTGACTATTCGCACGCTTACTGATATTGATTCACTCTCTAATTCTACTAGCAAACAAACACCAATAACTTCCTCATTTTCCAATTATTACTAATAATTAAATGATCTCATTCTTTTACAAACTGCCATGAAAAAATGCTAGTAGTTGCCTTGTAACACATACACCGGAGAGCTTCCATGGGGTTAATAAAGTGAGATGTCACATTCTTAAAAGAAAATCTCCTCCTCCTCAAAAGCGAACAGCAATACGTGGCTGTCTTTCCTACCCCATTCTCGTTTTTGTTATGTTCAACGTATTGGTTGGAGTTGTGTGGCAGTGGCGATGTCCCTTAGTAGAAATAATGTCTCCCACATTTCATACCCGTCTCGATGGTGCGAATTGCATCGCCGGAGAAAGTGTGGAGGGGTGTCTCCGTCCAGATCTCGCGGGTTTCGGTCAATGTTGGATCTGTTTGGATCCAATTTTGTTCGTGAGATTACAGGTTTGATCTCTACAACTCTTCATCGGCGATTGTTGCTACTCTATTGCGCTGGTCCTTTGAGGCCTCAGCACGACGATTTTCTGACCGTCTACTACAACAAGGTTTGCTAGTCAATTCACATAAAATCGTAGGACACGACTTTACCAACTTTGCCGCCTCGGTGTTCAAAAAACAAAAGTTTGCCACCCCCGGCTTTCTCAAGAAAAAAAGACCACCTCTGACAAAAAATAAAATGTATCATCTGATTCATTTTCTCGTTAGTACGTACACGCCTATCACTTGGTCAACGAATCGTAGCTTTTTGGACTCCATGATGCGACTTGGTTCAACAACTGGTAGTTACCGGTAACGATAAAGGGTGGGTGACAACATGAAGTGATGTCGGACACTTAGATGAGAAGGAGCGAACAGTCGTGCGAATTGAGGCCTACCAAACAAACGACGAGCCGGCTTGGTGAAGCAAAAGCAATATAGGGCGCGAGGGAACATGCGTCACTTACTAGAGCAAGTGAGATGTTACAGACAACTAGGTGAGTTAGATGACACCATGTGGCAATGCCGGTCACTAAACCTAGCAAGTATTTTCTTTAGCGGTAATGATATGGAGTGGACAACGAAACGAAGAGGCACGGGACGCTTAGCTGAGCAAGCTAGGCGCTGGTTTAGTGGCATCGATAACGAAACAAAGTGAAGTTGAACACTACATAGGCAAATAGCTATGGCGGTGTGCATAACTACCCTTGGTGGTAGAAATCACACTCTCGATTTTGAATTTATTCATCTTATGGTTAGAAAAGGACACATCGTCAAGCTTCTCATTTCAATGTAATTTGTTCGTTGTAAATCAACCTTTTAAAGGATGTCCATGTTATTTTTAGAATCTTTTTTGTTTTATGAAATAAAATAGCAAATGCATGTTATTACATTTGTTTTCCGCCTATGTTTAACTTAGAATCTTCACACATATTTTTGAGATAATTAATGTCATATAATTCTAGATATGCTCCATGTGGTATAAATATGTGAGGTTGGAAGTTGCAGATCACTAAAAACCACTCCCGCCATCCGAAATTACTTGTTGAAGAAATGAATGTATCTAAATGTATTTTAGTTCTAGACACATCCAACTTTTTTCCCTTTTACTCCCAAAAGTTTCCCGCCCAATTTGTCGCGCCATGTTTTCCCCACCCAATATGAACCTTCTTGAAGAAAAACTTTCTCGATGTGTGTTTATTGCCATGTACCTCTCACCCGAAAGTTTCACACCCATACATATATTGTGTGTTTATTGCCATGTATCTATCACCATGGTGTGTTTCTCGCTTGATATGTGCTACCTGTAATCTACCCACCAATTTTTTTGCATTCAAAAGTTTCCCTATAAATTTCTTACCTTGTGTGTTTCCCGCTCAATTTTTTCATGCCTTTTATTATTCCCCCAAAAGAAAAGTGGGGCCCACATGGCAGAAGAAATTTGTGGTTGCAGTTAAAATCAAATCAACATCATGTTCTTTCATACATTAATATGACCTTGTTCTTTTAGTTTTATAACATACCCCCTTAAGAAGCTTAAGCCAAAGTGGTGGGGAACTGTAAAAAAAACTTTGGCGGGTTTTACTGGAAGCAAGGGAGTGATCCGCGTGACTTGAGATCTCTGCCGTCTGATCTAAAAGAGAGCGACGGTTGGGATTGGCTTGATAGAGGCAATATGTGGGAGAAGATAAGATGTCGGTACGACCAATAGAATAATATAAATAGTATTTTTCACGTCCCGCGTGTGGCGAAATGGTTCGCGGTTCCGGACTTAAAATGAAGTAGACTCCCGCCTTTGTCGAAATACGTCCCGCCTCCTCAGTCACAAGACCGCCGAAATGTTTCGCGGTTCCGGACTTCAAATGAAAAGAGAAAAGGAGAGAGAGATAGAGAGAGGGGGGCTTGTAACCTAACCACACCCGCAGTCCAAGCCCGCTCATGCACATCTTCCTCTCTCCCCCGATTCCCAAATCGCCGCCGCCCCACCCACCGCCCACCTCGGTGCCGTGCGCCGCCGCCGCCGCCGCACCCCACCCTCTCCCTTTCTCACCCACCTTCTCTCCCTTGGCCAGGACTGCCTTCCCGCGGAAGGATCCCGTCGGCATCGAGCAGCCGCTTCTCCCCCTTCGACTGGTGAGCAGCAGCCCAAACCAGCCGCCGCTCCCGCCGGCGACCTCTGTTCTGTTCTGTTGGTGAAGCTCGGCGCCGCCGCTCCCACCGCCGACGTCCACCACTGCTCCGTGCCCCCCACTGCCGCCGCCCCCACCCTCACCCACCTTCTCTCCATTCCCTTGGCCGGTGCTGACAGTCGTGCGGCCGCGGTGGCGGTTCCAGATCCGCGACGCCCCACCTCTGGCTCGTCAACGGGCGTGTTCCACAAGCAGGGCTTCGAGCCGACCGCTACCAATCTTGGCGCCGGCAGCCTGTAGCTGTCGGTCCACCATCAGCGCCTCGGAGGCGAGGCTCTCCCTCTAATGCGGGTCGAACGGCGTGGGGTCACGAATGTCAGGCCCGTCGCGCAGGTCGTCAGCGTGCGCTGCGTCAACGTCGACGGCAGGCTGCTCGCCCATCTCCTCCTTACCCTCCAAATAACCAGCAAGCTCGAGGAGACCTCCAACGCAGGGGTAAGCAAAACACCGCGACTTTCTCTGCTCCCTTCTCCTCCCTCCAGGTTCGGGGTGGTACAGGATCCCATTTTCAACTTGTTTGCTTTATGTTCAATCTTGGTTCCTGCAATCATGCCATGGTTGCTTTGTTCTTTCAAGTTGGTGTTGTGCAGGAGAACAACATACCCTCAGATGTTGCTAGTTGGGCATAATATTCTTAATTTGATGAATGTCCAATAGAGATAAGATGGTCCAAGATCTATGAAAAAAATGTTCTTGTCTTGATGAATGCCCGCTTGACTAATTTTTGATATCTTAGCAGTTCAAACTTTATGGTATGCTTTGCTACTCCCTCCGATCCGAATTAATTGATGCAGCCTATATAAAATGTCCATTTTACATTCTACAGAGGTTGCGTCAATTAATTCGGATTGGAGGGAGTACCAAAATTTTGTACAGTACTTCACTTGTTCACTGCTATCAGATTACCCGTCCCGCAATATGTAAGGTGGGCCGTGTTTTTGTTAATTAGATTATATATCCACTAGTTGTCTCAAATGTTTGCTTCTGGCAATAGTTGTAATATTCAGAAGGGCTCGATAACTTGCTGCGACGGGCCAAGAGATGAGCTTGCGGAGTTTTTGTCCCTGAGTTACACACATAAGAAGCACGCCGAGTAAATTTTTTGTCGTCTAGTACGTTTAGCTGGTCGTGTTGTATCACCTGTTTTATTCAATTTTATTTTATTGACAAATGTTTGTTGTATCACCTGTTGGCACCAGTAAAGTTATTTATTAAACATCATGCTTACAACATGCATTGTTAATGTGAGGCAACACATCTTGTCAATGGCCCAAAAGCACGTAGTTGAAAACCATTTTGAGGCCATTTCGTGGTGTTCAGCTTTTTAGTTCATTGTGCTTTGCTTGTGTTGCCTCAACCTTGCAATCTGGATTTAAATGGTTAATTATCTTGGAACCTGAATGATTTCATCATTTTTAGTTTGCTGAATGTTATTCATTAGCACTACTTAGGTCGAGTGGCAGTAATGTATTCTTCTGAGATATTTTGTACAGCATGATAGTGTATAAGCTTCTTCCAGAACTTGCAAATTCACACTTGGGGTACCTATGTTGGTCTATGTGTGTTTTGCATGCATCGGCAGCTACTACTCCCGTGCATTACCATAAACTATGAGTGGCATCATATCTATTGTAAGATTGGCCTAAGAGCAAATCTGTTGCTGCTTCTGGTTGATTACAACTTCTAGGACCAAATGTGCGGACTACCAAAGTCTTTTTTTTGAAACGCATGATTAGTTTCTCATTGATTGTATTTTGGGCTGTACATCTCACTGGAGTTAAGGGGCATAATATTTCTGTTCACCCAAGACATATGCGATTCTTTGTAAACCGACCACTGCTATAAACTGGTTTTCCATTTTATGTTATATTCCTGAAAGTTTCTGCAATTGTATCACTTCATGTCAAATTGAAGTTTTCATTGTTGGTGCTCTGCTTGAAGGTGTTCATTTATTAAAATATGGTATGATCAATGGAGAGGCATTGTTTATAGTGCCAATAGCTTTTATGCCCCCTTCTTTTTTGCATTTAGCATATGGAACAGTCATACTGAATTGGCTATGGTAATGCCATACAGGGCTAAGGAAGGTGTAAATTATGCCATTTATCTCGGAGGACTGAACTTTAGGGTCTTGAGGGGTGAAATTTGTATGGGGTCTGTAACAGAAGGTTGAAATTCAAGCCATCCCTAAGGAGTTGATGGGTACAAGTCAGGTACCTTTCTTGCTGTATTATTTCTATGTTTGTAAGATAATATGTTTTTGGTACATATTTCTGAGGATTAACTCAACATTGTTACCTTGACAGGCAAGTCCTTCTTATTCCTCCGGTCCTTCCCTGAACCGGGCGCGGTGTTGAAGCTTGTGCAGCCCAACAAGACTACCACCGATGCACTCCTACTGGAGACCATCAAGCAGGTACAGAGGGATCTCGTTTCCACCATAATGCAGGCTCATGAATTTCGGGGTGCGCCTGAAGATTGCAGTCACCTTTTCTGAGTAATGCTTCTATTACCAAAATGATTTTTTTCCTGAAAAACCTTGAATATCTGAGTCATGTAGCAATTAAACTGGTGGTAGAATGTTTGTATGCAGATGTAGCGTCATGGGATAGGATTGAGTGCACCGTAGTTCTATTTTTGTGGGTTTGGTTCTGCCTTTGTCTCGTTACTGTTTAGAATGTAACATAACTGAATCACTCCAAAGAAGGAAGGGTGAAATAGGAGGACTTTTGGACAGTGTACTGCACATCTTGTCTACTAATGTGAGATAGCCTGTGTTTCTGCTAAGTTAGGAATCAAAATAGTGAGATCATGGTAGCTTATTGTACGGAATGAACATAAACTTGTTGTAACTGCGATCATGCCGTGGCGAAAAAAATGTTTTTTTCTCCACCATCGTCTCTTAATGTAACTGCTGGATCTCTTCCATTTGATTTGATTCTCTCTTGCATAAGGCTTGCTTGGCTTTGATCTTCCATGGTTAGTCAATTAACCAAATCATTTGGTTTTGTTTCGGACTTAATGTGGTTTAGCCAGTCTGTAGAAATAAGTGTACACAGATGGTGTTAGTTTGGTCGTGAGTCGTGGCTGTTGAGGTTAGGTTTAAGCTTTTGCTTTTGGTGGTCGAAGTTAGTAAGTATCCCCTCCGTCCCAAATTACTTGTCTTATATTTGTTTAGATACGGATGTATCTAGATACATTTTAGTGTTAGATTCATCCGTATCTAGACAAATCTAAGACAACCCTTTTTGGGACGGAGGGAGTAGATAGTACTGTACTTGGTCGATCCTCCGTTCCTTGGTATGAGCTGGCTGCGGCTTGGCCGAAAATCTGCATGTGCTATTTATATATACACGCGTGTGTAACTGTTTATGTGTGTTCTGCATGCATCGGTAGCTACTGCTCGAGTGCATTACTTGAAACTATGTGTGGCATCTGTTCACCCAAGACATATATGATTATTTGTAACAAACGCAGCTATAAACTGTTTTCCATTTTCTATTTTTTTTCTGAAAGTTCCTGCGATTGGATCACTTAACGTCAAATTGAACTTTTCATCTCCATTATTCTAGTGGATCACTTGATGTTAAATTTCAGAAGTAAATAGAATAGCATGCTAGTTGATTCAGATTAATCTCTTTCCTAGTATCCATAGCCCATACTACTGTTTACTAATTCCTAAAACTATTTAACATGCTATGCTTTCTTCAGAACTGTTTCTGCCAATCAGATTATTGCTTTATGCCATTGGAGACTTTCTGTATTGTCATAAACAAAGCTTTTGCTGTTATCTACACAGGTGTGCAATATATCCGCCAGTGGTCAAAATGGATGTGCCGGTGGATGGTTGGTTTGAGCATGTCGTTCTTTCTGAAGGAAATATGCCCTAGAGGCAATAATAAAGTTATTATTTATTTCCCTATATCATGATAAATGTTTATTATTCATGCTAGAATTGTATTAATCGGAAACATAATACATGTATGAATACATAGACAAACAGAGTGTCACTAGTATGCCTCTACTTGACTAGCCTGTTGATCAAAGATGGTTATGTTTTCTAGCCATAGACATGAGTTGTCATTTGATTAACGGGATCACATCATTAGGAGAATGATGTGATTGATTGACATGAACCATTCTGTTAGCTTAGCACCCGATCGTTTAGTATGTTGCTATTGCTTTCTTCATGACTTATACATGTTCCTATGACTATGAGATTATGCAACTCCTGTTTGCCGGAGGAACACTTTGTGTGCTACCAAACGTCACAACATAACTGGGTGATTATAAAGGAGCTCTACAGGTGTCTCCAAAGGTAGATGTTGGGTTGGCGTATTTCGAGATTAGGATTTGTCACTCCGAATGTCGGAGAGGTATCTCTGGGCCCTCTCGGTAATGCACATCACATAAGCCTTGCAAGCATTGCAACTAATGAGTTAGTTGTGAGATAATGTATTACGGAACGAGTAAAGAGACTTGCCGGTAACGAGATTGAACTAGGTATTGAGATACCGACGATCGAATCTCGGGCAAGTAACATACCGATGACAAAGGGAACAACGTATGTTGTTATGCGGTCTGACCGATAAAGATCTTCGTAGAATATGTGGGAGCCAATATGAGCATCCAGGTTCCGCTATTGGTTATTGACCGGAGACATGTCTTGGTCATGTCTACATTGTTCTCGAACCGTAGGGTCCGCACGCTTAAGGTTTCGATGACAGTTATATTATGAGTTTATGAGTTTTGATGTACCGAAGGAGTTCGGAGTCCCGGATGAGATCGGGAACATGACGAGGAGTCTCGAAATGGTCGAGACGTAAAGATCGATATATTGGACGACTATATTCGGACATCGGAAAGGTTCTGAGTGATTCGGGTATTTTCGGGAGTACCGGGGAGTTACGGGAACACGGGGGAAGAAGTATATGGGCCTTATTGGGCTTTAGGGGAGAGGGAGAGGCAGGCCGCGCGCCCCCCCATTGGCTAGTCCGAATTGGACTAGGGGGAGGGGCGGCGCCCCCTCCTTCCTTCTCTTCCCTCTTCCCCTTCCTTGTCTCCTACTCCTAATACATGGAAGGACTCCTAGTTGGACTAGGAAAGGGGGAATCCTACTCCTGGTGGGAGTAAGACTCCCCTAGGGCGCGCCATAGAGAGGGCCGGCCCTCCCCTCCTCCACTCGTTTATATACGGGGGCAGGGGGCACCCCATAGACACACAAGTTGATCCTCGTGATCGTTCCTTAGCCGTGTGCAGTGCCCCTCTCCACCATATTCCACCTCGGTCATATCGTTGCAGTGCTTAGGCGAAGCCCTGCGTCGGTAGAACATCATCATCGTCATCACGCCGTCGTGCTGACGGAACTCATCCCCGAAGCTTTGCTGGATCGGAGCCCGGGGAGCGTCATCGAGCTGAACGTGTGCTAAGAACTCGGAGGTGCCGGAGTAACGATGCTTGGATCGGTTGGACCGGGAAGACGTACAACTACTTTCTCTACGATTGCGTCAACGCTTCCCTTCGGTCTACGAGGGTACGTAGACAACACTCTCCCCTCTCGTTGCTATGCATCACCATGATCTTGCGTGTGTGTAGGAATTTTTTTGAAATTACTACGTTCCCCAACAGTGGTATCAGAGCGTAGGTTTTTATGGTTTGATGTTATATGCACGAGTAGAACACAAGTGAGTTATGGACGATATAATTCATACTGCCTACCAGCATGTCATACTTTGGTTCGGCGGTATTGTTGGATGAAGCGGCCCGGACCGACATTACGCGTACGCTTACGCGAGACTGGTTCTACCGACGTGCTTTGCACACAGGTGGCTGCTCAAGTGAGACAAGTTGCTGCTCAAGTGAAGAAGCCCATGTCTGGATCTAAGCCTGAGACTGAGTGCTTCTACTGCAAAGGGACTGGTCACTAGAAGCAGAACTACCCCAAGTAATTGGTGGATAAGAAGGATGGCAAAGTGAACAAAGGTATATTGGATATACATGTTATTGATGTGTACTTTACTAGTGTTTATAGCAACCCCTAAGTATTTGATACTAGTTCAGTTGCTATGATTAGTAACTTGAAATGGGAGTTGCAGAATAAATAGAGACTAGTTAAGGGTGAAGTGACGATGTGTGTTGGAAGTAGTTCCAAGATTGATAGGATCATCATCGCACACTCCCTATACTTTCGGGATTAGTGTGGAACCTAAATAAGTGTTATTTGGTGTTGAGCATGAATATGATTTGATCATGTTTATTGCAATACGGTTATTCATTTAAGTAAGAGAATAAATTGTTGTTCTATTTACATGAATAAAACCTTATATGGTTACACACCCAATGAAAATGGTTCGTTGGATCTCGATCGTAGTGATACACATATTCATAATGTTGAAGCCAAAAGATGCAAAGTTAATAATGATAGTGCAACTTATTTGTGGCACTGCCGTTTAAGTCATATTGGTGTAAAGCGCATGAAGAAACTCCATGCAGATGGGATTTTGGAATCACTTGATTATGAATCACTTGATGCTTGCGAACCATGTCTCTTGGGCAAGATGACTAAAATGCCGTTCTCCGGAACAATAGAGCGAGCAACTGACTTATTGGAAATAATACATACTGATGTATGCAATCCGATGAGTGTTGAGGCTCGCGGCAAGTATCATTATTTTCTGACCTTCACAGATGATTTGAGCAGATATGGGTATATCTACTTGATGAAACATAAGTCTGAAACGTTTGAAAAGTTGAAAGAATTTCAGAGTGAAGTGGAAAATCATCGTGACAAGAAAATAAAGTTTCCACGATCTGATCACAGAGACGAATATTTGAGTTACGAGTTTGGTCTTCAATTAAAACAATGTGGAATAGTTTCACAAAATCATGCCACCTGGAACACCTCATCATAATGGTGTGTCCGAACGTCATAACCGTACTTTATTGGATATAGTGCAATCTATGATGTTTCTTACCGATTTACCACTATCGTTTTTGGGGTTATGCATTAGAGACAGCTGCATTCACGTTAAAAAGGGGCACCATCTAAGTCCGTTGAGACGACACAATATAAACTATGGTTTGGCAAGAAACCAAAGTTGTCGTTTCTTAAAGTTTGGGGTTGCGATGCTTATAAGAAAAAGTTTCATCATGATGAAGCTCAAACCCAAATCGGAGAAATATGTCTTCATAGGATACCCAAAGGAGACAGTTGGGTACACCTTCTATCACAGATCCGAAGGCAAGACATTCGTTGCTAAGAATGGATCCTTTCCAGAGAAGGAGTTTCTCTCGAAAGAAGTGAGTGGTAGGAAAGTAGAACTTGATAAGGTAACTGTACCTGCTCCCTTATTGGAAAGTAGTTCATCACAAAAATCTGTTCCTGTGACTACTACACCAATTAGTGAGGAAGATAATGATGATGATCATGTAACTTCGGATCAAGTTACTACCAAACCTTGTAGGTCAACCAGAGTGAGATCCGCACCAGAGTGGTACGGTAATCCTATTCTGGAGGTCATGTTACTTGACCATGACGAACCTACGAACTATGAGGAAGCGATGATGAGCCCAGATTCCGCGAAATGGTTTGAGGCCATGAAATCTGAGATATGATCCATGTATGAGAACAAAGTATGGACTTTGATGGATTTGCCCGATGATCGGCAAGCCATAGAAAATAAATGGATCTTCAAGAGGAAGACAGACGCTGATAGTAGTGTTACTATCTACAAAGCTAGAATTGTCGCAAAAGATTTTCGACAAGTTCAAGGTGTTGACTACGATGAGAGTTTCTCACTCGTATCTATGCTTAAGTCTGTCCGAATCATGTTAGCAATTGCCGCATTTTATGAAATCTGGCAAATGGATAAACAAAACTGCATTCCTCAATGGATTTATTAAAGAAGAGTTGTATACGATGCAACTAGAAGGTTTTGTCGATCCTAAAGGTGTTAACAAAATATGCAAGCTCCAGCGATCCATCTATGGACTGGTGCAAGCATCTCGGAGTTGGAATATACGCTTTGATAAGTTGATCAAAGCATATAGTTTTATACAGACTTGCGGTGAAGCCTGTATTTACAAGAAAGTGAGTGGGAGCACTACAGCATTTCTGATAAGTATATGTAAATGACATATTGTTGATCAGAAATAATGTAGAATTATTCTGCGAAGCATAAAGGAGTATTTGAAAGGAGTTTTTCGAAGAAGAACCTCGGTGAAGCTGCTTACATATTGAGCATCAAGATCTATAGAGATAGATCAAGACGCTTGATAAGTTTTTTTTAATGAGTACATACCTTGACAAGATTTTGAAGTAGTTCAAAATGGAACAGTCAAAGAAAGAGTTCTTGCTTGTGTTACAAGGTGTGAAATTGAGTAAGACTCAAAACTCGAGCACGGCAGAAGATAGAAAGAGAATGAAAGTCATTCCCTATGCCTTGGCCATAGGTTCTATAAAGTATGCCATGCTGTGTACCAGATCTATTGTATACCCTACACTGATTTTAGCATGGGAGTACAATAGTGATCTAGGAGTAGATCACTGGACAGCGGTCAAAATTATCCTTAGTGGAATAAGGATATGTTTCTCGGTTATGGAGGTGACAAAAAGGTTCGCCGTAAAGGGTTACGTCGATGCAAATTTTGACACTGATCTGGATGACTCTAAGTCTCGATCTAGATACATATTGAAAGTGGCAATTAGCTAGAGTAGCTCCGTGCAGAGCATTGTAGACATAGAAAATTGCAAAATACATAACGGATCTGAATGTGAAAGACCCGTTGACTAAGATTCTCTCACAAGCAAAACATGATCACACCTTAGTACTCTTTAGGTGTTAATCACATAGCGATGTGAACTAGATTACTGAATCTAGTAAACCCTTTGGGTGTTGGTCACATGATGATGTGAACTATGGGTGTTAATCACATCGTGATGTGAACTATTGCTGTTAAATCACATGGCGATGTGAACTAGATTATTGACTCTAGTGCAAGTGGGAGACTGAAGGAAATATGCCCTAGAGGCAATAATAAAGTTATTATTTATTTCCTTATATCATGATAAATGTTTATTATTCATGCTAGAATTGTATTAATCGGAAACATAATACATGTGTGAATACATAGACAAACAGAGTGTCACTAGTATGCCTCTACTTGACTAGCCTGTTGATCAAAGATGGTTATGTTTCCTAGCCATAGACATGAGTTGTCATTTGATTAACGGGATCACATCACTAGGAGAATGATGTGATTGACATGACCCATTCCGTTAGCTTAGCACCCGATCGTTTAGTATGTTGCTATTGCTTTCTTCATGACTTATACATGTTCCTATGACTATGAGATTACGCAACTCCCGTTTGCCGGAGAAACACTTTGTGTGCTACCAAACGTCACAACGTAACTGGGTGATTATAAAGGAGCTCTACAGGTGTCTCCAAAGGTAGATGTTGGGTTGGCGTATTTTGAGATTAGGATTTGTCACTCCGAATGTCGGAGAGGTATCTCTGGGCCCTCTCGGTAATGCACATCACATAAGCCTTGCAAGCATTGCAACTAATGAGTTAGTTGTGAGATAATGTATTACGGAACGAGTAAAGAGACTTGCCGGTAACGAGATTGAACTAGGTATTGAGATACCGACGATCGAATCTCGGGCAAGTAACATACCGATGACAAAGGGAACAACGTATGTTGTTATGCGGTCTGACCGATAAATATCTTCGTAGAATATGTAGGAGCCAATATGAGCATCCAGGTTCCGCTATTGGTTATTGACCGGAGACATGTCTTGGTCATGTCTACATTGTTCTCGAACCGTAGGGTCCGCACGCTTAAGGTTTCGATGACAGTTATATTATGAGTTTATGAGTTTTGATGTACCGAAGGAGTTCGGAGTCCCGGATGAGATCGGGAACATGACGAGGAGTCTCGAAATGATCGAGACGTAAAGATCGATATATTGGACGACTATATTCGGACATCGGAAAGGTTCTGAGTGATTCGGGTATTTTCGGGAGTACCGGGGAGTTACGGGAATACGGGGGGAAGAAGTATATGGGCCTTATTGGGCTTTAGGGGAGAGGGAGAGGCAGGCCGCGCGCCCCCCCATTGGCTAGTCCGAATTGGACCAGGGGGAGGGGCGGCGCCCCCTCCTTCCTTCTCTTCCCTCTTCCCCTTCCTTGTCTCCTACTCCTAATACATGGAAGGACTCCTAGTTGGACTAGGAAAGGGGGAATCCTACTCCCGGTGAGAGTAGGACTCCCCTAGGGCGCGCCATAGAGAGGGCCGGCCCTCCCCTCCTCCACTCCTTTATATACGGGGGCAGGGGGCACCCCATAGACACACAAGTTGATCCTCGTGATCGTTCCTTAGCCGTGTGCAGTGCCCCTCTCCACCATATTCCACCTCGGTCATATCGTTGCAGTGCTTAGGCGAAGCCCTGCGTCGGTAGAACATCATCATCGTCATCACGCCGTCGTGCTGACGGAACTCATCCTCGAAGCTTTGCTGGATCGGAGCCCGGGGAGCGTCATCGAGCTGAACGTGTGCTAAGAACTCGGAGGTGCCGGAGTAACGGTGCTTGGATCGGTTGGACCGGGAAGACGGACAACTACTTCCTCTATGATTGCGTCAATGCTTCCGCTTCGGTCTACGAGGGTACGTAGACAACACTCTCCCCTCTCGTTGCTATGCATCACCATGATCTTGCGTGTGCGTAGGAATTTTTTTGAAATTACTACGTTCCCCAACACTTTCCTGCAATGCCACAATGGGCCATCGTTTGGACCGAGCATGAAGGACAGAAAGCTTTGGATGTAAGTCCTAGTGCTTGTACATAAAACAAGATTATGTTGCGCTGGTGCTATTTCATGATCTCTTCTTATGTTTTTTTGGATTTGAGCTTAAGTCTTGTCCTTGTGTAGGATTCGATACAACATCATCACCGATTGAATGGAGAGGAGAAGGGGTTCATTATTCCAGCCAAGCCAAGGTGGGTGCTTTCCCTGTTTTGTGCTCATGCAATTGTGGGAATGCTATGTGTGTTGTTAATTCTGTGCTGGCCATCGTGCCACTGTGACTTCTATGGTTTCATGGTCTATGAGGCCTCTTTTGCGCCTCTTTACTTCTACATAGCACTTCATTGTGGTGCACCTCCAAAGACTACATAACAGTAGCAGCTGAAATTCTAATTTTATAGCTGATGGTACTTTGTGGTCCACTTGTTGTAGAAGCAGCGCTACTTGATGTACAAGTCTTGTACTCCCTCCGTTCCTAAATATTTGTCTTTGTAGAGATTTCAACAAGTGACTACATTCGGAGCAAAATAGTGAATCTACACTCTAAAATATGTCTATATACATCTGTATGTGTTAGTCCATTTAAAATCTCTAAAAAGACAAATATTTAGGAACGGAGGGAGTAGTAGCTAGCATATAAGCCCGCTGGTGCTCTTCTTGTTGGAGAACGTTGCAGAAAACAAAAAATTTCCTACGGTTTCACCAAGATCCATCTATGAGTTCATCTAGCAACGAGTGATCGGATGCATCTACATAACTTTGTAGATCGCGAGCGGAAACGTTCAAAAGAACGGGGATGAAGTAGTCGTACACGACGTGATCCAAATCACCGGAGATCCTAGCACCGAACGGACGGCACCTCCGCATTCAACACACGTACGGTCAGCGTAACGTCTCCTCCTTCTTGATCCAGCAAGGGGAGAGGAGAGGTTGAGGAAGATGGCTCCAGCAGCAGCACGACGGCGTGGTGGTGATGGAGCTGCAGTACTCCGGCAGGGCTTCGCCGAGCTCTATGGAGGAGGAGGTGTTGGAGAGGGAGAGGGAGGCGCCAAGGCAAAGGGTGCAGCTGCCCCCCTCCCCTCCCCCCTTTATATAGGCCCCTGGGGGGGGGGGGGGCGCCGGCCCTGGGAGATTGGATCTCCCAAGGGGGGCGGCGGCCAAGGGCTGGAGTGGCCCCCAAGCCAAGGTGGGGCGCCCCCCCACCCCTAGGGTTTCAACCCTAGGCGCATGGGATGGGCCTAGGGGGGCGCACCAGCCCACTATGGGCTGGTTCCCCTCCCCACTTTGGCCCATGGGGCCCTCCGGGATAGGTGGCCCCACCCGGTGGACCCCCGGGACCCTTCTGGTGGTCCCGGTACAATACCGGTGACCCCGAAACTTGTCCCGATGGCCAAAACAACACTTCCTATATATAATTATTTACCTCCGGACCATTCCGAAACTCCTCGTGACGTCCGGGATCTCATCCTGGACTCCGAACAACATTCGGGTTACTGCATATACATATCCCTACAACCCTAGCGTCAGCGAACCTTAAGTGTGTAGACCCTACGGGTTCGGGAGACATGCAGACATGACCGAGACGGCTCTCGGGAAATAACCAACAGCGGGATCTGGATACCCATGTTGGCTCCCACATACTCCTCGATGATCTCATCGGATGAACCACGGTGTCGCGGATTCAATTAATCCCGTATTCAATTCCCTTTGTCAATCGGTATTTTACTTGCCCGAGATTCGATCGTCGGTATCCCAATACCTCGTTCAATCTCGTTACCGGCAAGTCACTTTACTCATACCGTAATGCATGATCCCGTGATCAAACACTTTGATCACATTGAGCTCAATATGATGATGCATTACCGAGAGGGCCCGGTGATACCTCTCCGTCAAGCGGAGTGACAAATCCCAGTCTCGATCCATGTCAACCCAACAGACACTTTCGGAGATACCCGTAGTATACCTTTATAGTCACCCAGTTACGTTGTGACGTTTGGCACACCCAAAGCACTCCTACGGTATCCGGGAGTTACACGATCTCATGGTCTAAGGAAAGGATACTTGACATTGGAAAACTCTAGCAAACGAACTATACGATCTTGTGCTATGTTTAGGATTGGGTCTTGTCCATCACATCATTCTCCTAATGATGTGATCTCGTTATCAATGACATCCAATGTCCATAGTCAGGAAACCATGACTATCTGTTGATCAACGAGCTAGTCAACTAGAGACTTACTAGGGACATGTTGGTGTCTATCATTCACACATGTATTACGATTTCCGGATAACACAATTATAGCATGAATAAAGACAATTATCATGAACAAGGAAATATAATAATAATGCTTTTATTATTGCCTCTAGGTCATATTTCCAACAGTCTCCCACTTGCACTAGAGTCAATTATCTAGTTACATTATGATGAATCGAACACCCATGGAATTCTGGTGCTGATCATGTTTTGCTCTAGGGAGAGGTTTAGTCAACGGATCTGCTACATTCAGGTCCGTATGCACTTTACAAATATCTATGTCTCCATCTTGAACATTTTCACGAATGGAGTTGAAGCGACGCTTGATGTGCGTGGTCTTCTTGTGAAACCTGGGCTCCTTGGCAAGTGCAATAGCTCCAGTGTTGTCACAGAAGAGTTTGATTGGCCCCGACGCATTGGGTATGACTCCGAGGTCGGTGATGAACTCCTTCACCCAAATTGCTTCATGTGCTGCCTCCGAGGCTGCATGTACTCCGCTTCACATGTAGATCCCGCCACGACGCTCTGCTTGCAACTGCACCAGCTTACTGCCCCACCATTCAAAATATACACGTATCCGGTTTGTGACTTAGAGTCATCCAGATCTGTGTCGAAGTTAGCGTCGACGTAACCCTTTACGACGAGCTCTTCGTCACCTCCATAAACGAGAAACATTTCCTTAGTCCTTTTCAGGTACTTCAGGATATTCTTGACCGCTGTCCAGTGTTCCTTGCCGGGATTACTTTGGTACCTTCCTACCAAACTTACGGCAAGGTTTACATTAGGTCTGGTACACAACATGGCATACATAATAGAACCTATGGCCGAGGCATAGGGGATGACACTCATCTCTTCTATATCTTCTGCCGTGGTCGGACATTGAGCTGAGCTCAATTTCACACCTTGTAACACAGGTAAGAACCCCTTCTTAGATTGATCCATATTGAACTTCTTCAATATCTTATCAAGGTATGTGCTTTGTGAAAGACCTATGAGGTGTCTTGATCTATCTCTATAGATCTTGATGCCTAATATATAACCAACTTCTCCAAGGTCCTTCATTGAAAAACTCTTATTCAAGTAGGCCTTAATGCTGTCCAAGAGTTCTATATCATTTCCCATCAAAAGTATGTCGTCTACATATAATATGAGAAATGCTACAGAGCTCCCACTCACTTTCTTGTAAACACAGGCTTCTCCATAAGTCTGCGTAAATGCAAACGCTTTGATCATCTCATCAAAGCGAATGTTCCAACTCCAAGATGCTTGCACCAGCCCATAAATCGAGCGTTGGAGCTTGCACACCTTGTCAGCATTCTTAGGATCGACAAAACCTTCCGGCTGCATCATATACAATTCTTCCTTAAGGAAACCATTAAGGAATGCCGTTTTGACGTCCATTTGCCATATTTCATAATCATAGAATGCGGCAATTGCTAACATGATTCGTACGGACTTCAGCTTCGCTACCGGTGAGAAAGTCTCATTGTAGTCAACCCCTTGAACTTGTCGATAACCCTTAGCAACAAGCCGAGCTTTATAGATGGTCACATTACCATCCGCGTTTGTCTTCTTCTTAAAGATCCATTTATTTTCTATGGCTCGCCGTTCAACGGGCAAGTCAGTCAAAGTCCATACTTCGTTTTCATACATGGATCCTATCTCGGATTTCATGGCTTCCAGCCATTTGTCGGAATCCGGGCCCGCCATCGCTTCTTCATAGTTCGAAGGTTCACCGTTGTCTAACAACATGATTTCCAAGACAGGGTTGCCGTACTACTCTGGTGCAGAACGTGTCCTTGTGGACCTATGAATTTCAGTAGGAGCTTGATCTTGATCATCATCATTAATTTCCTCTCTAGTTGGTGCAGGCACCTCAGAAACGTTTTCTTGAGTTGCGCCATTTTCCGGTTCAAGAGGTAACACTTCATCAAGTTCTACTTTCCTCCCACTTACTTCTTTCGAGAGAAACTCCTTCTCTAGAAAGGATCCATTCTTGGCAACAAAGATCTTGCCTTCGGATCTGAGGTAGAAGGTATACCCAATAGTTTCTTTAGGGTATCCTATGAAGACGCATTTTCCGACTTGGGTTCGAGCTTTTCAGGTTGAAGTTTCTTGACATAAGCATCGCATCCCCAAACTTTTAGAAACGACAGCTTAGGTTTCTTCCCAAACCATAATTCATACGGTGTCGTCTCAACGGATTTCGACGGAGCCCTATTTAAAGTGAATGTGGCAGTCTCTAAAGCATAGCCCCAAAAAGATAGCGGTAAATCGGTAAGAGACATCATAGATCGCACCATATCTAATAGAGTGCGATTACGACGTTCGGACACACCATTACGCTGAGGTGTTCCAGGCGGCGTGAGTTGTGAAACTATTCCACATTTTCTTAAGTGTGTGCCAAATGCGTGACTCAAGTATTCTCCTCCACGATCTGATCGTAGAAACTTGATCTTTCTATCACGTTGATTTTCAACCTCACTCTGAAATTCCTTGAACTTTTCAAAGGTCTCAGACTTGTGTTTCATTAAGTAGATATACCCATATCTACTCAAGTCATCAGTGAGGGTGAGAACATAACGATAGCCACCGCGAGCCTCAACACTCATTGAACAGCACACATCGGTATGTATGATTTCCAATAAGTTGGTTGCTCGCTCCATTGTTCCTGAGAACGGAGTCTTGGTCATTTTACCCATGAGGCATGGTTCGCACGTGTCAAATGATTCATAATCAAGAGACTCTAAAAGTCCATCTGCATGGAGCTTCTTCATGCGTTTGACACCTATGTGACCAAGGCGGCAGTGCCACAAATATGTGGGACTATTGTTATCAACTTTAACTCTTTTGGTATTCACACTATGAATATGTGTATCATCACGTACGAGATTCATTAAGAATAAACCATTAACCATCGGAGCATGACCATAAAACATATCTCTCATATAAATAGAACAACCATTATTCTCGGATTTAAATGAGTAGCCATCTCGAATTAAACGAGATCCAGACACAATGTTCATGCTCAAACTTGGCACTAAATAACAATTATTGAGGTTTAATACTAATCCCGTAGGTAAATGTAGAGGTAGCGTGCCGACGGCGATCACATCGACCTTGGAACCATTCCCGACGTGCATCGTCACCTCGTCCTTCGCTAGTCTCCGCTTATTCCGCAGCTCCTGCTTTGAGTTACAAATGTGAGCAACTGCACCGGTATCAAATACCCAAGAGCTACTACGAGTACTGGTAAGGTACACATCAATTACATGTATATCACATATACCTTTTGTTTTGCCGGCCTTCTTGTCCGCTAAGTATTTGGGGCAATTCCGCTTCCAGTGACCACTTCCCTTGCAATAAAAGCACTCAGTCTCGGGCTTGGGTCCATTCTTTGGCTTCTTCCCGGCAACTTGCTTACCGGGCGCGGCAACTTCCTTGCCGTCCTTCTTGAAGTTCTTTTTACCCTTGCCCTTCTTGAACTTAGTGGTTTTATTCACCATCAACACTTGACGTTCCTTCTTGATTTCTACCTCTGCTGATTTTAGCATAGCAAATACTTCAGGAATGGTCTTTTCCATCCCCTGCATATTGAAGTTCATCACAAAGCTCTTGTAGTTGGTGGAAGCGACTGGAGGATTCTGTCAATGACCGCTTCATCCGAGAGATTAACTTCCAGTTGAGTCAAGCGGTTGTGCAACCCAGACATCTTGAGTATGTGTTCACTGACAGAGCTATTTTCCTCCATCTTACAGCTGAAGAATTTGTCGGAGACTTCATATCTCTCGACCCGGGCATGAGCTTGGAAAACCATTTTCAGCTCTTCGAACATCTCATATGCTCCATGTCTCTCAAAACGCTTTTGGAGCCCCGGCTCTAAGCTGTAAAGCATGCCGCACTGAACGAGGGAGTAGTCATCGGAACGTGATTGCCAAGCGTTCATAACGTCTTGTTCTGCAGGGAGAACAGGTGCGTCACCCAGTGGTGCTTGTAGGACATAATCTTTCTTGGCAGCTATGAGGATGATCCTCAGGTTCTGGACCCAGTCCGTATAGTTGCTGCCATCGTCTTTCAGCTTGGTTTTCTCTAGGAACGCGTTGAAGTTGAGGACTACGTTGGCCATTTGATCTACAAGACATATTGTAAATATTTTAGACTAAGTTCATGATAATAAAGTTCATCTAATCAAATTATTTAATGAACTCCCACTTAGATAGACATCCCTCTTCTAGTCATCTAAGTATAACATGATCCGAGTCAACTAGGCCGTGTCCGATCATCACGTGAGACGGACTAGTCAACATCGGTGAACATCTTCATGTTGATCGTATCTTCTATACGACTCATGCTCGACCTTTCGATCTTCTGTGTTCCGAGGGCATGTCTGTACATGCTAGGCTCGTCAAGTCAACCTAAGTGTTTGCATGTGTAAATCTGTCTTACACTCGTTGTATGTGAACGTTAGAATCTATCACACCCGATCATCACGTGGTGCTTCGAAACAACGAACTATCGCAACGGTGCACAGTTAGGGGGAACACTTCTTGAAATTATTATGAGGGATCATCTTATTTACTACCGTCGTTCTAAGTAAACAAGATGCAAAACATGATAAACATCACATGCAATCAAATAATAAACGTGACATGATATGGCCAATATCACATAGCTCCTTTGATCTCCATCTTGGGGCTCCATGATCATCTTTGTCACCGGCTTGACACCATGATCTCCATCATCATGATCTCCATCATCGTGTCTCCATGAAGTTGCTCGCCAACTATTACTTCTACCACTATGGCTAACGCGTTTAGCAATAAAGTAAAGTAATTTACATGGCGTTTCTCAATGACACGCAGGTCATACAAAAAATAAAGACAACTCCTATGGCTCCTGCCGGTTGTCATACTCATCGACATGCAAGTCGTGATTCCTATTACAATAGCATGAACATCTCATACATCACATATAGATCATTCATCATTCATCACAACTTTGGCCATATCATATCATGAAGCACTTACTGCAAAAACAAGTTAGACGTCCTCTAATTGTTGTTGCAAGTTTTACGTGGCTGAATTAGGGTTCTAGCAAGAACGTTTTCTTACCTACGTGAAAGCCACAACGTGATTTGTCAACTTCTATTTACCCTTCATAAGGACCCTTTTCATCGAATCCGCTCCAACTAAAGTAGGAGAGACAGACACCCGCCAGCCACCTTATGCAACTAGTGCATGTTAGTCGGTGGAACCGGTCTCACGTAAGCGTACGTGTAAGGTTGGTCCGGGCCGCTTCATCCCACAATACCGCTGAAGCAAGATAAGACTAGTAGCGGCAAGAAAAGTTGACAAATCTACGCCCACAACAAATTGTGTTCTACTCGCGCAAGAAGAACTACACATAGACCTAGCTCTGATACCACTCGGGCAATAACCAACAGCGGGATCTGGATACCCATGTTGGCTCCCACATACTCCTCGATGATCTCATCGGATGAACCACGATGTCGCGGATTCAATTAATCCCGTATTCAATTCCCTTTGTCAATCGGTATTTTACTTGCCCGAGATTCGATCGTCGGTATCCCAATACCTCGTTCAATCTCATTACCGGCAAGTCACTTTACTCGTACCGTAATGCATGATCCCGTGATCAAACACTTTGATCACATTGAGCTCAATATGATGATGCATTACCGAGAGGGCCCGGTGATACCTCTCCGTCAAGCGGAGTGACAAATCCCAGTCTCAATCCGTGTCAACCCAACAGACACTTTCGGAGATACCCGTAGTATACCTTTATAGTCACCCAGTTACGTTGTGACGTTTGGCACACCCAAAGCACTCCTACGGTATCCGGGAGTTACACGATCTCATGGTCTAAGAAAAGGATACTTGACATTGGAAAACTCTAGCAAACGAACTATACGATCTTGTGCTATGTTTAGGATTGGGTCTTGTCCATCACATCATTCTCCTAATGATGTGATCTCGTTATCAATGACATCCAATGTCCATAGTCAGGAAACCATGACTATCTGTTGATCAACGAGCTAGTCAACTAGAGACTTACTAGGGACATGTTGGTGTCTATCATTCACACATGTATTACGATTTCCGGATAACACAATTATAGCATGAATAAAGACAATTATCATGAACAAGGAAATATAATAATAATGCTTTTATTATTGCCTCTAGGGCATATTTCCAACACTTCTTGTAGGAGTTTCTGTTTTGCACTGTCTTTTAATGTAATATGAGTACTATAGGTGTGTGTATAGTCATTAGTTGATAATCCTTATGCTACTGTTTGTGTTATAGATAAACATGTATTGTTCTTGGTCCTGTTTGTCAAGATTGGATGAAAGGAGATGCTATATACTTGGTTCTTCATTACTATCGAGGCTAACTTTAGTGACGTCTTGGTGTTAGAGTTTTTATTGGCATGTTGTAGGGTAATTAAACACATCACACGAAGTTTAATTGTATGCTGCTGATAGAACACTGCTTTGTTCGTTTATAGAGTATGAATAGGCTGAATTCAATTCCTGTTCTTGCTCACTCCAGGATGATTTTTTGTCTCGGACGGCTTCTCCTTTAGAAGATATTTTCAAGACAGATTTTCTAGCATGGACATGCCACCACTGATTGTAGCTTTTGGCTATAAGAAAAGGATATTGTTTTAGATATTACCATCTGAAACTTGTATAAGTAAAATAAGTAAATAGAGATCTGTACTGTGGCAGTAAAGCGTATTAACAAGCTAATGATATGTTTTAGTTGCATACCTGCCGGAGCAAATCATTACTTTACTAATGAACTTTGTAGTTAGTTGCTTGCTGCTGCCCAGAACGTCTAATGCCTATATGCGTGCGTACGAAAATCTAGCTCTGAAAGCATGCTTGATTCAAAATAATTTGCTTTGTTGCCAAAGTGGAGCTATTTGGTGTCAAGACATGAAAGATTTTATTCTCTTCCAGGTCAGGTCAGGTCACGGTAGTTTAGTTTAGTGGAACTTGAGCTTATCCTTTATTTTCTGAAATCGAACGGTGACTTGTCCTGTTCCTGGAATAAATTTGGGTTTAATTAATTCTTAAGGGAAATGTATATGCTGACTTGGCATATGACAAGCGGCTTTGAGAATTATCATTACTGTTGAATTTACAGGTTAGCCGGTTATAATCTAAAGGATAACCTCTTTACCAAAATACTATGAATTTTCTTCCAAGGAGCTAGTGCTGTAGGGTTTTAATTTGCTAAAGATTGTGACCGGCTGGTTTGATCAGGTTTTCTAATCCATGCTTGCTGTATGTTCTTGGTGCTGATCTAATGAACTAGTGTTGCTTTGGTCATTTCCCTGTTGCCTGGACATGTATTATCAACTTTAATTTATTGTTGCTCTCATATGACCGATTCTTTTGGTTAGTTGAGTAAACGTTTATTATATGTGACGTTGCTTTGAGTTGCTATAAGTTGTCCAATGCATGCCTTTTTCCCTGATTTGTCGTCACGGTTTAAGCATTGCCCTGCTCTGAACATTTCTTTACTTTACTGTTGAACAACACCTCCAGTGAGCATCACCATGGGGATGGAGACTAACAGGATGGCGAGCGACGACATGTCTGCGTTCATCAACTTGGGTTCTTTGATCAGGTGGCGTGCCCAGGCATCCGTTCAGGCAAGTCCTGATTTTCCTGGGTCCTTCCCTCTGTTCCACTTGCTCTTGTACTTGCCCTTCAAGTTATGTCCGCTCTGTCTGCCGACCGTCGACCTGTGGTTTGGCCCATCACTTGGTGTTGGTGCCTGAGAGATTAATTGATTGATTGATGATGACCTGGTTACCCCTAAAAGTATAAACCTGAGCTAGTTGTTTTAGGTTACTGTTGAATGTGATGTTGTTCTGGTTGTGTGTATCAGTTCTGGCAAGTGCCTCAATGTGTTCTTGTTTTGCTGGGTGCCATCTCTTGGCTAGTGTTGTCATATACAACGACTAGTTTAGTTGATTTCCTCACCGTATCATCATGGTTTCAATTTATAAGTGGAAACTGGTTACTGTTCTGAGATTAATCAATTGGCATGCTTTTGTTGATTATTATGGAGTAATTTTGATAAGAACAAGGCTAATATACTTGATATTGGTATAGCTTATTTATTTCCTGAATTGTCCTGGTATAGTAACTAGCATGTTCATGGTTATGATGCCAAAAATTTCTAGCAAGGTTTTCTCGACAAAATTACTAGCAAAGATTCTATATCACTGTATTGGACTGGCTGGATGCAAGGGGAAATGTCCCCCCTAGTGGGAAGGGAAGGGATCAAGGGGAAATACCCCCCCTAATGTGAAGGGAAGGGATTGTTTAAGCTAGCTCACGTGTTATGCATAGTGTCAAAAGTGTAACCATGTCTTGATGTGATCATGATATCATTCTAGTTTTGGGTACATTGGTTGATACATGTATCATGGTAGTTGAATTTAGTCATTTACAAATTGTATCTGAAGTTGAGACTCGAGTAATATTGTAATTCTTTTTGGTGCAAATATCCTGGAAGTAGTGAAATAATCCCTATTATTTGTCAACTTCATGTCAATAGTATTTCAATCAGTGATGTGCCCTCTTCTAAACTACCCATGTATGTGTTGACTGAGGCATATCCATCCTTTTTTGTTTCTTTGCTGCTCTCCTGTGGGCTCCTTGTGAGATGAGTCCATATGTTCACGTAGATGTAGCATGTAGTAACTAAAGTAACTTAATGTTGTTTTTAAATTATCCTCTTGTGTATGAGTTACTAAATGTGATTTCCTTGGCCCTGTAGATTTAATCGTTTAGTTAACTGGACTGTTAACTAAATCTTTTTGTAAGAAACCTTTACGAGTTTTTACAAAGAATTCTAGAGATGTTAATTTTTTTATTGGAATTACATCTTTGAGTTTTAATCAGTCAATTCACATGAAGTATTTTTACTTTTAAGATAACCACCATGACTTGATATTTGTAATCTGACTAGATACTCCTTTGCAATTCTTTGTAGTGGCTCGAGTACAAACTCAGACCCGCAGATATTGTTGCGCGGCCTGGTGGTTGTTGTCGCCCTCTCCAGCGACAGTGGTGTGCCGCCTTGCTTCTGGTGCCGACGAGGTGGCCAGATTGTTGCCCGGTAACCTTGGCATCGATTCACACGACTGCCTTCTCAGCTATCACCACTTAGGTGAGTCCCTGGTCTCTCATTCATCCTCTGTTTGGTCAGAGACTTTGCCTTCGAGCTATGCCCCCTCTGTGTGTCGGCCATCGAGCCGTGGTTCACTCTGTGATGGTGTACTCTAGCTTATGTGTGACTCGTGGGGCAGATTTGTGGATGAATTAGCCACCCCTCAATGAAAAAAGAGGAGGTGAGATTATCCAAACTGTTTGTTAGTGAAGCCAGAGAGTTACTGGTATGCTTAGCTATTAGTAGCATATTGAATTTTCAAACTTGCTAAGCTAGTCTTTTGTCGTTTGTAAAATTCCAAAATTATTGAAGTTGACAATGAGAAAGTCATAAAGTTAGTACCACTGCATTCTAGCATATGGAATGGTCGGGCTTGTGAAGCCCCAAAATGCGTTTTTGTTCTGTACCAGGATGCCCTTTTTGTTCTGAGATGCACAAACATACATACATTTACCGTCGCTGCTATCTCGTTGGGCTGTATTGTGTTGTGGCAAGTTTTGATAGCATTTACAGTTGTTGCCTTTCATCTCCAACTCGGTTTGCTTAGATAGTATTTATACTTTCAAGATAACCACCATGGCTTGATATTTGTAATCTGACTAGATATTCCTTTGCAATTCTTTGTAGTGGCTTGAGTACAAACTCAGACCCGCAGATATTGTTGGCGCGACCTGGTGGTTGTTGTTGCCCTCTCCAGCGACTAGGCGGCCGGATTGTTGCCCCCATAACGTTGGCGTTGACTCACATGACCACCTTCTCGGCTATCACTACTTAGGTGAGTCCCTGGTGTCTCCTTCATCCTCTGTTTCGTGTGAGACCTTGCCTTTGAGCTATGCCCGCTCTGTGCGCCGGCCATCGAGCTGTGGTTCATTCTGTGATGGTGGACTCTAGCTTATGTGTGACTTGTGGGGCAGATTTGAGGATGAATTAGTGAGAGAGTTACTGATATGCTTAGCTATTACTAGCATATTGAATGTTCAGACTTGCTAAGTTAGTTATATTGTCGTTTGTAAAATCCCAAAATTGGTGAAACTGGCAGTGAGAAAGTCCGTAAGTTAGTGCAAGTAAATTCTAGCATATGGAATGGTCAGACTTGTGAAGCTTTCTGAGATGCACACCCATATATGTAAGGTCATTTACTGGGCATGCAAGGTCAAATGGCGCATGCTTTAAGCAGTTTTTTTTCAAAAAAGCCTATGGTGGATGAATGGCCCACCTGAGTTTAAACGGATAGTGCATCTGACGCTGTTCTGAATGTAGACTCTAGTTTTTATGTTAAGCTGTCACATTGTCATGATATACTTGAAGTATATTTTGAGTAAGTGCCCAATTGATGTTGTTTCAACAAGTCAGGTTATTGAGGATGATGAGAATGATATTAGACTCGGTGCAAAATGATGTGATGCAGTTAAACAGAGCCATGAAGGAGGCATCACTAGACTGTAAGTCACCACCTCATTGGTACTTTAGATCAATAAGGGCAATAGTAATTGCTGCAATTTTATTCACGAGCTTTGCATTCTAATTCTGTTACTTCCCGCAAATAGTAGTACATCATCGATTAATGAGAGCATGTATTCATTTTGTTCAGCTGGTAGCATCGAGAACGAGTTTCTGCTCCTAGAGGACTCTCTAAAGCAAATTGTAAGGATAGTTGCTGGTTCAGTCCTTAAAGGGACAAGATGATCTCAAAGCACTCCTTGAACGAAGCACAAAAAGTAATCCTGACCAGCTGAGTGTTCTCAACTCTCCTGCCAGCACACTGGATGAGATATCCTTGATACTTTCAGTCTTGCCAAAGCAAGTGCAAACAGAATTGGGGCAACTGAAGGGTGACATCTTTAGAATTTTTACAGAGATGTAAGATCAACCACTAGCTTTGGTACAACTCTATTAGGTTCATTTATTTGTATTTGGGAATTATTATGATGACTGGCATGTGCACATAAGTAGTTATCTTGTCTTGCTGATTTTCCACTACGTAAAGTTCTTTCTTATGTCCATGTGTGTGCATTTAGTTTCATATAAACATAAAAGCTGGTTCATACCATTTTCTTCTGTATCTTATTTTTTAGGAAGCATCATTCTGTTTTCTATTCATGATTTCTAACACTAAAAAGTATCTATTGTACATTAAATTCACATTATGCTTCTAGATGTAGACTATTTTTTGTTCTTTGAAATGTCAGCCTACATTTAACTAGGTTAGATCAGCTTCTTGATTTTTTTTCCGAGCACAACACTAAGGAAACACCATGTGGAGTTTTTTAATAGCACATTATGTTAATTATATCCTGCTACACAACATGTTAAAACAGCCCAATCCCTTAAAACACCATTTTTTCTTCGATTTAGGCATGTAAACGACAACCCTACCTAATACGCAATGGAATCCTTCAATTCTTTGAGATTTTCAATTTGATGAGCTGCTTTTCTCGATTGTAGGGTACTGTTGCTGATGCCTCCTGGAATTCTGGTCACCTTCGTACATCTCGGCGAGTTTGACAATAGTTGTGGCGACCGCCTCTTCCTTGGTTCTGGTGAGTCCCTGGTCTCACCCCTCTCTCTCTATGTCCTAAGATGGTCCTGCCGTCGAGCTGTGGGCAACTGTGGTGTCGGCCATCTAGCCCTGATTTAGGCTTAGGTTCTATGGTCATGTTGTCTGCGCTGGTGGCCTTCCGCCCAGGACAATAGTGGATTGTTTTTTGTTCTATGAAATGTCAGCCTACATTTTACTTGGTTAAATCAACTTGTGGATTGTTAATGTTTGTCTTTGAGGTTGTTTGGCCATCTGGTCATGGCCGACCATGGTGCTGTCCATCGAAGTAGAACAAGTGTTATCTCTTGGAACAAGTAGGAGACTGTGATACTGTTACTCTTTACTGTCTTGCTACATTTTTCTGTGTCTACCTGCATAGTTTGTACAATGTTTTTTTCATAGGAACTTCTATATCTGATCAAGGGTACATATGAAAAATTCTGTTTACGGATGCACTGGGCAGTAGCCATTTTGTAGTACTTTGTCTAGGTCGTTGTTTACTTGATAGGTGATACAAAAATGAGCATACCAGCTTAGTCCAGGTGTTGATCTAATGATCCATTTTTGCATTGGTACATCATGTGTCTTGATCTTCTACTGTTCCTATGGTCATTTATACTGTTGCTGATCATCTTATTGCTCCTGGATGCTTATCTGCTTAAGCAGTTGTGTGGCTAAGTACTTGGTAAGGAGCAGCAGACACCGCCGTGTGGTGAACGCGGTGGAGAACATCACCAGCGAGCTCACCTGGACGCCTCCCTCCGGTGGTCGCTTCTTCTTCTACTCCAGTACAGGCGAGCTACCGGTTCCTCCTCTCTCTCTCTCTCCCATGATCTGTTCGATGTGATATATGGCTGTCAGGAATTTACATGTTGCTGTTGGTGCACTGATTTGGGCTAACTAGATGTCATGAATGATTTTTAAGTTACTGATTGAGTGATTTGCTATTCCTATGATGTACTTCCTCCGTCCAATAATATAAGAGCGCTTTTGACACTAGTGTGCCACTACACTAGTGTCAAAAACGCTCTTATATTATGGGACAGAGGGAGTACCATCATTAGTCAAGTATTTTAGTGAGCTGTAGCGTCATCATTCTTGCCTGTCTCATTCCAGAAAACTCTCGATAATATGTGGTGTATCTTTTATGTTCAGTTTAGACTGGTTCCTTGACCTGTTATGTTGTTCTGTATTGATAGTTGTGTCAAGCAGCTTCTCTTTTCTGAACTGACATGTGGACTGGCAAGATGTTAATTTGAACCTGGAAATGTTGTTGGCTCAAAGTATGGAACTCATTCATGTAGGAAGTGAATATGTTCTTTCACTGATAAATTTTACTTAGAATGCTACCTTTTTTGTCTGTCTACAGTTAGTTTTAATTTTCTGGTATACGATGACATATGGGGATATGTCGGTATACATGCTTTATGATGGACCGATTCCATCCTTGTAAGAGAGAGTGGCTCACCGTGTAATCTGATCCCTTTGTCGTTGGTGTGTGCTTAGCCGGGTGATCACTGAATATGAAGAGATGGATGGTGTAGTGTGTCATGATAAGGACTCTATTAGTTTGGAAGGCTGAAAGTTGATAATAGCCCCGCAGGAACAAGCAAGAAGAGCGAAAACCGGTGTCCTGTGATCCTGTCTGAAGGACAAAAAGATCGACTGCTTTCCTAATAACATCATGAGCCTACAAGTATTTATGATTATTAGATAATCTTAGATCTGCTCTTATAAGACAAAACTATTTTGCCATTTCCTGTAACCCTGCTGAATTGGTTGCTTTGTTTTGATTTGACATGTTTGCAGGTCCCTCCTTTTGTCAGCACTGCAAGTGTGTGTGTTGAGATGCTACTTCGCAGCAATGGTGGGATGCAAACTGGTTATCCCACGTCCAAGCCTTTTTATATTCGCAATTTGCAAGAAGCAAAAAAGTTTCAAGTTGCAAGGAGTAATTTGAACGGGAATGCATTCCTCTTGCTCTTCCTAAGTAATGGAAGTATCTCTTTAGTGGATGGTCACTTAGGACTTAAGTAAAATCTCTAGTGTAGTTAATAGGGGTGATATTGTTGGTTCAGAGAGAATCTAGTATTGTAAAGGAACCGAGGAAATATTAGTTGCATGAAGGAAGAAACTAAAGCTTCATGCCACCGAAGCCGACGACGCTGCCTCCCCCGATCCACCTCTGCCTCGAGCCCCAACAGCTGCAGAATGTCGACGAAGCCCATGCCACCTCTGCCCTCTTTCCGTCAAGGTAAAGGAATGTTGTGTGCCTGTGTGCATTGCACAGTTTTATAGATAATGCCATTGCTGTTTAGTGGTCTCTCTTCTGAAGTTTATAGATATTGTGTGATTTCCGTGCAGTTTATAGATAATCTGAGATGGGCTTCTAACTAGTTGAGTGTGTCCTGCCCTGCTAAAGAATGTGTATATGTACATATAAGATTCATCCACTGTTTTGCTGTGTATTTGGATGATAAACTGTGATGTTTATAGACTCCATTTGGTTGCTTTCATATTGTGAATCCACCATAACATGCCCAACTCACCGCCAGTTTATTTATATTATTTCACGGGCTAGTTTATTTTGCTTATGTAGTATTGCTTCTGTTTATATAACTGCCCACTGATCCAACTTGATTATTAAATTAAGTTGCTGCATATTTGAATATTTATTTCATTGATATGTGCATATATTTATCACTTTTTTCTCCCCTCTTCCCCTGTGCCTCCATAGCTTGGATCGGAGGACAAGGATTTCGTCCCTGCCATCGCGAGTGGCCTCTACTGGTCCTCATCCTCCTCCGTCCAGCCGACGGCTATGGCAGTGAGGGCGCTTGGGCTTGCCGGACGAGCGCTCGCCTCACCGGGCGCCCTACGGCTGCTGTCGACTGACAAGGTACGTTTAGCAGCTGCCTGGCCTAATCAACATCGCTCCCTTCCATTGCATTTCCAGCTAACTTGATCTAAATGAAATCTTAAGTTGCAATATGATGGTAGAGTGAGTTTAAACTTTGTTCAAAAAAAGAGTGAGTTTAAACTGAAGCAGATAAAATTCAGGATCTCACTGTCTTGTGCATTTTCTTTTAAGTTTTGCTGAGACACAAACAAAGCCGTCGATCTTGTTATCTGGTGCTTGATGTTTGAATCTCAATTTGTGCTTTTGCAGATCTCATTGCAGGGCCTCACGGACGACGATCTGATGAGCCTCCCCACGCAAACACAGAAGCAGAATGACAGCATTTATCGTTGCTTTGCTGATTCTTTGGGGTCACCTAAACTCATGCAACCGTGGCAATGGTGGCCACCTCTTCCTTGGTTCAGGTGAGTCTTCTCCCCCTATGCAACCATTCCCTTTATTCTTTCTTCATGGTCATGGTAATTTTTCTTTGTGTGCACCTGCCAGTTTGTGCATTCTTTATTTTCATAGGAGGACGTCGTCGTGGTGTTAGTGAAGAAGGATGGACGGACGTCGTCATGGTGAAGCCCGAGACCATGATGATGGATGGAGCCATTCGTCGTCTTCAAGATTTGTTAGTTTGTTGCCAGCTGTGTTGGTAGGATGGATAGTAGGTAGTAGCTATTCAAAATCATCCATCCTGGTATTGATGGATAGGAGGCAAGGCACACAAGTTGTATTTCTACTCTCATATGTGATATCTTAGTTATAATACAACTGTTGATTTAGATTCTTCCCAACGCGTTGTGCTGCCGAAATTTCTAGCGAACATTTGGCCCCGACTTGTCAAAATTTTGGCCTTGTTTGTAACAAAATCAGAACTTTAGGGTCTTGGTGACAAAATGCTAGGGTCTTAACTGCAAATTGCGTGCTGATTTGTGTTTTCTGTAAGTTGCTCAAATTTTTTAATATATGCCTGCATGCCTGAACTTGGGTCTAGTGCACACGTATGATACTTCTGTCCACATGCTACTAACACGCATAGTTCTTTTTATAAAGCGGTAGTAGTACAATACAGTGTATATATGATAATATGAACTTACTTTTGTTTACCTTTTGTATTTTATTCAGACTTTTTATTTTATAAATTTATTTGAGAAAACTAATTTCGGTGCTCAATTTGCCTATTTGTCGAAATATCCTATGTGCCGCTTACTGCGGCGCATAGTTAGGGCTTTGCAAAGGGATCTAACCCGAGTGCGGGAGATGGGCCAGCCCACTTTTGGTAGTATTATATTTTTCTTTCTGTTTTGTTTGTTTTGGACCAGAAAATACTTTTTTTCTTAAAGACCGAAAAATCTGGTGAACAATCCCTGGGAACGTTTTCCCCATCGAACGCCAAACTTGCCATGCCAAACCAATTAAAGTTATCATGACAACTTTGTAGGATTTGCCATGATAGGAGGCGAAAATTACCGTGTACCACAAATAAAGCAGAAAAAATGCAACTTTCACAGAAAAATTGTCATTCGTTCGGTCATCATCAAACAACTTTGAGGGTGTTTGCTGGGAGGCCTGAGAAATTTGACGCTCCGCAGTTATCATTCCTTTCTTTTATGTTTCTTTTTTTCTTTTCCAAAAAAAATTGTTTTCCATAAGTTGTTCAAAATTTCAAAAAACGTTCCTGTTTTCCAGATTTATTTATAAATTTCAAAAATGTGTGGAGATTCTTGAAAAAAATTGTTTTTCCAAAATTATTTGCAGTTTCAAAACATATTCTTATTATATTTATTTCCCCATAAATTAAAAAAGGTTCAGGATTTTTCAGAAAATGTTCCTGTTAGCCATTTTCTTCAAAATTAAAAGAATGTTCTTGTTTTAGAAATTTATCACAAACTCAAAAAATGTTGACGTTTAAAAATAATTGGAATTAAAAAATGATTGTGTTTAACAAAAAATAGAAAATTTTAAAAACCGGTTCGCTAGGGTCCGATTTGCTACATTGTCTCACGGTGCTGATGGGCTGGTCAAGTCGGGCTCGCCTGTGTGCATTGTGTCAGAATTTGCTGCAATGAGCGGCATATAGGAGGTCCCCATTTTGTCTCTAGGGAGGTGTATTGTAAAGTATGGGCTGCCACTTCTTTTATGGAATGTATATGGGCTAATACGTGCTTTGTTTTTCCAGAAGGGTATGTGGGTTGATACTGACATGGTATATGAGCGCCACAACGGAAAACCTCACGCTTGCCCTTGAAGAAGCGTGCTCTTTGCGCCGGCCCCGCCCATTCACACACACACACACACGCGCACACACACACACGCCCACACACACGCCCACACACGCCCACCCACGCCCCCCCCCCCCCCACACACACATTTTGTGTTTCGCCCCCAAGGTATTTTTTTGTCTACCTTGCAACTAACTGTAACACCATGGTATTCGCCTAGATCGCCCGAACTCTGCTTGATTGAAATTCATTTTAAACTCCTGCATCCATGCATGTGCATGTGGGGAAGGGGAGGGGGGCAACTCGTTTCTTTTCCTATATTTCTAAGGTTGTCCAAATGCCGCATCCCAACATCTAATAAGGTTTGAATATTTCTTTGTAACCAAGGTAGAGCTATGGCTAAGTCACGCGCCAGGGTGTGTGTGTTGGGGTGCATTAGTAAACGCGAGCAGGCATATATATTTTTTGTCTACCTTCCCAGTGATTGTAACACTATGGTATTGCGTAGATCATCTGAACTCTGCATTATTTGAAATTTCATTCGATTGGCTCACTCAATGGCGTTGGCGTCGGTTTGCGACTCGCATTTGGGAGTTCATTGGTTGGTCGTATGAATTTATTCTGATGGGGCCTCTGACTAAAATTAGGTATTTTGAGTGTTGCATCATCTATTGTGATCATAACCTAAGCAGACTTGTATGTGATCAACAAACTTACATACAGAAGGTGCATAGTTGTGTCTTGAGACTTTTGTTATGTCGCCTTGTGACTCGCATTTGGGAGTTCACTGCTTGGTCATATGAATTTATTCTGTCAAGACTTATAACTAAAATTGGCTATTTTGAGTGGTGCATCATCTATTGTAATCATAAGCTAAGCAGACTTGTATGTGATCATACTTACATAGAAGTTGCATATTTGTGTCTTGAGACTTCTCTGTACAGATCAAGTAGGAACTCAAAACTTTTATTAACTAAACTTTACAAAATATTTGCATTCAGCTATTAGATATTATACCAAATTCAAAATTTAAATATAATGCAGCAACCTATACAGGTTATGCTAATTAACTAAGTGCATGTAAACTGAGAGGAAATGCATCTATTCAGGATAGGTTATGCTAATAAGAGCATGCACACTAATAAGAAAGGCATCTATCTCTATTAAATAAGGATTGCATGTAGGCTTTAAAGAGCCTAATATTTGAAAGAGGGCCGACGTATCAGCGCATTCAACCTCACAGCAGGTGAAGGCAAGATCATTAGGCTGGTTGTAATGGGGAGTATCATATACTTGTATCATGCATATGATGCTAGTGTATGATACTACCCCCCTAATGCATGGTATCATATATTAGTATCATGTAGTACTTTATTTATTGCCATGCATGACACAAAGTAGCATAGCATTTAATATGATACGGTATCATGATATGATACTACACCCTCTCTTTCTTCATTTAATGCCATGACACCTCATCAAAATTGCCTAGTTGACATGCATGATACTAGCTAGGATACTACCATTACGACCGGCCTTATGGATGCGATGGGGGACGAGCAGAATTGCAGCAGCATAATGGCAGAATTAGAGGCAATCAAGAAAGAGGAAAAGGTAATCTTGTACTGTAATTTCAGCAGGGATTGGATTAATATTGAGCATATGTTGTGTACGCAGTAAATATCACTTTACTATTTGTGGCTTAACTATTGCTTTACTCTGTAGGGAGGACTGATAGGACTGATATTTGTGCAGGGATTGGATTAATAGTGAGCATCTGTTGTTTACTGTAGTTCTCGGTATCAACACGAGATTCCCCTAAAGTTCTTCAAATGGTGCATCCCAACATTAATAAGGTTTGAATGTTTCTTTGTAACTACCGGTGGAACTATGGCTTAGTTGGGGGGGGGGGGGAGGGGCCGTTGCCCTTGGCATTAGCAAACACGAGCTTAGGGCATCTTCAAAGGAGACCCTCAAAGTTAAGGTATATGTCTGGATTGTGGTGTCTGGCCACTTGTGTCAACTTTTGACATCCAATGCAAAGTGATTCAGACGTCTCTTTCCCTGCAAATCAAAACTAAACTGGGAAGAGCTATGCAAGAGTCCGGACATGCAATTGACCAACAAAAAGCCCTCACGTCGTCCTCCTCTCTCTTTCTCTCTTTTGCATGCTTGGTCCCCCTCTCCTCTCTCTCCTCCCAACCATACACCACACCACAACATCACACCACATGGATGGTTCCCCTCTACTCTCTCTCCTCCCAACCGAGTTAAGTTGTTAATACCGTTAGATGGCCTCCTCCCTTATCGTGTCCACGGACCACGTCCGGACATAAAAACGGATGGTTGGAATTTCTTTACCCCACCCCACCCTCACCCCTACCACCACCACCACAGTCGCTCACTCACTCATTTTGTGTCTACCTTGCCACTAATTATAACACCTTGGTATTGCATGGATCGTCCGAACTTTGCTTGATTGAAATTCGATTCGATTGGCTTGCTCAATGGCGCTGGCCGCATCTCTGTAGTCGCATTTGGGAGTTCACTGCTTGGTCGTATGAATTTATTCTGATGAGACGTATGACCAAAATTGGGTATTTTGAGTGCTGCATCATCTATTGTGAACATAACCTAAGCAGACTTGTATGTGATCATACTTACATAGAAGGTGCATATTTGTGTCTTGAAACCTTTCTGTACATATCAAGTAGGAACTCAAAACTTTTATAAACTAAAGTTTACAAAAAAACAATATTTGCACTCAGTTATTAGATATTATACCAAGTTCAAAATTTTCATATAATGGAGCAACCTATATAGGTTATGCTAATTAACTAAGGGCATGTAAACTGAGAAGAAATATATCTATTCAGGATAGGTTATGCTAATAAGAGCATGTATACTGATAAGAAAGGCATCTATCTCTATTAAATAACGATTGCATGCATGCTTTAAAGAGACTAATATCTGATTATAGGATAACACATGCACGATACCACATCCGGTGCAACAAAGAAAAAACATTTTACTGGCATTATCTAATTGTGTATATAGTCTTGTGGATAGACACATAATAACCTTGAACACATCATGCATGCATGTTCAGGCTGATGCTACACCCTCCGGTGAAACGGCCGCAGCCGACCCCGCTCTTCTTGTCCGCATTGCAGGGCAAGGTGAGCCACGTTGTTGTCCGACCATAACGCCGGATCATTCTGAAGCTGGTAGGCGGCAGCGTCCACCACTTGATTATTATTCGGAGTAGCCAGCGGCGGCCAAACCCCGGCAGCCCGGGGCTCGATATCGTAGCCGGCATCAAAGCAGCCATACGCGAGTAGATCTTGGTGGTGGTACGCCGCACCGGTACCAAAACCCTGCCCCTGCCCCTGCCTGCTGCCAAAATCATCATAAAACGCCGCATCAGTTGCCGCCACGCCCCCATTGACGACGGCGTTGGCGTCGTAATGCAGGCGGTCCATCGTCATGGTCATGCCTGCTGTGCTGGTAAAGCTGAAAGCCGACGGCGCCGACATCTGAAGGGGCAGCGGCAGCGGGGACCCAAAGGCGAGGCCCGACGGCAGCATGTGGAAGCCGAGGTAGGGCGGCTGCGGCGGCGGGATGTCCCGGGGAAGGTAGTGGTAGTCCTGCGCTCCTAGTAGGGGTAGGGCCACGGAGGAGCTGGCGCCCGAGGGCAAGCAGCTGAAGCCGAAGTCGAAGGCGTTGCCCGGGAACGCCGGGCCATACTGCTGCTCGGGCGCGGTCACCACCGCGAGCGCGGACGACGTCACGCCGAGCTCGGCGATCCGGCGCTGCGCCCTTCGCAGCGTGTCGCCCAGCGTCTGGTACAGCTCGTTGAGGTCGTCCAGGGAGAGGTCGTCGAGGTGGCGGTCCCAGTGCGTGAGCACGTCGTCGAGCCGGCAGTGCCTGGCCTTGACCAGCTTGCGCTGGCCCTTGGCCAGCTCGCCCTGGAGGTACGTGGCGGCGTTGAGGTTCTCCTTGACCCTCTCCGGGGGGGTCTCGCGGAACCGCGTGACCAGCTCCTGCAGGGCGTGGCGGTCCTCCGGCCAGGCCGTGACCTCGCCGCCGGCCGGCCCGGGCTTGACGCAGACGAGAAAGACGTCGATGCCGCAGAGCGTGGAGAGCTCCGAGACCTTTTTGACGAGGCTGCCCAGGCGGGTCCTGTACGTCAGCTCGCGCTTCTTGCCGTTCTCGACATGCTTCATTACCTGCTTCGTCCGAGGCATGTCGATCGATCTCTGCGTGGAAAGCGAGGGAGGGGTGGAGATCGCGGTCGGGAAACCGCCGAGCACAGAAGGCATGGCGTCTACTCTTTCTATAGTATAGGAGATCACACGAGATTGCATGCCGTATTAACATGGCTAGGAAGGTTCCTGGAGCCGCGGCACGTTGCGATCAATCCACCAAATTTCTTTCCGGTTTTGGTTTAGGGCATTTTCCTTATGTTTCGGCCGGTCATGTTTACTCTTTCCTTACATGATATGAAAGGCGCGCGGTTTCTTTTTTTCATGATAATACGTGTCTCATTTATATCATAACGATTATACACTAGTAGAAAACCGGCCTTTTGTCCCGATTCGTAAGGGTCTTTAGTCCCGGTTCCCTCACCCTTTAGTCCCGGTTCAAACCAGAACCGGGACAGATGGACCTCCACATGGCCTGTGCGCTGAGCCCAGGCAGGAGGGCCTTTGGTCCCGGTTGGTGGCACCAACCGGGACCAATAGACCTCCACGCGTCAGCATTTCTGTGGCTGGGGTTTTTATTTTTTTTTGAAAGAGAGGGGGGTGGGGGTTTTGGGAGGTTAATTTAGGTATTTCATATATTGTGTTAGATAGCTAATTAATAGAGAGAAGTGTTCTCTCTTATGTCCGTGCTTGGTCGACGCTACGTATACTATATACGTATAGAGAGGACTAGACACGCTAACTAGCTAGTAAGCAAACGAAGGAAACAGAAGATCGTCATGAACATATATGCATACAGAGAGAAGAAATATCGACCACCTCTCCTTCTCCGAGAGATTGGTCGAACAACAAGTTCTCGTATATCTATCGTCCGACACTACCGGCTACATATATACAATAATTATCTTTTACAAATATAATCTCTTAAATTATGGACGCATGGTCCACATAGTATTCTCCGTCTTCAGCGATCACGTGGTCAAGAAAGAATGCCGCCAATTCCTCTTGAATTGCTCGCATGCGATCTGGTTCTAGGAGTTCATCCCGCTGCCGAAACATCTAATATGAATGAATGAAACTCAACACAAATGATGGTAATAAACAAAAATTGTGAATATTATTTCTTACGCACTTCATATTGTTTCTCAGAGTACCCGCCCCGCTCACAGGTCGTGTGGCGGATGGACTCGCAGACGTAGTATCCACAGAAATCATTCCCTTGTTCCTGCCACAACCACTTTACAAGAAATAGAGGTCAATCAAACAGATAAGCAAGAATGCCAAATGGTATTGATGAGACTAGCGCTTGAATCAACAGCTAGGAGACGCGCGGAACATGGTACTATAGTACTTACTTTCGGGTATCTAAATTCCAGCTCCTTCGGGAGTCCCGGGGATTTTGTGCTGAATTTTCTCCAAACACTGCCAGACAAAAGAAAAAAATTACTTGATATCAGGAAATGAACAAATTTGCTGATATGGTGGATAATGATTGATTTAACTTACTTCTTGAGGATTTCAGTCATGTCCGCATACTCCTGGGGATCTTTTCGTCTCGAGTCCAAGACAATTACTACTCCCTTCTCAAGCCTAATCTCCAGGAGAATATAGTAGAAACTGCGCACGCATGCATAACTCATCAATTACATTACTATAACCTGGACTAATATATAAGGGAAACCGAATATGCACAAGACAACACTCAGTTGAAGTTGTAAGGAAAGAGTATTATATCTTTGTGTTCATTTATTTTGAATGATCGTAACAAGTTGGCCTCGGTTTCTGCGGCATGATCTTTAACCTGAACTGCATCTATGAGATTTGTGTTAATGAACCCAATATCACCGATTTGTCTTTTCTTCAATTCGGCGATCTTCAATCTGCATAATATAGTGAGGATAATTATAAATACATGCAATGAAAGAGCTGAGCTATATAGAGAGACTTAATGACATAAGTAGTAGTACTTACAGACAGTAGCAGGTGACCGTTGCTTTATCGAGGGCCAATTGATTGAAAAACTGATAGAACTCCTCAAATGAAACATGCAACAGTTCAATTCCAACGAGGTCATGCTCCGGTTTAACTCTCATATACAAAGTATTCCTCCCCCCAGACTCTCTGCAGGTTTTCATGTACCAATCATGCAATCTTCGCATCATCGTTGTTAGAGATCTTTCATCTTTGACGAGAGGCTTCCCGTACTCGTATCTGTGTATCTGCACGTCCAGGAAATCATAATCTACATCGTCGGGCAGGTAATCGTCAAGATTGGTATAACCGGGCGCCATCCTCGGATCGACGCTAGGCACCTTGAGCGGGGGGCACGATTGCTTTGCTTGTTCGCCGAGCTGGGCAATTTGTTTCCCAGCTACTCGTCGTTCTTTCAGCCTTTGATCACTAACTGTACTTCCCGACCGCGACGCTTCGGCCCATGTCTTTGCAATAATGCGCTCATAGTTGCCTTTCGGCGGAGACTTGGGTGGTTTTGCCAGGGCAGCCAGAGTGCGCTTCACTTTCACCGAATCTACCTTCTCCTTCGGAGGTGGATGTCTCTGTGCTTTCAACCCTTGAAACCAGTCATCCTTCTCGGTTCGCGCGATCCTCGCGTTCTCCTCCGGGCTCATCTCGTATGGTAACTTCTCTGGAGTCTTCAGAGAAGGACCGAATTTGTATTTTCTCCCGCCTCTGGCTGTACTGCTAGACGCCGGCAGAGCAGACGGAGCGACAGTCTTCTTGACTTGCTTACGAGGTGGAGGAGAAGGACTACGACGCGCCGGAGCAGCTGCCGGAGCGGCGGCGGGTCTCTTCCGCCCTTGCTGACGAGGCGGAGAAGGAGTAGGCTGGCTGCTCGGGCGCGCCGGCGCAGGCGGAGAAGGAGGCGGAGTGCCGCCACGCGCCGGAGAGGGAGCCGGCCAAGGGCCCTGATCGTCATTCGCCGGAGGAGGAGGCGGTGGAGGAGGCGGAGTGCCCTGACTCACCGAAGGAGGAGGAGGAGGCGGAGGCGTCCAGTTTGGAAGCTTGATGAGCTCTTTCCGTCATAGGCATGGAGTCTTCAGAGCAGAACCCAGCTGAGTCTCCCGTTCTCCGGTAGGGTGGTCAAGCGGGAGGTCCTCAAATCCCTCCGTTATTTCATCCACCATCACCTTAGCATATCCTTCTGGAATCGGCTGGCAGTGAAAAGTTGCGTCGGGTTCATTAGGAAAAACAGAGCCAACAGCCGCCTTGACCTTCATATTCATCCATTGCGTCATAAGGTGGCAAATTTGAGCCTCCGTGATAGCATCCACGGGATAGCTGGCAGGAGCCGTCAAGACAAGCTCCGGCTGAAGCAGCTCGGTGGAAGCCACGCTGCTTCTTCGCTGAGATGGCGGGGTAGCTTCAGGGGAAGCTTCGGCAGTTCGTTTGCTGCGATTTGCTTCTCGTTCCTCTATCCCGAGTACCCTTTCTTTAAGCGCTTGCAGTTCGGCCTACTGCACTTTCTTCCTCCTCTCTTGGCTTTTGTAACCGCCTGCGTCCGGAAACCCATCCTTCCACGGAATGGAGACAGGCGTGCCTCGTGTCTGTCCAGGGTGCTCAGGATTTCCGAGGGCCTTTGTGAGCTCGTCGTTCTCTCTATCTGGAAGGAACGTCCCTTTCTGCGCTGCAGCGATATAGTACCGAAGCTTCTTCAAGGGTATGTCAAGTTGCTCATCCGTCCAAATGCACTTCCCTGTTACAGGGTCCAAGGTTCCGCCAGCCCCGAAGAACCAAGTCCGGCAATGGTCTGGCCAGCTCATTGTCTCTGGTTCGATCCCTTTTGCAAGAAGATCATTCTCAGCCTTGGCCCACTTAGGCCGGGCTACAAGGTAGCCACCTGACCCCGTGCGATGGTGAAGCTTCTTCTTCGCAGCATTTTTCTTGTTTGTCGCCGACATCTGCTTACTCTTTTCTGATGTCTTGTAGGCCACAAATGCAGGCCAGTCATCTCTGATCTTCTCATATATGCCCTTGAATTCTGGTGTCTCTTTTTTCTCGACAAACCTATTCAGGTCATTCTTCCACCTCCTGAATAGTTCTGCCATCTTCTTAAGAGCAAAAGACTTGATTAATTGCTCAACTGGCTTCTCCGGATCATCCTCCGGCGGTAGGGTGAAATTTATTTTCAGCTCAGTCCAAAGATCATTTTTCTGCATATCATTGACGTAAGACACCTCAGGGTCTTCTTTAGCTGGCTTGAACCATTGGTGGATGCTGATCGGGATCTTGTCCCTAACCAGAACCCCGCACTGAGCAACAAATGCCTTCTTTGTTCGGTTGGGTTCAATAGGTTGGCCGTCGGGCGCGATTGCTATGATCTCAAACCTTTCATCCGAGCTCAACTTTTTCTTCGAACCTCGTCTCTTTACCTCAGTTGTGCTCGATCCGGAGGGCTAGAAAAAAGAGCAAAGACTTAATTAATATGTGTACATACCAAAACAATGAATGCATCAATTAGCTAGTCAGCACAGGCTTAACTAATATATATACCTGGCCGGACTCGGTTCGGTCACCGGAGCCGTCATCACGGTCTCCTTCTTGCACCAGCATTGGGTCACCAGAGCCGTCCTCACGTTCTTCTTCTTGCACCGGCATTAGGTCACCAGAGCCAGCTTCTTCACCCTCTCCTTCCAGAGTACCATTGGTGTCGTTGAGATACAACGAGACGACATCACTTCCTTCTGCGATTATGTCCCTCAACATCGCTTCGTTTGCTTCTTCTCGGGTGGTGTCCATAGTTTCTACAAATATTTACAACATGGCAATTATTATTCAAACATGACAAATGGATATATTAGTGGCAAACGTAGAACTAGCTAGCTAATCATAGTAAGGAATCATATATATTAATTAGTGGCCTCGACGCTGCTTCTCTAGGGTTTGGGGTGGCCTCGACAACGCTTCAATGGTTTGGGGTGGCCTCGAGAGAGTTTGTCGGGTAGGGGCGCGGCGGGAGGGGGTAGGAGACCGACATCGTTTTTTTCTAGGGTTTGGGTGTCCTCGAGAGTTTTGGTCGAGCGAGAGGGTCGGGGGGGGGGGGGGTGCTCCCGCGGTATAAGTTATTATCATAGTCGAGAGGGGGTATATATATCGACCACCCCTCATGTCAAAGTTATCCGAGGGGTATATCGACCCCCCCTCATGTTGAATTTATCGGGAGAAGGAATATATAGAGAGGAGAAGAAGAAAGGAATAAAGGAGAAGATCGAAGAAAAAAAGAAGAAAAAAAAAGGAGAAGAAGAAAGAAATAGAGGAGAAGAAAAAAAAATAGAAATTTCTATTTTTTCTTCTTCTCCTCTATTCCTTTCTTCTTCTCCTCTTCTTTTTCTTCTTTTTTCCTCTTCTCATTTATTTCTCCTCTTTTTCCTCTCCTCTTCTTCTTTCTTCCCCTTCTTATTTTCTTCTTTCCTATCCTTCTTTTTCTTCTAAATTTTAGCATATTCTAAATGTTCTTCTAACTTTCTATATATGAACAAAAAACTTTATATATATATATATATGAACAAAATTTCTATGAACAAAAAAAATTAAACTAACCACATACACATATACATACACATATACATTATACATAGACATATACATACACATATACATACACATACACATATACAATATACATACACATATGAAAAAAAATAAACTACAAAAAATTAAGGGCAGGGGCGGCGCGACAGCGAAGGGCAGGGGCGCGCGGCGGCGCGATGGCAGCGCGCGGCGGCGTCGGCGGCCAGTATAGGGGGAGGAGCAGGGGAACGGGGCGGCGCTCACCGCGAGGTGGCGTCGGCGACGAGGAAGGCTCGGGGACGGCGGAGGCGCGCGCGCTCGGGGGCGAGGACAGGGGTGCGCGGGCTCGGGGACGACGACGGCGACGGCGAGGCACGGGCGACGGCGACGGCGCGGTCGGCGGCGACGGCAGGGGCGGTGGACGGCGTCGGGGCAGCCTGGCGGCATCGATGTGCTCGGCGTCGTCGGGCGTGCCGGGGGGCAACTGGCGATGAGTTCGCCAAATTTTCCTAAGTGCTATTTATATACCCAGGCCTTTGGTCCCGGTTCGTGGCACCAACCGGGACCAATGCCCCTCTTTAGTCCCGGTTGGTGCCACCAACCGGGAGTCCCGGTTGGTGGCACCAACCGGGACTAAAGAGGGGCATTGGTCCCGGTTGGTGCCACGAACCGGTACCAATGCACCCCTTTGGTCCCGGTTCGTCCCACCAACCGGGACCAATGTCCTTGTGCTGCCCCGCGCCCAAAAGTTTAGTCTCACCTCGCTAGTTGAGAGGACTCGGGAGTGGTTTATAAGCGCTGCTGCGCCCACCCTCTCGAGCTCCTCTCAACTGCAGGGTTTCGGGCCTAATCTGTCACTGCAATGCCTGTGGGCCTACTGGGCCTGCTGCGGGCCTGAATCCTGGCCCATGGTTGGGTTTCTAGTCGTATTCAGGCCGTGGTGGCCCAGTTCGTGGCATTTTTTTTTGCTATTTTTCCATTTCTACTTAGAACTAAATACTTATAGTTTTGTAGTGATTTCTTTTTTATTTTATGTCACTAGTTTATGAATAACTTTACAATAAAAATTGATTTTTAAGTCATTGTTTTTCCTGCTATTTAATATTACTGTGTTTTATCATTATAATCAATTTGGTAATTTTAGTTAGTCATAACAAATATTATAGGCATTTTTCTTTTGTTTTTTGCTTTATTTTTTTATTCTTTTTGCTTTTAGGTCAGCAAAATTATAAACTTTCTGTTAGTGCCATTAGTTTTAAAAAAATTATAAACTCAAATTTGAATAGTTAAAATTTGAATTCTTTGAAATTTGTGTGAATCACAAGTTTGTGATTAACTTTACTAAAAAATGAACATAGATGCACCTATAGAGAAAATTCGACCTAAATTCATAGTTTTCAAATGAACTCTGAAAAAGTTGGCATAGCATGCTCGTCTGTTACAAATTTGGCATGGTATCATCATAATAGTTGTGGGAGAAAGTCTTCACTTTTTCTTCACTTTTGTCATTTGCTTATTGCGCCGTAACCATGAATAATCTTCATCATTTATCCGGATGCTTGGGTCAGCCTTGACATTGAAGGGAGGAATTTCATGAAACCTTTCATAATCTTCAGACATGTGTGTCTTGCCCTCCACTCCCAGGATATCCCTTTTTCCTGAAAGAACTATGTGGCGCTTTGGCTCATCGTATGATGTATTCATTTCCTTATCTTTTCTTTTTCTCGGTCTGGTAGACATGTCCTTCACATAGATAACCTGTGCCACATCATTGGCTAGGGCGAACGGTTCGTCAGTGTACCCAAGATTTTTCAGATCCACTGTTGTCATACCGTACAGTGGGTCTACATGTACCCCGCCTCCTCACGGATTGACCCATTTGCACTTAAACAAAGGGACCTTAAAATCTTGTCCGTAGTCAAGTTCCCATATGTCCACTATGTAACCATAATATGTGTCCTTTCCCTTCTCGGTTGTTGCATCAAAGCGGACACCGCTGTTTTGGTTGGTGCTCTTTTGATCTTGGTCAATTGTGTAAAATGTATTCCCATTTATCTCGTATCCTTTGTAAATCAATACAGTCAAAGATGGTCCCCTGGACAACAAGTACAACTCATCACAAACAGTGTTGTCACCTCTGAGACGTGCTTCCAACCAACTGCTAAAAGTCCTAATGTGTTCACATGTAGTCCAGTCGTCGCACTGCTCCAGGTGTTTGGAGCGCAGACTGTTCTTGTGTTCATCGACATACGGGGTCACCAAGGTAGAGTTCTGTAGAACTGTGTAGTGTGCTTGAGACCAAGAATGCCCGTCCCTGCATATTATTGAGTCCGCTCCTAGCGTGCCTTTTCCAGTCAGTCTCCCCTCATACCGCGATTTAGGGAGACTTATCTTCTTAAGGCCAGGAATGAAGTCAACACAAAACCCGATGACATCCTCTGTTTGATGGCCCATGGAGATGCTTCCTTCTGGCCTAGCGCGGTTACGGACATATATCTTTAGGACTCCCATGAACCTCTCAAAGGGGAACATATTGTGTAGAAATACGAGCCCCAGAACGACAATCTTGTCGACTAGATGAACTAGGACATGCGTCATGATATTGAAGAAGGATGGTGGGAACACCAGCTCGAAACTGACAAGACATTGCGCCACATCACACCTTAGCCTTGGTACCATTTCTGGATCGATCACCTTCTGAGAGATTGCATTGAGAAATGCACATAGCTTCACAATGGCTAATCGGACGTTTTCCAGTAGAAGCCCCCTCAATGCAACCGGAAGCAGTTGCGTCATAATCACGTAGCAGTCATGAGACTTTAGGGTCTGGAACTTTTTCTCTGGGATATTTATTATTCCCTTTATATTCGACGAGAAGCCAGTCGGGACCTTCATACTAAGCAGGCATTCAAAGAAGATTTCTTTCTCACCTTTCGTAAGAGCGTAGTTGGTAGGACCTTCATACTGCTTCTGAGGCATGCCGTCTTTTTCGTGCAAACGTTGCAAGTCCTCCCGTGCCTCAGGTGTATCTTTTGTCTTTCCATACACGCCCAAGAAGCCTAACAGGTTCACGCAAAGGTTCTTCGTCACGTGCATCACGTCGATTGAAGAGCGGACCTCTAGGTCTTTCCAGTAGGTTAGATCCCAAATATAGATTTCTTCTTCCACATGGGTGCGTGTCCCTCAGCGTCATTAGGAACAGCTACTGCGCCGGGACCCTTTCCAAAGATTACGTGTAAATCATTGACCATAGCAAGTACGTGATCACCGGTACGCATGGCGGGCTTCTTCCGGTGATCTGCCTCGCCTTTGAAATGCTTGCCTTTCTTTCGACATTGATGGTTGGTCGGAAGAAATCGACGATGGCCCAGGTACACATTCTTCCTGCATTTGTCCAGGTATATACTTTCAGTGTCATCTAAACAGTGTGTGCATGCGTGGTATCCTTTGTTTGTCTGTCCTGAAAGGTTACTGAGAGCGGGCCAATCGTTGATGGTCACGAACAGCAACGCCTTTAGGTTAAATTCTTCCTGTCCGTGCTCATCCCACGTATGTACACCGTTTCCATTCCACAGCTGTAAAATTTCTTCAACTAATGGCCTTAGGTACACATCAATGTCGTTGCCGGGTTGCTTAGGGCCTTGGATGAGAATTGGCATCATAATGAACTTCCGCTTCATGCACATCCAAGGAGGAAGGTTATACATACATAGAGTGACCGGCCAGGTGCTGTGATTGCTGCTCCGCTCCCCGAAAGGATTAATGCCATCCGCGCTTAAAGCAAACCATATGTTCCTTGGGTCCTTTGCAAACACATCCCAGTACTTTCTCACGATTTTTCTCCACTGCGACCCGTCAGCGGGTGCTCTCAACTTCCCGTCTTTCTTACGGTCCTCACTGTGCCATCGCATCGACTTGGCATGCTTTCCGTTTATGAACAGACGTTTCAACCGTGGTATTATAGGAGCATACCACATCACCTTCGCAGGAACCCTCTACCTGCGGGGCTCGCCGTGAACATCACCAGGGTCATCTCGTCTGATCTTATACCGCAATGCACCGCATACCGGGCATGCGTTCAGATCCTTGTATGCACCGCGGTATAGGATGCAGTCATTAGGGCATGCATGTATCTTCTCCACCTCCAATCCTAGAGGGCATACGACCTTCTTTGCTGCGTATGTACTGTCGGGCAATTCATTATCCTTTGGAAGCTTCTTCTTCAATATTTTCAGTAGCTTCTCAAATCCTTTGTCAGGCACGGCATTCTCTGCCTTCCACTGCAGCAATTCCAGTACGGTACCGAGCTTTGTGTTGCCATCTTCGCAATTGGGGTGCAACCCTTTTTTGTGATCCTCTAACATGCGATCGAACTTCAGCTTCTCCTTTCGACTTTCGCATTGCGTCCTTGCATCGACAATGACCCGGCAGAGATCATCATCATCGGGCACATCGTCTGGTTCCTCTTGATCTTCAGCACCTTCACCCGTTGCAGCATCATTGGGCACATCGTCTGGTTCCTCTTGATTTTCACCAGCTCCCCCCGTTGCAGCATCACGGTATTCAGGGGGCACGTAGTTGTCATCGTACTCTTCTTCTTCGTCGTCTTCCGTCATAACCCCTATTTCTCCGTGCCTCGTCCAAACATTATAGTGTGGCATGAAACCCTTGTAAAGCAGGTGGGTGTGAAGGATTTTCCGGTCAGAGTAAGACTTCGTATTCCCACAATCAGGGCATGGACAACACATAAAACCATTCTGCTTGTTTGCCTCAGCCGCATCGAGAAACTCATGCACGCCCTTAATGTACTCGGAGGTGTGTCTGTCACCGTACATCCATTGCCGGTTCATCTGCGTGCATTATATATAATTAAGTGTCCAAATTAATAGAAGTTCATCATGACATGCATTAAAAGCAAAGTACATACATAGTTCTCATCTAACAACATATAGCTCTTCAAAGCATCTAATTAATTAAACCATACATTGAAATTATGTAAAACATTTTAATGCGAAAACAAAGGCGATCATAATCGCAACCAAGGTAACAATTGATCCAACGACAAAATGATACCAAGCCTCGATATGAATGGCATATTTTCTAATCTTTCTAATCTTCAAGCGCATTGCATCCATCTTGATCTTGTGATCATCGACGACATCCGCAACATGCAACTCCAATATCATCTTCTCCTCCTCATTTTTTTTATTTTTTCCTTCAACAAATTGTTTTCTTCTTTAACTAAATTTAACCTCTCGACAATAGGGTCGGTTGGAATTTCCGGTTCACATACATCCTAGACAAATAAAATCTATGTCACGTTGGTCCGCATAATTTTCTTAAACAATAAATGAACCAATAGTTATAAAGATTAATGTATATACCACATCCGAATCATAGACAGGACGAGGGCCGACGGGGGCGGATACCAAAACCATCGCACTATATAAGATGCAATAATAAAAGTAAGAAAATGATACAAGTATCTATCTAAACATACAAGTAACAATATTTTTCCTTTCAGAAAGAAAATAAGAACAAGAGGCTCACCACGGTGGTGTCGGTGATGAGATCGGTGCGGGTGATCAACGGCGGTGAAGACGGGGGTGGGGCGTGACGGACCACTAAATCTAGACAAATCTCGAGGAAAATGGAGCTTTGAGGTCGAGCTTCGAGAGGAGAAAGCTTAACTAGTGTGGCTCGGGCATTTCATCGAACACCTCATGTGCATACGAGGTGAGCTAGAGCACCACAAACACCTCCCCTCACCGGCCCAGGAAAACAGAGCACTGGAGTGCTCTGCTCGCGGGCGAGGGTATATATAGGCAGCACTATTGGTCCCGGTTCGTCGCATGAACCGGGACTAAAGGGGAGCCTTTGGTCCCAGTTCAAGCCACCAACCGGGACCAATGGTGGTGGGCCAGGAGTCAGGCCCATTGGTCCCGGTTCGTCCCACCAACCGGGACCAAAAGGTCCAGACGAACCGGGACCAATGGCCCACGTGGCCCGGCCGGCCCCCTGGGCTCACGAACCGGGACCAATGCCCCCATTGGTCCCGGTTCTAGACTGAACCGGGACTAACGGGCTGCCCCAGCCTGAACCGTTGCCCCCTTTTCTACTAGTGATAGTACAAGTCACGTACATACCGACCTAACAAAACTGAAAATATAGCAGAACACTAGCCTTTGCAAAGAAGAACACCAGCCAAGAAGTAAAATTACAAACAAAACTGAAGAATTCTCTGATCTTGGCACCACCATAGCAGCCACCAAAGGAGAAAATAACGGATCACCTCTACACCCGAGCTCGACGCTGCTCCATCGCTGATATGCAGCTTTGCGGACCTCCAAGGTGGCTCGCCAATAAAGGCGAAGTCATTGCCGTTGAACGAATCAGACCGGGGCAACACCCCAAACACGTTATCGAACTTCAGATCTGGCACCCCCACCCAACTAAGCCGTTGGAGGAGGAAACCATACCTGCATGCCACAAACCACGAACCCAGATCCACCATCTTCCAGATACCGTCGATGCAGACCACAATCTGCATCCGCTCCTGGACTACCTCCCAAGCTCCACGCCAGCGCTGGAGCAAACGCGGTCGCAACAGCTGAGCCCGAGGACACATGTCCACCACGAGGATGCCGCTGGCGCCGCACCATCCTTGCTTGAACAGTCTGGTTTCCAAGTCCACCCCACAAGCGGATCGTCTCGTTGGGGAAGGATCTGAAAATTTATTAGTCGGCGTCGCCATCATCATCGCCGAAGCCATGACGATGAACAACCCAAAATTCTAAGAAACTAAGGCATAAAACAACCCACACGCGTGGATCCGCCGATCCCTCTCACCGATGACCGAGGTCATCAGCGGAGGGGAGCCGCTGGAGGACGGCGGTGGAGGAAGTGGCCCTGGCGGGAGGAGGCGATCGCCTTTCTTTTCTTCTCTTGGAAGAAAGAAAGTCCCGATTTCCAGGCGCGCGGTTTCTGACTTCTGCAATTGGTAAGTATAAAAAATGTACTACAGTATGGGTTAATAACATGCAGTTTAGTTCTATAGAAAATATAAGTTGAAGGATAAAAGGCTCTGTATATACCAATGCTCTAAACTGCAATTGGTAAGTAGTATATCATTTTTGGGGTTGCAGGCAGTTTGGTGCAAGTGCTTGAACGACAAACGCCGTACTTGCTTGCCCGCTAGGTCTAGAAATAAGCATGAACAAGTAATTACACATAACCCCAGCTTGTGATTTGTTTGATTAAACGACAGTTTTAAGTTTTAACGAGTACGTACTTCCACATGACCAGAGATAGTTTTCAGATTTTTGCAGTTTGGCTTTGGCCTAGCTATGTTGTCTTGATCCAGCCGGATGTGTCACTCGTGCGCCATGTAGGAATCTCGAGTGGCCACACCACCACACATGGATATATCTGGCTTTTTTTTTGTCTACTTCCTAATCCCTGCTACACATTTGTTCCTGACAACAATGGCGGAGCTAGCGATTTGCCAAAGCCTGGGCATCCTCCGGTCTACCAAAAACCACAAGTATTACATATTTGGATGAGCTTCATGTGCAATGTATAGACTAATGCTTCCTAGATCATAGAAGTGAAAAAGATTATATACAATACCAAAACAACTCGCTAAATACTAGCCTTTGGACGTTTCAACGACAAAAGTTCAATCTCTAATGCTCAACCATGTGCGCACAATATAGAGAATCTACAAGATAAAAAAAAATACTTTGGTAAATTCTATATTTTCCTTCGAAATATAAACACATCGGAGAAAATGAACCACACCGGTAATATGCTAACTGGACCTAGGCAAATGCCTTTCCCGAAGCTTCATGGCTTGAAACCGTTTAACAATAGCATCGAGTCATCTAAAAATATACTGCTTAGTGTAGCAAATCATCAAGTTAGTAATCATGTATCCTTCATGTTGTTGTGCAATTTAGACTTGATAATCTATATTGCCGATGCCGTTGAAACAGGCAATAATGAAGCCAACTCCACGAGTTTGTAGACCAATAGGAAAACCAAATGTTTCTCAGTTTCTACCATCTTTGTAGCCAAACTTTCAAGAACTTTACAACAAGAAAAGGCCTTATGCCTTTGCACATGAAGAAAGTAAGTTTGAAGTTGGTCTCTTAGGAATACACTATCACCAGTAGAGAAATCTCCATGATAAACTTCAGTTAAGCTAGCAAGTTTGTCAACATCAAACTTGGAGAATAATTTTTTGGATGAAAGCATGAGAAGGCCACTATTATCTTTGAAGATGCTTCATTGAAGTGATGGCTCATTTCAGTGCATTTCTTGTCAATGGCAACGTGGGAAATCGCAACTCGGTAGAAATGAAGAGCATTATAAGTCACACCATAACGCCTTGAACGACAAAGAGCTGGCATTTGTTCATTCATATCAAGCATAGGAATACCCTTGGCGGGAGAAAAGTGTTGGACTTCATCGAACAACCTCTCTCAACCATTTTATCTCATAGAGGCCCACTGATCTTTGGCATTGCCAACTACTTCAATGGCATTGAAACTTTTTATATCTCTTCTTTGAAAAAGTATGAGAGCTCATTTGTGATAGCAAGCAACTTTATATAAGATGCAAGACAAACACAATTTAAGCTCTCCATTATTACTATCAAATCGGCCGCTTGTGACGGCCCACGCCGTTCAACACATATAACACCGACTTGCACATTTGACTCAAATGAAGTAAAGTGTATGATGTGAATCCCATCTAGTACCTGCGGGTCCTGCTAAATATGTTTCTTGGTACAAACCTTTTGCACTAAATATCTCACCACTCTCAAGTTGATCTCAAATAGTTTGACGATGTTCCTCTCCCAATGAATCCCATCTCCTGCAAGGTGCACTTGTTGTGGTCACAATGAGGGACGCATACTCAAACAAATCATGAATAGAGGAGCAATAACTAGCAACTGAGATGACCGCCAATTGTAACCGGCATGCAAAGCAATGTACGTAGAAGGCATAAGGGTTCTCATCAAGAATTTTTCTTTTGTAAATGATTGAACTCGCCTATCATCATACACATGCCTTCGTAGCCTATGAATGGATAACTTGTAATAATCAAGAGTGGCATCAAGAGCTACCTTTAGTGCCTGTGAATCTGTGATGCAGTCTCGCTTACCTAATATATATAGAAAAATCGTTCAACAACCTTCCCTTTATCATTAACATACCTACAACAACACAATTGTAACAAGGTTAAATAAAAGTCTAAAAATTATGAAACAATAGGTAGAATTTTTTATCACCAATTTATATCATGATCACATTTTGTGACCTTTTATGTGTGATCCGTCGGAAGATCTTTTCGAATTTCAGGAGCAACCATCTTGCCACGTGTTGCCAATTTGGCTAGGCCCAGTAATGGGGGCCAGAGGCAGTTTTCTCTGGGATTGTCTATTTTTTGGGGAGTGAGTTTCCTGTGCTTTTTCCTTTGTTTTTTGGATCTTGTATTTTTGTTCCATTTTCTATGTATTATCCAGGATTTTTACTATTGTATATTTGTTATTTTATTTATTTCCTAGTCTATTTTTTGTTTATTCTGTCATTTTCCCCTTTTTTGTATTCTTTTACTTTTTTAATTTGGATTTCATTTTTTATTCTTCTTATTTTCTAGAGCGACATGAACAATTGTATTAGACATGCGTAAATTTTTTAAGTTACACGCAGAAATTTTTAAAATTACATGAACATTTTCAAACAATATGTGAACATTTCTTTTCAGTAGCATGAACAATTCTTTTAACCGCATGGAATTTTTATTAAAAGAACATGCACCTTTTTATAACAATGTGAACATTTGTCTGAAGTGCGTCAACATTTAATTAAACTTACATAAAAAATTGAAGCACGGACCCTTCTTAAGATCGTCGATTTTTTTCTTAAAAGCACACGAACATTTTCTTAACATTCCCAGCATTTTCCGTTTCAAAATATGTGCACACTTATTAAACAACATGAACATTGTGTAGAACTGTATGAACATTTTATATCTATCTGTGTGAATGTCTTTTACTAATTTGTATTATTGAAATTGACATAATGCACCGAGAGACATGAATGTTGTGATAAACATGTTTATTGGGCCAGCCTAACCCACGTCTGACATAGGCGAAGTGAGTGTCTCGATTGCTGCAAGCTATGGATGCTCCCTAGTAACCCGCCAAGAGGGATTGGCTCAAAAAAAAAACAGCTAAGAGAAATAGCTCCGAAATCAATAGTTAAGGGATATCCATTAAAAGAGTCACTCCCCCATCTTCGTATGTTAACAAACAATGCACTATACGTGCGCCACTTATCGCTACCTAAGAGTTTCCATTTTTTCGTAGATTTATTTTCAAAATTCATCTCTTGAACCGTGCGTCCAAATACCAAAACGTTTTCACCGTTGGATTTCTTGCGTCGATATCTTCAAAACTAGATCCCAAGTTAATAGATTTTGACGAACTCTTTTTCACGATAAAACTGGAAAAAGGAAGTAAAACTGAAAACCAAAAGAAAGAAACAAATACAAAAAAATGAAATCTAGAAAAAACGAAAACCGAAACAACAAATGCCTGTCAGTTTTCCTCACACGTAGTTAGTAGGCTGGCCCATTAGTGTGTTAGCTCGCTTGTTCACTATAATCGAGTTACGTTGGTTCTGTTCACTCTCTCGGTTCATTGTAGTCATTGTGTGTTAGCTTTTTCTGTTCTTTTGGTGTTTACGTTGGACTAGTCCGGATTTTAAGGTTTTTGATTTTTCTACCTTTCTCTATGTTTTTCTTTATGGTTTTCTTATATTTTATTTGTTTCTTTTTTTTTCTTTCATTTCATTTGTGTTTTCTTTACGGTTCTCATCGCTTCACTATATTTTTCTTTCTTGACTTTTTCTGTGTTTTTTATGGTTTTTGTTAGTTTTCAGTGTTTTCCTTTCTTCTTTTCTGTGTGTTTTCTTTACGGTTTTCATATGTTTTTTTTCTTTTTTTCCTTTTAAGTGTGTTCCGTTTACTGTATTCATCGGGTTTCTTTAGATTTCATTGGTCTTTTCTCTTTCTTATTTTTTCTATTATGTCCACTTTTTCCAATACACGCTGAACAATATTTTTTGTATATATGTGGAATTTTTTTATACAAGTTGAACAGTTTTTGAATACATTATGAACATTTTTTCACTTGTTTTGAACAATTTTTTCGATTACATGCTAAGTATTTTTCAAATACATGTGGAGTTTTTGAATGTTATGAAACATGTATTTGAAATTACATGAGCATTTGTTTGCATTCTACAAACAGTTTTAAAAAAACATGTTTGAACCATCTTTAATCAATTTTAAACATTTTCAAATACATGTTGCACATTTTTTGAATGGTATAAGGTATTTTTTTCTAAATTATGTGAATTTTTTCACATTGTAATATTATCATTTTTGTAAATGTTGTGAACATATTTTTTTAATCGCGGGACATGCTTTTAGCTACCAAGAACATTTTGTTTAATGCTATCAACAATATTTAAAACTAGCCCAAAGTTTTTTTTACTGCATGGCAAAATTTTAGAGCGATTACTTGATTAACACTTTAAATTTAGATAAAATATATTTCCATTTGAAATATAAATGAAAGTTATAAAATTAATAAAGAAAGAAACAAATGTGCACTGAGAGCTATTTAGGGGGCACATGAGGCGAGTGTATCATTCAGCTCAGAGGAGGCAAGAAATAGCAGTGCCCATATGCATATGCAAATAGAGAATGTAGGTAAAATGTGATGCATGTGTTCCTCACTGTGCTTCGGGCTCGGGCTTATATGATGGTCCAGGTTGGGCACAAATTTAGGCAAAATTTCAGGCCTCGAGTTGGGTCCACGCTTGACATTTGTACCTTGGGCTTTAATAAGCCGGGTCTTAAACCCGGCCCAGCCCAAGAATGCACAGGTTCAAAAAATAAAAAATAAAATAAATCAAAGTTCTTGATAAATCTAAATGCCTTATTATCTTTCATTTGCTTGAGATATACTCATCCGGCTCGAATATATGGTTATTACAATTTCTTAAGATAGAAATCTGACCTATAGTTACACCATTAACATGTAATTTATGATATAAAATTATAACATACGTAAGTGTGTTTCAAGATTTACAATAGATAATTCAAATCTAATGACATAACTTTTATGTTACACAAAGTACATACCAATATTAATAGAGTAGCTGGACAAATTCTTGCCTTAACAAGTCCTAATACACCATAGGGGAAAGCTATTTTCCTGCCGACTGTTGGTTAGCGCCAGGCACGTACGATTGCTTTTTTTTTCTTTGATCTTTCTTTTCTGATCGGCTCGATCAGCTCTGCTCTCTCGTGTAAAAAGAGCTTCAAAAAAGTAGTGCCCCCGCTAGGATTCAAACACACAACCCGTTGGTTGTGGCCACGACTCATTACCAGCTGAGCTGACTACTTGCTGTGTTTCATTTGCGGGTTAATCTGTATTTCTACCTTAGTAAATGAGAGCAAGAAAAAATGACCACAACGCCTTTGATGAGGAGACAAAACCATTTGCTCCATGTTTTTTAAAAGGCCGATGCAACGTGTTTTGTACTCCATTTGTCTCTTTTTTATAGTGATGAATGTTTTCTAGAGAAATAAATGTTTCACTCCTATAGAATTCGAACAACGGTCTTTTCTTTTGTCATATCTCGGTAAATTCTTTTGTAATGAGATTGATAATTATATGTACCACAAATCTGATAGCTTATGTACAAATATCGTTGTAGCTTTTTTTTGACCAAAAAATTCCTGCCGACTGTTCGTTAGCGGTAGGCATGCACGCTTCGATTGCCGTCGGATGCGCATCCAACGATCCCGCGAAAGCCTCCGGAGCGCCACAGTTTCCTTTTCTTTTCTCTGTTGCATGCACGCACGATCCGCTTTAGATCCGGTTTTCTTGCTCTCCTCAGATCTGATTTTCTTGCTCTCCTCCCGATCCATTTTCCCCCTCTCCAGATCTTTTTTCGTTCGAGATTTTTTCACGCAAAAATTGGTGTGAACAAGAGAGGATTCGATCCTTGCACCACTAGTGAGCCAACTCAACTAGCCTACCACCTGACCTACGATCCCCTTCTTGAACAAAAGAAAGTAAATGGGCTATTTAACATATCTCCTCTACTACTTATGCATAAAAACAAGTTAATTTAGTGTTCGATTTTTTTCGCGCTTAGGTACCCCGTTCCTGCTAACTTTACCGAGGGGGGGGGGGTGATGAAATGTCCTCCGTTAACTTTTGTGTGAATAACATGGTAACTCAAATTTCATAGTCCTGATAACTTATGTACCCCGATCCTAAAAACTTTGTCGGCGAGGGTGAGGGTGGGGAGTTGTTGAAACATACCACGGTAACTTCTGTGCAAATAACGTGATAACTCAAACATGCCGGACCTGATAACTTATGTACCCCGGTCTTGATAACTTGGTCGGCGAGGGTAGGGGTGGGGCAAGTCGCTGAAACATGCCATGGTCACTTCTGTGCAAATAACATGATAACTCAAACATGGCGGACCTGATAACTTATGTACCCCGGTCCTGATAACTTGGTCGACGAGGATGGGGGTGGGGCAAGTCGCTGAAACATGCCACGGTAACTTCTGTGCAAATAACATGATAACTCATACATGGTAGACCTGATAACTTTGTCGGAGGGGCCGGGGTGGGGGTGTCGTTGAAACGTACAACGGTAACTTCTATGCAAATAACATGATAACTCACACATCATAAACATGATAAATTATGTACCAGTCCTGGTAAATTTGTCGGAGGGGCCGGAGTGGGGGAGTCGTTGAAACATACCACGATAACTTCTATGCAAATAATATGATAACTCACACATCATAGTCATTAAATTATGTACCCAGTCCTGGTAACTTTGTCGGTGGGGTTGGGGTTGGGGCGGGGGGAGTCACTGAAACATACCACGATAACTTCTATGCAAATAACATGATAAGTCGCACATCGTAGAAATGATAAACTATGTACCCAATCCTGATAACTTTATCGGCGGGGGTAGGGTGGGAGGAGTTGTTGAGTCATACCACGATAACTCTTCTGCAAATAACATGATAACTCACACATCGCAGACTTGATAATTTATGTACCCGACCCTGGTAAATGTGGCGACTGTGGCGAGGGGTGGGGGCAACCCCGGTAATTTATATGTAAATAGCTTGTTAATAGACACATACTAAGCTGATAACTCACATACAAACGCCATTATAATTTTTGACCTGAATTTTTATTGTTGAAAAATATACACCCGGTAATTTCTATGTAAAAAGCATGATAATGCATACATCACATATTTGATAACTAATATCTTACGTTTTAAACACCATGGTATCTTTCATCCAAGGAAAAAAAGTTTTTTAAACATTTTCATCGGTAATTTATGTGTTAAATTACCATACTTCCTCATGCCTTAACCTTCTCGTACTGTAGTTATCAGCCTTATCATGGTATAGTTATCATGTTGCTCATACCCTAATTATCACGCTGGTCATGCCAAAGTTACCAAGCCAAACTTTTTTTTCCTGATATGGCAGAAATAAGAAAGGTTCAAATAACATTGTTTAGCTACAATAGACAACAACAAAAGGTGGCTTAGTTGGTTATTAGGCTTAATAGGTATTGCATAGACCTAGGTTCGAATCCTCTTTCAAGCATTTTTATTTTATTTTCATATTATCGGTGAAAAACCAGAAAAAACCATTAGCGATTTACCAAAGCATGATAATGCATACATCACATATTTGATAACTAATATCTTACGTTTTAAACACCATGGTATCTTTCATCCCAGGGAAAAAAGTTTTCACATAAATTACCATACTTCCTCATGCCTTAACCTTCTCGTACTGTAGTTATCAGCCTTATCATGGTATAGTTATCATGTTGCTCATACCCTAATTATCATGCTGGTCATGCCAAAGTTACCAAGACAAACTTTTTTTTCCTGATATGGCAGAAATAAGAAAGGTTCAAATAACATTGTGTACCTACAATAGACAATAACAAAAGGTGGCTTAGTTGGTTATTAGGCTCAATAGGTATTGCATGGACCTAGGTTCGAATCCTCTTTCAAGCAGTTTTATTTTATTTTCATATTATGCGGTGAAAAACCAGACAAAACCACTAGCGATTTACCACGGTTTTTGAGAGAAGGAAAAAAAATCAGTGAAAAGCGAGCGTGGAAAGATAGCGAATGGGGAATTAGTATTAAACATTAAAAAATGAGAATGGGGAATTAGAAGCCACCCATGACTTCGTTTTATAGGAGAAACTCCATAGTGGGACGTCGAACCCTGGCCGGAGAGATCAACCATAGTGTTGTCTACCACTGAGCCAGGGCTTACATCCCAACATACAAAATATCGGATTCAATATCGTATTTTTAGAGCATGTACGTACGAAAAGAGCATTTGAGTTTTGTGAACCAGTTTTATTGGGCATGCAGTGTCCACAGGTGCATCCCCGGCGTGCGTGCACGTGCAACTTTAATTCACAGAGCGAGCTTGCCGGCAAGGTACCATGAGTGGGCAACAAGCCCGGAGATTGATGCGAGAAGTGCCATCGCCGATGAGATGTGAGCCGCCAAGAACCTCCTGTTGGCGGCGGCAAGGGCGGCGTCACTCTTGGCCGCCCGCACGTTGCTCCGTAAGCCGTCGATGGATCCCCGTTCGCCGATGCCAAGGGCCCTCTCTACTATGTGCCTCTCATGCATCATCTGCAACAGCGGCACCATATATAGATGTCAAGGAACTTGCAGTATAAGTGTAATTCTAACAGAGTCGTCACAACTTGAATCGTCAAAAGTGTTTTAAAAAGTGATCATGAAAAGATATGAAGGCTGAAACGGGCTTTGAGACCATATATAAGTCAAGCAGCTTAATTCCAGTATATTTTGGATAGCTGGCAGAGGCATGTCTGGCTTGTAGGGATCTCGAGACAATTTCCATATGTCCAAATTGTGGCAAAGGAATTGAGGACAACTACCATCCTTTTTGTGTTCGCAAATGTGTGGTGGCTTCCTGCAATTGAATCATTACAAAATACTGGAGTTGAGTGGCTGTTTCAAGCTCTGGAGGTGTTGCCGAATACTGATCAAGCCATGTTATCGATGCTTCTCTGGAGATGTTCACATGTACGAAATGAGATTGTTCATGACAAGAATCCACCACCGATAGAGGTATCCAAACGTTTCTTATGCAGCCACTTGGAACCGCTATTATGCATAAAAAATGAGCCGTACGTGGATCTGTGCAAAGGCAAAACTGTTGTTTCGCCGGATGCCTTGCTGCGCTTATCAGAGAAAAGAACAGCGGCAACAAATCATTGCGGCTGGGTTCGACCCGATCAAGGCTGGGTGAAACTTAAATCGGAAGCATTGGGAGATGGTGGTCGGAAGGGAGGAAACGGATGCCAAAAGTGCATTGGAAGGGCCTTGATTCCGTTATCATGTCAATTTGCTGGAATCTATGGAAGCAGCGCAATGGAAGGGTGTTCGGTAGAACGGATTTGCGAAATGAAGGGGGTACGGTAGACCTGATCTGGCAAGAACTAGAGCAGTAGACTAGGGCTGGAGCGTCCGGAGTTGCTACGTTTTGTGAGTAATTGGCTTTGGACTTTGTTAGGAGGCAGTGGTAGGTCTATGTAGGAGGACTACCCAGCGTCGTTGTAAACTCTTGTAAATAACTTTCTCCCGTCTATAAAGCTAAGGTACGCCTTTGGCGTACCCTCGAAAAAAAAAGAAACTTAAATCGGACGGGTCGTTTTCAGAGGATGGAAGAGCTGGATCAGGCATGGTGCTGCATGATATGTCTTCAATGTATCTATAATTTATGAAGTATTCATACTATTATATTATCTGTTTTGGGTGTATATGGGCTTTACTAAACACTTTTATATTATTTTTGAGACTAACCTATTAATCGGAGGCACAACCCAAATTGTTGTTTTCTTGCCTATTTCAGTGTTTCAAAGAAAAGGAATATTAAACGGAGTCCAAACGGAATGAAACCTTCGGGAGAGTTATTTTTGGAACGGAAGCAATCCAGGAGACTTGGAGTAGACGTCAGGGAAGGTTAGAGGAAGCCACGAGGCAGGGAGGTGCGTCCCCACCCTCGTGGCTCCGCTGATCGATTTCTTTCGCCTATATATGTCCATATACCCTAAAAACATCGGGGAACACAATAGATCGGGAGTTCCGCCGCCGCAAGCCTCTGTAGCCATCGAAAACCAATCTAGACCCGTTCCGGCACCCTGCCGGAGGGGGGTCCCTCACCGGTGGCCATCTTCATCATTCCGGCGCTCTCCTTGACGAGGAGGGAATAGTTCACCCTCGGGGCTGAGGGTATGTACCAGTAGCTATGTGTTTGATCTCTCTCTCTCTCTCTCTCTCTCTCTCTCTCTCTCTCTCGTGTTCTTAATGTGGCACGATCTTGATGTATCGCGAGCTTTGCTATTATAGTTGGATCTTATGATGTTTCTCCCCCTCTACTCTCTTGTAATGGATTGAGTTTTCCCTTTGAAGTTATCTTATCGGATTGAGTCTTTAAGGATTTGAGAACACTTGATGTATGTCTAGCATGTGCTTATCTGTGGTGACAATGGGATATTCACGTGATCAACTTGATGTATGTTTTGGTGATTGAGGGAGTCCTGGATTAGGGGGTGTTCGGATAGCCGGACTATACCTTCAGCCGGACTCCAGGACTATGAAGATACAAGATTGAAGACTTCGTCCCGTGTCCGGAAGGATCTTTCCTTGGCGTGGAAGGCAAGCTAGGCGTGCGGATATTCAAGATCTCCTACCATTGTAACCGACTCTGTGTAACCCTAGCCCTATCCGGTATCTATATAAACCGGAGGGTTGTAGTCCGTAGGACAACCATCATCATACACAATCATACCATAGGCTAGCTTCTAGGGTTTAGCCTCCTTGATCTCGTGATAGATCTACCCTTGTACTACCCATATCATCAATATTAATCTAGCAGGAGTAGGGTTTTACCTCCATCGAGAGGGCCCGAACCTGGGTAAAATAAAGTGTCCCTTGTCTCCTGTTACCATCCGACCTTGACGCACAGTTCGGGACCCCCTACCCGAGATCCGCCGGTTTTGACACCGACATTGGTGCTTTCATTGAGAGTTCCTCTGTGTCGTCGCTTTTAGGCCTGATGGCTCCTTTGATCATCAACAACGATGAGGTCCAGGGTGAAACTTTCCTCCCCGGACAAAGCTTCGTCTTCGGCGGCTTCGCTCTGCGGGCCAATTCGCTTGGTCGTCTGGAGCAGATCGAAAGCTACGCCCCTGGCCATCAAGTCAGGTTTGGAAGCTTAAACTACATGGCAGATATCCGCGGAGACTTGATCTTCGACGGATTCGAGCCACAGCCAAGCGCGCCGCACTACCTCAAGGGGCATGATATAGCTCTGCCTCCGAACAGTGCCCTGGAGGCCGCACACGCACCGGCCCCGATCCTCGACTCGGAGCCCGCTGCGTTCTTTGAGGATGAACGGTTGGACGTCACCTCGGGGGCTGCGATCCGGAAGGCGATCGAACCGAACGCCAGCCCCGCACTCCGCATGGCCCATGACTCCAAGGAGTCGGATTCTTCTCCGAACTCCGGGCCTCCCGTGCCCCTGCCGATCGAATCCGATTGGGCGTCTATAATGGAGTTCACCGCCGCGGACATCTTTCAGCACTCACCTTTCGGTGATATCCTGAATTCTCTCAAGTCTCTCTCTCTATCAGGAGAGCCCAGGCCGGACTATGGTCTGCGAGGTTGGGATTCGGACGACGAAGAAATTCAAAGCCCACCCACCACCCACTTAATAGCCACTGTCGATGATTTAACCGACATACTTGACTTCGGCTCCGAAGACTTCGACGGTATGGACGATGAAGGAGGAGACGAACAAGAACCAGCATTTGTAGGGCGCTAGACCGCAACCTCGTCATATGACATATATATGGTGGACGCTCCAAAGGATGGAGATGGCGATGGAACAGCGGAGGATGACACCTCGAAAAAATAGCCAAAACGCCGGCGTCAACGGCGGCGCTCTAAATCCCGCCATAGCAGAAACGGTGATTCCGGCATGGGAGATAATACTACCCTGGATACCGCCGAAGAACACCAAATCCAGCAAGATTCGGCGCAGGAAGATGGAGAAGCCAGCCCTCATGAGAGAGCGGCAGAGCGAGAGGTTGAGGATGATAACTACATGCCTCCCTCTGAAGACGAGGCAAGCCTCGACGACGACGAATTCGTCGTACCATCAGACCCCGCCGAACAAGAGCGTTTCAAACGCAGGCTTCTAGCCACGACGAATAGCCTAAAGAAAAAGCAGCAACAGCTTAGAGCTGATCAAGATTTGCTAGCTGACAGATGGACTGAAGTCCTTGCGGCCGAAGAGTATGAACTCGAGCGCCCCTCCAAAAATTATCCTAAGCACAGGCCGCTACCCCAATCAGAGGGGGAAGCACCTACATTACCAATGCATGACATGACAGACCGGCCACCTCGCGGCCGCGACAGAGAGGTCTGTCGAACCTCTAAACAAGCCATGCCCCGGTGCCGCTCAACTAAGGCATGGGAAAATGAGCCAGACCTGCGAGACGTACTGGAGGATAAAGCAAGGAAAACAAGATCGATCTATGGATCGCGCAGACGCCCGACGACACGTGATGATCTTCACTCCGGACACAATAAATCCGGCTGGACCGAACACAACAGGCATAGCTCTTCCGAGCTGCGTCGTGACATAGCCTAGTACAGGGGCGCCGCACACCCACTATGCTTCACAGATGAAGTAATGGATCATAAAATCCCAAAGGGTTTCAAACCCGTAAACATTGAGTCGTATGATGGTACGACAGATCCGGCAGTATGGATTGAAGATTATCTCCTTCACATCCACATGGCACGTGGCGACGATCTACACGCCATAAAATATCCCCTCAAGCTCAAAGGACCAGCCCGGCACTGGCTTAACAGCCTACCAGCGGACTCAATCGGTTCTTGGGAGGACCTGGAAGCCGCATTCCTCGACAACTTCCATGGGACCTATGTGCGGCCGCCGGACGCCGACGACCTAAGCCACATAATTCAGCAGCCAGAAGAATCGGCCACGCAATTCTGGACACGGTTCCTAACAAAGAAAAATCAGATAGTCGATTGTCCGGACGTAGAGGCCCTAGTAGGCTTCAAACATAACATCCGCGACGAGTGGCTTGCCCGGCACCTGGGACAGGAAAAGCCGAAATCTATGGCAGCCCTCACGACACTCATGACCCGCTTCTGCGCGGGCGAAGATAGCTGGCTATCTCGCAGCCACAACTTATCGAAGAACCCTGGTAATTCGGATACCAAGGACAAAAGTGGTAGGACACGTCGAAATAAGCAAAAGCGCCGCGTTAGCAGCGACAGCAATGAGGATACGGCAGTAAATGCCGGATTCAGAGGCTATAAATCCAGTTAGCGGAAAAAGCCATTTAAAAAGAATACCCAGGGCCCGTCCAGTTTGGACCGGATACTCGACCGCTCGTGCCAGATTCATGGCACCCCCGAAAGGCCAGCCAATCACACCAACAGGGATTGTTGGGTGTTCAAGCAGGCAGGCAAGTTAAGAGCCGAACACAAAGATAAGGGGCTGCATAGCGACGACGAGGAGGAGCCCAGGCCGCCGAACAACAATGGACAGAAGGGGTTTCCCCCACAAGTGCGGACGGTGAACATAATATACGCGACCCACATTCCCAAGAGGGAGCGGAAGCGTGCACTACGGGACGTATACGCGATGGAGCCAGTCGCCCCAAAGTTCAACCCATGGTCCTCCTGCCCGATCACTTTTGATCGAAGGGACCACCCCACTAGCATCCGTCACGGCAGTTTTGCCGCATTGGTTCTTGACCCAATCATTGACGGATTTCATCTCACAAGAGTCCTCATGGACGGCGGTAGTAGCCTGAACCTGCTTTATCAGGATACAGTGCGGAAAATGGGCATAGATTCATCAAGGATCAAGACCACAAGGACGACCTTTAAAGGCGTCATACCAGGTGTAGAGGCCAATCGCACGGGCTCTGTAACACTTGATGTGGTGTTCGGATCTCCGGGTAACTTCCGAAGCGAAGAGTTAATCTTCGATATAGTCCCGTTCCGCAGTGGCTATCACGCCCTGCTCAGACGAACCGCATTCGCTAAATTCAATGCGGTGCCGCACTACGCATATCTCAAGCTCAAGATGCCAGGTCCTCGAGGAGTAATTACGGTCAACGGAAACACTGAACGCTCCCTCCGTACGGAGGAGCACACGGCGGCCCTCGCAGCGGAAGTACAAAGCAGCCTGAAGGCAACTCTCCAGTCCGGCCGTTAAAAAGTCGGACAATGCAAAGCGCGCCCGGAGTAACCTGCAACAAGACCGCCTAGCACGTTCGGAGCAAGCGTAGCAATACGGCCCCAACCCCAGCCATCGCAACATAGCGGAGCTAGTACCTCGAGTACACAATTACGCCCTTGAAATTCCATGGGCACAGGGGGAGGGGCACATTAACGGCATGCTTACAATACAGCGTCAAACGTACTAGGGGCTGCCGGATTTTTTTCCAGGACTCCACACTCTGGATAACCTGTTCGGCTTTGCTGCCGCACAGACGATGCAAGACCCAGGGAAGCAGACAAAGCTACGCCGCATTACGGAACTCTCAGGTGGTCTCTATTTCAAGCGATATATCTGTTTCTAAATTCCGCGGCCTGCCCCTAGTCAGGACATGTTAAATAGTCTAATATCTTTTTACTTATCGCACTACTTGTATCGTTCGGCTTTGATAAATAGCCTCTCTATAAACAATGCATAGCTTTTCGCCTATTTTTTGCGTTGTCCTCTTTTAATATATATGTTCATTAAATAAACATGATCGCAACTCTACACCATGGTACGGCAAAACACGCCAGGGGCTTCATTACCCTTCTATCTGGTGTGAGAAGTCCGTACACTTTCACAAGTGCGGCACCCCAAACTTATAGCACTATATGCATCGGCTCCGAATCATGATTTTGGTCACATGTTGGGTTTGCCCGGCTCCTATGTTTTGGTGCCTTATGTTCCGCTATATCGGCTAAGGTAGCACTAGGAGAACCACTGCGATTGTGCCCCGGTTCAGCTGGGTTAAGCACCTCAGTGGAGAAAGTTAAAACAGACTGTCATGATAAGGCGTGAGGCCGGTCGCTGTTCGAGAGGTTTTTCGAGTCCTTAAAGACTTATGCCGCTTCGAGCGAGGAGCTGGCTATGTCCGGCCAAAGGCGTGGATAGCACCCCGAATTCGGCCTTCCGAACTAGGGGCTTCGCCGAAATTTAAAATTATAACGTTCTATGGCTAAGTGAGAGTGTTCAAGCATTATAGTCCGATTGCCTGGTTCGTTGTGCTGAGCGCCTTCCTCGAAGGACCCAACTATGGGAAAAAGAGCCCTCAGGTTTATCCCGAACACCCCAGCACTAGTGGCATGGGGGCAGAAGCCGACGACTGGCCATCTCGCAATTTTTGATAAACGGCCGCACAGAAAATAATATTTTAAATTCAATAAGCATTGCTTAGCGCATATGACCAAGTTTTCAGCGCACAGGATACAAACGAGCGAGTTCATTCAAATACTACATCTTTAGTACATTCATCCGCGACAAGGCGGGCTCCGGCAAGAACTTCCTTGTAGTAGTTCTCGGGCTTGCGATGCTCCTTCCCCGGCGGCGGCCCGTCCTTCACCAGCTTCTCTCCGTCCAGTTTACCCCAGTGTACCCTTACACGGGCAAGGGCCCTCCGGGCACCTTCAATGCAGGCGGAGCGCTTGATGACCTCAAGCCGTGGACAGGCCTCCATCAGCCGCCGCACTAGCCCGAAATAGCTGTCAGGCAGGGCCTCTCCAGGCCACAGCCGAACTAGTAAACCCTTCATGGCATGTTCGGCCACCTTGTGGAGCTCGACCAGCTGTTTCAGCTGATCGCTCAAAGGCACAGGGTGTCCGGCCTCAGAATACTGAGACCAGAACACACTCTCCGTCGAGCTGCCCTCTTCAGCTCGGTATAATGCGGCGGCAGCGGATACGCTGCGGGGAAGATCGGTGAACACCCCTGGAGAACTCCGGATTCGGGTAAGTAACAGGTAGTTTACTTTTATATTCCTACTTTGCATTAAGAATGCCTTACCCGTTGCTATCTTTTTTTCACCTCCTCCAACTCTTGGAGGGCCTTTTGGGCTTCGGCCTTGGCACTCTTGGCGGTCTCAAGGGCCGACGCGAGCTCGGATGCTTGCGCTTTTGACTCAAGCTCCAAATTCTCATGTTTTTTCATGAGAGCTTGCAGCTCTTGCTGCACCTCGCCGACCTGAACCCCAAGCCTTTCTCGCTCGGTGCGCTCCTTGGCCGTTTTCTTTCCGGCCTCAGCCAGCGCCTGCTTCAGGGTTACCACCTCGGTTGTGGCCCCTACAATAAGCAGTACAATCCTGTTATTTCTTTCCGCAATCAAGCCTCTCTATAGGCACCTTCTTTTTTTAGGGTATTTCTTACCTTCCTTCTCCTCGAGCTGCCGTTAGGCAAGGCCGAGCTCTTGCTCGGTCCGCCCGAGGTCCTTTTTAAGGACATCCACCTGCGCAGTCAGTGCGGCGGTGGACAGCAGCGAAGCCTGCATACGCATATTTGACTTTTTGTTGTTAGACTCCTGCGAAAATTATTAGATCCTCTATTCGACTTTTCTTTCTGAACACCGAACAGAGCATCAGGGGCTACTGTTTATGCGGTAATAATTTGACATATTTTTACTTACCTCGAAGCCTGTTAGATGGCTAGCGCAAGCTTCAGTCAGTCCGCTCTTGGCGGACTGAACCCTTTGGATCGCCGTACTCATAACAGTACGGTGCTCCTCGTCGATGGCGGCACCCTCAAGCACCTCCAGCAGATTGTCCGGCGCCTCTAGTTGGATGGAGGTCGCCGGCTCAGATGGCTACTCCTCTCGGAAGGAGTTCGCCCACCGCGGACCGGGACTGTCGAGTCCGGCGCGGTGTCCGGCACAAAGCCGGACTTGGAGCCATGGGGGGTTTCATCCCCTTTACTCCTGGGGTCCGGAGGATTGCCTTGCGGCTCCTCCAGGACTATCTCCTCCTGCCCTGGAGCTTGGCGGGATGCCACTTCGGCGTCGTCCACCCTGCAGGGGGAGACAGCGGGCGGAACAGAGTTCACGTCCGACGAATCCAGGGAGCCGCTCGACGAATCGTCGAGTTCGGCCCGGGGCGGGCTGCATAAATTACGAGCGATATTAGGGAAAGCCGCACATTAAAAGAATATCATGAGTCACTCTGGTATGTAAGTACTTACGATTTTGCCGGACGCTTGGTTCTGTCCGGCCACTCCTCTTCGCCCTCTTCGGCGTCATGGGAGTAGTCCGGCGGAGGGGTCTTCCTTTTCCTCGACCCCTCGGCCTCCCCCGTTGGGGTGGCCTTCTTCTTCTTTTCTCCCCACGCTGGGGGGGAGAGCTTTCTTGTTCCTCCTCCTCGTTTTCACGAGAGGAGAGCGTCGCGGACTCGTCAGATGACGAGTCCGACACCACCATATTGCGGGAACTCTTTCGAGTCCCGGTGGGTTTCTTCTTCTTGGCCTTCTTCTCCGGCACCGCGTAAGGTGCCGGAGCCAACAACTTCACTAGGAGAGCTGGGGCCGGGTCTTCGGGCAGGGGAGCCGGACAGTTAATTGGTCCGGATATAGCCCACCAAGCCTGTCAAAGGTAAAGGGAGTTTAGATCCCGCATAGAGTTAATCTATGAAGAAGAGCTTAACAAACCTGTCAAAGGTATAGATAGCTAACCTCGCTGGCGTGACGCTGCGAGCTGTATCTGCGGTCCTCGGAAGCGGATGTGGGGGACTCGGCGCCTTTGGTCAGCACCTTCCAGACGTCTTCATACGTCGTGTCGAAGATCCTACTGAGGGTTTGGTGTTGCGCCCGGTCGAATTCCCACAAAGTAAAATTCCGTTGTTGGCACGGGAGGATCCGGCGAACGAGCATGACCTGGATCACATTGATCAGCCGGATTGGCTTGTTCACCAGGGACTGGATGCACGTTTGCAACCCAGTCACTTCTTCCTCGTTGCCCCACGACAGGCCCGTCTCTTTCCAGGACATGAGCCGTGTGGGGTGTCCGGATCTGAACTCGGGGGCTGCGACCCATTTTGAATCGCGCGGCTCGGTGATGTAAAACCACCCAGCTTGCCACCCCTTTAGGGACTCCACAAAGGAGCCCTCGAACCAGAGGACGTTGGCCATTTTGCCGGCCATAGCGCCTCCGCACTCCGCCTGGGTGCCGGACACCACCTTGGGCTTGATGTTGAAGGTCTTGAGCCAGAGGCCGAAGTGGGGGCGGACGCGGAGAAAGGCCTCGCACACGACGATAAACGCCGAGATGTTGAGGACGAAGTTCGGGGCCAGATCATGGAAATCCAGGCCGTAGTAGAACATGAGCCCCCGGACAAACGGGTGAAGTGGAAAGCCCAGTCCGCGGAGGAAGTGGGGAAGAAAAACTACCCTCTCATGGGGCCCTGGGGTAGGAAGAAGCTGCCCCTTCTCAGGAAGCCGATGCGGGATGTCCTTGGACAAGTATCCGGCTTTCCTTAACTTTTTTACTTGGGCCTCCGTAACGGAGGAGGCCATCCACTTGCCTCCCGCTCCGGACATTGTTGGAGAAGGTTGAGGAAGGAAGAGCGGACTTGGGCGCTGGAGCTTGAGTGCGCGAGAGATGGATTGGCAAAGGAGGAAGAAGGCGTAGGTAAAAAGGTGAATCCTTATCCCTTTATACACGCGGGTGCGGTTAGGCGTCCCCACCTACCTAATAAAACTCACTTGCCTCCCAAGCGCCGTGGTAAATGGCGCGGTTGGGTTACCCATGTCCGTATTGATGAGAATCCCGTTAAAAGGGGCACACGATCTCTGCTTTGACAAGACGTGCCAAGGAAATCACCTCGCTAAACACGCTGACGTGGAAAAGTAAAAATGATTTGTATAAAGAGCTTGGCCGCAGTGTTATGACGCACTGCGGAATACGTCAGCAGATTTGATTTGTGTTAATATTATTCTCTATATGGCAATATGTGGAAACTTATTTTGCAGAGCCAGACACTATTTTTGGTTTTTACAATCTTTTTGAAGAACTTGGAGGAGGAACCCGCCTTGCAATGCCGAAGACAATCTGTGCGCCGGACTCGTCGTCATTGAAGCCTAGTTCAGGGGCTACTGAGGGAGTCCTGGATTAGGGGGTGTTCGGATAGCCGGACTATACCTTCAGCCGGACTCCAGGACTATGAAGATACAAGATTGAAGACTTCGTCCCGTGTCCGGAAGGATCTTTCCTTGGCGTGGAAGGCAAGCTAGGCGTGCGGATATTCATGATCTCCTACCATTGTAACCGACTCTGTGTAACCCTAACCCTATCCGGTGTCTATATAAACCGGAGGGTTGTAGTCCGTAGGACAACCATCATCATACACAATCATACCATAGGCTAGCTTCTAGGGTTTAGCCTCCTTGATCTCGTGGTAGATCTACCCTTGTACTACCCATATCATCAATATTAATCTAGCAGGAGTAGGGTTTTACCTCCATCGAGAGGGCCCGAACCTGGGTAAAATAAAGTGTCCCTTGTCTCCTGTTACCATCCGACCTTGACGCACAGTTCGGGACCCCCTACCCGAGATCCGTCGGTTTTGACACCGACAGTGATCAACTTGCGGGTTCCGTAACATTGTAAACTTATGCATAGGGGTTGGCACACGTTTTCGTCTTGACTCTCCGGTAGAAACTTTGGGGCACTCTTTGAAGTACTTTGTGTTGGTTTGAATAGATGAATCTAATATTGTGTGATGCATATCGTATAATCGTACCCACGGATACTTGAGGTGACATTGGAGTATCTAGGTGACATTAGGGTTTTGGTTGATATGTGTCTTAAGGTGTTATTCTAGTACGAACTCTTGAATAGAGCGATCCGAAAGAATAACTTTGAGGTGGTTTCGTACCCTACAATAATCTCTTCGTTTGTTCTCCGCTATTAGTGACTTCGGAGTGACTCTTTGTTGCATGTTGAGGGATAGTTATATGATCCAATTATGTTATTATTGTTGAGAGAACTTGCACTAGTGAAAGTATGAACCCTAGGCCTTGTTTTCTAGCATTGCAATACCGTTTGTGCTCATTTTTATCATTAGTTACCTTGCTGTTTTTATATTTTCATATTATAAAAACCTATATCTACCATCCATATGCACTTGTATCACCATCTCTTCGCCGAACTAGTGCACCTATACAACTTATCATTGTATTGGGTGTGTTGGGGACACAAGAGACTCTTTGTTATTTGGTTGCAGGGTTGTTTGAGAGATACCATCTTCAACGTACACCTCCCACGGACTGATAAACCTTAGGTCATCCACTTGAGGGAAATTTACTACTGTCCTACAAACCTCTGCACTTGGAGGCCCAACAACGTCTACAAGGAGAAGGTTGCGTAGTAGACATCACTGCATGATGAAAAGGGATCCATTATCTTCTCCTCATGCAGGGAACTATTCTTGTGTCGGGAAGCTTTGGAGGCTGAACTAGGAGCGTGTATGGAAGGGCTATCATTGGCCTTGATGCGATCAGAATTACTGGTGGCAATTGAGATGGATTCTTCAGTTGCAGTGAGGATGATTAAATCCAGCGATGAAGATAGATTGATCTATTCAGCTTTGGTAAAGGAGATCATGTACCTCATGGGTCATCATAAAACTAGTATTACTCACGCTAGTAGAACTCAAAATAAAGTTAGTAACTCTTTGGCAAACTTTGCTCATATGGAGGGAAGAACTATGAACTGGATTGGGTCGGGACCTCCGGAGGCCATTGAGATTAACTCTTTTGATTGTAATCCCGTCTGAAGTGAGCAAGGTAGTCAGAATCCCGACTCGACTCCTCGAATCCTACGACTTCACGACCCTACGGAAGCATGTCGATCCAAGTCCCGCTATGAATCTGGATTGGGTAGAATCCATGTTAAGTCGCGATCCAAATCATTAAATCTTGTACAAAACTGTAGAATCCCGACTTGCTATGGACTACGTCCGATTCTAAAAATTTATTTAAGTCGTTTGTTTAGTTGTAGCAAAATGGTATGCCATCATCCAAACACTTCTTTACATGCCTCATCACCCTTTATTCCACTCCCAAGCCCAAACGCCCGGCCGCTGACACCTTTGATCTGGCTCTCAGAAACCCTAGATCGAAAATCAAAATTGAGGATTGGGCTTGTCGACAGATGAAATTGGCATGAGAAGGAGGATGCGTCAAGATTAATCGGAGGAAGAGAGCAAGACCCTTCAAGTTTCAACACTGCAGGTCAAATATATAAGTGATTGGCTATTCATTTACTCTAAAAGAACTATGTAAATCCCGTGCGTTGAAGATTTAAATGTTCTATATATTTCCCTCTCATATATATTCCATGCATACAAGGTACTCCCTCCGTGCCTAAATATAAGTTTTTTCAGATATTTCAATATGGACTACATACACAACAAAATGAGTGACTCTACACTTTGAAATTTGTCTATATGCATCCGTATGTAGTTGTTATTAAAATCTCTAAAAAGACTTATATTTAGGAACAGAGGAAGTAGACAGTAGGTTAGCCAAAAAAGAAGTGAAATACAACTAGCATTGATGTGTATGTTTCTCTCTATATATATTTAGTGTCAAAAGTCTAGAACCCATATACGTTTCTTGTGTATCTTATTTTCGTAAATCTACTAGAATCCTTGATTCCATGACTCGATACTACAACTTGATTCCGTCTAAGGAAAATCGATCTGACTCCGAATCACAATTTTGACTACCTTGGAAATGAGTAATACAAGTTTTTCCGCAAAAAAAGGTCTGGCTGAACACATCTAGAAAGCAAATGGTTGCTTTCTGGACTAACCAAACGTACATGTCCTTTTTCTAAGTACTATTCCATCCATCAATGGATAAACCCAAAAAAAAAGAAAAACACACTTAACGAATCTCGCCTGTTTGGTCTATGTCGCTTGCTTGCTCAATCAAAGGTGCACCTCTACTTGCAGCTGGTTGTAGGGTCCCCAACGCATGGTCTCTCACAATTCTCTCGATCACATCTGGGATATGAGGACAACTACAATAGAAACAGCGCTTGTGATGAAAAAACTAGGAAAATAATCAACCTAGGTCGTTGGATTAGCGATGGATGGCCCCTTTTTTTTTGTATTTGTAGCTTGTTAGTGGAGAATATCCACCTCTCCCAAATGCAACAAACTTGCACTATATATGTGCTCATAGATTCCTCCGTTTTAATTTGTGCCATACATCTTCAATGTGACGATACAAGTTGGTTTTTTATTAAAAAAAATCACCACAGGTGTTATTTCTATTGTATCTATATAATCGCCGGCGAAATATCTAGGCAAATATGTATGCATACATGCAGAACTTCTCTGTTTGATATCTCTATAGGATGAAAACGTATACTACATGGGACGCAGCCGATCAGTGTACCTTGAGGGTCTTCGGCGCTAAGAGGAACAGATTGGCGAGGTCGAACCCGACGGTGGCGACAAGGAGCCCAAGCTGCCGGCACTCCATGGTCGGTGCCGCCTTCCACGGATAGTGTAGCCAGGCGAACGCCGCCGCGGACACGCCGGTGCACGCCGCGTTCAGCGTGAAGCACGCCGGGAACACCTTCCCGCGCAGCCTTCCCATCATGTGCCTCGGCAAGTGGCTTCCCAAGATAATTAAACCACACACACACAAAGAAGAAGAAGAAAAACTCAGATAAACATGAAGAGCCGGCTTGCACAGCAATGCATGGATTCGTACGTACAGGAACATGACTAAGCCACCGACTAAGATGGCCCAGACGGTGGCTCCCAAGGATGTGGCAAAGAAGAGAAGGTGAGCCGTCTTCACCGCCGTCGTGGCGGGTGAGCTGTCGAGGAGGCCTTCGGGGCCGAAGGCGACGGCGGCACTGGCCAAGGAGAAGGCCGCCATCACAAGGAGCCACATAGCTGGACTACTGAATCGTACTACACCCTTGGCTGAGAGAAGATGAAGAGTACATTTTCGTGGCTTGGAGTTATACGTTCCTGTCGAACAGTTTTTGATTTCACTCTGACGACCAACACTTAGCCGCCTTCAGTATGGCCATGACATTCTGGTGGGCCACCCTGCGAACTGTGTCGGAACGCTTGATCGACCTGTGTGCTTGCTTCGTGTACAGTAGGATATGTGCTTCCTAGTGTCTCGAAACATGCTTTCGCCCCGCTTTATAAATAAAGCACCAACCAAAGAAGTACACGGTTAAACGATATAAGATGGTGAGGTAGCCCTCTTACAAAGCCGATCCTAAGATATCCGGCACACGAAGAACGCACACGACTACTCTACCAGCAACGAACTCCGGAAGAATTAAACACCTCCATACTATGACCTAGCACACTTAAGCTCCATAACAACACCCTCAAAAGGGAAAACAACGCAGAGCATCGCCGCTGCCGAGTCCACACCGGACACAGGTCTTCACCCGGAGCCCTGACACGGAGAGAAGAACCACAACGACGTCTTCAAGAAGATCGCAGCACTCTCGGGTGTCACCGTCGTCGGTGCCAAGGCACAGAGCTTTCGCTCGGCAACTCACTTGTGCCACTACGAGGCCGCCAGGAGGAGTGCTGTCAATGTCAAAACGGGCAGATCTTGGATAGGGGGTTCTGAACTGTGCGTCTAAGGATCGGGCCCTCTTAATTGGGGTAATACCCTACTTCCTACTTGATTGACCTTGACGAATATACAGGTTACAAGAGTTGATCTAACTCGAGATCGTAATGGCTAAGCCCTAGATGTCTAGCTTGTATGATTATGATTGCCTCTACGAACTAAACCATCCGTTTTATATAGACACCGGAGGGGTCTAGGGTTGTACAGAGTCGGTTTATAGGGAAAGGAATTTTCACATCCAAACGCCAAGCTTGAAATCCACGCAAAGGAGAGTCCCATCCGGACACAAGAGAAAGCCTTTCGTCTTGTATCTTCATGGTCCATCAGTCCGGCCCACGTCACATAGCCCGAACGCCCGGGGATCCCCTAATCTAGGACTCCCTCAAGCGCGGCGATGACAGAACCCCATATCCAGATCGGGACGCTGCCCATCCAGGGGAGGGGCACATCGAATCTACCGATGCAGCACCTCCCGTTGCCCCCACAACCCATGTGTGGAGCCACCACCACCGCAACGGTGCCCGCCGAAGAGCAACCATGCAGACGGCCATCCGGGGCCACTGCCCCGGCATCCCTGTCGCTTGATATCGTGTGCCGCACACATCACAACGCACTCAACCATGGTTGGAGGAGTGATTGCAGTCCATCTACTTGTAGCCCGGCATCAGTCCCCGAGTCTGGGTAGGTGCCCCCACCGTAGGAGGCACCCACACATGCGTCCCCAGCCAGTGCCAGGTGGGCTGAGGGGACACTACTCCGAGACCGCTGACGGACACGGGCGATCTAGCCCCGGGCCCATGGCCAGGCAAACTCACACGATGCCATGTCCGTGGTCACCGGCATCGATCCGCGCACCGACACAATAGTAACATGATCACTACCATCGAGCACCGCACATGCAAGGAGAGCACAAGCACCACCCGCGGGCACCTCCCGGGCCAAGCCTGACCTCTCCTACCCGAAGCACAAGCCACGGGCCCCGACATGGCCCGCCCGAGCATGAACCCTAGATCTGCACCTGCCGCTGGCACACATCCAGGAGAAGGAGGTCGCCACCGCCACCCCTCGCCACCTGCAGACCTGCAGCAGCCACGACGTTGTAGCACCTCCAGACGCGCATCACTGCTCAGCCCCAACCTATCCCCAACACCTATCAGGGCCGAGCCTGCCATCACCAGCCACCACACCAGAGACCGAGCCGTGGCAGCCAGCCAATGTCATCTAAACCTGTGCCACCTTCCAGCCAAGCTAGCCGCCATGGTCAGGCCCGCACCACCAGCAATGTCGTCCTCGGCCCTCACCACGAGCAGCGGCCACCCCACAGATCTGCCGCGTCATCCCCGCCGCCACCAACGTCGTCTGATGCCCTCCTGCACCTCGCGGTCGCACCAAGAAGGCCGCCCCACCGGCGCTCGTGCTGCCCGCAACCTGCATCGCCCGCAAGGCACCGCCCAGCCTGATCCATAATAGAGGCAAGGATATTGCAGTTCTAGAACTAGTAGATTCGCTAGTAGTAATTATCTGAAGACCAACAAACAGCAGTAGATTTTTCTTGAAAAGGAGGACCCCGACCTCTGCATTAAATGATGTACACAAGCCATACAAGCAGTAGTAGATGAAAGAACCTACAATGGTAGACAAACTCTTACAAATATTGTGTTTGCTAGCTAGATTGTTAGAGCATCTACAACCGGGCGTCCCAAACCCGCCTCAAACACCTGGACGGACAAGCACCTCAAACGGGCGTCAAACACCCGAGCTGGCTGCCACGTCGGATCCGATCGGCCTACCCCACTACAAATTGCACCAAATCCACCAACCCGCCACCCTCTTCCTGCCTTCCTCTAAACTTTCCCTCTTCCAAGCCCTCACCGTTTTCCACCCTTGCTCCCCATCCACGCCGTCGTTCCTGATCTGTCGCCCTAGATGTCGTCCAATGATACGTCTCCAACGTATCTATAATTTTTGATTGCTCCATGCTACTTTATCTACTGTTTTGGACTATATTGTGCTTTATTTTCCACTTTTATATTATTTTTGGGACTAACCTATTAACCGGAGGCCCAGCCCAGAATTGCTGTTTTTTTGCCTATTTCAGTATTTCGAGGAAACAGAATATCAAACGGAGTCCAAACGGAATGAAACCTTCGGGAACGTGATCTTCTCACCGAACGTGATCCAGGAGACTTGGACCCTACTCCAAGAAGTTTCCGGGGAGGTCACGAGGGTGGAGGGCGCGCCCCCCTGGGCGCGCCCCCTGCCTCGTGGGCCCCTCGGAGCTCCACCGACGTGCTCCTTCCTCCTATATATACCTACGTACCCCCATTAGACCAGAGACGGAGCCAAAAACCTAATTCCACCGCTGCAACTTCCTGTATCCACGAGATCCCATCTTGGGGCCTGTTCCGGAGCTCCGCCGGAGAGGGCATCCATCACGGAGGGCTTCTACATCAACACCATAGCCCTTTCGATGAAGTGTGAGTAGTTTACTTCAGACCTTCGGGTCCATAGCTAGTAGCTAGATGGCTTCTTCTCTCTTTTTGGATCTCAATACAATGTTCTCCCCCTCTCTCATGGAGATCTATTCGATGTAATCTTCTTCTTTTTGCGGTGTGTTTGTTGAGACCGATGAATTGTGGGTTTATGATCCAACTTATCTATGAATAATATTTGAATCTTCTCTGAATTCTTTTATGTATGATTGAGTTATCTTTGCAACTCTCTTCGATTTATCCGTTTGGTTTGGCCAACTAGATTGGTAGTTCTTGCAATGGGAGAAGTGCTTAGCTTTGGGTTCAATCTTGCGGTGTCCTTACTCAATGACAGAAAGAGTTGCAAGGCATGTATTGTATTGTTGCCATCGAGGATAACAAGATGGGGTATTTATCATATTGCATGGATTTATTCCTCTACATCATGTCATCTTGCTTAAGGCGTTACTCTGTTTTTAACTTAATACTCTAGATGCATGCTGGATAGCGGTCGATGAGTGGAGTAATAGTAGTAGATGCAGGCAGGAGTCGGTCTACTTGTCACAGATGTGATGCCTATATACATGATCATACCTAGATAACCTCATAACTATGATCAATTCTATCAATTGCTCAACAGTAATTTGTTCACCCACCGTAGAATATCTATGCTCTTGAGAGAAGCCACTAGTGAAACCTATGGCCCCCGGGTCTATTCTCATCATATCAATCTCCATTACTTTATTTTACTTGTTTTGCATCCTTATACCAAAAATACCAAAAATATTATCTCTATCAGATCTCACTCTCGTAAGTGACCGTGAAGGGATTGACAACCCCTAAGCGTTGGTTGCGAGTTGCTACTGTTTTGTGCAGGTACAAGGCACTTGCGCGTGACCTCCTACTGGATTGATACCTTGGTTCTAAAAAACTGAGGGAAATACTTACGCTACTGTGCTGCATCACCCCCTCCTCTTCGGGGAAAACCAACGCTAGCTCGAGACGTAGCATCCAGCCCGTCCCCACCGCCACGACAGAGGTTGCATCCGTGTCGTCCATCGACGTCCGGTCCTCGACTTCGTCCTACAAGCCGGAGAACATCGCCCGAAGAGACCGGTGACGGAGGCAACATGAGAGGGAAGCGTTGGCGTCACAGAGAGTCAATGCGGACATGGATGATCAACTGTCCCCCCGCCGCACCCCATCCATCCAACCACCGATTGACAAGGATCGTGTCGTCGGACCAGGTTGGGACAAAGAAGGATCTGATGGCCGGTTGGGGCATTGCGGAGAGCTTTCCGCCCACGCAGATGCTGACGGTGGACGTCTATCACTTGCTGTAGCTAGTACGGGCGCTAACAAGCACGAGCACTGGCAGTGCCCACGCTACTCACGATCTGTTCAACGGAATGACACAACAAGACTCAATATGTTCTTGTTGCTCCTGTCCAATCAAATTTGCATATGCCATGTTCAATGATGTTCAAGGGAGAATATTGAGTTGGATAAGCAAGAGACGGTGATCAAATGGGAGCTCGAGAAGGCCAATACATTTGAAGAGATTAAGCTTGAGAAGGAGAGGTTGCTCGCACGGGACGCGAAGGATGTGAATATCATGTTGGCAGACGAAAGCCTCTTGGATGAGCATGGAAAGAAATGGCTTGTGGAGAAAAAGAAGCAGATCAACAACCATATGGAGTATGGAGCGACGAGGGCGGCTATGGCAGCAGCAAAGCATGCGCAAGCATGCAGTCCGGATGTAGGCAGAGCATGATGTAAGGATGGCCTCGGAGCAGGCGGCATGGATGGCGTCCAGGGAGTGATCCGGCCAGCAAGCTACTGATCCGTCCCACTCGAACATTGGTTTCATTTTGGCATATCCGGATTGATGAACTATGATTTATTTTGCTTTTCCCTATTTATTTGGAACTGTTGAATTGGGACGATTTGTATCGTATGATCGACATCCATGGATTCCATGGATTTGAGATTCCGCATTTGAGGTGTGTGGATGTGCAACAACCCATATGAGGGGTTGTCCGACATTGTCCGTGGATGTGCCCGCGGGTGTATAGGGGGCCAAATTTGTCAAATCTGGTTGTATATGTTCTTATGTGATGGACATGCAATACACGGAGGCAGGACCCACTTTTTTTGAAATGGAACACTTGTATTCCATCTATCAGACGAAAGAATTGCCGGTTACAACACGGGTTACATTAACAGGGAAATTATCAATCCACAAACATGCTTCACCAACAGCTAATCCTGCACCCATGTCGGCCAGCACATGCGCTGGCTTGCTACAATTACGTCCAGCTTGGACAACCTCGGCCTGAATAAATTGGCCAACAACCAGGATAAGCTGGTTATGGCTAATATTGATAAGGTCTTCATTTCCACCTGCTAGGAAGGTATTTTCCCAGCGGTCCAACTCAAGGATCTCCCTAGGGTGGGTGGTGACCATACTCCCCAAGTGGTAGATACAGGGGCCATCCAGCCACCATAGAACAAACAATTTAGGTTTGAAAAATGGTGGCTAGAAGTGGAGGGTTTTGAAGACATGGTGAAGAAGTGTTGGAATGCTCCTATCAAAGACCCACTAGATAGATGGCAATATAAAATCAGATTCCTGAGGAGAGTGTGTAAGGGCTGGAATGCCAACTATGAAGCTGCCCAGAACAAAAACAAACAACAGCTGGTTGCTGAATATGACCTATTAGATATTGAGTCTGAGACTAAAACGATTTCCCCACCCTCAAAGAATAGAATGGACAAAATTGCCTCTGATCTCCAAAATATATGGAGATTGGAGGAGATTAAGTCCAGACAAAGATCCAGAGAAACAGATATTCTAGAGGGGGGGGTAGAAATACTGATTGTTTTCATGCTCTAGCTAATCATAGGAGGAGAAAAAACAAATTGATATGCTTAATGGACCAGATGGACCTGTGGAGAACACTAGTGACATTATTAAGATTGTTGTAGACTAATACAAGCAATTATTTGGTAAATAAGATACCTAAGATATTTCCTTAGATGAGGAATTCTGGGATCCTTCTGAAAAAGTTTCTAATGAGCATAACAAACTCCTAGAAGCTGATATTACTGAGGAGGATGTTAGAAAAGCAGTCTTTGGGTCATATGCAGAAGGGCCCCCAAGCCCTGATGGTTTTCCTTTCCTCTTTTATCAACATTTTTGTCTACTATTAAGGGAGACCTTATGTTGATGGTGGATTCTTAGAATAATGACTCATTAGATTTATATAGGTTATATTTTTCTCTGCTAACTCTAATCCCAAAAGAACCTGATGCATGCACTATCCAAAAATTTAGGCCAATTGCTTTGTCCAATTGTAGCTTCAAATTTTTTGCTAAATGTGTTGCTAACCAATTAGGGGACATTGGTGATGAGATTATCTCACAAAACCAAACTGCTTTTATTAAGGGCAGATTTATTATAAAGAGTGTGGTGACAGCTCATGAAATTATTCATGATGTTGTGACCTTTAATAAAGAAGGGTTTGTATTCGAACTAGACTATGAGAAGGCCTATGATAGAATTAGCAAAGAGTTTGTACTAAAAATTATGTATCAAAGGGGGTTTAGCCCAAAATGGATGAGAAAAATTAAACCCATTTTATACAAAGGTTCAGTGGGAGTTAGGATAAATGTGTTGGAAATATGCCCTAGAGGAAATAATAAATTGATTATTATTATATTTCCTTGTTCATGATAATCGTTTATTATCCATGCTAGAATTGTATTGATAGGAAACTCAGATACATGTGTGGATACATAGACAACACCATGTCCCTAGTAAGCCTCTAGTTGACTAGCTCGTTGATCAATAGATGGTTACGGTTTCCTGACCATGGACATTGGATGTCATTGATAACGGGATCACATCATTAGAAGAATGATGTGATGGACAAGACCCAATCCTAAGCCTAGCACAAGATCATGTAGTTCATATGCTAAAGCTTTTCTAATGTCAAGTATCGTTTCCTTAGACCATGAGATTGTGCAACTCCCGGATACTGTAGGAGTGCTTTGGGTGTGTCAAACGTCACAACGCGTAACTGGGTGGCTATAAAGGTACACTACAGGTATCTCCGAAAGTGTCTGTTGGGTTGGCACGAATCGAGACTGGGATTTGTCACTCCGTGTGACGGAGAGGTATCTCTGGGCCCACTCGGTAGGACATCATCATAATGTGCACAATGTGATCAAGGAGTTGATCACGGGATGATGTGTTACGGAACGAGTAAAAGATACTTGCCGGTAACAAGATTGAACAAGGTATCGGGATACCGACGATCGAATCTCGGGCAAGTATCGTACCGATAGACAAAGGGAATTGTATACGGGATTGATTGAGTCCTTGACATCGTGGTTCATCCGATGAGATCATCGTGGAACACGTGGGAGCCAACATGGGTATCCAAATCCCGCTGTTGGTTATTGACCAGAGAACGTCTCGGTCATGTCTGCATGTCTCCCAAACCCGTAGGGTCTACACACTTAAGGTTCGATGACGCTAGGGTTATAAAGGAAGTTCGTATGTGGTTACCGAATGTTGTTCGGAGTCCCGGATGAGATCCCGGACGTCACGAGGAGTTCCGTAATGGTCCGGAGGTAAAGATTTATATATGGGAAGTCATCATACGGTCACCGGAAGAGTTCGGGGGTTACCGACATTGTACCGGGACCACCGAAGGGGTTCCGGGGGTCCACCGGGAGGGTCCACCTGCTCCGGGGGGCCCTATGGGCTGTATGTGGAGAAGGACCAGCCCCTTAGTGGGCTGGGCGCCTCCCCCCAGGGCTCATGCGCCTAGGGTTTGGGGGGGGGGAACCCTAAAGGGGGCGCCCCCCTTGCCTTGGGGGGCAAGGCACCCCCTTGGCCACCGCCCCCTCCTAGGAGATTGGATCTCCTAGGGCCGGCGCCCCCCCCCTTGGCCCTCCTATATATAGTGGGGGAGATGGAGGACTTCATACCTGATCGAAGGCGCAGCCCCTCCCCTCCCAACACCTCTCCTCCTCCGTCACGTGCTTGGCGAAGCCCTGCTGGAGTACCACGCTCCTCCATCATCACCACGCCGTTGTGCTGTTGCTGGATGGAGTCTTCCTCAACCTCTCCCTCTCTCCTTGCTGGATCAAGGCGTGGGAGACGTCACTGGGTTGTACGTGTGTTGAACGCGGAGGTGCCGTCTGTTCGGCACTAGGATCATCGGTGATCTGAATCACGACGAGTACGACTCCATCAACCCCGTTCACTTGAACGCTTCCGCTTCGCGATCTACAAGGGTATGTAGATGCACTCTTCTTCCCCTCGTTGCTGGTTTCTCCATAGATAGATCTTGGTGACACGTAGGAAAATTTTGAATTCCTGCTACGTTCCCCAACAGTGGCATCATGAGCTAGGTCTATTGCGTAGATTCCATGCACGAGTAGAACACAAAGTAGTTGTGGGCGTTGATTTTGTTCAATATGCTTACCGTTACTAGTCAATCTTGATTCGGCGGCAATGTGGGATGAAGCGGCCCGGACCGACCTTACACGTACACTTACGTGAGACAGGTTCCACCGACTGACATGCACTAGTTGCATAAGGTGGCTAGCGGGTGCCAGTCTCTCCCACTTTAGTCGGATCGGATTCGATGAAAAGGGTCCTTATGAAGGGTAAATAGCAATTGACATATCACGTTGTGGTTTTGCGTAGGTAAGAAACGTTCTTGCTAGAAACCCATAGCAGCCACGTAAAACATGCAAACAACAATTAGAGGACGTCTAACTTGTTTTTGCAGGGTATGCCATGTGATGTGATATGGCCAAAAGGATGTGATGAATGATATATGTGATGTATGAGATTGATCATGTTCTTGTAATAGGAATCACGACTTGCATGTCGATGAGTATGACAACCGGCAGGAGCCATAGGAGTTGTCTTTAATTTATTTATGACCTGCGTGTCAACATAAACGTCATGTAATTACTTTACTTTATTGCTAACCGGTAGCCATAGTAGTAGAAGTAATAGTTGACGAGACAACTTCACGGAGATCATGATGATGAAGATCATGGTGTCATGCCGGCGACGATGATGATCATGGAGCCCCGAAGATGGAGATCGAAAGGAGCAAAGTGATGATGGCCATATCATGTCACTATTTGATTGCATGTGATGTTTATCATGTTTTTGCATCTTATTTGCTTAGAACGATGGTAGTAAATAAGATGATCCCTCATTAAAATTTCAAGAAAGTGTTCCCCCTAACTGTGCACCGTTGCAAAAGTTCGTCGTTTCGAAGCACCACGTGATGATCGGGTGTGATAGATTCTTACGTTCACATACAACGGGTGTAAGACAGATTTACACACGCGAAACACTTAGGTTGACTTGACGAGCCTAGCATGTACGGACATGGCCTCGGAACACAAGAGACCGAAAGGTCGAGCATGAGTCGTATGGTAGATACGATCAACATGAAGATGTTCACCGATGATGACTAGTCCGTCTCACGTGATGATCGGACACTGCCTAGTTGACTCGGATCATGTAATCACTTGGATGACTAGAGGGATGTCTATCTGAGTGGGAGTTCATAAGATGAACTTAATTATCCTAAACATAGCCAAAAGATCTTTGCAAATTATGTCGTAAGCTCATGCTTTAGTTCTACTGTTTTAGATATGTTCCTAGAGAAAATATAGTTGGAAGTTGATAGTAGCAATTATGCGGACAGTAGAAGGCTTGTGTCCTTAAATGCACCGCTCGATGTGCTGGACCTCGAACGTGGTCTGTGGATGTTGCGAACATCTGACATACACGTTTTGATGACTACATGATAGTTCGGTAATGATAAATGGTTTAGAATTGAGGCACCGAAGACATTTTTGAAATGTCGCGGAACATATGAGATGTTTCGAGGGCTGAAATTGGGATTTCAGGCTCGTGCCCACGTCAAGAGGTATAAGACCTCCGACGATTTTCTTGGCTTGCAAACTAAGGGAGAAAAGCTCAATCGTTGAGCTTGTGCTCAGAATGTCTGAGTACAACAATCACTTGAATCGAGTGGGAGTTAATCTTCCAGATAAGATAGTGATGTTTTTCCAAAGTTATTGCCACCAAGCTGCTAGAGCTTCGTGATGAACTATAACATATCAGGGATAGATATGATGATCCTTGTAATATTCGCGATGTTTGACACCGCGAAAGTAGAAATCAAGAAGGAGCATCAATTGTTGATGGTTAGTGAAACCACTAGTTTCAAGAAGGGCAAGGGCAAGAAGGGATACTTCATGAAACGGCAAATCAGCTGCTGCTCTAGTGGAGAAACCCAAGGTTGAACCCAAACCCGAGACTGAGTGCTTCTGTAATAAGGGGAACAGTCACTAGAGCAGAATTACCCTAGATACTTGGTAGATGAGAAGGCTGTCGATAGAAGTATATTGGATATACATTGTGTGAATGTGTACTTTACTAGTACTCCTAGTAGCATCAGGGTATTAGATACCGGTTCGGTTGCTAAGTGTTAGTAACTCGAAATAAAAGCTATGGAATAAACGGAGACTAGCTAAAGGTGAGCTGACGATATGTGTTGGAAGTGTTTCCAAGGTTGATATGATCAAGCATCGCTCACTCCCTCTACCATCGAGATTGGTGTTAAACCTAAATAATTGTTATTTGGTGTTTGCGTTGAGCATAGACATGATTGGATTATGTCTATCGCAATACGGTTATTCATTTAAGGAGAATAATGGTTACTCTATTTATTTGAATAATACCTTCAATGGTCTTGCACCTAAAATAAATGGTTTATTGAATCTCGATCGTAGTGATACACATGTTCATGCCAAAAGATATAAGATAGTAATGATAGTACCACCTACTTGTGGCACTACCACGTAAGTCATATTGGTATAAAACGCATGAAGAAGCACCATGTTGATGGATCTTTGGACTCACTCATTTTTGAAAAAGGGTTGAGTAATGTGAACCATGTCTATTGGTATATACGCATGAAGTAACTCCATGCAGATGGACCGTTTGGACTCACTTGATTTTGAATCACTTGAGATATGCAAATCATACCACATGGGCAAGATGACTGAAAGCTTCGGTTTCAGTAAAATGGAACAAGAAAGCAACTTGTTGGAAGTAACACATTTTGATGTGTGCAGTCCAATGAGTGCTGAGGCACGCAGTGGATATCGTTATGCTCTTACTTCACAGATGATTTGAGTAGATACTGAGTATATTTGCTTCATGAAACACAAGTCTGAATTATTGAATGGTTCAAGTAATTTCAGAATAAAGTTGAAGATCTTCGTGATAAGAGGATAAAATGTCTATGATATGATCATAGAAATGAATATCTGAGTTACGAGTTTGGCACTGTGGAAATTGTTTCACAACTAATACCGCCTGGAACACCATAATGTGATGGTGTGTCCGAACATCATAGTTGCACCCTATTGGATATGGTGCGTACCATGATGTCTCTTATCTAATTACCACTATCGTTCATGGGTTAGGCATTAGAGACAACCGCACTCACTTTAAATAGGGCACCACGTAATTCTGATAAGATGACACCGTATGAACTATGGTTTAGAGAAACCTAAAGCTGTCATTTCTTATAAGTTTGGGGCTGCGACGCTTATGTGAAAAAGGTTTCAGGCTGATAAGCTCGAACCCAAAGCGGATAAATGCATCTTCATAGTTGGGTATACCTCCTGTCTCAGATCCGAAAGCAATAGGGATTGTTTCTCAAATGGGGTCCTTTCTCGAGGAAAAGTTTCTCTCGAAAGAATTGAGTGGGAGGATGGTGGAGACTTGATGAGGTTGTTGAACCGTCACTTCAACTAGTGTGTAGTAGGGCACAGGAGTTGTTCCTATGGCACCTACACCAATTGAAGTGGAAGCTTATGATAGTGATCATGAGACTTCGGATCAAGTCACTCCCAAACCTCGTAGGATGACAAGGATGCGTACTACTTCAGAGTGGTACGTAATCCTGTCTTGGAAGTCATGTTGCTAGACAACAATGAACCTACGAGTTATGGAGAAGCGATGGTGGGCCCGGATTCCGATGAATAGCTCGAGGCCATAAAATCCGAGAGAGGATCCATGTATGAAAACAAAGTGTAGACTTTGGCAAAACGGCTCGATGGTCGTAAGGCTGTTGAGTACAGATGGATTTTAAAAGGAAGACGGACAACGATGGTAAATGTCACCATTAAGAAAGCTCGACTTGTCATTAAGATGTTTTCCGACAAGTTCAAGGAGTTGACTGAGATGAGACTTTCTCACTCGTAGCGATGCTAAGAGTCTGTTGGAATTATGTTAGCGATTACTGCATCATTTATGAAATTGTGCAGATAGGATGTCAAAACATTGTTTCCTCGACGATTTTCTTGAGGAAAGGTTGTATGTGATACAACCAGAAGATTTTTGTCAATCCTGAAAGATGCTAGCAAGTATGCAAAGCTCCAGCAATCCTTCTAAGGACTGGAGTAAGCATCTCGGAGTTGGAATGTACACTTTGATGAGTTGATCAAAGATTTTAGGTTTATACAAAGTTTATGAGAAACTTGTATTTCCAAAGAAGTGAGTGGGAGCACTATAGAATTTTTGATAAGTATATGTTGTTAACATATTTTTGATCAGAAATGATGTAGAGTTTCTGGAAAGCATGCAGGGTTATTTGAAAAGTGTTTTTCAATGGAAACCTGGATTAAGCTACTTGAACATTGAGCATCAAAATCTATAAGGATAGATCAAAATCGCTTAATAGTACTTTCAAACGAACACATACCATGACAAGATTTTGAAGGAGTTCAAAATAGATCAGCAAAGAAGGAGTTCTCGGCTGTCTTACATGGTGTGAGTATTGAGCAAGACTCAAGACATGACCACGGCAGAATAGAGAGAAAGGACGAAGGTCGTCCCCTATGCTTTAGTCACAGGCTCTAAAGTATGCTATGTTATGTACCGCACCTGAAGTGTGCCAAACCATGAGTCAGTCAAGGGGTACAAGTGTGATCTAGAAATGGATCACAGGACAACGGTCAAAGTTATCCTTAGTAACTAGTGGACTAAGGAATTTTCTCGATTATGGAGGTGGTAAAAGAGTTCGTCGTAAAGGGTTACGCCAATGCAAGCTTTGACACTAATCCAGATTATTCTGAGTAGTAAACTGGATTCGTATAGTAGAACAGTTATTTGGAATAGCTCCAAATAGAGCGTGGTAGCTGCATCTAGGAGATGACATAGATATTTGTAAAGCACACACGGATCTGAAAGGTTCAGACCCGTTGACTATAACCTCTCTCACAAGCATAACATGATCAAACCCAGAACTCTTGGGTGTTAGTCACATAGGGATGTGACCTTGAGTGTTAATCACATATCGATGTGAACTGGATTATTGAATCTAGTGCAAGTGGGAGACTGTTGGAAATATGCCCTAGAGGCAATAATAAATTGATTATTATTATATTTCCTTGTTCATGATAATCGTTTATTATCCATGCTAGAATTGTATTGATAGGAAACTCAGATACATGTGTGGATACATAGACAACACCATGTCCCTAGTAAGCCTCTAGTTGACTAGCTTGTTGATCAATAGATGGTTACGGTTTCCTGACCATGGACATTGGATGTCATTGATAACGGGATCACATCATTAGAAGAATGATGTGATGGACAAGACCCAATCCTAAGCCTAGCACAAGATCATGTAGTTCGTATGCTAAAGCTTTTCTAATGTCAAGTATCGTTTCCTTAGACCATGAGATTGTGCAACTCCCGGATACCGTAGGAGTGCTTTGGGTGTGCCAAATGTCACAACGTAACTGGGTGGCTATAAAGGTACACTACAGGTATCTCCGAAAGTGTCTATTGGGTTGGCACGAATCGAGACTGGGATTTGTCACTCCGTGTGACGGAGAGGTATCTCTGGGCCCACTCGGTAGGACATCATCATAATGTGCACAATGTGATCAAGGAGTTGATCACGGGATGATGTGTTACGGAACGAGTAAAAGAGACTTGCCGGTAACGAGATTGAACAAGGTATCGGGATACCGACGATCGAATCTCGGGCAAGTATCATACCGATAGACAAAGGGAATTGTATACGGGATTGATTGAGTCCTTGACATCGTGGTTCATCCGATGAGATCATCGCGGAACATGTGGGAGCCAACATGGGTATCCAGATCCCGCTGTTGGTTATTGACCGGAGAACGTCTCGGTCATGTCTGCATGTCTCCCGAACCCGTAGGGTCTACACACTTAAGGTTCGATGACGCTAGGGTTATAAAGGAAGTTCGTATGTGGTTACCGAATGTTGTTCGGAGTCCCGGATGAGATCCCGGACGTCACGAGGAGTTCCGGAATGGTCCGGAGGTAAAGATTTATATATGGGAAGTCATCATACGGTCACCGGAAGAGTTCGGGGGTTACCGGCATTGTACCGGGACCACCGAAGGGGTTCCGGGGGTCCACCGGGAGGGTCCACCTGCTCCGGGGGCCCTATGGGCTGTATGTGGAGAAGGACCAGCCCCTTAGTGGGCTGGGCGCCTCCCCCCCTAGGGCCCATGCGCCTAGGGTTTTGGGGGGAACCCTAAAGGGGGCGCCCCCCTTGCCTTGGGGGGCAAGGCACCCCCTTGGCCGCCGCCCCCCTAGGAGATTGGATCTGTTGGGGAACGTAACAGAAATTCAAAATTTTCCTACGTGTCACCAAGATCTATCTATGGAGAGACCAGCAACGAGGGGAAGGAGAGTGCATCTACATACCCTTGTAGATCGCTAAGCGGAAGCGTTCAAGTGAACGGGGTTGATGGAGTCGTACTCGTCGTGATTCAAATCACCGATGACCAAGTGCCGAACGGACGGCACCTCCGCGTTCAACACACGTACAGCCCGGTGACGTCTCCCAAGCCTTGATCCAGCAAGGAGAGAGGGAGAGGTTGAGGAAGACTCCATCCAGCAGCAGCACAACGGCGTGGTGATGATGGAGGAGCGTGGCAATCCTGCAGGGCTTCGCTAAGCTCCACAGAAGAGGAGGAAGAAGAGACGCAGGGCTGCACCAACGAGAGATCGAATCACACGTGTGTTTGGGCAGCCCCTAGGCCTCATATATATAGGGGCAAGGGGGGAGGGGAGGCGCCCTAGGGTTTCCCCTAGGGGGGGCGGCGGCCAAGGGGGGAAGGAGTGCCTCCCAAGTCAAGTGGAGGCCCTTCCCCTTAGGGTTTCCCCTCTCCATGCGCATGGGCCTTGGGGGGGGCTGGTTCCCCTGGCCCATTAAGGCTAGGGCGCCCCCTTACAGCCCATGCTGCTGTATTGGACGTGGTGGAACAATCTCCGGACCTCCGGACCCCTCCGGAGTCCTCAGGAAGCTTCTAGAAGCTTCCCGGTACAATACCGAAAAACCGAACTTTTCCCGAAACCCGAACAACAACTTTCCATATATAAATCTTTACCTCCGGACCATTCCGGAACTCCTCGTGATGTCCGGGATCTCATCCTGGACTCCGAACAACATTCGGTAACCACATACAAGCTTCCTTTATAACCCTAGCGTCATCGAACCTTAAGTGTGTAGACCCTACGGGTTCGGGAGACATGCAGACATGACCGAGATGTTCTCCGGTCAATAACCAACAGCGGGATCTGGATACCCATGTTGGCTCCCACATGTTCCACGATGATCTCATCGGATGAACCACGATGTCAAGGACTTAATCAATCCCGTATACAAATCCCTTTGTCTAGCGGTATAGTACTTGCCCGAGATTCGATCGTCGGTATGCCGATACCTTGTTCAATCTCGTTACCGGCAAGTCTCTTTTACTAGTTCCGCAACACATCATCCCGTGATCAACTCCTTGATCACATTGTGCACATTATGATGATGTCCTACCGAGTGGGCCCAGAGATACCTCTCCGTTTTCACGGAGTGACAAATCCCAGTCTTGATTTGTGCCAACCCAACAGACACTTTCGGAGATACCCGTAGTGCACCTTTATAGTCACCCAGTTACGTTGTGACGTTTGGCACACCCAAAGCATTCCTACGGTATCCGGGAGTTGCACAATCTCATGGTCTAAGGAAATGATACTTGACATTATAAAAGCTTTAGCATACGAACTACATGATCTTGTGCTAGGCTTAGGATTGGGTCTTGTCCATCACATCATTCTCCTAATGATGTGATCCCGTTATCAATGACATCCAATGTCCATGGTCAGGAAACCGTAACCATCTATTGATCAACGAGCTAGTCAACTAGAGGCTTACTAGGGACATGGTGTTGTCTATGTATCCACACATGTATCTGAGTTTCCTATCAATACAATTCTAGCATGGATAATAAACGATTATCATGAACAAGGAAATATAATAATAATCAATTTATTATTGCCTCTAGGGCATATTTCCAACAGGATCTCCTAGGGCCGGCGCCCCCCCTTGGCCCTCCTATATATAGTGGGGGAGATGGAGGACTTCATACCTAATCGAAGGCGCAGCCCCTCCCCTCCCAACACCTCTCCTCCTCCGTCACGTGCTTGGCGAAGCCCTGCTGGAGTACCACGCTCCTCCATCATCACCACGCCGTTGTGCTGTTGCTGGATGGAGTCTTCCTCAACCTCTCCCTCTCTCCTTGCTGGATCAAGGCGTGGGAGACGTCACCGGGATGTACGTGTGTTGAACGCGGAGGTGCCGTCTGTTCGGCACTAGGATCATCGGTGATCTGAATCACGACGAGTACGACTCCATCAACCCCGTTCACTTGAACGCTTCCGCTTCGCGATCTACAAGGGTATGTAGATGCACTCTTCTTCCCCTCGTTGCTGGTTTCTCCATAGATAGATCTTGGTGACACGTAGGAAAATTTTGAATTTCTGCTACGTTCCCCAACAAAATGATTGCAATAGTGATTTTTTTGAAACCTTTAAAGGAGTGAGACAAGGGGATCCTGCCTCCCCTTTGCTATTCAACCTGGTGGCAGATGTTTTTAGTAGAATGCTTAGTAAAGCTGCCCAAAACAACATGCTAACAGGGTTGATGACAAATATTTTCCCCAAGGAGTGACCAGTCTGCAGTATGCAGATGACACTCTCCTCTTTTTGGATAATAACCTGGACTCAGCCAAAAACATAAAATGGCTTTTATCTTGTTTTGAACAAATGTCTGGGCTTAGAATTAATTTCCATAAGTGTGACCTGATCAAGCCCTATCTTGTGGACTTGGGTCTTTTCCTCTAAAATACCTGGGGTTTCCTCTGCATTACACAAAGCTTAGAAGGGAGGACCTGCAACCTGTGGTTGATAAGGTGCTGAAAAGAGCTGCTGGGTGGAGAGGTAGACAGTTAGGATATGATAAGAAATTGGTGCTGGTTCAATCCTGCCTTGCTAGTATTCCCACATATCTGATGAGTATGATCAAATTCCCCAAAGGGCTATTAATTTGATCAACTCACAGATGGCTCAATATTTTTGGGATAATTATGAGGGGCACCATAAATATCATCTTGCTAACTGGGGCCTAGTTACCCAAAAGAAGCAATATGGTGGATTGGGGATACCAAACATTGCTGAGATGAACTTAAGTCTGCTAGCTTCTTGGGTTTATAAATTCCATAATGGTGATAATAAGATGTGGAAACAGATAATTGACTCTAAATATAGAGCCAATAATCCCAATATCTTCTCTTGCCCGGATAGCAACTCCTCTCCTTTTTGAAAAGGGATTTTGTGGGCTGCTAAAGCTGCTAGACATGGGTATCAATGGAAAGTGGGCAATGGTAAGAGATTCAAGTTTTGGGAGGACCACTGGTTTGGGTCATGTAGCTTGGCCATCCAATTTTGGGAGCTATATGGCATAGCTAATTAACACAATCAAGTTATTGCTGATTTGTGGGATGGGATGAACCTTAAAATCACATTTAGGAGATGTGTAGATAGTAGGTTGCTTCACCTCTGGTTTGACCTGTTAAGTATTGCACATTCTGTTGTCTTGAGTGATGAGGATGATGCTTTAATTTGGAAACTAGAATCTAATGGTAAATATTCTGTTAGATCTATGTATGATATGATAAATTTTAGGGGCATTAGCCCAATTCATATCCCTGATATATGGAAAATCCATGTCCCTCCCAACATCCATATATTTTTGTAGCTGCTAGCACATAATAAGTTGTTTGTTAGAGGGAATCTCATAAAGAGACAACATTTAAATGATCTCTCCTGGTTGCTTTGCTCTGAGTATGAAACTATTAATCACTTGTTCTTTGAATGTGTGTGGTTGTGGAGATCTGGAGAAATATACATTCCATTGTAGGATGTATCCCCCTGCCTACCTTTGATAAGGTGGCATGTATGTGAGGGAAGAATAATAACTTGCAAGCTAAAAATCTGATTGTATCAGATACTCTCTGGGCTATCTGGAGATGTAGGAATGATATGTGTTTTAATAACACAAACTGGATGGGTGTGCAGGTGATTCTGAGAAGGATTGTAGGTTTCTGCAGCCTGTGGAAGATCCTCTACAAAGGAAGTGTAAAAGAGCGCGCGGAGGAGATCATTGTGGCTATATGGGAGGCTGCAAGAAGACCACCACTGCTCCTCTGGCCAGAGCCAGGCTGAAGAAGAATGAGCTTTGGCTACAATATTCCCTGCAAAAGATGGGGGGTGGATGGGCGTGGACAAGAGGGTGATCATCGATGGTTAAAAAAGCTTACTGTTACCTTCCCATGGCAAGGTGTGCCAATAGTTTCATCAAAAGTCTTTAGCCTTTGGTCTGTTTAAAAATGTTTTTTGTTTTGGTTTCTGAAACCATGCCGGAGGGATGACTCAATAACCTCCTGCGGTCTGTAATAATCGTTGTACCCTGTGGGTTTCGTTTTCTGATGGAAATGGAACTGGTGCTGGATCCCTTTTCTTCAAACTTGATGTCATAGAATAGGTGAGCCAGAGGTGCGAAGTCGTAAGAGCTCCATGTCATAGCTTTTTGAAGAGTGAGACTATCAGTTTCGAACAACACCCGGCCTACCCCCAAGCTGATCAGCAACAATAATTGCATTGAATAGGGCCAAATTCTCTGCATGAAGAGCATCATCCAAGTCATTCACTGAACCCGCCGCTATGAACTGGATCTCTGACTCGGAATCCCGGCAGACCACACCCCCGACCCCTGTCCAGACTAAACATAAAATGCATCATCCACATTAATCTTGACAGTGTCCTATGGAGATGCTCTCCATGCAGCTGGGGCAGGCGTTTGCAACACTGTTTTCTGACCAAGGAGTGATAATCCTCAAGTGCAAGGAATCATCGTAGCACTTTCCAAAGGTGGAAGTGATAAGTATGGAGTGTCGAACCCACAAGGAGCTAAAGGTAAGATCAATATTCTGTCCTATCTGCCACCGACACGACTCTACGTACACCGACCGTTTGCTTCCAACTAGAAAAGAGAAATAAAACTACGTTGTGGGCATGAAGAGGATGACTTTGCATGGTATCGGAGAACTAAAATATAAAATTAGGTGCTGTTAACATAAAGTTAGCATATATTACTATATATTATAAATAGAGAGTGTGGAATAATGATGGATCGGTGTGCGGAATTGTCCTAGCAATTGTTGACAAGATTGGTAATCATTATTGCAATTTCATATGAGGGAGAGGCATAAGCTAACATACTTTCTCTTCTTGGATCATATGCACTTATGATTGGAACTCTAGGAAGCATCCGCAACTACTAAAGATCATTAAGGTAAAACCCAAACATAGCATTAACACATCAAGTCCCCTTTATTCCCATACGCCATGACCCCTTACTCGGGTTTGTGCTTTTGTCACTCAAGCAACCCACTATAAGCGAATCATGAACGTATTACAACACCTTACAGCGGGAGTCCCTCACGTGTGCGCGGCACAGAAGGCACCATAGGACAACACTAAAATAAATCATACAACTCAAACCAATCTAGATCATCAATCAACCCATAGGACAAAAGAAATCTACTCAAAACATCATAAGATGGCAACACATCATTGGATCATAATATGTGGCATAAAGCACCATGTTCAAGTAGAGAATTACATCGGGGTGCAGGAGAGTGGACCGCGTAAAAGAGATGAGGATGGTGATGTTGATGAAGACGATTACCGTGGCGATGGTTCCCCCGATGGCACTCCGGCGCCACCAAGAGAGAGGGGGAGCGGTTCTCCCCTTTGTGCTTCCTCCTCCATGGCCTCCCCCTTAGATGGGGAAAGGTTCTCCCTTTGGTCCTTGGCCTCCATGACGATGGTGACCCCTCCGGCTTCCTCCTACATGGCCTCCGGTGATGTTGGCCCCCTCCGGCAGGGTGCCAGAGAGGGCCTAGATTAGTTTTTCGTGGCTATAGAGGCTTATGGCTGAGGAACTTCCGATTTAGGTTTCTTTTCGAAGGTTTCTGTATTTATAGGAATTTTTGGCGTTGGTTTCACGTCAAGGGGGTCCACGGGGCGCCCACAAGGTCGGAGCACGCTCCCGGGGGGTAGGGCGCGCCCCCCGACCTTGTGGAGGCCTCGTGGCTCTTCTAGCCCAACTCTTTTGCTTTGGGGGCTTCTTCTGGTCCATAAAAAATCACGGTAAATTTTCAGGTCATTTGGACTCCGTTTGATATTCCTTTTCTGCGAAACTCAAAAACAAGGAAAAAACAGAAACTGGCACTGGGCTCTAGGTTAATAGGTTAGTCCCAAAAATTATATAAAATAGCATATAAATGCATATAAAACATCCTAGATAGATGATATAATAGCATGAATTCTTCATAAATTATAGATACGTTGGAGACGTATCAGCATCCCAAGCTTAATTTCTGCTCGTCCTCGAGTAGATAAATGATAAAAGAAATAATTTATGAAGTGTGAATGCTAGCAAGTGCACAAGTTTGATCAATGATAGTTCCAAACACCTTTTCTAGCATCATTATATATCATAAACAGTAGCTCATCTCATAAAACTTCTCATGATCAAGTAGCAAGCTATTCACAAGTTAAAGTATAGACCATAAACTTTCTTGAAAACTAACAAACTATGTAAGAGTTTTGATTTAGCAAATTCCACATACTCAACTATCATTTAATCTTTCACAATTGCTAACACTCACGTCATATTTATGTTTACAAAGTTTCAGTCGGACACAAAGAAATATAGGGGCTTATAGTTTTGCCTTCCAACTTTTTACCTCAAGGTTAATGTCAACAATAATACTTTATGAAAACCTACATCCAATGGATATATATAGATCGGGATCGCTCCAACACATAGTGCTTGCCAAAGGAAAAAGTGTAAAAAGGAAAGGTGATGATCACCATGACTCTTGTATAAGGCTAGAAGGTAATAGTAAAAGATAGGCCCTTAGCAGAGGGAAGCAGAGGTTGTCATGCGCTTTTATGGTTGGATGCACAAAATCTTAATGCAAAAGAACGTCATTTTATATTGCCGCTTGTGATAAAGACCTTTATTATGCAGTCTGTCACTTTTATTTCATCCATATCATAAGTTCGTATAAAGCTTATTTTCTTCACACTAATAGAACATACATATTTAGAGAGCAATTTTTATTGCTTGCACCGATGACAACTTACTTGAAGGATCTTACTCAACCCATAGGTAGGTATGGTGGACTCTCATGGCAAAACTGGTTTAAGGGATGTTTGGAAGCACAAGTAGTATCACTACTTGGTGCAAAGAATTTGGCTAGCATGAGGGGGAAAGACAAACTCAACATGTTGGAGGATCCAAGACAATATAACTTCTATTCGGATATAAGAAAACATAACTCATTATGTTGTCTTCCTTATCCAACATCAACTTTTTAGCATGCCATATTTTAATGAGTGCTCACAATTACAAAAGATGTCCAAGATAGTATATTTATATGTGGAATCTCTCTTCCTTCAATATTCTTTGATGAATTGTTCAAGTGACCAATACTGTGTTTGCTAAATTTTAATAAATTTACCACGTATACTTATTATATGTGAAGTCATTACTCCCCATGGTATAAGCATATGAAACATATATAAATTCAGATTTATGATATTCAATCCATTCAACAATTTACTCATAGGATATAAGTGAAGCACGTGAGTAAATGACAAACTACTCCAAAAAAAATATAAGTGAAGGACAATGAGTAGTCAAATAATTAACTAGCCATGGGAGGAATCTCTCTCTCTCTCTTTCTCATTCAAGATTTCAGATCCAATGATTTTATTCAAACAGCAAGTAAAATGAAAATACGCTCCAAGCAAAACACATATCATGTGACGAATAAAAATATAGCTCTGAGTAAGGTATACCGATGGTTTTGAAGACGAAAGAGGGGATGCCTTCCGGGGCATCCCCAAGCTTAGGCGCTTGAGTCTTTCTTGAATATTACCTTGGGGTGCCTTGGGCATCCACAAGCTCAGGGTCTTTCCACTCCTTATTCTCCTCGTATCGATACCTCACCCAAAACTTGAAAACTTCAATCACACAAAACTTAACGGAGCTTCGTGAGATGGGTTAGTATGATAAAGAGTAAATCATTCACTTTTGTACTGTCAAAGACAAGATTCATAATTGTTCTCACACAATGCCTACTATACCATATCATTTGTACAATTTATATTAAGCAATATAAGTCATAGAAACTATAAAAGAAGCAAACTATGCATTGAAAACAAAATCTGTCAAAAACAAAACAGTCTGTAGTTATCTGAACAAAAACCATACTTCTGCTACTCCAAAAATTCTGAAAAATTAGGGAAACGTAGATAATTTGTATATAAATCATGCATAAAAAATCCAGAAATTTATCACTCTCCAATGAATTTAGAAAATTCTGTGACTGGAAGAAAATGTTTCTGTTTTTGCACAGAATCAAGTCAACTATCATCCACACTACCCCAAAGGCATTACTTGGCACTTTATTGAAATAAAAGCTATAAAACATGATTACTACAGTAGCTTAATCATGTGAACACACAAAAACAATAAGGATAAATATTGGGTTGTCTCCCAACAAACACTTTTCTTTAATGCCTTTTTAGCTAGGCATGATAATTTAATGATACTCACATAAAAGCTAGTAATTGTAACGCAAAGAGAGCATCATGAAGCATATGACAAGCACATTTGAGTTTAACTTACTTCCTATGCATAGGGATTTTATAAGCAAACAATTCATGGGAACAAGATTCAACTAGTATGGGAAGGTAAAACAAGAGATACTTCAAGAATTTCAATACATAGAGAGGAAACTTGATATTATTGCAATATGTAAGAGCACATGTTCCTCTCTCATAGTAATTTTCAGTAGCATCATGAATGAATTCAACAATATAACTATCACAAAAAGCATTATTCTCATGATGCACAAGCATACAAATTTTACCACTCACCACATAAACAAAATTCTTCTCATCCATAGTTGTGGGAGCAAACTCAACAAAATAAATATCATGTGAGGCATAATCCAATTGAAAATTAAAATCATGATGACAAGTTTCATAGTTATCATTATTCTTTACAGCATATATGTCATCACAATAATCATCATAGGTAGCAACTTTGTTCTCATAATCAATTGAAACCTCTTCTGAAATAATGGATTCATCACTAAATAAAGTCATGACCTCTCCAAATCCACTTTTATAATTATAATAAGATTCAACATCCTCCCAAATAGTGGGATCATTACTTCCTAAAGTTGACACTCTTCCAAACCCACTTTTATCAATACAATCATCACAAATAGGAGGCATGCTATTATCAAAATAAATTGGCTCATCAAAACTTGGGGGACTAAAAGTATCATCTTCATCAAACATAGCATCCCCAAGCTTAATTCCTATGATAATTTTATTCATACTCTAAAATATATAAGTGAAGTTCATAGAGCATTCTATAAATAATATAGATTAACCAATATCCAAGCTCAAAGTATATAAGTGAAGCACACGAAGCATTCTATAAAGCCATACTCAAATGATTTAAGTGAAGCACAAAGAGCATTCTATAAATAAATGAAGGGCTATATCACACTAGCATGGTGCATAAAGGAAAATAAAGGAAAAATAAACTCAAAAGGCACATATCATGTGAAGAAAACAAAAATTAAGGTATACCGATAATTGTTGAAGAAGAAAGATGGGATGCCAACTGAGGCATCCCCAAGCTTAGATGCTTGAGTATCCTTGAAATATATACTTGCGGTGCCTTGGGCATCCCCAAGCTTGAGTTCTTGCCTCTCCTTGTTCTTCTCATATTGGTAACTCCTCGTTCCTTGAACACTTCATCCACACAAAACTTAACACAAAACTTGGTGAGATCCGTTAGTATAATAAAGCAAATCACTACCTTTAGGTACTGTTGTAAACTCATTCCAATTTAATATTAGCATTATATATATATTGTATTCTAACTTCACCATGGTTCATACCCCCCCCCCCCCGATACAACCCATAGGTTCATCAAAATAAGCGAACAACACATAGAAAACAGAATCTGTTAAGAACAGGACAGTCTGTAGCAATCTGGTTCTTTCGTATACTTATGTAACTTCAAAAATTCTGAAAAATAGGAAAATCTAAACAATTTGCAGAGCGGTAATGTGTAAAAATTTCAAGATTTTATCATGCTCCAGTGAATTTAAACAATTCAAACACTACATCCAAATTTTCTATTTTTCTGCAGCACACACCAAACAAGCAATTTAAACATTCTAAAACCAAACCTAGACACATTATTTTTATAATACAATGAATATATATAGAGGGATACTTATTTTTGAGAAACTTCCATGAAAAGTTCTACATTGTTTCCATGAGCATGAACACAAATGTTCAAGGTCGACCCTCACTTCTCCAATGCATAACCTTCCAATCACTTCTCTTCTTGAAAAAGTTTTTAGGCATAAGAGGCAAGTAAAATTTCTTTTTGCTATTTTAATTTTGTAATTTTTTTTGTTTGTTTCACCCATAAATAAACAAAAACAAAAGGGAAAACAAAATCTACTTAGTGAAGAAAGCAAACAAGCATACACGAAAATATTAACCCCGCGCTATTGCTCCCCGGCAACGGCGCCAGAAAAGAGCTTGATAATCCTCAAGTGCAAGGAATCATCATAGCACTTTCCAAAGGTGGAAGTGATAAGTATGGAGTGTCGAACCCACAAGGAGCTAAAGGTAAGATCAATATTCTCTCAAGTCCTACCTGCCACCGATACGACTCTATGTACACCGAACGTTTGCTTTCAACTAGAAAAGAGAAATAAAACTACGTTGTGGGCATGAAGAGGATGACTTTGCATGGTATCGGAGAACTAAATATAAAAGTAGGTTTTGTTTACATAAAGTTATCATATATTACTATATATTATAAATAGCGAGTGTGGAATAATGATGGATCGGTGTGCAAAATTGTCCTAGGCATTTGTTGACAAGATCGGTAATCATTATTGCAATTTCATATGAGGGAGAGGCATAAGCTAACATACTTTCTCTTCTTGGATCATATGCACTTATGATTGGAACTCTAGCAAGCATCCGCAACTAATAAAGATCATTAAGGTAAAACTCAACCATAGCATTAACACATCTAGTCCCCTTTATTCCCATACGCCATGACCCCCTTACTCGGTTTTATGCTTCTGTCACTCAAGCAACCCACTATAAACGAATCATTAACGAATTGCAACACCCTACAGCGGGAATCCTTCACGTGTGCGCGGCACGGAAGGCGCCATAGGGCAACACCAAAATAAAACATACAATTCAACCAATCTAGATCATCAATCAACCCATAGGACAAAAGAAATCTACTCAAAATATCATAAGATGGCAACATATAATTGGATCATAATATGTGGCATAAAGCACCATGTTCAAGTAGGGGATTATAGCGGGGTGCGGGAGAGATGTGGATGGTGATGATGATGGTGATGTTGATGAAGACGATCACCGCGGCGATGGTTCTGATACGTCTCCAACGTATCCATAATTTTTGATTGCTCCATGCTATATTATCTACTATTTTGGACTATATTGGGCTTTATTTTCCACTTTTATATTATTTTTGGGACTAACCTATTAACCGGAGGCCCAGCCCAGAATTACTGTTTTTTTGCCTATTTCAGTGTTTCGAAGAAACGGAGTATCAAACGGAGTCCAAGCGGAATAAAACCTTCGGGAACGTGATTTTCTCAATGAACGTGATCCAGGAGACTTGGACCCTACTCCAAGGGAGCCAAGAGGCGGTCACGAGGGTGGGGGGCGCCCCCCTTAGGGCGCGCCCCCTGCCTCGTGGGCCCCTCGGAGCTCCACCGACGTACTCCTTCCTCCTATATATACCTACGTACCCCCAAACGATCAGAACAGGAGCCAAAAACCTAATTCTACCACCGCAACTTTCTGTATCCACGAGATCCCATCTTGGGGTCAGTTCCGGAGCTCCGCCGGAGAGGGCCGTCATCGCGGAGGGCTTGTACATCATCATAGCCCCTCCGATGAAGTGTGAGTAGTTTACCTCAGACCTTCGGGTCCATAGTTAGTAGCTAGATGGCTTCTTCTCTCTTTTTGGATCTCAATACAATGTTCTCCCCCTCTCTCGTGGAGATCTATTCGATGTAATCTTCTTCTTTTTGCGGTGTGTTTGTTGAGACCGATGAATTGTGGGTTTATGATCAAGTCTATCTATGAATAATATTTGAATCTTCTCTGAATTCTTTTATGTATGATTGCTTATCTTTGCAAGTCTCTTCGAATTATCAGTTTGGTTTGGCCTACTAGATTGGTTTTTCTTGCCATGGGAGAAGTGCTTAGCTTTGGGTTCGATCTTGCGGTGTCCTTTCCCAGTGACAGAAGGGGTAGCAAGGCACGTATTGCATCGTTGCCATCGAGGATAACAAGATGGGGTTTATTTCATATTGCATGAATTTATCTCTGTACATCATGTCATCTTGCTTAAGGCGGTACTCTGTTTTTAACTTAATACTCTAGATGCATGCTGGATAGCGGTCGATGAGTGGAGTAATAGTAGTAGATGCAGGCAGGAGTCGGTCTAATTGTCTCGGACGTGATGCCTATATACATTATCATACCTAGATATTCTCATAACTATGCTCAATTCTGTCAATTGCTCAACAGTAATTTGTTCACCCACTGTAGAATACTTATGCTCTTGAGAGAAGCCACTAGTGAAACCTATGGCCCCTGGGTCTATTCTCATTATATCAATCTCCATCACTTTAATCTTGCTTTGCTTTTTTACTTTCCCTTTTACTTTTCACTTTGCATCTTTATATCAAAAATACCAAAAATATTATCTATCAGATCTCACTCTCGTAAGTGACCGTGAAGGGATTGACAACCCCTAATCGCGTTGGTTGCGAGTAGCAATCGTTTTGTGTAGGTACGAGGGACTTGAGCGTGGCCTCCTACTGGATTGATACCTTGGTTCTCAAAAACTGAGAGAAATACTTACGCTACTCTGCTGCATCATCCTCTCCTCTTCGGGGAAAACCAACGCAAGCTTAAGAGGTAGCAGGTTCCCCCGATGGCACTCCGACGCCACCAAGAGAGAGGGGGAGCGGTTCTCCCCTTTGTGCTTCCTCCTCCATGGCCTCCCTCTTAGATGGGGAAAGGTTTTCCCTCTGGTCCTTGGCCTCCATGACGATAGTGACCCCTCCGTCTTCCTCCTCCATGGCCTCCGGTGATGTTGGCCCCCTTCGGCAGGGTGCCAGAGAGGGCCTAGATTGGTTTTTCGTGGCTACAGAGGCTTACGGCGGCGGAACTCCCGATCTAGGTTTCTATATTTATAGGATTTTTTGGCGTTGGTTTCACGTCAAGGGGGTCCATGGGGCGCCCAAAAGGCCGAAGCACGCTCCCGGGGGGTAATGCGCCCCCCCCCCCCGACCTTGTGGAGGCCTCGTGGCTCTTCTGGCCCAACTCTTTTGCTTCGGGGGCTTCTTCTGGTCCATAAAAAATCACGGTAAATTTTCAGGTCATTTGGACTTCGTTTGATATTCCTTTTTTGCAAAATTCAAAAACAAGGAAAAAACAAAAACTGGCACTGGGCTCTAGGTTAATAGGTTAGTCCCAAAAATCATATAAAATAGCATACTGCATATAAACATCCAAGATAGATGATATAATAGCATGAATACTTAATAAATTATAGATACGTTAGAGGCGTATCAAGGAGCTCTCTCCACTCCCTTACATGGTTGTGAACAGTATATTGAAAAGCGTCAACCTCCGTTCGTTTCTCACCATGAGGCGAGGTTGGCCAAATTATGGCCTCTGCAAGCTTTGCAATAGGAAACAAGAAACGGGTGCCCACCTTTTCTTCAAGTGTCGCTATACGATTTCGGCTATGGAAGTCTCTCATTGAGTTGCTTGGTCTCGCGCACATGGATACGTCCAAGTGGCACATGGACGAATCCGTCTTCGAATGGTGGAACAAGAGAACCGACAACCGTAACCCCAACCGGCAAGCTTTGGCGTCTCTCACCATGCTTGTCTCGTGAACCATTTGGAATGAATGAAACGCCCGGGTGTTCCGTCGTAGGAGTGCGCCACCGACCATCCTACTCGCCGCCATCGTCGACGAGGCCAAGCTTTGGGTGACCGGCGGTGCAAAGAAATTAGGGAATATTTTTGTGGGCGAGTAATTGTCATGCCGTACCTGTGGGTGTGTTGTAAAACTCTAAACTCTATTCTCTCTTTATTTAATAGATGAGTCAAATCTTATGCCTCCATTTTAGAAAAATAGTGCAATTGTCAGAAGTTTATTTTCCTCTGTCAGTTTTAGGATGTCCTGAATAATCGCTTTCGGGTTACTTAGCTGGGATAAATGCACTCGGACATCTTCTAGGAGGAGTGCTCACCAGCGTTGTTTGACAATTGACATGCTCACGGGATCACCATCCTCAAAAAATTTCCAACATACTGCGCATCTTGTGTCCAGGTCAACACCTTTCCTATTAATGTCCATATACGCTGGGTGACTATTATACGCAAACCTTCAGAGGAAATGGTGCACTTTCGGCGCGCAATTTACTTTCCAAAGGGCAGAAAAAAAATCTCAGAGTGATTATCGTCAATCACTGAGCATTGTCCTCCTTGTCTACTCGTCTCTCTCTTCAGCATATCAACATGAACTTTGTAAGATGACTTGACAGAAAGAAGGCCCTTGTTGTCAAAGTGCCAAGCTAGAAAGTCGTCTCCATACTCACTGATGGGGATGCTAAGAATCGCTTGCACATCGTCTTGATGAAAACAGTTCTGAACGAGCTCCTTATCCCAAGTACCCATGACAGAATCAATTAGCTCGCTAACTATCGTCGGTATATTTTGATCCCAGTGAGTTGCTGGGCGGCGAGTAATTCCCCTCGGGATCCAGGGGTCCTCCAAATCCTGTTTGTCCCATCCCCAATTCTCCAAATTAGACCCTCCTTGAGTATATAGTAATGCCTTTTAAAATATTTCTCCAGACATAGCTCATACCACAAATAAGTTCAGCGGAACATCACCTTGTGGAGAATACTTGGCTCGGAGTACTTGTGGAGTTTGAATCAGCCTCCATCCTTGTTTCGCTAGCATCGCCATGTTAAAGGAATGAAGATCTTGAAATCCCAAACCACCCTCTTTTTTAGGGAGCCTCATGTTTGGTAAATGTTTGCATCCGGCGCGCCGGCCCAACTTTGCGCCGGACGCGCGCGGAGCGTCTGATCTATTTGCGATCCAACCGCTACGCACGGGTTGCGGCCACGTACGGCTGGACCCACGCACCGCCCGCGCGTCATGCCTTATCCCTTTCGTGGTGACCTCCACCACTCATTCGCCTCACCCCTGAAACTGATTGCACAACGCCATGGATTCCCTCCTCCTTCACAGGACTCCCCCCTCTTTCGCAGGGATTTGCTTGAGGATGATGACAACCAGCGAAGGAAACCGCAGCAATCACCGTTTCCCCGTCGTCGCTGCTGCAACGAGCCTGCGGGGAGCTTCGACCAACGACCACATGTTTTTTTTAGAAAAGGAGGATGACCCCCGGCCTCTGCATCTGGGCGATGCATAAGGCCACTTTATTAATTATTCTCACAAGACCTTACAAAGTAATACAACAGTAAGACTAAAGCCGCCGTCTAAGCACCTCTATCCAGCTGATGAAGGGGCGCAGATAGCCTGGGCCTAATACCAAACAGACATCGCAGCCAAACCTAACATCTAAGACCTGAGAACCCATCCAGGACGCCTGCCGGGCCTGGGTCTCACCGGTCTGGCGTGCACTCAGATGCCGCCGCCGCCAACTGCCACCGCTCCATCTTCAGAACTGTACTGATGCATCAACCTTGCTCGGTCTAGCTATCGTCGACGCCACCACGGCGCCAAACGGCACCTCCTCCCTGCGCGCAAACAGCTGAGCACGTCGCGGTCGCCACTGATACACCTCAGCGCCACGCTGCCAGGTATCACCAGCCGACACAGCTTGAAGTCCTTGGAAGATCTGTCGTGCGTAGCACCTGCTGACCAAGCATGACAAAGCGTAGCACCTGTCGGTCAGGCATGACTTGACATCACCGCCGAAGCTCCGTGCAAGACGAAGCCGCTCCACCTCCTGCCTCTGACATCCAGCGTTGCTCCGCAAACAATGCTCCCAAGAGAGAAACGACACCGCAGTGCCGCCATCGTCCGATCTGGAACACCAGATCCTAGGGTTTCCCCCGGAGCAGCACGAGTGGGTCGACAATAGTTACACGACGACGCCTTCATCAAGGTAACGGCGAGAACGCCGCCATCGCCTGCCGTCGGCTCGGTTTTCACTGGCAACCATGTCTCCCCTACTCGCAGCCGGGACAAGATGATGGATGTCAAGATCCGATCACCAAGCCTCTGGCCGGCCATCTCGGGAAGAATATGACCACCACATCCAGCAGTGTCACCACGCCGGCACGCGTCGCCGCCGGCACCCCCATGGTGCCTAGAGGCCGACAAGCCCCGACGAATCTCATGCCTCGCCAGCCGCCATGGCCCAGATCCCGGCACCACCAGATCCAGATCGGATCGGGGTCCAGGGCCCCAAGCCGCAACCGCCGCGGAGGCAGCACCACTGGACGGTGCCTAGCCCTCCAGCCCGCCGTCGAGTCATCGCCGGAGGTCCGCCGCGCCACGCCGCCAAACCGCCGCCGGGATAACTCGCGCCGCCGCCAGAGAAGCCACAGCCGCCGCGCGTTGGAGAGGCCTCAAGCCGCAGCTGCACTGCCTCTAGGCAGGGGCACCGCGACCCAACACGCCCTCCGCCGCGCCGCTGGGCCCCGCCCAGCCCAGCGCCGTCTCGCGACGCGCCGTCCCGCGCTAGACGCCGATCGCGAGGAGGGGCAAGATCCCCGCCGCCACCAACGCCGGCCGGTCTTTGCCCGGCAGCGCTGTGCGGTGGCGGCCGGGGGGAGAGAGACCAACGACCACATGTTGCGACGGTGATCTGTTTTTGCTGGAAGCAGCATTTATTTTTGCTGGAACTATGTTCTTCCAGAGCTACAATGGCCATGGCGGAGGCTTTTTTTGCTGCAACTTCACTGTGTTTTGCTACTACAAGTGACGTTTTTTGCTACATCCCAACACGGTGGAGCACGACCCCTACGACGGCGACATTTTTTTGCTACAATAGTCGTCAAATTTTGCTACCACTGGTGAAGGATTTTGCTACATCCATCATGGCGGAGCTGCAACCCCGCGACGGCGTTGACCTTTTTGCTGCAACAGTTGTCCGATTTTGCTACCACCGGCGAAGGATTTTGCTACATCCATTCAAAATATTGTTTTACTGATGGCCATCCGCAATCCCGTGCAGCGAGCGTCGACGGCGATTGGCGGCGGCGGTGCATCGTGGTGTTGCATTAATGGAGCATCAACGGCGGGAGTTGCAACCGATCTCACCGGAGTTGCAACTGGTCAGGGCGGAGCTGCAACCGAAATCGATGAGCGGGGAAGTTTCTTCGGCGAGCAGCGGAGGGCTGCGGCGCGTCGGAGTGCGAGCGGCCAGCGGCCATTTTTCCCTCGTGGAGATGCACACGGGGAGGCAACGGCGTGTGGGCGCAGAGATGTTGTTTTTTTCTGAGATTGGTGGGAAGTAGAAGACGAGTCAAGGAGGCAGGAGAGAGCCAGATCGGACGATCAATCGAGATCAGATCGAACGACGGTCGTTCGATCGGTGCTCCCGCGCCTAGCATCGCCCCTCATGTTTTTCTAACCAATCAAATGCATCTTATTTTGTTCTCCTTGTCTATTCCACCAGAAGTGACATATTTAGGCCCCTCCCAATGCTCAAATGCTAAGGCTGCCAAGTAGGCATAAAATTTGATTTGTAGGTTAATTGAGAAGAGAGAGTATTTTGGTGACCCCAGAAAAAAAACAATGCTAGACACGTGTACCTAGGTGAAAGTATAATTTCGAGTCTACAACTAATTAAATGAAGCAAGCTATCTGTTACTAAGACTTTTAATACACTTAGCACCTCATCTAAGCACATTTACATTGGAAGGGGTCTAAGTTGGCAGGACCCGCTGTTTTGTTACGTTTTGTTACGGCAATGAGTGGACAACTATCCGTGAAACGAGCATGCTTGGACCGCAGTCATAATTATCATCTTTTATATTTATTTAATTAGATATTTTAGATAAGAATTCTCTTGAAAGAAGCAAGAATGACCAGTGGAACAATGGTGATAATGTGCACGGTGCCGTGGGTCATGGAGATTCCACGTGTTTGTGAGATGAACTGATGCCGATAATTCCGCTTCGACCCATACCTCAGATGGGTACTTCTGAAGTTCTGTCACAGCTTCTTCATTTGGCCAATTGAGTTTTTTTTTTTTTTGCGAATCAACATGTGGTTGAGTTGGTTAGGTGGACAGTGGTATCCCCAATCCACCAGGGTTTAAATCCTGGTGCTCGCATTCGTAAATCTCAAGATGATATGCCGACTCAGTCTCTCGGAGGTGCTCATAGGGGTAGGGTGTGCGTGTATGCGTTCATAGGGGTGAGTGTATGCGCGTGTATATGAGCGCTACTGATGCTCAAAAATTAAGTCTATTTTTTTTTGCGGATGGCCAATTGAGTCTCTAGCTCTCGCTCTCCCTCGGTTAGTTTTTTTCCTCCGGCTCTTTTTGGTCACGTGCAATATTATGACTCGTTGGAAGTCTCTATTTATTTGAGACCAAATTTTGAGTGGGTAAATTTTGGCATCAAACTCCTCCAAAACTGAAGGGCGAGAATCATTTTTTTTTGGAATTTTCTCTGATTTTCTACAAGCACAAAATGTTGATAAATATTGTCTATTTGATAACAGGCATTTTTTATTAACTCATAATATATATTATTTTCCAAAAAGAAGGTGATCCTCAGGGGCTTCATCATTATCATCTACACCACCATTATTTATTAAAAATGTGGCGATCATCCATTACAACTCAAAGAGATACAAAAATGAAATGTTGATCATGTGTCTTCAGGTCAGATCCTTCCGATCTACGCGTCTCTTCATCGATCGTGGTTGGTGTTTTGGTGCGTTGGTCATATGTGGCATTAGCACAACGACTTTTTGACTATCTACTATAACACGTTTTGCTCCGACAAACGAGAGGCGATGACGGCTGCGCGCCTTCGGCTCATTTTAATGCTTGTAATGATCGCTAGTTGGGGTACATATCTGATTGTAACTTTTATTATTTCTTATGTTCATTGAACTATAATGATTGAAGATGAATAGATCAAAAGTTTTCTCATAAGAAAGAGCGAATGCATAATCCTGGGTGGACCAGTAATAACTGCGCGTTGATAAGGATCAAAAGGGCAGCACAAAACATGAGCTTGACTTTCCAATTGCTAAGATTCCAAACTGATATTCTATATCTCTAAATAGTTCATCCCACAATCTCTGTTATCTTAACATGCACACATGCCACATCATCAAAAGATCCATCACAACATGCATGAAAAAAAAATTTCCATTATTAGCTGGTTTCATGCACACATCTCATCTCACCACACATGTCAGCTCATCAATGGTCCACTCAACATGCATGGTATTTTTTTCATTATATTATGCCACTTACATTGAAAAATTGACTACACAATAATCAAACACAATACTATATAATATGAATTTTTTAGTTTGGTTGATATATTACTAATTCAACTATTCGTGTTTCATACAATTAAATCACTCGAGATATATTGCAATCGATCCGCGCAGCAACGCGCGGGGTATTCTCTAGTTTTGATAATCTTCCTTTCTTTATTTGTGAGTTTTCTAGCATGAGTAGGCATTCCAAGATACATGTTCGGAAGAGATCCAATGGCATAACCAAACAGTTGCGCATACTCATTTGTTGCTTCTTTGGCATTGCAAAAGCAAAAAACCTCACTTTTACGAAAACTATTTGTGAGACCAGAAAATTGCTCCAAGAGACACTAAATCAACATCATATTGACCGCTTTGCTAAATCATACTCGAAAAAGATGATAGTGCCATTTGTTGAAGAATCAACACACCATATTACTCACACCACCAACTTGACCATCCTCCTTAGCCCATGCAATGATAATTGCCACACATGTCGACAACTATGTTAAAAGGATTGGTGACGTGCGATCTCCCTGCCGCAACTCCTTGTGGATTTGGAAATAATGACCAATGTCATTGTTAAACTTCACCCCAACACTGTCTCCCTGGACAAAACTTCTCACTTGTTTCCACCAGTGAGAAGAAAAATCCTTCATGCGCAAAGCTTTTTGTTGGAAAGGCCACTTCAATTTATCATGAACCTTCTAAAAATTCACTTTAAAATAACTCAGTCGGGTTTCTTAGAGTGGAGCCCATGAATGGTTTCATGTAGGACAACCACTCCCTCCACAATGTGTCGCCCTGGCATGAAGGACGTTTGCATTGGGCAAACAACAGAATGAGAAATAGAAGTATCCTATTAGTTACAACATGAAAAATTTCAATCTTAACTACATTTAGCATGCAAATCAACCTAAATTGTTGAATTCACACATTAGCCTAAGTTTACAGTAAAGGGGCAACTTGTGATTACATTGCATGAATTGTGCCAGAAACATGAGAAAGTTGTACAATTAAAAACTTGGTGAAATGGTGGAAGGACTATTGTGTTATATTTGTTGTTGGGTGATACGTCTCCAACGTATTTATAACTTTTGATTGTTCCATGCTATTATATTATCCATCTTGGATGTTTTATATGTATTTATATGCTATTTTATATGATTTTTGGGACTAACCTATTAACCTAGAGCCCAGTGCCAGTTTCTGTTTTTTCCTTGTTTTTGAGTATCGCAGAAAAGGAAAACCAAACGGAGTGCAATTGACCTGAAATTTCACGGAGATTATTTTTGGACCAGAAGAAGCCCACGGAGTATCGGAGATGGGCCAAAAGAGTCCCGAGGCACCCACGAGGGTGGAGGGCGCGCCCCCCAACCTCATGGCCGCCTCTGAGACCCCCCTGACTTGTTCCCGACGCCAACACCTCTTATATATACCCAAACTTCCAGAACATAACCTAGATCAGGAGTTCTGCCGCCGCAAGCCTCTGTAGCCACCAAAAACCAATCGGGACCCTGTTCCGGCACCCTGCCAGAGGGGGGATCCCTCACCGGTGGCCATCTTCATCATCCCGACGCTCTCCGTGACGAGGAGGGAGTAGTTCACCCTCGGGGCCGAGGGTATGTACCAGTAGCTATGTGTTTGATCTCTTTCTCTCGTGTTCTTGATTTGGCACGATTTTGATGTATCGCGAGCTTTGCTATTATAGTTGGATATTATGATGTTTATCCCCCTCTACTCTCTTGTAATGGATTGAGTTTTCCCTTTGAAGTTATCTTATCGGATTGGGTCTTTAAGGATTTGAGAACACTTGATGTATGTCTTGCGTGGGATATCCGTGGTGACAATGGGGTATTCTATCGATTCACTTGATATATGTTTTGGTGATCAACTTGCGGGTTCCGTGACCTTGGGAACCTATGCATAGGGGTTGGCACACGTTTTCGTCTTGACTCTCCGGTAGAAACTTTGGGGCACTCTTTGAAGTTCTTTGTGTTGGTTGAATAGATGAATCTGAGATTGTGTGATGCATATCATATAATCATGCCCACGGATACTTGAGGTGACATTGGAGTATCTAGGTGACATTAGGGTGTTGGTTGATTTGTGTCTTAAGGTGTCATTCTAGTATGAACTCTAGGATGGATTGAATGGAAAGAATAGCTTCGTGTTATTTTACTATGGACTCTTGAATAGATCGATCAGAAATGATAACTTTGAGGTGGTTTCTTACCCTACAATAATATCTTTGTTTGTTCTCCGCTATTAGTGACTTTGGAGTGACTATTTGTTGCACGTTGAGGGATTGTTATATGATCTAATTATGCTATTATTGTTGAGAGAATTTGCACTAGTGAAAGTATGAACCCTAGGCCTTGTTTCCTAGCATTGCAATACTGTTTACGCTCACTTTTACCACTTGCTACCTTACTGTTTTTATATTTTCAGATTACAAAAACCTATATCTACCATCCATATTGCACTTGTATCACCATCTCTTCGCCGAACTAGTGCGCCTATACAATTTACCATTGTATTGGGTGTGTTGGGGACACAAGAGACTCTTTGTTATTTGGTTGCAGGGTTGTTTGAAAGAGACCATCTTCATCCTACGCCTCTCACGGATTGATAAATCTTAGGTCATCCACTTGAGGGCAATTTGCTACTGTCCTACAAACCTCTGCACTTGGAGGCCCAACAACGTCTACAAGAAGAATGTTGAGTAGTAGACATCATTGGGGCACTTGTTGGGATGGACTCCTCATATCATAAGGTGGCAACTAAGCTCAAAGTTGTGCAAGATGTAGTACACAAGCTTGTTGGTGGAGTCAACCAACAAGTGTTGACAATCAGTGTTGGCCATGTGTCTACAGGTTGAGGTTGCAGAGAGCTAGGGAATGAAAGCAAAAGCTTAGTGAGCAGTGTGATAGAAAGCATTAGCAAAACCCTTCTTTAAGTAAGATTCTTGACTACTTTGTTAGTTTGTAGTTTCATATGTCATGTTTATTAGTTGAACCTTTCCTACAACACTCCTTGCATCAGGCATTAGCCTTCAACCTTCTATTTGTGGATGTTGTGCCAAGTGTAGAACTAGCCAGAGAGGGCGCCATGCTTGCCCGGGAGTTCCTGCTCTCCACCAATGACATGTCCATTCCCTTGCTAGGATCTTCGTGTTTGGGAACGTAGTAATTTCAAAAAAAATCCTACGCACACACAAGATCATGGTGATGCATAGCAACGAGAGGGAAGAGTGTCGTCCACGTACCCTCGTAGACCGTAAGCGGAAGCGTTATGAGAACGCGGTTGATGTAGCCGTACGTCTTCATGATCCGACAGATCCATGTAGCAAACGCACGGCACCTCCGAGTTTAGCACACGTTCAGCTCGGTGACGTCCCACGAACTCCGATCCAGAAGAGCCTCGAGGGAGAGTTCTGTCAGCATGACTGCGTGATGATGGTGATGATGATGCTACCAACACAGTGCTTCGCCTAAGCACCGCTACGATATGACCGAGGTTGATTATGGTGGAGGGGGGAACCGCACACGGCTAAAAGATCAACTGATCAACTTGTGTCTCTATGGGGTGCCCCCTCCCTTGTATATAAAGGAGTGGAGGAGTGGGGAGGGCCGGCCCTCCTATGGCGCGCCTTGGAGGAGTCCTACTCCCACTGGGAGTAGGATCCCCCCCTTCCAATAGTACAGTAGGAGGGAAGGAAGGGAGAGAGAGGGGGAAGGAAAAAAGGGGGCGCCCCCCTTCCTTGTCCTATTCGGACTAGAGGGGGAGGGGGCGCGCGGCCTGCCCTGGCCGCCCCTCCTATTCTCCATCAAGGCCTAGTAGGCCCATTACATCCCCCGGGGGGGTCCGGTAACCCCTCGGTACTCCGGTATTTGTTCGAACTTGCCCCGAACCCTTCCGAAGTCCAAACATAGTCATCCAATATATCGATCTTTATGTCTCGACCATTTTGAGACTCCTCGTCATGTCCGTGATCATATCCAGGACTCCGAACTACCTTCGGTTCATCAAAAACACATAAACTCATATTGCCGGTCGTCACCGAACGTTAAGCGTGCGGACCCTACGGGTTCGAGAACTATGTAGACATGACTGAGACACGTCTCCGGTCAATAACCAGTAGCAGAACCTGGATGCTCATATTCGCTCCTACATATTCTACGAAGATCTCTATCGGCCAAACCGCATAACAACACACGTTGTTCCCTTTGTCATCGGTATGTTACTTGCCTGAGATTCGATCGTCGGTATCCCAATACCTAGTTCAATCTCGTTATCGGCAAGTCTCTTTACTCGTTCCATAATGCATCATCCCGCAACTAACTCATTAGTTACATTGCTTGCAAGGCTTATAGTGATGTGCATTATCGAGAGGGCCCAGAGATACCTCTCCGACAATCGGAGTGACAAATCCTAATCTCGATCTACGCTAACTCAACAAGTACCATCGGAGACACCTGTAGAGCACCTTTATAATCACCCAGCTATGTTGTGACGTTTGGTAGCACACAAAGTGTTCCTCCGGTATTCGGGAGTTGCATAATCTCATAGTCATAGGAACATGTATAAGTCATGAAGAAAGCAATAGCAATATACTAAATGATCGTATGCTAAGCTAATGGAATGCATCAAGTCAATCACATCATTCTCTAATGATGTGATCTCGTTAATCAAATGACAACTCATGTCTATGGCTAGGAAACTTAACCATCATTGATTCAACGAGCTAGTTAAGTAGAGGCATACTAGTGACACTTAGTTTGCCTATGTATTCACACATGTACTAAGTTTCCGGTTAATACAATTCTAGCATGGATAATAAAAATTTATCATGATGTAAGGAAATATAAATAACAACTTTATTATTGCCTCTAGGGCATATTTCCTTCACTTCGAGCTTAAGCTCCTGGGTGCCGACCAACACTGTGTTAGGATGAAACGGGATCCAAATTGACCGTGCCCGATGTTGCTGATGGCGTTGTTGGTGAGCGAGATAGCCTTGCATGCCAAGGGCATTACCATAAGGAGGTTGTTCGAAGAGACAATGTGGTACTCGGTGTGTTGCTTGATGTTTTGGTAACAATGCAGATTTCACACAACCAACAAAGAGAGAGCTAGGGATTTCCCAGCACAGTGAGCCACCTTGGGTAGATTGAATAACAACGAGGCAGTGATACCTGACTCATTGTGGCTATAACCTCGTCGAGGACCCCAACCTTACCATGTTTTGCTTCTTTAGCACATCACGTAGGACACCAACGGCGGGTGGCCATACGGAATTAGGAAGCACAAGAAACAAAAGCGACCAAGGACTCCTTTGGTTCAAAGGAAAAGTGAAGGAAATAGGTAGGAATATGACATCTCCCTATGGTTGTACTATCCATTCCTTTTGGTTCAAAGGAATTGGGAAAAAGAAAAATGGAGGAATTTTTTCTTTCATCTCAATTTCAAAGGAAACAACACATGAACTATTAACATCTATTTTGACCTCTTCTTCAAATTTATATGCATGAAGAACAAGTCTAAAATGCTTAGTGGCATAATACCATTCTAACTATACTGTGATGTGCTTTGACCATGTTTATTAGGATCCTTGTGTGTTTCCTAATCCCCACAAAAGTTGACAAAATTCCCATGTTATGATTAGCATGTGATCCGCACATGAGGTGAGATCGTACAATCTAGCCACGTGAGTCATTGGATGAAGATCTCATGGTAGAAATCAAGCATGTCGGGGTTTGATGGTACATCTTGCACTGGAGACCCTAATTTTTATAGTTTAGTACTCTTTGTACTCTTTCACTTGCTTGTTAGTATGGGGAAAGCAAATGTTGTGTGTAGAAAAAAGAATTCACCCATACAATATAAATGGTAAAATAGTAAAACTATTATACTTCCATACAATCTAATTACCTAACAATTCAAATATACTCTGTGTGCAAAACTATTGCCACTAAAAAGAAATTGTATAGCCAACTAAATACCATATCCCCGCAAAAAAAAAACTAAAATATCATAAGAAAGCACTTCCACAAAAAAAGTGAAAGTATTTGTAGTTCCCATCTTTGCATTGCTTGGGTATATTCAGTAAGCGAGATTACAAAACAAACTTCGCAAGATCACAAACCAATTCAAATGGACATGTTCATGCTACCAAGAAACATCCTAAACTTTTGCAAAAAATAAACATTTAAAATTCCATAAGTAAGTGTATTGAAGTAATAACAAACTTCCGTCAACTTTCTATCAGTAGTCGAATTAACAATGTCCGAGTTTCAAGAACAAATGGAGTGAAGTAAGTTTATATAGTATCGATAATCGAACAAAGGAACTTCGTCCAAATGACGAAGAGTTTTTCACTGATAACCCACAAGTATAGGGGATCGCAATAACTTTCGAGGGTAGAGTATTCAACCCAAATTTATTGATTCGACACAAGGGGAGCCAAAGAATATTCTCAAGTATTAGCACCTGAGTTGTCAATTCAACCACACCTGGAAACTTAGTATCTGCAGCAAAGTTTTTAGTAGCAAAGTAATCTGACAGTGGTGGTAGCGGCAACAAAAGTAAAGACAGCAAAAGTCATGTTTTTGGTATTTTTTAGTGATTGTAACAGTAGCAGCGAGAAAGTAAATAAGCGAGAACCAGTATATGGAAAACTCGTAGGCACCGGATTGGTGATGGATAATTATGCCGGATGCGGTTCATCATGTATCAGTCATAACATAGGGTGACACAGAACTAGCTCCAATTCATCAATGTAATGTAGGCATGTATTCCATATATAGTCATACGTGCTTATGGAAAAGAACTTGCATGACATCTTTTGTCCTACCCTCCCGTGGCAGCGGGGTCCTATTGTAAACTAAGGGATATTAAGGCCTCCTTTTAATAGAGAACCGGAACAAAGCATTAGAACATAGTGAATACATGAACTCCTCAAACTAAGGTCATCACCGGGAGTGGTCCCGATTATTGTCACTTCGGGGTTGCCGGATCATAACACATAGTAGGTGACTATAGACTTGCAAGATAGGATCAAGAACACACATATATTCATGAAAACATATAGGTTCAGATCTGAAATCATGGCACTCGGGCCCTAGTGACAAGCATTAAGCATAGCAAAGTCATAGCAACATCAATCTAAGAACATAGTGGATACTAGGGATCAAACCCTAACAAAACTAACTCGATTACATGATAAATCTCATCCAACCCATCACCGTCCAGCAAGCCTACGATGCAATTACTCACGCACGGCGGTGAGCATCATGAAATTGGTGATGGAGGATGGTTGATGATGACGACGGCGACGAATCCCCCTCTCCAGAGCCTCGAACGGACTCCAGATCAGCCCTCCCGAGAGGTTTTAGGGCTTGGCGGCGGCTCCGTATCGTAAAACGCGATGATTACTTCTCTCTGATTTTTCTCTCCCCGAAAGCAGATATATAGAGTTGGAATTGGCGTTGGAGGGTTTCCAGGGGCCCACGAGGTAGGGGGCGCGCCCTAGAGGGGGGAGCCCCCCACCCTCGTGGACAGGGTGTGGGCCCCCTGGTCTTTATCTTTGGCGAGGATTTTTTATTGTTTTTTCTAAGGTGTTCCGTGGAGTTTCAGGACTTTCCGAGAATATTTGTTTTCTGCACATAAAACAACATCATGGAAATTCTGCTGAAAACAACGTCAGTCCGGGTTAGTTCCATTCAAATCATACAAGTTAGAGTCCAAAACAAGGGCAAAAGTGTTTGGAAAAGTATATATGACGGAGACGTATCAACTCCCCCAAGCTTAAACCCTTGCTTGTCCTCAAGCAATTCAGTTGACAAACTGAAAGAGAAAAAGAAAAACTTTTACAAACTCTGTTTGCTCTTGTTGTTGTAACTATGTCAAGCCAGTATTCAAGTTTTCAGCATATATCATAACTAACCACATTTGCAATAATTCTCAAGTCTCATAATTACTCATATCAATAGCATAATCAACTAGCGAGCCAAAATAATAAATCTCGGATGACAACACTTTCTCAAAACAACCATAATATGATATAACAAGATGGTATCTCGCTAGCCCTTTCTGAGACCGTAAAACATAAATGCAGAGCACCTTTAAAGATCAAGGATTGACTAGACATTGTAATTCATGGTAAAAGAGATCCAATCGTAGTCATACCCAACATAGATTAATAGTGATGAATGCAAATGACAGTTGTGCTCTCCAGCTAGTGCTTTTTAATAAGAGGGTGATGACTCAACATAAAAGTAAATGGATAGGCCCTTCGCAGAGGGAAGCAGAGATTTGTAGAGGTGCCAGAGCTCGGTTTTGAAATAGAGATAAATTATATTTTGAGCGGTATACTTTCATTGTCAATGTAGCAACTAAGAGATAGCGATATCTTCCATGCTAAACACATTATAGGCGGTTCCCAAACAGAATGGTAAAGTTTATACGCCCCCTCCACCAACAAGCATCAATCCATGACTTGCTCTAAACAACGAGTGTCTCCAACATACATCAGGTCCCAGGGGGAGTTTTGTTTGCAATTAATTTTGATTTAGTTTGCATAAAGCATGGGACCAGGCATCCCAGTGACCAGCCATTTTCTCGTGAGTGAGGAGCGGAGTCCACTCCTCTTGAGAATAACCCGCCTAACACGGAAGATAAGGACAGCCTTGGTTGATACATGAGCTATTCGAGCATACAAAACAGAATATTTATTTGAAGGTTTAGAGTTTGGCACATACAAATTTACTTGGAACGGCAGGTAGATACCACATATAGGAAGGTATAGTGGACTCATCTGGAATAACTTTGCGGTTTAAGGGATTGGATGCACAAGCAGTATTCCCGCTTAGTACAGGTGAATGCTAGCAAAAGACTGGGAAGTGACCAACTAGAGAGCGACAACAACCATGTACATGCATTAAAATTAATAAACATTGGATGCAAGCATGAGTAGGATATAATCCACCATGAACATAAATATCGTGAAGGCTATGTTGATTTGTTTCAACTACATGCGTGAACATGTGCCAAGTCAAGTCACTTAAATCATTCAAAGAAGGATACCACCCCATCATACCACATCATAATCATTTCAATAGCATGTTGGCACGCAAGGTAAATCATTATAACTCATAGATAATCAAGCATGGCACAAGCAACTATGATCTCTAATTGTCATTGCAAACATGTTTATTTATAATAAGCTGAATCAAGAACGACGGACTCATCATATTTACAAAAACAAAAGAGGTCAAGTTCATACCAGCTTTTCCCATCTCAGTCAGTCCATCATATATCATCATCATTGACTTTCACTTGCACGACCGAATGGTGTGAATAATAAAAAAGTGCACGTGCATTGGACTAAGCTGGAATCTGCGAGCATTCAATAAACAGGAGAAGACAAGGTAATATGGTCTCTTGGTTAAATCAACAATAATGCATATAAGAGCCACTTCAACAATTTAATCATGGTCTTCTCCTAGTGACCCCCAAAGAAAAGAAAAGAAATAAAAACAATTTACACGGGAAAGCTCCAACAAGCAAAAGAAGAACGGGAAATATTTTTGGGTTTCTCTTTTTAATTACTACTACAGCAAGAAAGTAAACTACTACTATTTTTTTGTTTTTCTTAAGGTTTATCAAACACACAAGAAGAAAGTAGGAAAAAGGAAATAAACTAGCATGGATATTACAGTGAAAGAGTATGAGGATCGACATCTAGCAATGAGTGTGTGTGAAAATAAATGTAATGTCGGTGAGAAATACGTACTCCCCCAAGCTTAGGCTTTTGGCCTAAGTTGGTCTATTGCCAGGGATAACCTGGCGGATACTCGTAGGTGTAGCTGGGGTCGTACTGTGATACAGCAGTTATCGCCTGCTGAGCTGCAGCGTGGAGTCAGGCTGCTTCCGCTCTCCTCTCGTAATCATCTGCCTCCTCTCTGGTAATAGTATATCTTCGTTTCGTCTGAAAATCAAAGAAGGTAGGAGCAAGGAGAGTAATACGGACAACGTGTCGTTTGTTAAAAATTAAACGATATAGGAGAGGTGATTCAGGCCTCTCGACAAACTGGTGCGAAGCCATAGAGTTATAATCTAAATATGCAGGAGGCAACTCCGTATCACCCTCTCGGATGTCTATTTCAAGAAAATTAGCTAAGCGGGTTGCATAAATTCCTCCAAAGAAATCTCCATTATGTCTATTATGATGCAACCTACGAGCTACAATGGCTCCCAGATGATAAGATTGGTCTCCTAACACAGCACTCCTAAGAATGTTGAGGTCGGGGACACACATGTGACATGCTTCATCCTTAGCATTTATGCATCTACCGATGAAGAGAGCAAAATAATGTATAGCAGGAAAATGAATGCTCCCTATGGTAGCGTGCGTTATATCTCTAGATTCCCCTACAGTTATACTAGCAAGAAAGTCTCTAGATTCAGATTTAGGGGGATCCCTAATACTGCCCCATGATGGAAGTTTGCAAGCAAGAGTGAAATCCTCTATGTCCATTCTATAAGATTTATCATAAAGATCAAACATGACTGAAGGAGAATTACTCGAAGATGAATACTCAAACCTCCTCACAAACGTACTTGTGGATCATGATACTGGGGGCATTTGTTAGCCTCAAAATCCTCAAGACCGGCATTACGCAAATATGCTTTGAACTCTTCTTTAATTCCTGCACGGTCCATAAAAATTTTCGACGGCCATTCGCAAGGCCGTACTGGAGCGTCTCTTGGTGGATCCTCGTCAGCATCACACATAGCAATTCTGGGTCCTTGCTTCCTTGAAGAACCACCTTGGAACATCTTCCTAAGCATATTGCTTTTCTCTGAAAAATTCTGAAATTTTTAGTAACTTCAAACAAAAGTGAAGCAACTTCAATAAAACTGATAGCAACTACTCCTACAAGTGCCTAGAGTCTATATCAAGCATTAGAACTACTTGGAACCATATAAATTTGACATGCAAGCTCAAGAACATGGTCACCTATGCAGCACAAATTTGCAAAGAATAGAGCACTAGAACAAAAACTAATTGGACCAATGGAGGAGTCACATACCAAGGAACAATCTCCCCAAGCAGTTTTGCGAGAGGTGCTTTGAGCAAGGAGATCGAAAATCACAGCAAAAGTGGCTGGAACTCGTGCTTGAGTTGGTTTTTCGGGTTTGTGAGAGGCAGAGGGAGAAGATGGGTGTTGGGATAAGTGGAGGAGGGCCACTGTGGGCCCACAAGGCAGGGGGCGCACCCTCCACCCTCGTGGCCAGGTGGCAGCTCCCCCCGTGGTGATTTTTGCACAGTAAATCCTCAAATATTCCCGAAAAAATCATATTAAATTGGCATGTCATTCTGAGGACTTTTATTTTCGGGATATTTTTATATTGCACGGATAAGACAGGAAACAGACAGAAAATACTATTTTTACTGTGTTTCAACTAAAGAACAGAGAATATAAAGAGGGTACAGAAGGTTGTGCTTCTAGTTTCATCCATCTCATGCTCATCAAAAAGAATCCATTAACAAGGTTGATCAAGTCTTGTTAACAAACCCATTCCGATAATCATGAAACCGAAGAAATTTCGAATAACACTAGGTTACCTCAACGGGGATATGCACATCCCCAATAATAAGTATATCATATTTCTTTTTGACATTAGGAAGAGGAAATTCAAAACCTCCAAATATAATCGATGGAATTTTTCCAATAGAGTTGATACTGTGGACTTGAGTTTGTTTCCTCAGAAAGTGTACCGTATGCTCATTACCATTAACATGAAAAGTGACATTGCCTTTGTTGCAATCAATAACAGCCCCTGCAGTATTAAGAAAAGTTCTTCCAAGAATAATAGACATACTATCAACCTCGGGAATATCAAGAATAACAAAGTCCGTTAAAATAGTAACGTTTGCAACCAAAACAGGCACATCCTCACAAATACTGACAGGTATAGCAGTTGATTTATCAGCCATTTGCAAAGATATTTCAGTAGGTGTCAACTTATTCAAGTCAAGTCTACGATATAAAGAGAGGGGCATAACACTAACACCGGCTCCAAGATCACATAAAGCAGTTTTAATATAATTTCTTTTAATGGAGCAAGGTATAGTAGGTACTCCGGGGTCTCCAAGTTTCTTTGGTATTCCACCCTTAAAAGTATAATTAGCAAGCATGGTGGAAATTTCGGCTTCCGGTATCTTTCTTTTATTAGTAATGATATTTTTCATATATTTAGCATAAGGATTCGTTTTGAGCACATCAGTCAATCGCATACGCAAAACGATAGGTCTAATTATTTCAGCAAAGCGCTCGAAATCCTCATCATCCTTTTTCTTGGATTGTTTGGGAGGAAAAGGCATGGGTTGCTGAACCCAAGGTTCTCTTTCTTTACCATGTTTCCTAGCAACAAAGTCTCTCTTATCATAACATTGATTCTTTGGTTGTGGGTTATCAAGATCAACAGCAGGTTCAATTTCTACATCATTATCATTACTAGGTTGAGCATCATCATGAACATCATCATTAACATTTTCATTAGGTTCATGTTCATTACCAGATTGTGTTTCAGCATCAGACATAGATATATCATTTGGATTATCAGGTGGTTCAGCAATAGGTTCACTAGAAGTTTGCATGGTTCTATCATTTTTCTTTTTCTTCTTCTTGGAAGAACTAGGTGCATCAACATTATTTCTCTGAGAATCTTGCTCGATTCTCTTAGGGTGGCCTTCAGGATACAAAGGTTCCTGAGTCATTCTACCAGTTCTAGTAGCCACTCTAACAACATAATCATTTTTCTTACTATTCATTTCATCAAGTACTTATTTTTGAGCTTTAAGTACTTGTTCTACTTGAGTGGTAACCATAGAAGCATGTTTGCTAACAAGTTTAAGTTCACCTTTAATATTAGCCATATAATCACCCAAGTATTTAATCATATCGGAATCATATTTCAATTGTCTACCAAAATAAGCATTGAAATTTTCTTGTTTGACAATAAAATTATCAAACTCATCAAAGCATTGCCTAGCAGACTTATAGTGAGGGATATCACCTTCATCAAATCTATAGAGAGAATTTACCTTTACTACCTGTGTCGGGATATCGGGATCAGGAGGTTCTTCAGTAAATAAGTGATTGAGATCATATGTTTCTTCAACAGGCGGTAAATTAAGACCATGTATTTCTTAAATAGGAGGTAAATTCTTAACATCTTCAGCTTTAATACCTTTTTCTTTCATAGATTTCTTTGCCTCTTGCATAACTTCGGGACTGAGAAATAGAACACCTCTCTTCTTCGGAGTTGGTTTAGGAATAGGCTCAATAATTGGAGCAGGAGCTGGCTCAGGGGCTGGCTCAGGAGGTGCCCAATTATTTTCATTTGTCAACATATTATTCAATAGAATTTAAGCTTCATTCGGTGTTCTTTCCCCGAAAAGAGAACCAGCACAACTATCCAGGTAATCTCTGGAAGCATCGGTTAGTCCATTATAAAAGATATCAAGGATTTCAGGTTTCTTAAGAGGATGATCAGGCAAAGCATTAAGTAACTTGAGAAGCCTCCCCCAAGCTTGTGGGAGATTCTCTTCTTTATTTTGCAAAAAGTTGTATATTTCCCTTAAAGCAGCTTGTTTCTTATGAGCAGGGAAATATTTAGCAGAGAAGTAATAAATCATATCCTGGGGACTACGCACACAACCAGGATCAAGAGAATTAAACCATATCTTAGCATCACCCTTTAATGAGAACCGAAATATTTTGAGTATATAAAAGTAACGCGATCTCTCATCATTGAATAGGGCAGCTATATCATTTAACTTAGTAAGATGTGCCACAATAGTTTCAGATTCATAGCCATAAAACGGATCAGATTCAACCAAAGTAATTATATCTGGATCAACAGAGAATTCATAATCCTTATCAGGAACACATATAGGTGAAGTAGCAAAAGCAGGGTCAGGTTTCATTTTATCTCTAAGTGATTCTTTGTTCCACTTAGCTAATAACCTTTCTAGCTCATATCTATCTTTGCAAGCTAAAATAGCGGCAGAAGATTCTATATCAAAAAGATAACCCTCAGGAATAATAGGCATATTTTCATCATCACTGTCATCATCGTATTCAGATTCAATAATTTCTTTTTCTCTAGCCCATCAATTTGTTCATCAAGAAATTCACTAAGGGGCATAGTAGTATCAGGCATAGAAGCAGTTTCATCATAAGTATCATGTATAGCAGAAGTGGCATCATCAATAACATGCGACATATCAGAACGAATAGCAGAAGCAGGTTTAGGTGTCGCAAGCTTACTCACAACAGAAGGTGAATCAAGTGCAGAGCTAGATGGCAGTTCCTTACCTCCCCACGTAGTTGAGGGATAAATTGTTGTCTTAGCATCTTTCAAGTTCTTCATAGTGTCAAGCAGATATAAATCCCAAGTGACTCAAAGAATAGAGCTATTCTCCCCGGTAACGGCGCCAGAAATTAGTCTTGATAACCCACAAGTATAGGGGATCACAACAACTTTCGAGGGTAGAGTATTCAACCCAAATTTATTGATTCGACACAAGGGAAGCCAAAGAATATTCTCAAGTATTAGCAGCTGAGTTGTCAATTCAACCACACCTGGAAACTTAGTATCTGCAGCAAAGTGTTTAGTAGCAAAGTAATATGATAGTGGTGGTAAAGGCAACAAAAGTAAAGACAACAAAAGTAATGTTTTTGGTATTTTGTAGTGATTGTAACAGTAGCAGCGGGAAAGTAAGTAAGCGAGAACCAGTATATGGAAAACTCGTAGGCACCGGATTGGTGATGGATAATTATGCCGGATGCGGTTCATCATGTATCAGTCATAACATAGGGTGACATAGAACTAGCTCCAATTCATCAATGTAATGTAGGCATGTATTCCGTATATAGTCATACGTGCTTATGGAAAAGAACTTGCATGACATCTTTTGTACTACCCTCCCGTGGCAGCGGGGTCCTATTGTAAACTAAGGGATATTAAGGCCTCCTTTTAATAGAGAACCGGAACAAAGCATTAGCACATAGTGAATACATGAACTCCTCAAACTAAGGTCATCACCGGGAGTGGTCCTGATTATTGTCACTTCGGGGTTGCCGGATCATAACACATAGTAGGTGACTATAGACTTGGAAGATAGGATCAAGAACACACATATATTCATGAAAACATAATAGGTTCAGATCTGAAATCATGGCACTCGGGCCCTAGTGACAAGCATTAAGCATAGCAAAGTCATGGCAACATCAATCTCAGAACATAGTGGATACTAGGGATCAAACCCTAACAAAACTAACTCGATTACATGATAAATCTCATCCAACCCATCACCGTCCAGCAAGCCTACGATGCAATTACTCACGCACGGCGGTGAGCATCATGAAATTGGTGATGGAGGATGGTTGATGATGACGATGGCGACGAATCCCCCTCTCCGGAGCCCCGAACGGACTCCAGATCAGCCCTACCGAGAGGTTTTAGGGCTTGGCGGCGGCTCCGTATCGTAAAACGCGATGATTTCTTCTCTCTGATTTTTTTCTCCCCGAAAGCAGATATATAGAGTTGGAATCTGCATCGGAGGGTTTCCAGGGGGCCCACGAGGTAGGGGGGCGCGCCCTAGAGGGCGGCGCCCCCCACCCTCGTGGACAGGGTGTGGGCCCCCTGGTCTTCATCTTTGGCGAGGATTTTTTATTGTTTTTTCTAAGGTGTTCCATGGAGTTTCAGGACTTTCCGAGAATATTTGTTTTCTGCACATAAAACAACATCATGGCAATTCTGCTGAAAACAGCGCCAGTCCGGGTTAGTTCCATCGTATCTACTTTTCCAAACACTTTTGCCCTTGTTTTCGACTCTAACTTGTATGATTTGAATGGAACTAACCCGGACTCACGCTATTTTCAGTAGAATTGCCATGATGTTGTTTTATGTGCAGAAAACAAAAGTTCTCGGAATGACCTGAGACTCCACGGAATATCTTATAAAAAATAATAAAAAATCCTCGCCAAAGATGAAGACCAGGGGGCCCACACCTTGTCCACGAGGGTGGGGGGCGCCCCCCTAGGGCGTGCCCCCTACCTCGTGGGCCCTCTGGAGACCTTCCGACACCAACTCCAACTCTATATATTTGCTTTCGGGGAGAAAAAAATAAAGGAGAAGAAATCATCGCGTTTTACGATACGGAGCCGCCGCCAAGCCCTAAAACTTCTCGGGAGGGCTGATCTGGAGTCCGTTCGGGGCTCCGGAGAGGGGGATTCATCACCGTCATCATCATCAACCATCCTCCATCACCAATTTCATGATGCTCACCGCCGAGCGTGAGTAATTCCATCGTAGGCTTGCTGGACGGTGATGGGTTGGATGAGATCTATCATGTAATCGAGTTAGTTTTGTTAGGGTTTGATCCCTAGTATCCATTATGTTCTGAGATTGATGTTGCTATGACTTTGCTATGCTTAATGCTTGTCACTAGGGCCCGAGTGCCATGATTTCAGATCTGAACCTATTATGTTTTCATGAATATATGTGTGTTCTTGATCCTATCTTGCAAGTCTATAGTCACCTACTATGTGTTATGATCCGGCAACCCCGAAGTGACAATAATCAGGACCACTCCCGGTGATGACCATAGTTTGAGGATTTCATGTATTTGTAAGTGCATCTAGTGCCCCTTAGTGATTTTGGTGTATTGAAGACTTATAGGTTAAGGACCTAATGTGTTTATGAGTATACATAGGTCTATAAGTCTATGAGGAGTTTGATATTTACAGAGAAAGTCGACCCCTAAAAATAAAGTTCTTCGACTAAAGACTTTGATATTCTGAAGACTTTCTGAAGACTTTGAAAGTGAAGAAATTGGTGTGACCTTGAAGACTTGGTTATCATTCGAGGAATATGAAGCATGAAGACTTTTGTTTTCGTAGTTTCATTTTCTCTTTCTTGAGTCATAGGAAACACCGTACTGTTAAAGGGGGTCGAGAAAATACTAAGGAGAAAATTTCAATGTGATGCTCAACTCAAATCCTACACCTACCAATCCCTTCGAGTGAAGCCATTGGAAATCTCATACAGTTTAGTCAATTTCTTCAGTGACAGAGATGCAGTTCTTCTGGTCACTGAGGACTTTGCTCCGACTGAGGAGTTAGGAATTCGCCAGTGCGAATTGCTTACATAGTGAGGAATATGATAGCCCTGAGGAATTTATACCTCAAATTTCCGACCGTTGCTGTGCTACGCGCCAGCTGTCCCAAAATATCTATCCATCCAACGGTCATATCATTGAAGGGCATTTATGTCTTATCATGTCGGGCTGCTCCCTAGGCTATAAATAGCCGCCCCCGACAACCACTAGCTGGTTGGCTGCTCCGCCAGAACTTGACACTTGTCATTTGAGAGCAACCCATCCTCCGAGGACTTTGAGCGAAAATCATCAAGTGAGGAAAATCCAAACCCAAACCCAAACACCTACAAACCCAAAGTGATTGAGCATCACTGAAGAGATTGATCCTGCGTGGATCCGACGCTTGTTACCTTTGAAGATTGTGCTTCTTCCAGACGGTTAGGCGTCAAGGTCTAGAGCATCCAAGAGGAATTGTGGATCGCCGAGTGACCAAGTTTGTGAAGGTTCGGAAGTCACCTGAAGACTTACCACGAGTGATTGGGCGAGGACTGTGTGTCCTTAGCTCAAGGAGAATACAGTGAGGACTGTGTGTCCGGGACTAGGTGTCCTCGAGTTTAAATACTCAGCCGCTCCAACCAGATGTACAACTGAGACAGCAGTTGGAACTGGTCTACCAAATCATTGTCTTCACCAAGCCAACTGGTTCTATTTCCTCAACACTTTCATTTCCTCATTACTGTGTTGTGTATTTGTTCATATCTGTGTTTGAAGACTTTGACTAAAGACTTTCTCAATTTCCTCAGTTCAATTTCTTCAGTCTGTTTGTCTTCATCTTGTGCTATCCTGTGTTTACGCTTTCTATACTCTGTGTTTGTCTTCATTTCATCATGATGACCATGCATGTATTCTGTTATGTTTACCTCTGAGTACTTATTCCGCTGCTAGTAGTTCTTCGCTAAGGAATTTCCTCACCAGCAAATTCCTCAGTGAAGAATTTCATAAAAATCGCCTATTCACCCCCCCTCTAGTCGATATAATGCACTTTCAATTGGTATCAGAGCAAGGTACTCCCTTGTTCTGTGTGATTTTGGTTTAATCGCTTGGAGTTTTAGTTATATTGACTGCAGGTATGATCAAGGTCTCTGCTGGGTGTCCTACCTTCGATGGGACGGACTACCCCTACTGGAAGAATAAGATGTGAATGCATCTTGAGGAAATTGATAACAATCTCTGGTACGTTGTGGAAAATGGTGTTCCCTCCGTCTCACCCTCACTAAACGCTACCGATGTGAAGAGATTCAAGCAACTCGATTCACAAGCAAAGAATATCATATGTGGCCATCTGAGTAAAGGACAGTATGGTAGAGTGAGTGCTTTGGAAACTGCTAAGCTTATCTGGGATAGGTTGTCCAATGTCAATGAAGGAGTTTCAACTCAGCGTGACTCTCGAGTTGATGTGCTTAGAAATCTCTTCAACCGCTTCAAAAGACTCAAAAATGAAAATGTTCAGCAAACCTTCGATCGCCTCACTGACATCTCAAATGAGCTGCAAGCACTTGGTGCCACTGACATCACCGACCATGAGGTGGTGAAGAAATTGCTGAGATCGCTTGATTCCTCATTTGATACTCTGGCACTGATGATACAAGAGCGTGCTGATTACATGTCACTTGACCCCGCTGATATCCTCGAGGGGCTAAACACTCATGAGTTCCAGCTTGCTGAAAAGAGAGATCTCTATGGTTCAAGCTATGGCAGATCACGTGCACTGAAGGCCAAGGTAGTATCTGAGTCCGAAGATGAAGACTCTGGTAGCAGCCTTGGTGACCCCGAAGAACTGAGTCATGATCTAGCACTGCTAGTGAAGAAATTTCAGAAGTTCTCAAGACGTGGTCGATTTGGAAAACCCTCAAGGAGCAATGATTCCTCATCCAGTGACTATAAGAAGAGGCTTTGTCACGAGTGCAAGAAATCAGGACATTACATTCAAGATTGTCCTCAGTGGGAAAAGGAATCAAAGAAGAAGAAATACAAGGATTACAGTTCTGATGATGCGAAGAAAAAGAAGAAGTCCTCAAAATCTTCATCATCAAAATCCTCGAAGTCTTCGTCTCACAAGAAGAGCAGCTCCAAGAAGGCTCGGGCATTCATTGGCAAGGAAATGGACTCTGAGGCTGAATCTGAAGAAAATGAAGCAGGAGAGGAATCTGATGATTCTGAGTCTGGTGTGGCGAGCCTAGCCCTCGCTACTGCATTCGTCAGCAAGCCCATCTTCACCTCTGAAGAAAGTGATCTCACCAACAAGGCTGATGAAGGCAGTGATGACTACTCTCCCACCTATTGCTTCATGGCAAAAGGTGCCAAGGTACTCAAATATACACCTTCTGAATCTAGTGAAGATGAATCTGATGAAAATCTTAAGCCTAGCTACTCTAAACTTGCCAAGATTGTTGTGCAACAACAAAAGGCTTTTGAAAAGGTTCAAAACATGCTAGACAAAAGTGATGACATGTTGGGTGAAGAAATGGATCGTACTAAAGCCTTAACTGAAAATCTTCAGAGACTTCAGACCAGGTTTGATAACCTTCAAGGTCATCATAACACTCTCTTATCTGATCATGAGAAGCTTTCTTATGAATATCTTCAAAAGAAGCAAGATCTTGAGGAGCTAAGGGTGAGTTATGAAGATCTTCAGAAGGAGCGCGATTCATTACTTGCTCAACAAATCAGCGCTGCTCAGGAAGAATTTATTCCTCCATGTTTAAAATGCATTGAATGAGAATCTGCTAATTCTACACCTGAATGTTCAAATGCTTCTAATGTTACAAATTCTTCACCTGCCTCTGCTATCACTAATTCCTCGTCTGAGGACATTGCGAGTGTCACTAACGATGCAGGGCTGAAGGAATTGTACATGACAGGCATGTACAAAAGCCTCAAAGGGCATCAGACTCTTTGTATATGTGCTTAAAAAGCAGATCCTCAACAGGAACCCCAGGAAAGAGGGTACTGCCTTTGAGAGGAAACTCAATGCTGATGGTACATATTGGAAGCCTGAGCAGTACCCCAAAACCTCATGGGTGGCTGCAAAGGGACCTCCAGTTGATCCATCTAATTTATCTGGTTATACATGTGAATCTTCTCATTCTTCTGATGAGTCATTTGACCCCAACTATAAACTGTTCAAAAATTAGAATGGTGAAGTATTTGCTAGATATGTTGGCACTAACTGCAGGAATGGTTCCCCTATGAAGAAAATCTGGGTTCCCAAAAGGTGCCTTGAAAGTCTTCAGGTGAATGTCCTCATGACACCACCTGTGAAGAATAGGAACCCCAGATCAAATTCTTCATATGGATCCAAGTCCTCATACGGACCAAATTTCTCAAGGGGATCAAATTCCTCACATGGATCAAAGTCCTCATATGAACATCATCGTGCTAACAACTCTGTTTCGCAGGGAAGAGCGAAGGGCTATGAATATGAGCATTATTCTTCAAATTATTACGTTCATAAGTCCTCGAAGAATTTCTCTGCTTATTCATATGCTTACCCTAACCCCTCTTATGTGAAACGTAATGGTTTGGCTGCTATGCCACCATTCTCATATGGAGCTCGCAAAGTGATGAACTCTTTGCCACCCCTTCAGATGTGGGTGGTGAAGAAAAAGAACTAATTTCTTATGCAGGGTCAGGTCTCCAGACGTACTGAAATGTCTGAAGAATTTGCTGGGGACCTGACAAATTGCCTGAAAGGACGCAGGCTAACCATGATGAAATGAACTTTCATTTCACACGTCCTCCCTCTGTTTTATCTGTCCTACTTCTTGATGAGATTGATCTGATGAATTGTGATATCATATTCTTCACTGCTGAAGTATATGAGGTCGTAAGTTGCACTAATTCATCTGCAGGATGATCAACCCAAAGCCACTGAGTGGGTACTTGATAGTGGATGTACAAATCACATGACTGGTGACAGGAATCTGTTGATGGATGCTCCCTTATCGTCATCACATCTGAAGCATATCATCTTCGCTGATAAAAGCAAAAGTCAGGTATTGGGTCTAGGTAAGGTTGCCATCACAAAGGATCGGCACATGGACAAAGTCATGCTTGTTGAGTCCTTAGGATACAACCTTATGTCTGTCTCAATGCTTTGTGATCTTGATATGGTTGTTGTCTTTGGCAAGTATCGTTGTGTTGTGATTATGGAAGCTGACAATTCCAAAGTCTTTGAAGGCTTTAGGAGAGGAGACTTGTATATTGTTGATTTCTCTGCAGATTCACAACCATCCGTGTGCCTACTTGCAAAAGCTTCAGAAGGATGGCTATGGCATCCACGACTTGGTCATGCAGGCATGAGGAATTTGCACACGCTTGCGAAGAAGAAGCATGTTATTGGCATTGAGAATGTCAAATTCCTCAAGGATCACTTATGCGCTGCCTGTGAAGCTGGAAAGATGATGAAGGCCAAGCATCCAGCAAAGACCATCATGACCACTACTCGACCATTCGAATTGCTTCACATGGATCTCTTCGGTCCTAATCACTACTCCTCTGTTTCAAATGAAGCATCTCAATATGGCTTTGTTATTGTTGACGATTACTCTCGTTACACATGGGTACACCTTGTCTCTTACAAACATGAAGTGCAGGAAGTCTTCAAACGATTTTCCTCGAGGGCTTCAACCAACTTTGGTGTGAAGATCAAGCACATCAGAAGTGACAATGGCACTGAGTTCAAGAATTCGGGTCTCAATTAATATCTTGATGAACTTGGTATTACACATGAGTTATCTGCTCCTTATACTCCTCAACAGAATGGTGTCGTGGAGCGTAAGAACAGGACTCTTGCTGAGATGGCTCGCACTATGCTCGATGACTACAAAACCCCTCGCCGTTTCTGGGTTGATGCAATTGATACTGCGTGCCACATCATCAACAGAGTATATCTTCACAAATTCTTCAAGAAGACTGCCTATGAACTCCTCACTGACAAGAGACCCAATGTGAGTTATTTCAAAGTCTTCGGTGCTAAATGCTGGATTAGAGCTCCTCATCACAACTCTAAATTTGCACCGAAAGCACATGAAGATTTTATGCTTGGTTACGGAAAGGACTCGCACACCTACAGAGTCTTCAACAATGTTCTTCACAAGATTGTTGAAACTGTAGATGTGCGGTTCGATGAAACTAATGGCTCACAAAGAGAGCACCTACCTTCTGTGTTAGATGAACCAGCGCCCGAGGATTCTATCAAACACAAGGCTACTGAAGATGTCATTCCTACTGAAGAATCTGCTGAAGAATTCATTCCAGAACGTGAAGAACCTCGAGCTGATGAACCTGAAGAAAATGCTGAAGAAATTGATGCTGAAGAAAATGCTGATCAAATTCTTCAGCGACAACCAGCTCATCCTCGCGTTGCAAAAGAAGTGCAAGTGGAGAAGATCGTCGATGACATTAGAGCACCTGGTCCTCTCACACGCTCAAAAGCTTCACACTTATCTAACTTTTGTGGGCACTTTGCCTTTGTCTCTATCACAGAGCCCGCTAAGGTAGATGAAGCATTTCTGGAGCCTGAGTGGATTCAGGCCATGCAAGAAGAATTACATCAGTTCAAGCTCAACAACGTCTGGGAACTAGTCAATCGTCCCGATCCTCGCAAGCATAACATCATTGGCACAGAGTGGATCTACCGCAACAAGCAAGATGAAAATGGTGTTGTGGTGAGGAATAAGGCACGACTAGTAGCTCAAGGCTACACACAGGTTGAAGGAGTTGATTTTGATGAAACTTGTGCACCTGTTGCTAGACTTGAGGCTATTCGCATATTGCTTGCTTATGCTAACCATCATGATATCATCTTATATCAAATGGATGTAAAAAGTGCATTCCTCAATGGTAAGCTTGAGGAAGAAGTATATGTTGCTCAACCCCCAGGTTTTGAAGATCCAAAACATCCTGACAAAGTCTTCAGACTTAACAAGGCCCTCTATGGCCTCAAGCAGGCCCCACGGGCGTGGTATGATACTTTGAAGGAATTCTTCATGAAGAAAGGCTTCACACCCGGTTCACTCGATCCCACTCTCTTTACTAAATCTTATGATGGTGAACTGTTTGTGTGCCAAATATATGTTGATGATATCATCTTTGGCTGTACTGACCAACGTTATAGTGATGAATTTGCCTATATGATGAGTGAAGAATATCAAATGTCTATGATGGGAGAGTTGAAATTCTTCTTAGGTTTCCAAATTCGTCAACAGCGCAATGGCATGTTCATATCTCAGGAGAAATACCTCAAGGACGTCCTGAAGAAATTCGGCATGCAAGATTGCAAAGGCATCAAAATTCCTATGCCCACAAATGGTCATCTATGCACTGATGAAAATGGTATTGACTTCGATCATAAGGTATACCGCTCCATGATTGGCTCTTTATTGTACTTATGTGCATCTAGGCCAGATATAGTGCTTAGTGTTTGCATGTGTGCCCGATTTCAAGCTGCACCGAAGGAATCACACCATAAGGCTGTGAAGCATATTCTTCGATATCTAGCTCACACACCAACACTAGGATTATGGTATCCCAAGGGCTCGGATTTTGATCTCATTGGATATTCTGACTCTGACTATGCTGGTGACCGTGTGGACCGCAAGTCAACACCTGGTACTTGTCATTTCCTCGGACGATCTTTGGTCTGTTGGTCCTCGAAGAAATAGAACTACGTATCACTGTCTACTGCTGAAGCTGAGTACATTGCTGCTGGTTCTTGCTGTGCTCAACTGCTATGGATGAAGCAAACACTCAAGGACTATGGCGTCAACATGAAGAATGTGCCTCTCCTCTGTGACAATGAGAGTGCCATCAAGATTGCTCACAACCCAGTTCAGCACTCGAAGACAAAGCACATTCAGATTCGTCATCATTTTCTTCGCGATCATGTGTTGAAGGGCGACATTTCTATTGAGCATGTGAAGACTGAAGAACAGCTAGCCGATATCTTCACTAAGCCCTTGGATGAGAAGAGATTTAGCAAGTTGCGGTGTGAGCTAAATATCTTAGAGTCTTCGAATGTACTCTGAAAAGGCACTCATCCTAACACTTATGCAAAATTGATGACTTAGATGTGCAACACATGAAGAAACGTTTTTCTTCAATCAATGAAGAATAACACTCTAAGTGTGAAGAAATTAATGAAGAATTTGATTCTCAGAACCCTACGACAATTGTACGCGGTGTCTGAAATCATCATTCTTATACGGTGGGTCACGCCACCATAAAAGTTGAAAATCTTCTATTTGAGTTTTTCCTCAACTTTTGAAATTCCTCAGTTGTTCAAATTCTTCAACTTGCATAATCCTCACTTGTGCCGTCATTTTTCTTCATTAGCTATATATTTATATATGAGTTTATGTCCTCTACAGCATTCACTTATAGCTATTTCTTCAAGTTGGATCTTCTGCTAAGTGAATGTGATCGGACCCTTCCCCTCTATGCTATACTCAATCCAATCTATTCACAAATTCTTCATGTGCGTTCTATTTGAAACTCGTTCAAAATCTTCACTGTGTCCTTGTCAGCTGAAGAAATTGCGAACAGAACGTTAAAACTGATCTTATCCAAATTTTCGGTTTTGCCGCTCAAATCGTTCTGCATCCCACGATGCATTATTTTACTCACCCACGATCTTACACGATCTCCACTACACTATACGTGGGTGACACATGTCATGAGAAGGAGAATGGTCAGGGGCACGTTCGTCCTAAATCTTCGGCCGAACAGTTTTTCACTGCCACTATAAATACCCCTCTCCCCTTCCTCACTTCTTTTACTCCGCTCGATCTCTCTCTCCCGCTCGAGCTTCTCAAACCCTAGCGCCACCGCTACTCCATCGTCGCCGGTGAGGAAGAGCTTCACTGCCTCGACCTCGTCGCCGTCGTACTCGCGCCGACCGCGGAAATCTTCACCTCCGCCGCCACCATAGACGTCTTCCTCCGCCGAGTTAGGGCGTGGAAGATCTACATCGACGAACTCCACTGTTTCACCTCTCTGTTCGTCATGTTCTTCATTCAGGGTAATTAAAAGTTACTTTTACTGCCCTCCTTGATTCGAAACTTTTCTACAAAATCTTCAAAGGTGTTTTATTCCTCAAATCCTCACACACAAAACACCTCACATGATTCTGTTCTTGATTCATTTCCCTAAGCATCATTTTCTTCAATATTCCTCAATTGTGTGGATCTTCGATCTATACAACTCTGGAACCTAAGATATAGCGCGCTTAGTGAAATTCTTGAAGACGCATCTGGTCAAATTCCTCAAACTTGTTCTTTTTGAAAAACCCTCTAAGAACGCATATGACCTCTCCAAATTCCTCGCAACTATACTCTGTTCACAGGTACACATGACCGCTGCTGAATCATTAGGTTCTCATCAACTTAACTCGTTTGTAGCGTTCCTCGAAGAAAAACTGCATACTTCTTCAGAGAATTCAATTGTTCAAACTCCTCAACTGAAGAAAATGACTGACGGTAAAAGGCCACAAAAAGGAGGAAAGAAGCCTGAGGTCATGACTGCCTTTGAAATCCCTGAGGATTTATATAAAGATTATTGCACACCTGATGAAGCCAAGTTTGGCAAAGAAGATAAAAATCAGCGCAAGGTCCGCATTCAGAGGATTGAACGGAGATGGGCACATGAATGGAGGGAGTACAGATACGTCACTCCAAAGTACATGAAGAAATTTGCACTAAATCCTCCATGCCCAAGAGCCCCGTTGGCACCTGGCCAAGTGGCTGATCCCACTAGCGTCAAATGCGGTGAGGATTTTCTTGAAGAATGGGCCAAGCGCCAAGCCAAATTGGCAAGACAAGCCAGAGAAACAGTGAGGAAATTCAATGAAGATTCTGCTGCTGCTGCAACCACTGAGGCCTCTGTCAAGCCGAGGAAATCAATGCTTAAGAAGCCCGCTCGAAAGCCAAGTGCTTCACCAGCAATGCCCTCACGGCCAAGTTCCTCAGCTGCGCCCTCTCGGCCAGAAACTTCAAAATCTTCAAGGCAAATTCCTCAAGCTGCCCCTGCTCCTCCGAAATCCTCAGCACTTCCAACCAAGTCCTCAGCTGTTCCGACAAAGTCCTCAGCACCTGCGCATCTTGCCACGTGTCAAAGGACCATAGGCATCTCTATTGCCTCTGGTGTCTCAGCTAGTTCCTCAACTGCACCAAGCTCCTCAGCTAGACCCTCTCTGCTGAAGAAAAAGGCTACTGCTGGACGCGGTACTCGCCCAAGTCCTAAGAAGAAGCAGGTAGTCTTCAGTGTATCGTCTGATGATGACGAAGCTGATGAAGAAGAACTTGCTGAAATCATCAGAGATAGGCAAGCTAAGGCCGCCAGTGCCAAAGGAGGCAATGTGCCGATGCTTATTGATACAAGGTTGATCCTGGATTTCATTGATCTATGGCACAAAGATCCCAATACGCCTGTGCCGGAGATGAACCTCACTCCTGGTCAAAGTCATGTCTTGACTGCTTTCATTCAAGAAGAGAAATGGAAGTATAATAGGGCCAGGCAAATCAAGAAATCGCAGTACAGGAAAGAGAAACTGCTGAGGAAAAATGTTGTCACGATGAAACCTGAAGAACTCATCAAGATGCAGGCTGACATCAAAACCCTCAGTGATGAATTTGATGCATACTATGCTGACTGGAAAGGAGCAAAAGTCGGGTTTGTGAAACTGACTGAGAAATTCACAAATGTTGCAGCCCCATCGCAACAAGAAATTCCTCAAGCTGAACCTTCAGCATAGCCCACTGAAGAACATGCCAGCATCGCTGATGACTTTCAGGCTGCTGAAGGAAATGCTAGTTCCAGGGCTGATGACTCCATTCCAGCTACTGAAGAAATTGCTAGGGCATCCACTAGTGGTGCGCCTGAAGAAACTGAAGAAGTCAGGGCAACTGCATCAGTTGTGCCTGAGGAAAATCAATCAGATTCCTCAGCTCCACCTGCGCCTACACCAACTCCTATCCTTCCATCTGCATCAGATGTGAAGAAGACCAAGGCTGCAGAGCGAGCTGCAGTGAAGAAAAGGAAAGCATCAAGTGCTTCAGAATCTTCAGCTCCCAAGAAGATGAAGCCGATGACCAGCTCGTTTGCAAATCCCATTGATGTTGTTCCAATCTGAACCATGCCATCAAAGGACCTGGTTCCGTTTGGTGAAGACTATGAGATCCCAAGTGGATCAGATGAAGAAACTCAATCTGCTGCTTCCTCAGAGCAGATTGATGAAGAAATTGAAGTGGATGGGATCCCTTCAACCCCAGTGGTCTCATCACCAATGCCTCAGTTTACTGCTGAAGAGGCTGGTGTTGAAGAATTGGAAGATGAAGATGTGGACATTGGAAGCACAACTCCAGTGATGAATGACGACTTTTGGGAAAGTCAGCATCCCAATTCTCCACTCTTCACACCACTGCAGCAAATCCCTCACTCTCCTGCACCAACAGTACAATTGGGCTCTGAAGAAACTCATCTCACTACATCTGTGCATGAAGAAATTCCAGCCACTAGTGCTGAAGAAACTGCTGCAGCTGCTGAAAATGTGACTGCACCTGAGGAAGAACCTGAAATTCCTCAGCCTGAAGAACCTGAGATCGCGATTCCTGAGGTAGTGATGCAACTCACTGACACTCCTCTGCCCAAGCCAAAGGATCCGTTCTCAAGGAAACAAAAGTTCAAGGCTGAAGACTTCTTTGGCGAGCACGTGTTCTTCATAGAGTATAATCCATATGACTCTGCTCGCATAAGGAAGAGGTGTTTCTGGACTGCAAGTCAAGCTAACTTCTATTCCTCAGTGTTGTTTAACAAGGACAAAGTCTTCGACCATGCACATATTCCTCACGTGGATATGGAGTCCATGCCATGCTTCACGCCAGTCCTTAGTGTTCTTCACGACGCTGGGCTGCTCAATTTCTGCACTGACATATGCGATTGGAATGAAGAACTCATTCTTCAATTCTACGCAACGCTGCACATCACCGGCAACTCTGAAGATGTGAATTCATGGGTTCTGGACTGGATGACTGAGAACACTCATTATAAGGCACCAGCTTCTGAATTGCTTCGTGCCCTTCCTCTAAGTCCTCCCCTTGAAGATGCACGTTGTGTTTACAACGAACCTGAGCTTTCAAATCACTATACGCAAGTGCTGATGAAACCTTTGAAGCCAGGGCAGGCCCCTCGAACCAAATTCCTCGTCAAGGAATTGTTGTATGTACCTCGGACTGTCTATCGCATTCTGACGAAGACAATGAGTCCCATCAAAGGCCACGACTCAACTGATGAAGAAGTCGTTGGCATCATGAAGAATATGCTTTTCAACATCTGTCATGGTGTTCCCGTCAACTTCCATGATTTCTTCATGAGGACTCTGGCCAACATTGCTATGTCCCCATTTGAGCTGAAGCCTTATGCGCCATGGATTATGAGATTCATCAGGACAAGGTCTTCACTCAATTACAAAGCTGAAACTCTGAACCACTGCAGCTACTTGCCCCCTATTGAAGTCCTCAAAAGGACATTTTCCTCAGCTGAAGAAAAGGGCAAGGCTACTGCTGTGATAGATGAAGGCATTCGTCCATTGGATGGTCAATTTCGCAAGGCTGCATCTCCACCAATGATGACTCTGCCACACATGACACTGCCGCCAACACTGCCAAGCCAAATCCTCAAGCCACAGCACCCAGGGTGATGACTGATCATGAGTTACTCCTCAGTCTTCATCAAAAGGTTGATCGCAATCACAAATGGGTCAAGCGTCAGTTTGGTTCAATTCTTCACAACATGACTGCAACACATAATGCAGTGAAGAAAACCCACTACTACCTTCATGAAACCCTCAACCGCACCTGGGTTGTTCTGTCTCAAGTTTACAGCGCTGATGATTTGAAGCAAATGGGTCTCAAAGAAGAGTTTGACTGGTCTGCACCTCCTCCGAAGAAATACAAGAAGGTCAAGGTTCCTTATTTGGTGGCCAGCTCATATTCTTCATCGTGTGAGACTGATGAAAATGAAGACTTGGACGACACTGCGGCAAGCCCTACTTCAACAACCGACCCCAACAATGCTGGCGCTCCTTCATCAACTTGATTATCTTCAGGGGCGTTACTCCTCAGTTTCGATCCTTTTGGTCATTTGATGACAAAGGGGGAGAAATCTGAGTTAGTCTTCAAGCGGGTCTATTATAAGGGCGTTTTTTTGCTAAGTTACAACTCTCGTTCTTCTGAAACTTTATTGGATCGAGTTGTAATCTTAAACCCGATGGTGCGCTGATACTTTTATTGCACTAGGCTCTGATACTTTTGATGCACTATTCGGCATGCTTATTCCTTATTAATATCATTACACGCATGCTGAATTTCATCAGGCACCATATTTCATCATGCATTTCAAATTCTTCATATTATATATCAAATGCGTGTATGAATTACAAGATATAGGGGGAGATCTCCATGATTCAACTCTTCAAGTGTGCATTGCTTCAAAGCAAATTCCTCACTATGCACATCTTCAGGGGGAGTTCTTCTATATCTTGCAATCAAATTCCTCAATATTAGTATTTACACTTCATATGTTTATCCCCGTTGAAAACATAACCTATATTGTCATCAATCACCAAAAAGGGGGAGATTGTAAGTGCATCTAGTGCCCCTTAGTGATTTTGGTGTATTGAAGACTTATAGGTTAAGGATCTAATGTGTTTATGAGTATACACAGGTCTATAAGTCTATGAGGAGTTTGATATTTACAGAGAAAGTCGACCCCTAAAAATAAAGTTCTTCAACTGAAGACTTTGATATTCTGAAGACTTTCTGAAGACTTTCAAAGTGAAGAAATTGGTGTGACCTTGAAGACTTGGTTATCATTCGAGGAATATGAAGCGTGAAGACTTTTGTTTTCGTAGTTTCATTTTCTCTTTCTTGAGTCAAAGGAAACACCGTACTGTTATAGGGGGTCGAGGAAATACTAAGGAGAAAATTTCCATGTGATGCTCAACTCAAATCCTACACCTACCAATCCCTTCGAGTGAAGCCATTGGAAATCTCATACAGTTTAGTCAATTTCTTCAGTGACAGAGACGCAGTTCTTCTGGTCACTGAGGACTTTGCTCTGACTGAGGAGTTAGGAATTCGCCAGTGCGAATTGCCTACACAGTGAGGAATATGATAGCCCTGAGGAATTTGTACCTCAAATTTCCGACCGTTGTTGTGCTACGTGCCAGCTGTCCCAAAATATCTTATCCATCCAACGGTCATATCATTGAAGGGCATTTATGTCTTATCATGTCGGGCTGCTCCCTAGGCTATAAATAGCCGCCCCCTACAACCACTAGCTGGTTGGCTGCTCTGCCAGAACTTGACACTTGTCATTTGAGAGCAACCCATCCTCCGAGGACTTTGAGCGAAAATCATCAAGTGAGGAAAATCCAAACCCAAACCCAAACACCTACAAACCCAAAGTGATTGAGCATCACTGAAGAGATTGATCCTGCGTGGATCCGACGCTTGTTACCTTTGAAGATTGTGCTTCTTCCAGACGGTTAGGCGTCAAGGTCTAGAGCATCCAAGAGGAATTGTGGATCGCCGAGTGACCAAGTTTGTGAAGGTTCGGAAGTCACCTGAAGACTTACCACGAGTGATTGGGCGAGGACTGTGTGTCCTTAGCTCAAGGAGAATACAGTGAGGACTGTGTGTCCGGGACTAGGTGTCCTCGAGTTTAAATACTCAGCCGCTCCAACCAGATGTACAACTGAGACAACAGTTGGAACTCGTCTACCAAATCATTGTCTTCACCAAGCCAACTGGTTCTATTTCCTCAACACTTTCATTTCCTCATTACTGTGTTGTGTGTTTATTCATATCTGTGTTTGAAGACTTTGACTGAAGACTTTCTCAATTTCCTCAGTTCAATTTCTTCAGTCTGTTTGTCTTCATCTTGTGCTATCCTGTGTTTACGCTTTCTGTACTCTGTGTTTGTCTTCATTTCATCATGATGACCATGCATGTATTCTGTTATGTTTACCTCTGAGTACTTATTCCGCTGCTAGTAGTTCTTCGCTAAGGAATTTCCTCACCAGCAAATTCCTCAGTGAAGAATTTCATAAAAATCGCCTATTCACCCCCCCCCTCTAGTCAATATAACACACTTTCAGTATTCACTATGTGCTAATGCTTTGTTCCGGTTCTCTATTAAAAGGAGGCCTTAATATCCCTTAGTTTCCAATAGGACCCCGCTTCCACGGGAGGGTAGGACAAAAGATGTCATGCAAGTTCTTTTCCATAAGCACGTATGACTATATTCGGAATACATGCCTACATTACATTGATGAATTGGAGCTAGTTCTGTATCACCCTATGTTATTACTGTTACATGATGAACCACGTCCGGCATAATTATCCATCACCGGTCCAATGCCTACGAGCTTTCCATATACTGGTTTACGCTTATTTACTTTTCCGTTGCTACTGTTACAATCACTACAAAATACCAAAAATATTACTTTTGCTTTCTTTACTTTTGTTACCATTACCACCACTATCATATTACTTTGCTACTAAACACCTTGCTGCAGATACTAACTTTCCAGGTGTGGTTGAATTGACAACTCAGCTGCTAATACTTGAGAATATTCTTTGGCTCCCCTTGTGTCGAATCAATAAATTTGGGTTGAATACTCTACCCTCGAAAGATGTTGCGATCCCCTATACTTGTGGGTTATCAAGACTAATTTCTGGCGCCGTTGCCGGGGAGCATAACTCTATTCTTTGAGTCACTTGGGATTTATATCTGCTAGACACTATGAAGAACTTGAAAGACGACAAAACAAAAATTTATCCCTCAACTACGAGGGGAGGTAACGAACTGCCATCTAGCTCTGCACTTGATTCACCTTCTGTTATGAGTAAGCTTGCGACACCTAAACCTGCTTCTGCTATTCGTTCTGATTTGTCGCACGTTATTGATGATGCCACTTCTGCTATGCATGATACTTATGATGAAACTACTTCTATGCCTGATACTACTGTGTCCCTTAGTGAATTTCTTGATGAACAAATTGCTAGTGCTAGAGAGAAACAAATTATTGAATCTGATTATAATGATGAAAGTGATGTTGAAGAGAGGCCTGTTATTCCTGAGGGTTATGCTTTTGATATGGAATCTTCTACCGCTATTTTAGCTTGCAGAGATAGTCGTGAACTTAAGAGGCTATTAATTAAATGGAACAAGGAATCACTTAGAGATAAAATGAGGCCTGACCCTACTTTTGCTACTTCACCTATTTGTGTTCCCGATAAGGATTATGAATTCTCTGTTAATCCTGATATAATTACTTTGGTTGAATCTAATCCTTTTCATGGCTATGAATATGAAACTTTTGTGGCACATCTTACTAAGCTAAATGATATAGCCGCCCTGTTCACTAATGATGAGAGATCGCGTTACTTTTATATACTCAAAATATTTCCGTTCTCATTAAAGGGTGATGCTAAGATATGGTTTAATTCTCTTGATCCTGGTTGTGTGCGTAGTCCCCAGGATATGATTTATTACTTCTGTGCTAAATATTTCCCTGCTCATAAGAAACAAGCTGCTTTAAAGAAAATATACAACTTTGTGCAAATTGAAGAAGAGAGTCTCCCACAAGCTTGGGGGAGGCTTCTCAAGTTACTTAATGCTTTGCCTGATCATCCTCTTAAGAAAAATGAAATACTTGATATTTTTTATAATGTACTAACTGATGCTTCCAGAGATTACCTGGATAGTTGTGCTGGTTCTCTTTTCCGGGAAAGAACACCGGATGAAGCTGAAATTCTATTGAATAATATGTTGACAAATGAAAATAATTGGGCACCTCCTGAGCTAGCTCCTGAGCCAACTCCTGCTCCAATTAATGAGCCTATTCCTAAACCAACTCCTAAGAAGAGAGGTGTTCTATTTCTCTGTCCTGAAGATATGCAAGAGGCGAAGAAATCTATGAAAGAAAAAGGTATTAAAGCTGAAGATGTTAAGAATTTACCTCCTATTGAAGAAATGCATGGTCTTAATTTACCGCTTGTTGAAGAAACTTTATGATCTTAATCCGTTACCTATTGAAGAACCTCCTGATCTTGATAACCCTACACAGGTAGTAAAGGTAAATTCTCTCTATAGATATGATAAAGCTGAAATCCCTCCTACTAAGATTGCTAGTCCGTGCTTGGATAAGTTTGATAACTTTATGTTTAAGCAAGAAGATTTTAATGCTTATTTTGGTAGACAATTAAAACAGAATACTTATATGGTTAAGCACTTGGGTGATTATATGGCTAATATTAGAGGTGAACTTAAACTTATTAGCAAACATGCTTCTATGGTTACCACTCAAGTAGAACAAGTACTTAAGGCTAAAAAAGAATTGCTTGATGAAATGAATAGTAAGAAAAATGATTATGCTGTTAGAGTGGCTACTAGAACTGGTAGAATAACTCAGGAACCTTTGTATCCTGAAGGCCACCCTAAGAGAATTGAGCAAGATCTCAGAGAAATAATATTGATATACCTAGTTCTTCTAAAAAGAAGAAAAAGAAAAATGATAGGACTTTGCAAACTTCTAGTGAACCTATTGCTGAACCACCTGATAATCCAAATGATATCTCTATGTCTGATGCTGCAACACAATATGGTAATGAACATGAACCTAATGAAAATGTTAATGATGATGCTCAACCTAGTAATGATAATGATGTAGAAGTTGAACCTGTTGTTGATCTTGATAACCCACAATCAAAGAATCAACGTTATGATAAGAGAGACTTTGTTGCTAGGAAACATGGTAAGGAAAGAGAACCTTGGGTTCAGAAACCCATGCCTTTTCCTCCCAAACCATCCAAGAAAAAGGATGATGAGGATTTTGAGCGCTTTGCTGAAATGATTAGACCTATCTTTTTGCGTATGCGATTGACTGATATGCTCAAAATGAATCCTTATGCTAAGTATATGAAAGATATTGTCACTAATAAAAGAAAGATACCGGAAGCTGAAATTTCCACCGTGCTTGCTAATTACACTTTTAAGGGTGGAATACCAAAGAAACTTGGAGATCCAGGAGTACCTACTATACCATGCTCCATTAAAAGAAATTATGTTAAAACTGCTTTATGTGATCTTGGAGCCGGTGTTAGTGTTATGCCTCTCTCTTTATATCGTAGACTTGATTTGAATAAGTTGACACCTACTAAAATATCTTTGCAAATGGCTAATAAATCAACTGCTATACCTGTCGGTATTTGTGAGGATGTGCCTGTTGTGGTTGCAAACGTTACTATTTTAACGGATTTTGTTATTCTTGATATTCCCGAGGATGATAGTATGTCTATTAGTCTTGGAAGACCTTTTCTCAATACTGCAGGGGCTGTTATTGATTGCAATAAAGGCAATGTCACTTTTCATGTTAATGGTAATGAGCATACGGTACACTTTCGGAGGAAACAACCTCAAGTTCATAGTATCAACTCTATTGGAAAAATTCCATCGATTATATTTGGAGGTTTTGAATTTCCTCTTCCTACTGTCAAAAAGAAATATGATATTTTTATTATTGGGGATGTGCATATCCCTGTTGAGGTAACATAGTGTTATTCGAAATTTCTCCGTTTTCATGTTAATCGGAATGAGTTTGTTAACAAGACTTGTTCAACCTTGTTAGTAGATTCCTTTTGATGAGCATGAGATGGATGAAACTAGAAGCACAACCTTCTGTACCCTCTTTATACTTTCTGGTATTTAGTTGAAATAAAGTAAAAATAGTTTTTTTCTGTCTGTTTGCTGACTTATCCGTGCAATATAAAAATATCCCGAAAATAAAAGTCCTCCAAATGCCATGCCAATTTAATATGATTTTTTCGGGAATATTTGAGGATTTATGATACTGAAAACACCGCGGGGGGAGCTGCCACCTGGCCACAAGGGTGGAGGGCGCACCCTACCCCCCAGGGCGCGCCCCCTGCCTCGTGGGCCCACGGTGGCCCTCCTCCACTTATTCTGCACCCATCCTCTTCTTCTTCCTCCCACAAACACGAATATCTGGTTCAAGCACGAGTTCTAGCACACTTTGCTGTGATTTTCGATCTCCTTGCTCAAAGCACCTCTCGCAAAACTGCTTGGGGAGATTGTTCCTTGGTATGTGACTCCTCCATTGGTCCAATTAGTTTTTGTTCTAGTGCTATATTCTTTGCAAATTTGTGCTGCATAGGTGACCATGTTCTTGAGCTTGCATGTCAAATTTATATGGTTCCAAGTAGTTCTAATGCTTGATATATGCTCTAGGCATTTGTAGGAGTAGTTGCTATCAATTTTGTTGAGCTTTGTTCACTTTTGTTTGAAGTTACTAAAAAATTCAGACATTTTTCAGAGAAAAACAATATGCTTAGGAAGATGTTCCAAGGTGGTTCTTCGAGGAAGCAAGGCCCCAGGCTTGCAATGCGTGATGCTAATGAGGAGCCCCCAAGGGACGCTCCCGTGAGGCCCTGTGAATGGCCTTCGGAAAATTTTATGGATCGAGCGGGAATCAAAGAGGAATTCAACGCATATTTGCGTAACGCCGATCTTGTGGACTTTGAGGCAGACAAATGCCCCCAGTATCATGATCTCACAAGTTCATTTGTGAGGAGGTTTGAGTTTTCATCTTCGCGTAATTCTCCTTCAGTCATGTTTGATCTTTATGACAAATCTTATACCATGGACTTAGAGGATTTTACTTTTGCTTGCAAACTTCCACAATGGGGTAGTACTATTGATCCCCGTAAATCTGAATTTAGAAACTTTCTTACTAGTATAACTGTAGGGGAATCTAGAGATATAACGCAAGCTACCATAGGGAGCATTCATTTTCCCGCTATACACTATTTTGCTCTCTTCATAGGTAGGTGCATAAATGCTAAGGATGAAGCATGTCACATGTGTGTCCCTGACCTTAGCATTCTCATGAGTGCTGTGTTAGGAGACCAATCTTATCATATGGGAGCCATTGTAGCTCGTAGGTTGCATCATAATAGATATAATGGAGATTTCTTTGGAGGAATTTATGCATCCCGCTTAGCTAATTTTCTTGAGATAGACGTTCGTGAGGGTGACATGGAGTTGCCTCCTACTTATTTAGATTTTGATTCTATGGCTTCCCACCAGTTTGTCGGGAGGACCGAATCACCTCTCCAGTATCGACTAATATTTAACAAACGGCATGTGGTCTGGATTACTCTCCCTGCTCCTGCTTTCTTTGATTCTCAGACAAAAGGAAGATATACTATTACCAGAGAGGAGGCAGATGAGTACGAGAGGGGAGCAGAGGCAGCCCGACTCCACGCTGCAGCTCAGGAGGCGATAGCCGCTGCATCACAGTACAACTCCAGCTATTCTTCGTCACAATACGACCCCAGCTACACCTACGGGTATTCGCCAGGCTATCCCTGGCAATAAACCAACTTAGGCCAAAAGCCTAAGCTTGGGGGAGTGCGTATTTCTCACCGACATTACAATTATGTTCACACACACTCATTGCTAGATGTCGGTGCTCATACTCTTTCACTGTAATATCCATGCTAGTTTATTTTCTTTTTCCTACTTTCTTCTTGTGTGTTTGTTAAACCTTAAGAAAAAACAAAAAATTAGTAGTAGTTTACTTTTCTGCTGTAGTCGTAATAATTAAAAAGAAAACCCAAAAATATTTCCCGTTCTTCTTTTGCTTGTTGGGAGCTTTCCCGTGTAAATAGCTTTACTTCTTTTCTTTTCTTTGGGGGTCGATAGGAAAAGACCATAATTAAATTGTTGAAGTGGCTCTTATATGCATAATAGTTGATTTAACCAAGAGCCCATATTGTCTTGTCTTCTCCTGTTTATTGAATGCTCGCAGATTCCAGCTTAGTCCAATGCACGTACACTCTTATTATTATTCACCTTGTTCGGTCGTGCAAGTGAAAGGCAATTATGATGATATATGATGGACTGACTGAGATGAGAAAAGCTGGTATGAATTCGACCTCTCTTGTTTTTGCAAATATGATGAGTTCATCGTTCTTGATTCAGTTTATTATGTATAAACATGTTTGCAATGACAATTACAGATCGTAGTTGCTTATGCCATGCTTAATTAGCTATGAGTTATAATGGTTTACCTTGCGTGCCAACATGCTATTGAGATGGTTATGATGTGGTATAGTGGGGTGGTATCCTCCTTTGAATGATTTAAGCGACTTGACTTGGCACATGTTCACGCATGTAGTTGAAACAAAATCAACATAGCCTTCACGATATTTATGTTCATGGTGGATTATATCCTACTCATGCTTGCATCCGATGTTTATTAATTTTAATGCATGTACATGGCTGTTGTCGCTCTCTAGTTGGTCGCTTCCCAGTCTTTTGCTAGCCTTCACTTGTACTAAGCGGGAATACTGCTTGTGCATCCAATCCCTTAAACACCAAAGTTATTCCAGATGAGTCCATTATACCTTCCTATATGCGGTATCTACCTGCCGTTCCAAGTAAATTTGTATGTGCCAAACTCTAAACCTTCAAATAAACATTATGTTTTGTATGCTCGAATAGCTCATGTATCAACTAGGGCTGCCCTTATCTTCCATGTTAGGCGGGTTATTCTCAAGAGGAGTGGACTCCGCTCCTCACTCACGAGAAAATGGTTGGTCACCGAGATGCCCAGTCCCATGCTTTATGCAAACTAAATCAAAACTAATTTCAAACAAAACTCCCCCTGGAACCTGTTGCTAGTTGGAGACAATCGTTTCGAGCAAGTCATGGATTGATGCTTGTTGGTGGAGGGGGAATATAAACTTTACCATTCTGTTTGGGAACCGCTTATAATATGTGTGACATGGAAGATATCGCCATCTCTTAGTTGTTATGTTGACAATGAAAGTATGCCGCTCAAAATATTATTTATTCTCTATTTCAAAACTGAGCTCTGGCACCTCTACAAATCCATGCTTCCTCTGCGAAGGGCCTATCTATTTACTTTTATGTTGAGTCATCACCCTCTTATTAAAAGCACTAGCTGGAGAGCACAGCTGTCGTTTGCATTCATTACTGTTAATGTATATTGGGTGTGACTATGATTGGATCTCTTTTACCATGAATTACATTGTCTAGTCACTCCTCGATCTTTAAAGGTGCTCTGCATTTATGTTTTGTGGTCTCAGAAAGGGCTAGCGAGATACCATCATGTTATATCATATTATAATTGTTTTGAGAAAGTGTTGTCATCCGAGATTTATTATTATGGCTCGCTAGTTGATTTTGCTATTGATATGAGTAATTATGAGACCTGAGAATTATTGCAAATGTGGTTAGTTATAGTATTTGCTGAAACTTGAATGCTGGCTTGACATATTTACAACAACAAGAGCAAACAGAGTTTATAAAAGTTTTTGTTTTTCTCTTTCAGTTTGTCAACTGAATTGCTTGAGGACAAGCAAGGGTTTAAACTTGGGGGAGTTGATACGTCTCCGTCGTATCTACTTTTCCAAACACTTTTGCCCTTGTTTTGAACTCTAACTTGTATGATTTGAATGGAACTAACCCGGACTGACGCTGTTTTTAGCAGACTTGCCATGATGTTGTTTTATGTGCAGAAAACAAAAGTTCTCGGAATGACCTGAAACTCCATGGAATATCTTATAAAAATAATAAAAAATCCTCGCCAAAGATGAAGACCAGGGGGCCCACACCCTGTCAACGAGGGTGGGGGCGCCCCCCCTAGGGCGCGCCCCTGCCTCGTGGGCCCTCTGGAGACCTTCCGATGCCAACTCCAACTCTATATATTTGCTTTCGGGGAGAAAAAAATAAAGGAAAGAAATCATCGCGTTTTACGATACGGAGCCGCCGCCAAGCCCTAAAACCTCTCGGGAGGGCTGGTCTGGAGTTCGTTCGGTGCTCCGGAGAGGGGGATTCATCGCCGTCGTCATCATCAACCATCCTCCATCACCAATTTCATGATGCTCACCGCCGTGCGTGAGTAATTCCATCGTAGGCTTGCTGGACGGTGATGGGTTGGATGAGATCTATCATGTAATTGAGTTAGTTTTGTTAGGGTTTGATCCCTAGTATCCATTATGTTCTGAGGTTGATGTTGCGATGACTTTGCTATGCTTAATGCTTGTTACTAGGGCCCGAGTGCCATGATTTCAGATCTGAACCTATTATGTTTTCATGAATATATGTGTGTTCTTGATCCTATCTTGCAAGTCTATAGTCACCTACTATGTGTTATGATCCGGCAACCCCGAAGTCACAATAATCGGGACCACTCCCGGTGATGACCATAGTTTGAGGAGTTCATGTATTCACTATGTGCTAATACTTTGTTTCGGTTCTCTATTAAAAGGAGGCCTTAATATCCCTTAGTTTCCAATAGGACCCCGCTGCCACGGAAGGGTAGGACAAAATATGTCATGCAAGTTCTTTTCCATTAGCACGTATGACTATATTCGGAATACATGCCTACATTACATTGATGAATTGGAGCTAGTTCTGTATCACCCTATGTTATGACTGTTACATGCAAGGTTGTCAGAATCGCGATTTTGAATCGGATCGGAGCTCCAATGGTAGAATCGTAAATCGTAGTTCACTACCAGGATCGTAGAAACGTAGATTTTATGAACTAAAATGGTAGAATCAGATGGGTAAGTTTGGATCGTAAAGTCGTAGAATCGTATAACAGAATCGCGATTCTAACAACCTTGGTTACATGATGAACCACATCCGGCATAATTATCCATCACCGGTCCAATGCCTATGAGATTTCCATATACTGGTTTACGCTTATTTACTTTTCCCTTGCTACTGTTACAATCACTACAAAATATCAAAAATATTACTTTTGCTTTCTTTACTTTTGTTACCGTTACCACCACTATCATATTACTTTACTACTAAACACCTTGCTGCAGATACTAAATTTTCAGGTGTGGTTGAATTGACAACTCAGCTGCTAATACTTAAGAATATTCTTTGACTCCCCTTGTGTCCAATCAATAAATTTGGGTTGAATACTCTATCCTCGAAAGCTGTTGCGATCCTCTATACTTGTGGGTTATCACACCTCTGTACATTGTCAATGCCCCACCCATGACGGCCTCTTCTTCATTTATAGTCTCCCTACGATCGTTGTAGGGCTCCTTTAGTTCGCATGATGCTAAAAATGCGGGAATATGACAAAAACAGAACTATGATAAGAATTTACGAGTAAATCAGAGAATTGATAAACATAGAAATTCTCTCAACCTTAGTGTTTAGTTCACACGCATTAGTGTTTAGCAGACTAAGGCATAGCCTAGTGGTAGGAAGGGGTTGATGCCTTCCCACCCATCCAGGTTCAAGGCATGATACTTGCAATTTGGCTTTGTTGCACCAATTATACTTTAGGGGTTCCCTTACAGTCTTTCTGTCAAAAAAAATCAAAATTAAAGCACATAAAAAAAAATACTATTGTACCATTGAGGATCTTATTCTCGTTCTTCATGCATATAGAAAATTTAAAAAAAGTGGTATAAATGAATGTTAGAATTCCGTCATCTTTTCATTAAAACCGAGATCAAAGAAAAATTTCGTCCTTCAAACAAAGCAAGTGAGAGAGTACCAAGAGTACTAAACTATCAAAACTTAAGGGCTCCAGTGCATGATGTACTATGAGGTCTTCATCCGACGGCTCAGGTAGCTGGATCGCAAGATCTCACCTCACGTGCTCATCCCATGCTAGTCGTCCCCTGCATTTCCCTTTCTCCTCACCCTCACTCCCGAGCCGAACGCCGCCACCGTCCCCGATCTCAGGCCGCTGCCTCCTCCGGCGACTGCATCCAGATCCCCCTCCCCCGAAACCGCCGCCGAGGCCCGAGCGTAGGGACCCCGCCGCCCCGTACCACTACCCCGCGCCCACCCCCGCTCCACCCGAGCCCCGACCGCACGGACGCCTCCGCCCCGTCCCACCGACTCCGGCTCCATCCTTCACGCCACCGAAGCCGACGACGCTGCCTCCCCCGATCCAACTCTGCCCCGAGCCCCAACCGCTGCAGCACTCTGACGCCCACGCCACCTCTGCCCGCTTTCCGTCAAGGTAAAGGAACGCTGTGTGCCTGTGTGCATTGTGCAGTTTTATAGATATAAATATAATGTCATTGCTGTTTAGAGGTTTCTCTTCCGCAGTTTATAGATATTGTGTGGTTTCCGTGCAGTTTACAGATAATCTGAGATGGACTTCTAACTAGTTGAGTGTGTCCTGCCCAGCTAAAGAATGTGTATATGTACATATAAGATCCATCCACTGTTTTGGTGTGTATTTGTATGATAAACTGTGATGTTTTGGTGTGCATGGACTCCTTTGTTAATAGATAAAACTGTTATGTTTATAGACTCCTTTGTCCGGTCCACCATTTGGTCGATTTCATATTCTGAATCCACCATAACATGCCCAGCTTGCCACCAGTTTTTTTAGATTATTTCACCGGGCTAGTTTATTTTGCTTATTTAGTATTGCTTCTGTTTATGTAGCAACCCAGTGATCCAACTCGATTAATAAATTAAGTTGCTGCATAGTTGAATATTTATTCCGTTCATATGTTATGTGCAAATATCTAGCGCTCTTTTCTTCCCCTGCGCCCCATAGCTCAAATCGGAAGACAAGGCTTTCGTCCCTGCCGTTGCCAGCGGCCTCTACCGGATCTCATCCTTTTCTGTCCAGCAGACGGCGATGGCTGTGAGGGCACTCGGACTTGCCGGACGAGCGCTCCTGCGACCGGTCGCCTCACCGGGCACCCAACGGCTTCTGTCGACTGACAAGGTATGTTTACCAGCTGCCTGGTCTAATTGCCATTGTTCTCTTCCATTGCATTTCCAGGTAAGCTAACTCGATCTAAATGATATCTTAAGTGGCAATGCGATGGTAGAGTGAATTTGAACTGAAGCAGATAAATTCAGGAGCTAGGCAAGTGTGTACATGCCTCTTGAGTGGCACAGTGCTTCATACTGATTCAACTATAATCATACTGAGATGATTTCCTTGTTTCTTGCTACTGTTCCGCCTCTTCTAAAGGTGCTCCTTGCCCTTTGCCATTGCCAGCTAACCTACCAAACCATGTCCAGTGCTGTTCATAACCACAAATGCTACTCTATATAGCCTTGAATCTTATGTGATCTTACAGACGCGTTGCTATATACACACACCTTGTCTTGTGCATTTTTTCAAGTTTTGCTGAGACATCAATAAAGCAGCCGATCTTGTTATCTGGTGCTTGATAGCCGATCTTGTTATCTTTTGCAGAACTCACTGCAGCGCCTTACGAACGGCGATCCGGTGAGCCGCCTCATGCAAACACGGAAACAGAACGACAGCATTTACCGTCGCTTTGCTGAAAACGATTTCACAGGCGGCGGTAGCAGGTCTGGCCGATTAAACATGGAAATAACGTGGACAGCGGCTCCACGAGTAAAGATAGATGTTCTACGCATCACACCCAAGGAGAAAAAGACCTTTGTGACCGTGACGGACGTCAAGGAGAACAGGAAGGCCGGGGCTTCTGCTGGCTGCTTGGAGGATCGAAAAGGGCGGTCTCGTCTTGCTCAGTACGCCGCCGCCGGTGAAGCAACAGGGGAACACATGGGGCGATCCGCCAGCAAGATTGGCCTTAAGTCGGTCGTCGTGAAAGTGAAAGGGAATTCCTTTTTCAGGAAGAAGAAGAAAGTGCTCTTGAGCTTTGCAGCCGGTTCCCAAGGTGAAAGAGTGAGGAGCCTTTCTCCTAAATAAGCCCTGCAGGAACAAGCAAGAAGAGTGAAAATCAACATCCAGCCCGTAGGAGAAGCAAAAAACATCGACTGGTTCCCTAATAACATCCTGAGCCTACAAGTATTTATGATTATTAGACAGTCTTAGATCGGCTCTTGTAAGACATAACCATTTTGTCATTTCCTGTAATCCTGCTGAATTGATGGCTTTGTTTTGATATGACATTGTTGCAGTTCCCTCTTTTTCCTGGATTATTCCCTGTTGAGAGCACTGCTGTTTGCAAGAAGCAAAAAATGTTTCCAGTCGCAAGTAATTTGAACGGGAATGCATTGCTCTTACTACGTTTCTTAAGCAATGGAAGTATCTTAAAAGTGGGTAATTAAAATCTCTAGTGTAGTTAGAAGTTGTGGCTTCTCTGACATTGTTGGTTCAGACAAGAATGTAGTATTGTCAAGGAACTGATGAAAGATTAGTTGCAGCAAGGAAGACATTGAATCTTGACAGCATCAAACACAGACCATGCATGAGATGTGATGAATGTACCGAGATAAATAATTCCACGATTTCATTAATCAAAGAGTACCACATATACTAGTATTTATAATTATAGACAGTTCATAATAGCAAATTCACAAACAAGAAACGGAAAAGCTAAAATCCAGTCGGCAGGATTTTAGTAATAGATCCGAACGACTCCTTCGCCGTTCGATCCGGATCATGCGGGCGCGCGCTCGTCTTCCCTCTTTTCCGATTTTCATCTTCCCTCTTTTCTTATTTTCTGGTTTCAGTTTCCTATTCCATCGGTAGTAATTAGCGTTTCCTTTAAAACTGCACCTGCCACATTTGTACTGCTTCGATCCTGGCCCGATTGTTGCTCCCACCCCGATATTTCGCAATAAATAATGCTGGATTAATTAGCATGCATGCCGCACCATTTTTACGGGATTATTAAAGCAGCGGTCAGAGCCATGCTAAAATCAACGCTTGATTAAAGGAGAAAAATACTGGTCATTCATGGGATTTGATCCTTGGTCGTTGGTTTAGTACATTTGCCCATCAACCACCTATTATGTGCATAGTCCTTGTGTAGATGAAAGGGTATTTTCATAGTTGACTTTTCGTTTCTATATTACCATTGTAGAAAAACCCATTTATGTAGTGCTATTCAAGCGGAACAAAATTCACCTAGCGTGGCTATGATGATGTGGCAAAACGCCCCGATGGTGCCGACGGACAATGTTAATACGATGGGATGAATATGTATAAAGCATGATAATTTACACATGGCACATCTAATAACTTGCATACAAACACTGTGATAACGGGAGTGGGAGGTTGTTGAGACCATACCCCTGCCAACTTCTATGTGAAGACCATGGTAATTTACGCATCGCATACCTGATAACTTGCGTACAAGCACTATGATAACTTGGGGGGGGGGGGGGATGAGGGTTGTTGTAATACATCACCGATAACTTCTACATGAATAACATGGTAATTTATGCATCATATAACTAATAACTTATGTGCAACACGTTGATAACTTTTGACCCAAGGAAATAAAGTTGAAGAAATATGTCTCCAGTAATTTTTGTGCGAATAACATGGTAATTTATGCACCGCAGACCTGATAGCTTACGTACAAACATGGTGATAACTTTGACTCGGTAACTCATGTGTAAAATAACATGATAATATATGCGCAACTGAGTTGATAACTGACTTAGTTCGGGTGTGATAACTTTTGACCGGGAGGGCGGCCGGGGTGGATGGAGTGCATGTTGTTAATCACCCTTCGGTAACTCGTGTAAGAATAACATGGTAATATGAACACAACAGAGGTGATGACTTAGTTAGCCCTGGCCTGGTAACTTTTTGACCAAAAAAGTTACCAAAACATACCAACGTGAGATCTAGTTTCGAAGGTCTCGTTGCAACGAATTTCTCATGTCAAAATAATTTTTGTAACGAAGCGATTGTTTGAGTTACAAAACATTTTCCATTTTTTTTGAAATTCAGTGGAATCCTCCCTTACATTAACATTTTGCGTCCTCTAGGGCAATGCATGAATGTGTATGTGGGAAGAAGATGGAAGAAACCATTTTATATGCCCCGGTAATTTCTGTTGAAACACTATGATAATTTATGCTCAACTAGCATGATAACACTTGCGTAGCACATCCGTGATAACTTTTTACCCCTCAAAAAAGCCGTTCGAACATACCAACGTTGGATCTAGTTTCCAAGATATCATCACGACAAAATCATTTATGTGAAAACAATTTTTCGATTAGGGCGACAATTTAAGGTACAAAAACATTTTGAAGTTCTAAAATAGGAAAAATCTAGGATAACATCAACATTTTTTTGTCATCTAGGGCATGCATGCATGTGCACGTGAGAAGAAAGGTTGAAAAATAATTTTTCATGTCCGATAATTTCTATGAAAACAGATTGGTAACTTATGTGTTGAAGGCATGATAATTTACATAGCCCAGACCTGGTAACTTTTTACACGAAAAAAATTTCGTCGAAACATATCAACATGGGATCTAGTTTCGAAGATCTCGTCGCGACGAACATTTTATATGAAAACAGTTTTTCAATCGGATCGACAGTTTGAGCTACAAAACATTTTAAAATATTGAAATAGAAAGAATATTTAGCTGACATCATCTGTTTTGTCTTGTAGTTTGCATGCATTCATGAAAACATAAATCAACATGTACATCCTTTCGTCAGCCACAAAAGAGATTAGTAATCAAGGGAAAAGAAAGAATTAAATGTATAATTAGTAGTTAAGAAAGAGAAATGGGCGTGCGGATCTGTTGCTAAATTCCGTACGTACGGAAGTTAGCACAGTCCAGAAAGAAAACTTAGAAAGAAAGCACAGAGTTAACCCAGGCTCTAACAAAATGCAGACACCACTGAATTTTGATGCACATACTACTGTCTCTAATCATTTGGCTTGTAGTAATTGAATGCCTCCCTTCCGAGTGATTTTTACGAAGCTTCGGAAAGATTTACCATGGAAAGAAAAGAAAAGCGCCTGATTGATCCATTTTCCACAATGCACATCCATCGACATATATAGACAAGATTTCCAGCCCTAGCATTGTAATTCACAAAATGGTGACAAGTGACAATGTGACAAAACTCTTCTGCCAAGGTTTTTCTCTGCAAACTTCCTATTCTCATGGACGCGGTACTAACTCCACCCTCGGTACTACCGGCCTTGCTGACTGAATAGATATCATATGTACGATGAGGGTCATCATATGCCACTGAATATACTACCATACGTTTTAAGCCCGGTAGCAATCCTGACATGTGGACACTCCTTAGGTGATGATACATAGACCCTTGCTGTCCTCGTAGCAGGAGGGTGAAACCTCAACAACCCCCATAACCTTACTACCAGCATATGGATTGAACATGATCTCAAGGTCCATGTTCAAATGCCTCAGATTAGTCTGGTTTTTAGTGAATCATAGCACCTGGAACAAACACAAAAATAATACTCCCTCTGATTCGAATTAAACGACGCAACCTATATACAATGTATATATGGAGGTTGCGTCATTTAATTCAGATCGGCGGGAGTAACCTATTTGAGATGCAATATTTGTGATAGAAATTTTTATAAAATGAAGCATTTCTTTGTAGAGCAAACCTGATCAACATTTAAAAGTAGATTAGTTCTTTTTGTTTGTTTGATAGCTTACCAGGCTTGCCGCCGAGTGAGTAGTTTTGCACACGGCGAAGAAGTCGAAACCATAATCATAAAACCTGGTGCCTCTCATGTTTTTTTTTTGCAAAAAAATTCTTGCATTACTCAAATCAAATGTTACTCTCTCGTCCTACAAGTTCCATGACATCATCTGGTCCCGAGCCTAATCAAACCATAGTTCGGCGTTGCACCCTACCAAAATTATCTAAGGTGCGACTAAGCATATTACAATTCCGACGAGTATGAGCAATGCAAGAATCCCTCTCCTCCATACTACTAATGATATCTCTAATGATTAAAATCTGGTGACTCTCATGTTTGACACAAAAGGTTACCTATGACAATGTCAAACATTCACTGAGCACAATTTGCGCTCGATAGTCATCGAACTCAAATTTGGTAAGATGTGGAGCGTGTAACATCATTTCCATGTCATAAAATCACAATAGCGCACACGCAAGCACTGCAACCAACACAATTCATCTTGTCTGCATAAACTTTACCAGGAGCACCTTTTGTATGTTAAACTATCTAGAAGAGCACTACTTAGCAACAGACACTTGTGATCACCTGTATCGATGGACACCATAAGAAAACAGGAGGCAACTTTAAGCATAAGTAACCCAGATCAAGATATTTGACACAAGCGTTGTTTGGTCCAGTGAGATTGCAGAGCAGAAGAATGTACTTGTCATCTTCACAGACAGTCACTTCTATCCGTGAAACCAAGAGCGGTGTGCTTGCACTTACTCAGTGAAAACGTTAATTCATCTACCACTCTGCTATTTATGATTTCTGCCAAGACAGAATTTGATTACAAGATTGTCCAATGCAATGTTAGTTGTAGTGGAAGTAGACGAAAGTGTGTGCAATACAGTGGTCCAAAAGCTAGAAATACCTAAAATCTAAGATTTTAATGAAATGTATACATAATAATGTATTAGAAGGGTTGGACGCGCTTCGCTCGCCGTTGGTGTTGTTGGGATATCAAAAAGATAAAATCTGGTGGCGTGTGCGGGGAAGATGATGAAGTGTTTTTTCCTTTTTTATGATGCGGTGTTTTAATGGGCTTTTCTTGGCGGTGTGATTCTGTGGTATCTGCTAATCAACCAATACTTATGTGAGAAGTTTCTTGCATTGACGATTGTATATACTATATTGGTACTACAATGTCACATGTTGACGCTTCATTTTTTGATGGTGAGAGGGTGGACAGGACTGCTGTCTTTTTACAAATTGTTTGTTGCTGATTAATTGAGAAATCGGTGACCCAGTAAAAATCGTGAATCAAACCCAAAATTGAATATCTATAGTGAATGAGAGAGCTTGTTAAGAAATGGTTGACCCGGTCAAAACCGGGAACTAAATCTAAAGCTGAACGACTCACTTGAAAGGGAGAGATGCAAAATTAGGAAACATAGTAAATTGAAAATAGTTAACCCCGTCAAAATCATGAATCAGATCAAAAATTGAATGGCTCAATTAATGGGAGTGCCCCAAAATTAGGGAGCATGGTGATTTGATGTTTTTTATATTTCGAAAATGATTTGTTGTACTGCATTTGAATATGAAAAAGCAGCTTTTTGCATATTTTGTGCGCTATATATTAGTAACTGCACTGCATGGATAAGGATAGTGGCCTAATCACCAGAGCCAACGGATATCAAGCAATCAAACGCGCTGGACGTCCGGGTTAAACAGTTCCCCGAAGAGAAACGTCTTTTTTTTTTTTGAATTTTCAACGGGGGGAGGGAACTCCGCCACCTGAATTATATTCATTTGCTGATTTGCCTATAAGGCTTTGCAGCATTTTTGCAAAATGGGTTCAAATGAACCAGAATTACAGGGGGACACAGAAGAAGAGAAAAAGCAAAAACAGCATACGCCAAACATACAAACAGGGGAGAACAAAGAGGAAAGACACAACCCAGCACAACACAAAGCACCACCAATGTGATCGAACGGCATTGGCCAGCCGAACCAAGCCAAGACACTGCACCATCGACGCAATCGAAAGGCTTCACGCATCCGAGAGTGCACAACGCCACAACACCACCTGCGCCGGGGGTGCAATCGAAAGGTCACGCGAGGCCGAGACGACGCCACGGCGCCTATGTGCCACAGGCGAAGTCCAGCATCGCCAAGAAACAAGACTATGGCACTGCACCGTCGACGCAATCGAAAGGCTCCGCGCATCCGAGACTGCACAACGCCGCGGCACCACCTGTGCCGTGGGGCACATTCGAAAGGTCACGCGAGGCCGAGACAGCGCCACGGCACCTATGCGCCACCGTCGCTGTCGCTTGGCATCACCTAGCAGAGAACACACCCAGGAGTGCAGGAGCAAGAACACGAGAAGAACACCCCCGAAGAAGAGTTCAACCACCGTCGACCCCAACCCGGCCGCACCACCACCACCCGACCGCCAACACAAACACCTCAACGCAGCCAAAGGCATGGCCGAGCCAAGATCACGAAGACAGAGCACCACCTCTCCACTGCCAACGCCCACACGGACCGCCAACGGGACCACCACAAGCAACTGGTCACCCTAGCCAAGGCAAGCTCAAAGACGAAGATCCAAATGGGACTGTGGGAGTGTGACGTTGAGCGCCACCATCGCCCGATCCGGGAGACCCGAGATCCAAAGTTTTCTTTAGAGCAATTTAGGAGGGAAGACCAACACCAGCAGCAAGGATACGACGCCCACAGGCACCGCCGTCGTTGGCTCCAACCGAAACCGGAGCCCGGCTTTACGCCGGCAGTGTCACGACCCCCAACCTGCAGCCTGCTAGCCAAACCAATACACCAGCAAGAGCACTCGCAGCCTGACCACGAAACAGAGGCCGCCGCACCATGCGAAGCCTCCAGATCGGGAGAGCGAGCAGAGCTCGATCCAAGAGGCAGCGAGAGCTGCACCTGCATCACGCCGAGTCCGCCGCACACCTCGTGCGTAGAAGCCCAGCGCACTCACCACACCCATCCCGAGGTCCAGCATGCATGCATGCATGGGAAGGTCACACAATTTGACGTTTCTTTCCGTATATATAATTTTTTGATGCGTTTCTTTCCGTATATACACCTCGGGCGGCTGGGCCAAACATACATAAGCCGATCCAATCCCACAACCCTAGCACCGAGGCGAGCGACATGTCGGGCAGGAAGGTTCCCCGTCTCGCCGCGCCGCCGACGACTCCGCAGGCCCAGCAGGCTGGCTTGTACCAAGACGACGAGCCGTTGGGGCTTCTGATCGGCCGGATCGCCGGGGCCAGCCATTTCCGCCATGCGACGTCACTCGCCAAGTCTCTCCATCTCGCCGCGCCGCCGCCGACCCCGTACGCGCAGGCCCAGGTCGGCGCGTACCAAGACGACGAGCCGCTGGAGCATCGTGCTGCCGCCGGGGCGCAGGCGCAGGCGGCGGCAGTCGACGGCGGGCTGGTCCTCAAGACGCAGTGCGAGTTCCCGGCCCTGGGGAGGGGCGCGTCCCGGGACAAGTTCGCGGTGCTCGTGCACGTCAGGGCGCCGGCCGACGTGGCGCGCGCGCCGCTCGATCTCGTCACCGTGCTCTACGTCAGCGGCAGCATGGACGGCCAGAAGATGGAGCTGCTGAAGCAGGCCATGGGATTCGTCATCGACCAGCTCGGCCCCGACGACCGCCTGTCCATGGTGTCCTTCTCCGGGGAGGCGACCCGGCTGATCCCTCTGACGCGCATGACGGTCGCGGGCAAGGCCCGGGCCTTGCTCGCCGTGGGGGGCATTGGTCGTCCGGTGGACAGGCACCAACATCGGCGAGGGCCTCCGCGTGGGCGCCCAGGTCCTCGCCGGACGCCGCTACAAGAACGTCGTCGCCAGCATGATCCTTCTCTCCGACGGCGGGGACACGTTCCTCACGCCTGGAGGCACCTATCGGAACGGCAGGACATCTTTCATGCCACCCCCCAATCGCACCGCCCAGGATTACATGACGCTCGTGCCGCCTTTGTTCACGCTCGCCGACACCCGGCCCGGGCCGATCCACACGTTCGGTTTCGGCGCCGACAACGACGCCCTGGCCATGCACACCATCGCGGAGGCGACGGGCGGCACCTTCTCCTTCATCGAGAACCAGGCGGCGATCCAGGACTCGTTCGCGCAGTGCATCGGCGGGCTCCTCTCCGTCGCCGTGCAGGAGGCGCGCATCGCCGTGACGTGCCTGCACAGGGGCGTGCGCGTCCAGGAGATCAATTCCGGCAGCTACGGCAACCACGTGGGCGCCGATGGCCGTGCCGCCTCCATCGACGTCGGCGAGCTCTACGGCGACGAGGAGAGGCGCTTCTTGCTGCTCGTCCACGTGCCCAGAGCCCGGCCCGTGGAGTCGGTCACCCGCCTGGTCAAGGTGAGCTGCACCTACAAGGTCGCCGCGACAGGGCAGGCGGCCCACGCGGCCGCACCGGCGGCGGTGATCAAGAGGCTGTTGGAGCTGGAGCAGCCGACCGAAGCGCCCCCTCCGTCCATTGACGTGGAGCGGGAGCGCGTCCGCCTTGCCGCGACGCACGACATCGCGGCCGCACGGGCGGCCGCCGAGGGGGGACAGCACGCCGGCGCCGCCCGGATCCTGGATTCCCGGCTGAAGGCCGTGGAGCGGTCGGCGCCCGGGGCGGCCGGCGACCCGACGTGCGAGGCGATCAAGGAGGAGCTGCGCGACCTGAGCGCGCGCGTGGGCAACCTGCGGGAGTACCAGAAGACAGGGCGCTCGCGGCTGCTGGCCGGCATGAGCTCGCACGCGCAGCAGCGCGCGTCGGCGTCCACGAGCACCAGTGCTCGGGCCTACCTGACCCCCAAGATGGAGGAGATGGTGGAGGCGTCGCGGAAGCAAAGCAGGAAGCGTGGCGGCAGCCAGCAGCCATGGAGCCAGCTTAAACAGATCAAGCACGACCTGACCTGAGCCGGGATTTCTGATCGAAACTGGGCAGGGTGATTTTGGCTTTTTTTATTAGGGATGTCTTGGCTACTTTTACAAGTGATTGTTGGTAGTCCCCTCTTTGAACTTGTTGTTTACAAGTTTTTTTACCTCAAAGAAACTTGTTATTCTGAACCTTGGTCTAAACGGAAACGATTGCCAAACACGACGTGAGCCAAAATTCCAATGCAGTTTCCATTTGCATATTTGCCTGAAAATGCAACTTGCATCATTCGATTTCACTCGTCGAAGAAGATGCCAGTGACATGATTGGCAACGACGTCGCAGAGCCAGGAGCGACCCAGATCCAAGGACGGCGTCGTGTGCAGGAGAGTCGAAGCTTGATTTTTTTTTTTTGAGACAAGAGTCGAAGGTTAATGGCGCGGATAATCTTTTTTTTTTGAGGGGATGATGGCGCGGATAATCAAGAAGCTCTCTGGCCTTAAATGGGCGGCAGTTTAGGCTCTGTTTGATAGCAAAGTATTATAAAAACCAAAGTATTGAAAACTGCAGTAATTTAGTCAGTAGGTACACAATACCACATTTTTGATATAACAGAGTATTTTGGAGTATTCGTGATGCAGAGGACATGTTTGATACAGTGACGTAAAATTAGTTGATTAGCTGTTAGCACTGCAAACAAGCCTGTTTTCTAGCTGTTAGCTGGCTAGCCATTGCATCCAGCAACATACCAGCCTAAGAACAGCGCTGCTCTACCTGGCTGGTCGTATCATGCATAAGAACGGAGAGATCCACGCATCCAGGTAGGTGCGATCCATTGTAACCCCATGTGAAACATGCCATGCATGGCCTTTAGGTAGCAGCAGCGAGTCATGCGACGCCTCGTAAAATTTTGCCGCCAAGGGAGACAACTCCAGTGTGACAGGGCGGTGGTAACGACAACATGGAAGCGAGGGGAATTGTTGCGAATAGTGGGGAAAAGATAACGATGCGTCCCCTCTTTTCTTACAGCTGCTCTGTTTTTTAAAAAAGAGGTCCAGAGGTCTTTTTTTTATGCAGAGAAAAAACCATGGTTTCCTAAATATTGTAGTATTAAAACCACATTTTTTAGTGGCAACCAAACAGCTCGTTGTAAATAAAACTATAATAATCTAAAAAACTGTAGTATTCTCATAATACTAAGAAAATACTTTGCTATCAAACAGGGCCTTAGTGTGGCCCATTGGCACACGTAGTTTTCGTAAGATATTTGTAAAACATATCTAAGTAATCAAAATAATTTGTCTCAAAAAAAAGTAATCAAAATAATGTTCAAATATCCGTGTGTTATAAATATTAATACATACACACGCTGGTTAGTAAATGAGAACATTTTAATATACACTCGTAGATTATGTTAGAAAAATGCTCATGTATTGTTTAAAAAAATCATATATAAAAATAACTTTTATAAATTACAAAAAATGTGTGTAAGATTTTAAATTATACAAAAAATCCAAAATTTTACCAGCTCATAAAAAATAATTTAATTATAGTAACATTTTTTAACTCATAAGTATGTTAATAAAGAAAATGTTTTTATAGTTAAAAATATTAATAATTTAAATTTAAATTTTGATGGATATTGAATCGTGCATTATATTTAAATTATATAAATATTTTGAATATAAGCCACGAGTGAAAATTATGCACACATGAATGTCCATAAATATATAATAAAATTTTGTACTAAATATTTTGTATAATTTAAATATGGACCACGAGTGTATAAAAACATTCGTATTCATTGAAAAATTTAAAGTTTGTATTTACTAAACAGTTTTCAATATAATATATGAGTTTTTATTTATTTAAATGTTTAATTTACGAATTAATCATAGTTTGCATGTAAAATCTTTGTACTGACAGGTGGGACCCACTTGCTGTAGGCTTTTCCGTGAAAACAATCAGCGAGTTCTCCGCATAAAACAGGCCACGCACCCTCGTCTCCGCCATCAAGTGTTTAAAAGTGAGTCCCGCGCCACGCTATCATGCCTTGTCAGCACCATTTCAAACGGAATTTACATCATATATGCACGCCTAAGCCAAGTTCTAGCACCTTTTTTAATTTATGTCACAAGTTTTAGCACTAAAGTACGCACGTAGCCTATCCCAATTCTTTACATTCTATTTTTAGGAATACGGGAGGAGGGATGGGGGCACCATATATATTATTCAATGATAACAATCCATCGGTAGATAACTACTCCCTCCGTTCCAAATTACTTGTGGCAGAAATGGATGTATCTAGATGTATTTTAGTTATAGATACATCCATTTCTGCGACAAGTAATTCGAAACAGAGAAAGTACAAGCATACAAGAGTACGTGTAAGCGTGAAGATAAGTATGATCACCACAAGGAGACCGCTTTTTCTCGGCTTCTTCATCCGGTGTGTCCATAGAGCAAGGTCGTCAATGCCGAAGCGAAGGGCTATGCTCATCTTAGTCCCGGAATACCATTGTGTTCCAAGCAGCCCAAATTGCAAAGGCCAATAAGAAGGATAGTGTTCCAAATAATCAACTATGGTTATATTTTCAGGCCACCGAGCAATGGTTACATTTGGTTGAATGATGAACAAACACAAGCATGCATATGCATGCATCCACTACATCAACCTATATATACATCTTTATTTTCACTAGATTGCGAATGAAAAACAACTTAAATAGGAAATGTGTTGGCGATAGGTTTGATTAGAACTGGACGTCAGACTTGTAGGTAGTGTCCGCCGTCCAACCGGCGGGGATAACCTTGTGTGCGATGCGCCTCCTGCCGGACTCGGTGGTGAGGCGGAAGGAGAAGGGGCCCACGAGCGGCTCCTTCCTGTCCACCCTCCAGATAGCCCCCCACGAGTGCTCCATCGGCTTCCACTGCTTGGACTTCTTCTCCCTGATCTCCATCTGCACGATGGTGCCTTCATGGGCGACGAACTTGACCAGCACCGCGAGGTAGTTGGCGTGGGAGCCCTTCTCCACGTGGAAGACGATCTTGGTGCCGGGCGCGTACTGGCACCGCACCCTCCTGAACTGCAGGTCGATCATGCCGGCGCTGCGGAGCTCCTGCTCCTTCCCTGACTTGGCCATGGCGCCGAATGACTTGCCGGACAGGTCGAAGCGGTACGGCGAGAGGAGCTCGTAGTTCATGTCCGTGATGACCACCCCCACCGGCTTCTTGGAGCAGGCAGAATGGTTGGTGCACCTGATCTGGAAGCAGGAGCCGCAGCCCTTGCCGTCCTTGAAGATGGGGAGGTTGCCGCAGGCGATCAGGCCGTTGTAGGGCGCCAGGTTCACGTCCTTGATCCCGCACGCGCCGCCTGCATGCATGTACGCGCATGGCATGATCAACACAAACTGTCGTTGAAAGCGAAACTGACATGATAGATAGAGTGCGTGCTCTGCCAGAGCGCGCGCGCGTCACGTACCGTTGTCTTCGGGGCCGGAGCCGGTGGGCAGGCCGTACCAGGTGGCCTTGGCGGGACGGTACGGCTGGTTGTAGTCCGCCGTGATGTCGGGGCCGGGCGGCACGTTTGAGGCGCAGGAGCCGCCGGCGGCGAGCGCCGCCAAGACGGCAAAGGCTAGGACGCCGGAGAGAGATCCCATCGTCTTCTTGTCGACTTCTGCTTGTGCGTAAGTGATTTAGTGCGGGCAGCTAGCTAGCTTGTGGTGAGTTAACAATGGTGTGATCGAGCGGCGTACTTATAGGCGGCGAACGGGTGGCACGTACGGCCGGATAAACGGCTCACATGCATGTTCGACTTCGAGATTTCTTAGGTTCGTGCATACGTGTGTAATGATGCGTATCTTGTTAATTATCTTTACTCCCACCCAGAAGTAACGACATGTCAATGGCTGAAGCGTCAATCTACCTCCTCGTTGCAGACATGCGAAACCAGACGTAGCAATGACTTTGAGTGCCATGCGCGCGATTATGCCGGCCGTGAACATGTGCGTGCGTGCATGCCGTGCGGTGTTAGCCCGGTCGGCGGGGGTTTCGTTTTATTTTACCTTGCGTGCTCCCAAGTCCCTACCGGCCGCCGCCTTCCGTTCCACACCCGCGCACCGCGTCTCCAGTAGCTATAGTCTTCACGCCTTTTGCTTCCTCCGGGAACTACTGATGCCTCCAGTTTAAGCATGCATACATGAAAGCTCTCTTGATCAACTGGTCAGAACCATTTTTAATTGTATACAACTGTTGAATATTTGAACTAAAATCATGTCACTTAGTTTATGTCAATTACATCATGGGGTCAAAGGGGCCAAAAATGGGGACCTTCACTAAGCATTAGCCGTTAAGGCATAGCGAATGAGATTGTGAACTTCTATATCCTCACAGACACAAGGGACCTCCTCAAAGTCTTTTTTATTTTCTTTCTGAAAAAGTGACAGGAGCTCTGTCATTTCTATTAGAAAGAGTAATAAGAGTACATCAACATACTACATTTACGCTATGCTTTGCCAAGGGGTTACATGCTATCCATTAGAGGGTCAACTTCCATCATCATGTATTCATGTACAACTCTATGAAAGGCCATTGCCCGCTCCCTAATGAGTTCACTGGTCCTGTAGATCGTTGTTGCCACCGTGCTATATTCGGGCATGAAAACCCTAGCATTCCGCTCCTTCCATATATATGCCAGACGCTATAAAATATCATCCCATCGAGCCTTCTACTGTCTGAATTTGGCACGTCCTTCTTGCAGATTGACCACCATCCATGTCTTGATCCCTCTGATAACACTAGTGTGACGACAATTTGACCCTTGGGCGATATCCTGGATGATTGGTCGGAAATCAGACAAATTTTAGCTTGCAAACAATGGGATCAGCAGCCGAAGCTGCTAGAGCTTTGCGCCAACCCAAAGCTTCGGAATTTAGATGGTTAATCCTGGGAAAACTAGGACCGAGAATCCTAGATGGTTGTCCACATGGTCTCGGAAGACTACATCATTAGCCCCATTTCTAGAAATTGCACCATCAACGTTTGAAACACAAAAACTCAAAACATAGAAATGGAAAAAGCGCAGAGATAAGGTGTCATGTATAATATGAATTCCTACATGAACTAAAACTGCAGAAAACCCCCCAAACTGTCGTTTGAATATCATGTCGGGAAAGCCGAGGAATTGTCGACACAAAGATGAAACGTGAAGTAGGACCTCATGTTTGGTTTCTCGAAAATTCTAATGAAATAGGCCACTCTATAATAGTTACGAATTTAAAACGACTAAACGAAATGATACACTCAGCTGCGCTCGGCTATAGCCTCGTTTTCAGAAGTATCATATCACTTTTGTGTATCGTATAACTTTTTTTCCATGCAGGAGGCGGTCAATGGTGCGCGGATAATAGGTAGCTTCTATTCGACGCTTGAAGCACCGAATTGGTGCTATGGCGCACATGAATAACCAACATAGGTCAGCCCAATAACCCGCCTTCAATTGCTTGACCCGTCTCAATTTTTGATATGTTTTTTTGCTTATCTTTTTTTAGTTGTACGCTCGTGTTGCGGGTATGTTGTGTCAAGAAAAAAACGTCATTTATTCTTTTAGTTTTGATTTTATTATGAAATACTCCCTCCGTCCCAAAATAAGTGTCTTGAACTTAGTACAAATTTGTACTAGAGTTAGTACAAATTTGAGACACTTATTTTGGGACGGAGGAGCATAAAAATTTTCACTTCTTCAAAAGAGTTTGTGATTTTTTTTAAATATTAAAAACTTTGGATTTTTCCATTAATCTGAAAAATATGTTCATGAATACAAAAATCATCGCTAAATAAAAAATATTCACAAATTTGAAAGTAACAAAACGGGCCAGCCCAGTTTTTCTTTCTTTTTTCCTCTGTTTTTTCATTCTTTTCTCTTTTGAAGTTTTCCTTTTTATTTTTTTATTTTCTTTCAAAATTTTGCCAGTCTCGCATGAAGCTTTTTGTCCCCACATATTACTGGGCCGGCCCGTTTCGCTTGTTCTTTTATTCGCCGCCTCGCTCGGAGAATACGATGGATCGCTCACTTGCTGTACAGTTTTACATCTTTCTTCTGTTTATGTTGTTCTGTTTTCATGGTTTCTTTGGTTTTCTATTCTTCTTTGGTTTTAGTATCTTTCATGGCTTTTACTGGTTTATTTTTTCTTCATTTCTTTTTGGGTTTCACTTGTTTTTCTTTATTTCTTCTAGTTCTCTTGGTTTTCTTCATTTTCCTTTGTACATTTTGTGTATACACCAGGGAGATTATTTATATACATGTTCTACATTTTTTGAAAACATGACTAACATTCTTAATACATATAAATTTCTATGTCTAGTTTTTTATACACGTTGTACTTTTTTATGTACATTAGGAACATTTTTCTCTATACACGTTTGATATTTTACAAATACATGATTAACATTTTTGAAAACTTATATTTTTATTTCTACTTTTTTAATACAAATTGTACATTTTGTGTATACATTGAAAACATTTTTTTTGTAAATATTTAAGATTTCTGAAATGCTTAATTAACATTTTTGAAAAATTTATGTATTTGTAGTATATGTATTTAGAATATTTGAGAGGATAAACAAAAGTAGAAAAAATAAAACAAGAAATGTGAAAACAAACAGTGAAAAAACATGTGCTTTTGAGGCCTGTGGCCTCCTGCGGCTTGGGGTGGCGCCCCCCTAATGGACCTCAAAGGCTTATGCGGCTGCCCCCTTTTAGGCTTTGTCTAGGGGGCTAGCACCGGGCGCCTCCCACAATTCCGGGAGGTTCCGGAACCCTCCCATATTTATTTGAACGCCCTTCAAAACTTTTTTGGTCTTCCAATTTTATTTGGTTTTCCTTCAGAACACTTTCGGTTCTCTCTTGTAATTATTCCCATCATCTTTGAGACCTTCCAGTGATATTCCCTAAAGCTCCTAACTCATCTAGTACTCAACAGATCAAAGGGTCTTAAGCGTGTGACCTTGCAGGTTAAGTGAAATATAGACATGACGGAAACACCTTTCATTCATTGATCAATTGTCGAACCGTGGATATCCACTATACCCACACGAATGATTATTGAGTGAACCTGTAGCTACCGTATGCTAGTCCTTTTCTTCGCGATACTTTACAAAATCTGAGGTGAGATATATAGGCATCCGCGGCCCGTGAGTCAAACACATGATCACTATGCAAGTCTCCTCGTTATCAGTTTTGTTCTTTTTTCTCGTTCTCGTGTTTCAGCATCCCCATGATCAATTCACGTTGTGTCTGGCCAGACGATGATGGACCCCATCACACCGAGAGGGCCCTCAGAACATCTCTCCATCGCCAGAGGAGCAAATTCCAGTCTCGAGCTATCAAGTCCATTGTCATACATTTTTGATGAACCTATCGACTACTAGGGAAAATCCTAGTAGTAGCGCGGGTTTTCAGGTTATCAGCAGCGCGGGCAGCCGCGCTACCAATAAGGCGTTACAGCTAACTGTTAGTAGTAGCGCGGTCTGTACCCGCGCTGCTACTATTGACTATATCAGCAGCGCTTTTACGGAACGTGCTACTATTAGGTAGCTGTAGCGATTTCCTAGCCCCGCGCTACTGCTATATCTTTCACCATTTCCACCCCGTTTCAGCTCCAATAAATTGCAATTTTCAGATATTAGGTACTACTAGATATCAATTTCATAAAACATTATAGGTACTAGGTAGTATTCACTCGGTTCCAAATTACTCATCGTGGTTTTAGTTCAAATTTGAACTAAAACCACGACGAGTAATTTGGAACCGATTGAACTAAAACCACGACGAGTAATTTGGAACCGAGGGAGTACTACTAGATAACAATTTCATATATACTCAACATGCATCCTCAAGCAGTACTATGTGATATGGACTGACGATCATCATATGTAGTTCTAGATGATATCGACGACGATCATCATATATAGTTCTACATGATATCGACGACAATCATTATATGTAGTTCTACATGATGTAGCCACACACACATATGTAGTTATTGATGATATCGACGATGATCATCATCCTCAAGCCTGGGCGTTGGGTGTTCCTGATAGTAATTAGGATGGCCTGTCCAACACGTAGATTTTTTCCAACGAGGAATCTCTTCCACCCGACCGAGTTTAAGTGTGTGCGACCGTCTGTGTCCATGCGGTAAGTATAGGTGGTGACGGAGCCCGTTGCGGTAAGGCTTAGTCCAGCTGAGCCTTCTTCATCAGGCTCGATACCACAACTCACAGATAGGTTCTTTGGCAATTTTTGAATAAGAAAAACTTAATAAATAGTCTTGCACGTACTCTTACAAATATATTTCTATTAAGTCTAGATTTCTACACTATCAAAAGACACAGTACTACGCATTTGTACTAATTAATCGTGAATTCTACTAATAAGCATGTGATCAGACTCTACACTAAAGCATATCATCGACTAGATTCCACAAAAGATATCATTGGACTCTACACTAAGCATATCATCGGATAATTTGCATTTATAAGTATAACAATAAAGCATATATATATATATATATATATATATATATATATATATATATATATATATATATCATCATCAAATTACTACAGTCAATATAACATACCATTTCATGCCGATCAACCATGGTACTTGTCAGGCGGGTCACGAATGGCACCCCGATAAAGTCATCACGTGGCGGAATTATGTCCCATAGTTTGCACAACTCCTCCTCGCTCAGCCTCATTCTTTGAGCCACAATGACTTCATGAAGTGGGTTCTCATCTTTGTCATCTTCATCATCTTCGTCATCTTCCACCAGGTTGAGATAAATGACAGCCAGCTTGGGTCTTTCCGCTCTGAAGGAGAAGCTGATCAACTCACCACCAGTAAGACGCATGTGGGCGAGGAAACAGGCCTATCCATCTCCCACTAGTAGAAAACGGGCCTTTTGTCCCGGTTTGTAAGGGCCTTTTGTCCCGGCTCCTGAACTGGGACTAAAGGGTCGTTACTAATGCCCTGACCCTTTAGTCCCGGTTCAAACCAGAACCGGGACAGATGGGCCTCCACGTGGCCTGCGTGGTGAGCCCAGGCAGGAGGGCCTTTGGTCCCGGTTGGTGGCACCAACCGGGACCAATAGGCATCCACACGTCAGCATTTCTGTGGCCGGGGTTTTTGTTTTTTTAAAGGGGGGGGGGTTGGGGGTTTTGGGGGGTTAATTTAGGTATTTCATATATTGTGTTAGATAGCTAATTAATAGAGAGAAGTGTCCTCTCTTATGTCCGTGCTTGGTCAACGCTATGTACTATACATACGTATAGAGAGGACTAGACAAGCTAGCTAGCTAGTAAGCAAACGAAGGAAACAGAAGATCATCATGAACATATATGCATACAGAGAGAAGTGATATCGACCACCTCTCCTTCTCCGAGAGATTGGTCGAACAACAAGTTCTCATATATCTATCCGACACTATCGGCTACATATATACAATAATTATCTCTTACAAATATAATCTCCTAAATTACGGACGCATGGTCCACATAGTATTCTCCGTCTTCAGCGATCACGTGGTCAAGAAAGAATGCCGCCAATTCCTCTTGAATTGCTCGCATGCGATCTGGTGCTAGGAGTTCATTCCGCATTCGAAACATCTAATTTGAAGAAGGGGGTCAATACATATATATATATGAATGAATGAAACTCAACACAAATGATGGTAATAAAATAAAATTGTGAACATTGTTATTTACGCACTTCATATTGTTCGTCAGAGTACCCGCCCCGCTCACAGGTCGTGTGGCGGATGGACTCGCAGACGTAGTATCCACAGAAATCATTCCCTTGTTCCTGCCACAACCACTTTACAAGAAATAGAGGCCAATCAAACTGATAAGCAAGAATGCCAAATGGTATTTATGAAACTAGCGCTTGAATCACTAGGAGATGCGCGGAACATGCTACTATAGTACTTACTTTCTGGTGTCTAAATTGCAGCTCCTTCGGCAGTCCCGGAGCTTTTCTGGTGAATTTTCTCCAAATCCTGTCGGACAAAGAAAACAATTACTTGATATCAGGAAATGAACAAAGTTGCTGATATGGTGGATAATGATCGATTTAACTTACTTCTTGAGGATTTCAGTCATGTCCGCATACTCCTGGGGATCTTTTCGTTTAGAGTCCAAGACAGTTACTACTCCCTGCTCAAGCCTAATCTCTAGGAGAATATAGTGGTACCTGGGCACGCATGCATAACTCATCAATTACATTACTATAACCTGTACTAATATATAAGGGAAACCAAATATGCACAAGACAGTAACACTCACTTGAAGTTGTAAGGAAAGAGTATTATATCTTTGTTTTCATTTATTTTGAATGATCGTAGCAAGTTGGCCTCGGTATCTGCGGGACGATGTTCAACCTCAGTTGCATCTATGAGATATGTGTTAACGAACCCAATATCACCTATTTGTCTTTTCTTCAATTCGACGATCTTCAATCTGCATAATATAGTGAGGATAATTATAAATACATGCAATGAAAGAGCTGAGCTATATAGAGAGACTTAATGACAGAAGTAGTAGTACTTACAGACAGTAGCAGGTGACCGTTGCTTTATCGAGGGCCAATTGATTGAAAAACTGATAGAACTCCTCAAATGGAATAGGCAACAGTTCAATTCCAACGAGGTCATGCTCCGGTTTAACTCTCGCATACAAAGTACTCCTCCCCCCAGACTCTCTGCAGATTTTCAAGTACCAATCATGCAATCTTCGCATCATCGTTGTTAGAGATTTTCATCTTTGACGAGAGGCTTCCCGTACTCGTATCTGTGTATCTGCACCTCCATGGGATCATAATGTACATCGTCGCGCAGGTAATCGTCAAGATTGTTATAACCGGTCACCATCCTTGGATCGACGATGTCGCTAGGCACCTTGAGCGGGGGGCACGATTGCTTCGCTTGTTCGCCGAGCTGGGCAATTTGTTTCCCAGCTGCTCGTCGTTCTTTCAACCTTTGATCACTGACTGTACTTCCCGACCGCTCCGCTTCGGCCCATGTCTTTGCAATAATGCGTTCATAGTTGCCTTTCGGCGGAGACTTGGGTGGTTTTGCCAGGGCAGCCAGAGTGCGCTTCACTTTCACCGGATCTACCTTCTCCTCCGGAGGTGGATGTATCTTTGCTTTCAACCCTTGAAACCAGTCATCCACTTCGGTTCGCGCAATCTTCGCGTTCTCCTCTGGGGTCCTCTCGTATGGTAACTTCTCTGGAGTCTTCAGAGAAGGGCCGAATCTGTATGTCTTCCCGCCTCTGGCTGTACCGCTAGACGTCGGCCGAGCAGACGGAGCGGTTGTCTTCCTTACTTGCTTACGAGGCGGAGGAGAAGGACTACGCCGCACCGGAGCAGCTGCTGGAGCGGCAGCGGGTCTCTTCCGCCCTTGCTGACGAGGCAGAGAAGGAGGAGGCTGGCTGCTCGGGCGCGCAGGCGCAGGCGGAGAAGGAGGCGGAGTGCCGCCACGCGCCGGAGAAGGAGCCGGCCGAGTGCCCTGATCGTCACTCGTCGGAGGAGGAGGCTGTGGAGGAGGCGGAGTGCCTTGACTCGTCGGAGGAGGAGGCGGAGGCGTCCAGTTCTGAAGGTTGATGAGATCCTTCCGCCATAGGCATGGAGTCTTCAGAGCAGAACCCAGCCTAGTCTCCCCTTCACCGGTAGGGTGGTCAAGCGGGAGCTCCTCAAATCCCTCCGTTATTTAATCCACCATCACCCTAGCATATCCTTCTGGAATCGGCCGGCAGTGAAAAGTTGCGCCGGGTTCAGAAGGATAAACAGAGCCAACAGCCACCTTGACCTTCATATTAATCCATTGCGTCATAAGGTGGCAATTTTGAGACTCCGTGATAGCATCCATGGGATAGCTGGCAGGAGCTGTCAAGACATGCTCCGACTGAAGCAGCTCGGTGGAAGCCACGCTGCTTCTCCGCTGAGATGACGGGGTAGCTTCGGGGGAAGCTTTGGTAGTTCGTTTGATGCGATTTGCTTCTCGTTCCTCTATCCCGAGTACCCTTGCTTTAAGCGCCTGTAGTTCGGACTGCTGCACTTTCTTCCTCCTCTCCTGGCATTTGTAATCGCCTGCGTCCGGAAACCCAGCCTTCCACGAAATGGAGCCTGGCGTGTCTCGTGTCCGCCCAGGGTGCTCAGGATTCCCGAGGGCCATTGTGAGCTCGTCCTTCTCTCTGTCTGGAAGGAACGTCCCTTGCTGCGCTGCTTCGATATAGTACCGAAGCTTCTTCAAGGGTATGTAAAGTTGCTCGTCCGTCCAAATGCACTTCCCTGTTACAGGGTACAAGGTTCCGCCAGCCCCGAAGAACCAAGTCCGGCAACGGTCTGGCCAGTTCATTGTCTCTGGTTCGATCCCTTTTTCAACCAAGCCTTGGCCCACTTAGGCCGGGCTACGAGGTAGCCACCTGACCCCGTGCGATGGTGATGCTTCTTCTTCGCAGCATTTTTCTTGTTTGTCGCCGACATCTTCTTACTCTTTTCCGATGTCTTGTGGGCCACAAATGCGGGCCAGTGATCTCTGATCTTCTCATATCTGCCCTTGAATTCTGGTGTCTCTTTTTTATCGACAAACCTATTCAGCTCTTTCTTCCACCTCCTTAATAGGTCTGCCATCCTCTTAAGAGCAAAATACTTGATTAATTGCTCTTTAACTGGCTTCTCCGGATCATCCTCTGGCGGTAGGGTGAAATTTGACTTCAGCTCAGTCCAAAGATCATTTTTCTGCATATCATTGACGTAAGACACCTCAGGGTCTTCTGTAGCCGGCTTTAACCATTGCTGGATGCTGATCGGGATCTTGTCCCTAACCAGAACCCCGCACTGAGCAACAAATGCGTTCTTTGTTCGGATGGGTTCAATCGGTTGGCCGTCGGGCGCGATTGCTATGATCTCAAACCTTTCATCTGAGCTCAACTTTTTCTTCGGGCCTCGTCTCTTTACCTCAGTTGTGCTCGATCCGGAGGGCTAGAAAAAAGAACAAAGACTTAATTAATATGTGTACATACCAAAACAATGAATGCATCAATTAGCTAGTCAGCACAGGCTTAACTAATATATATACCTGGCCGGACTCGGTTCGGTCACCGGAGCCGTCATCACGGTCTCCTTCTTGCACCGGCATTGGGTCATCGGAGCCGTCCTCACGTTCTCCTTCTTGCACCGGCATTAGGTCACCGGAGCCAGCTTCTTCACCCTCTCCTTCCAGACCATCGGTGTTATTGAGAAACAACGAGACGGCATCACTTCCTTGTGCGATTATGTCCTTCAACAACGCTTCTTTTGCTTCGTCTCGGGCGGTGTCCATAATTTCTACAAATATTTACAACATGGCAATTATTATTCAAACATGACAGATGGATATATTAGTGGCAAACGTAGAACTAGCTAGCTAACCATAGTAAGGAATCATATATATTAATTAGTGGCCTCGACGCTGCTTCTCTAGGGTTTGGGGTGGCCTCGACAACGCTTCAAGGGTTTGGGGTGGCCTCGAGAGAGTTTGTCGGGTAGGGGCGCGGCGGGAGGGGGTAGGAGACCGACATCATTTTTTTCTAGGGTTTGGGTGTCCCCGAGAGTTTTGGTCGAGCGAGAGGGTCGGGGAGTGCTCCCGCGGTATAAGTTATCACAGTCGAGAGGGGGTATATATATCGACCGCCCCTCATGTCGAAGTTATCCGAGGGGTATATCGACCCCCCTCGTGTTGAAGTTATCGGGAGAGGGAACAGAGGAGAAGAAGAAAGGAATAGAGGAGAAGATCGAAGAAAAAAAAGAAGAAAAAAAAGAGGAGAAGAAGAAAGGAATAGAGGATACGAAGAAAAAATGGAATATATTCTATTTTCTCTTCTTCTCCTCTATTCCTTTCTTCTTCTTCTCTTCTTTTTCTTCTTTTTTCTTCTTCTTATTTATTTCTCCTCTTCTTCCTCTCCTCTTCTTCTCCTTTCTTCCTCTTCTTATTTCCTTTTTCCTCTCATTCTTTTTCTTGTTCTTCCTTTCCTAGGTAGATATATAAAACTTTTCTAAAAATGTAACTTTTGCATATATACATGGGAAAAAATGTTATCGGGGAGGGGGTATATATCGACCCCCCCTCGACCCTCTTTTCCTTCTTCTTCCTTCTTCCTTCTTCCTCTTTCCTTCTCCAACACAAAACGTACATCTCTTCTCATCTCATTTCATCCAAAAATAATTCTTTGCATATGAACCTTTTTTTAAATATTAATGAGCATATGAACATACATAGCACCAAAAAATAGACCTTTTTCTTGGTAACAAAAAAAATGCAAAAACGAGCATTATACAGCATATACAGAGCATTATACAGTGAACATACATACATACATACAGTAAGCATATACAACGCATTATACGGCGACGGCGACGATGGTTGGCGGTGGCGCGCGCTTACAGATGACGTGCGGGGACGGCAACGAGAAGGAAAGGGGAGGAGGCAGGGGCTCACAGCGCGGGGAGGGGTCGAGGTCGCCGGCCGGAATCGGTGCGGCGGCGGACGAACGGCCTCGGGGACGGGTCGCGGGAGCCGGCGTGGTGCTTCCCCACAGCGACGGCGACGACGAGCGCGGGCGACAGCGACGACGGGCGCGGGCGACGATGACGGCGTCGGCGGGGGCAGCGGGCGGCTTCGGGGCAGCCTGGCGGCGACGGGGCAGGGGCGACGACGGGGGCGCGCGGACGGTGTCGGGGCGGTGCGCGGACTGCGTCTGGGCGACGGGCGGCGTCGGGGCAGAGGACGGCGTCGCTCTGGGCAGCCTGGCGGCGTCGATGAGCTCGGCGTCGTCGGGCGGGCCGGGGGGCAACTGACGATGAGTTTGTCAAATTTTCCTAAGTGCTACTTATATACCCAGGCCTTTGGTCCCGGTTCGTGGCACAAACCGGGACCAATGCCCCCTTTAGTCCCGGTTGGTGCCACCAACCGGGACCAAAGGCCTCTTTTCAGCAGCCCAAAGGGCGGGAAGCGGCGTCCTTTGGTCCCGGTTGGTGCCACCAACCGGGACTAAATGGGGCATTGGTCCCGGTTTGTGCCAAGAACCGGGACCAATGCCACCCTTTGGTCCCGGTTCGTCCCACCAACCGGGACCAATGGCCTTATGCTGCCCCGCGCCCAAAATTTTAGTCCCACCTCGCTAGTGGTTTATAAGCGCTGTTGCGCCCACCCTCTCGAGCTCCTCTATACTGCAGGCTTTCAGGCCTAATCTGTCACCGCAATGCCTGTGGGCCTACTGGGCTTGCTGCGGGCCTGAATCCTGGCCCATGGTTGGGTTTCTAGTCGTATTCAGGCCGTGGTGGCCCAGTAGGTGGCATTTTTTTTCTTTTTTACTATTTATTTTGTCATTTCTACTTAGAACTAAATACTTATAGTTTTGTAGTGATTTCTTTTTTATTTTAGGTCACAAAAATTATAAACTTTCTGTTAGTGCCATTAGTTTTAAAATTTGAATAGTTTAAATTTGAATTTTTTAAAATTTGTGTGAATCACTAGTTTATGAATAACTTTACTATAAAAATTGATTTTTGAGTCATTCTTTTTCCTGCTATTTAATATTACTGTGTTTTATCATTATACTCAATTTGGTAATTTTAGTTAGTCACAACAAATATTATAGGCATTTTTTTCTTTTTTTCTATTTATTTTTCCTTTTCTACTTAGAACTAAATACTTATAGTTTTTTAGTGATTTCTTTTTTCTTTTAGGTCACAAAAATTATAAAGTTTCTGTTAGTGCCATTAGTTTTAAAATTTGAATAGTTTAATTTTGAATTTTTTAAAATTTGTGTGAATCACAAGTTTGTGATTAACTTTACTAAAAAAATGAACATAGATGCACCTATAGAGAAAATTAAACTTAAATTCATAATCAATTTCTATGAATTTTAGAGAAATTCATTATGAATTTAGGTCAAATTTCCTGTATAGGGGCATCTATTTTCACTTTGAGAGGAGCTCAACAACGCAGAGAGGGACGGGCTTATAAACCGGTGTGGGCGCCCTTCGGTTGGCGAGGTGGGACTAAACTCTGGGTGCAATGAGGGCCAACCCTTTAGTCTCGGTTTGTGGCACAAACCGGGACTAATGGTCATGGGCCAGGGGCAAGCCCTATTTTTTCCAGTTTTTTTGTTTTGTTTTCTTCATTATTTATTTTCTTCTGTTTTTTACTTTATTTTTTAATTCTTTTTGCTTTTGGTTTTAGAAAAATTATAAACTTTCTGTTAGTGCCATTAGTTTTCAAATTTGAAAACACTTTTTTAGTTTTTTTGTTTTCTTTGTTGCTTTATTTATTTTATTTTGTTTCTACTTACAACAAAATACTTATTGTTGCTATTTTTATTTTTTCCTAGTTTTTTTGTTTTGTTTTTTGTATTATTTATTTTCTTTTGTTTTTTGCTTTATTTTTTAATTCTTTTTGCTTTTAGGTCAGCAAAATAATAAACTTTATGTTAGTGCCATTAGTTTTAGAAAAATTATAAACTTTCTGTTAGTGCCATTAGTTTTCAAATTTGAATAGTTAAAATTTGAATTCTTTGAAATTTGTGTGAATCACAAGTTTGTGATTAACTTTACTAAAAAAATGAACATAGATGCACCTATAGAGAAAATTTGACCTAAATTCATAGTTTTCAAATGAACTCTAAAAAAAGTTGGCATAGCATACTCGTTTGTTACAAATTTGGCATGGTATCATCATAATAGTTGCGGGAGAAAGTCTTCACTTTTTCTTCGCTTGTGTCATTTGCTTATTGCGCCGTAACCATGGATAATATTCATCGTTTATTAAGATGCTTGGGTCAGCCTTGACATTGAAAGTAGGAATTTCATGAAACTTTTCATAATCTTCACACATGTCTGTCTTGCCCTCCACTCCCAGGATGTCCCTTTTTCCTGAAAGAACTATGTGGCGCTTTGGCTCATCGTATGATGTATTCGTTTCCTTATCTTTTCTTTTTCTCGGTCTGGTAGACATGTCCTTCACATAGATAACTTGTGCCACATCATTGGCTAGGACGAACGGTTCGTCAGTGTACCCAAGATTTTTCAGATTTTAATTTAATACTTTGAAAAATTAAAGCATGATTCCCCATAGAGATATGTACATAAAGGGGATCTTTGGATAATAATGCTGTTCGGACCTAAAGTTTCCACTGTTGTCATTCCGTACTGTGGGTCTACATGTACCCCGCCTCCTGACAGATTGACCCATTTGCACTTAAACAAAGGGACCTTAAAATCTTGTCCGTAGTCAAGTTCCCATATGTCCACTATGTAACCATAATATGCGTCCTTTCCCTTCTCGGTTGTTGCATCAAAGCGGACACCGTTGTTTTGGTTGGTGCTCTTTTGATCTTGGTCAATCGTGTAAAATGTATTTCCATTTATCTCGTATCCTTTGTAAATCAATACAGTCAAAGATGGTCCCCTGGACAACAAGTACAACTCATCACAAACAGTGTTGTCACCTCTGAGACGTGCTTCCAACCAACTGCTAAAAGTCCTAATGTGTTCACATGTAATCCAGTCGTCGCACTGCTCCGGGTGTTTGGAGCGCAGACTGTTCTTGTGTTCATCGACATACGGGGTCACCAAGGTAGAGTTCTGTAGAACTGTGTAGTGTGCTTGAGACCAAGAATATCCGTCCCTGCATATTATTGAGTCACTTCCAAGAGTGCATTTTCCAGTCAGTCTCCCCTCATACCGCGATTTAGGGAGACCTATCTTCTTAAGGCCAGGAATGAAGTCAACACAAAACCCGATGACATCCTCTGTTTGATGGCCCATGGAGATGCTTCCTTCTGGCCTAGCGCGGTTACGAACATATTTCCTTAGGACTCCCATGAACCTCTCAAAGGGGAACATATTGTGTAGAAATACGGGCCCCAGAATGACAATCTCGTCGACTAGATGAACTAGGACATGCGTCATGATATTGAAGAAGGATGGTGGGAACACCAGCTCGAAACAGACAAGACTCCTTAGCCTTGGTACGATTTCTGGATCAATCACCTTCTGAGAGATTGCATTGAGGAATGCACATAGCTTCACAATGGCTAATCGGACATTTTCCGGTAGAAGCCCCCTCAATGCAACCGGAAGCAGTTGCGTCATAATCACGTGGCAGTCATGAGACTTTAGGGTCTTGAACTTTTTCTCTGGCATATTTATTATTCCCTTTATATTCGACGAGAAGCCAGTCGGGACCTTCATACCGAGCAGGCATTCAAAGAAGATTTCTTTCTCTCCTTTCGTAAGAGCGTAGCTGGCAGGACCTTCATACTGCTTCGGAGGCATGCCGTCTTTTTCGTGCAAACGTTGCAGGTCCTCCCGTGCCTCAGGTGTATCTTTTGTCTTTCCATACACGCCCAAGAAGCCTAGCAGGTTCACGCAAAGGTTCTTCGTCACGTGCATCATGTCGATTGAAGAGCGGACCCCTAGGTCTTTCCAGTAGGGTAGGTCCCAAAATATATATTTCTTCTTCCACATGGGTGCGTGTCCCTCAGCGTCATTCGGAACAGCTAGTGCGCCGGGACCCTTTCCAAAGATTACGCGTAAATCATTGACCATAGAAAGTACGTGATCACCGGTACGCATGGCGGGCTTCTTCCGGTGATCTGCCTCGCCTTTGAAATGCTTGCCTTTCTTTCGACATTGATGGTTGGTCGGAAGAAATCGACGATGGCCCAGGTACACATTCTTCCTGCATTTGTCCAGGTATATACTTTCAGTGTCATCTAAACAGTGTGTGCATGCGTGGTATCCTTTGTTTGTCTGTCCTGAAAGGTTACTGAGAGCGGGCCAATCGTTGATGGTCACGAACAGCAACGCCTTTAGGTTAAATTCCTCTTGTCTATGCTCATCCCACGTACGTACACCGTTTCCATTCCGCAGCTGTAAAATTTCTTCAACTAATGGCCTTAGGTACACATCAATGTCGTTGCCGGGTTTCTTAGGGCCTTGGATGAGAACTGGCATCATAATGAACTTCCTCTTCATGCACATCCAAGGAGGAAGGTTATACATACATAGAGTCACAGGCCAGGTGCTGTGATTGCTGCTCTGCTCCCCGAAAGGCTTAATGCCATCCGTGCTTAAAGCAAACCATACGTTCCTTGGGTCCTTTGCAAACTCATCCCAGTACTTTCTCTCGATTTTTCTCCACTGCGACCCGTTAGCGGGTGCTCTCAACTTCCCGTCTTTCTTACGGTCCTCACTGTGCCATCGCATCGACTTGGCATGCTTTCCTTTTCTAAACAGATGTTTCAACCGTGGTATTATAGGAGCATACCACATCACCTTCGCAGGAACCCTCTTCCTGTGGGGCTCATCGTGAACATCACCAGGGTCATCTCGTCTGATCTTATACCGCAATGCACCGCATAGCGGGCATGTGTTCAGATCCTTGTATGCACCGCGGTATAGGATGCAGTCATTAGGGCATGCATGTATCTTCTCCACCTCCAATCCTAGAGGGCATACGACCTTCTTTGCTGCGTATGTACTATCGGGCAATTCGTTATCCTTTGGAAGCTTCTTCTTCAATATTTTCAGTAGCTTCTCAAATCCTTTGTCAGGCACAACATTCTCTGCCTTCCACTGCAGCAATTCCAGTACGGTACCGAGCTTTGTGTTGCCATCTTCGCAATTGGGGTACAACCCTTTTTGTGATCCTCTAACATGCGATCGAACTTCAGCTTCTCCTTGACTTTCGCATTGCGTCCTTGCATCGACAATGACCCGGCGGAGATCATCATCATCGGGCACATCGTCTGGTTCCTCTTGATCTTCAGCAGCTTCACCCATTGCAGCATCATTGGGCACATCGTCTGGTTCCTCTTGATCTTCACCAGCTCCCCCCGTTGCAGCATCACGGTATTCAGGGGGCACCTAGTTGTCATCGTACTCTTCTTCTTCGTCGTCTTCCATCATAACCCCTATTTCTCCGTGCCTCGTCCAAACATTATAGTGTGGCATGAAACCCTTGTAAAGCAGGTGGGTGTGAAGGATTTTCCGATTAGAGTAAGACATCGTATTCCCACATTTAGTGCATGGACAACACATAAAACCATTATGCTTTTTTGCCTCAGCCGCATCGAGAAACTCATGCACGCCCTTAATGTACTCGGAGGTGTGTCTGTCACCGTACATCCATTGCCGGTTCATATGCGTGCATTATATATAATTAAGTGTCCAAATTAATAGAAGTTCATCATCACATTAAAACCAAAGTACATACATAGTTCTCATCTAACAACATATAGCTCTCCAGAGCATCTAATTAATTAAACCATACATTGAAACTATGTAAAACATTTAAATGAGAAAACAAAGGCGATCATAATCGCAACCAAGGTAACAATTGATCCAACGGCATAATGATACCAAGCCTCGGTATGAATGACATATTTTCTAATCTTTCTAATCTTCAAGCGCATTGCATCCATCTTGATCTTGTGATCATCGACGACATCCACAACATGCAACTCCAATATCATCTTCTCCTCCTCAATTTTTTTATTTTTTCCTTCAAGAAATGGTTTTCTTCTTCAACTAAATTTAACCTCTCGACAATAGGGTCGGTTGGAATTTCCGGTTCACATACATCCTAGATAAATAAAATCTATGTCACGTTGGTCGGCATAATTTTCATAAACAATAAATGAACCAATAGTTATAAAGATAATATATATATACCACATCCGAATCATAGACAGGACGAGGGCCGACGGGGGCGGATACCAAAATCATCGCACTATATAATGTTGGGGAACGTTGCAGAAAATTAAAATTTTTCCTACGGTTTCACCAAGATCCATCTTTGAGTTCATCTAGCAACGAGTATTCAGATTAGATAGCATCTACATACCACTTTGTAGATCGCAACGGAAGCGTTCGAGTGAACGTGGATGAGGTAGTCGTACTTGCCGTGATCCAATTCACCGATGATCTAGTACCGAACGGACGGCACCTCCGCGTTCAACACACGTACGGGACGGGAGACGTCTCCTCCTTATTGATCCAGCAAGGGGGAAGGAGAGGTTGAGGAAGATCCAGCACGACGGTGTGGTGGTGGATGCAGCAGAACTCCGGCAGGGCTTCGCTAAGCAACTACGGGAGGAGGAGGAGGTGTTGCAGGGAGGAGGGAGGAGCCAGGGCATTGGGGTGCGCAGCCCCCTTCCCCTGCCCCCTTTATATAGATGCATTAGAGGGGGGGAGGGCGCAGCCTTGCCCCTTCCTCCAAGGAAGGGGTGCGGCCAAGAGGGGGGGAGGAGTCCATCCTCCCCAAGGCACCTCGGAGGTGCCTTCCCCTCTTTGGACTCTCCCTCTCCAAGCCTCCTTGGCGCATGGGCCCTTGGGGCTGGTTCCCCTTGGCCCAAGCAGGCCAAGGCGCAACCCCTAAGGCCCATGTGGCCCACCAAGGCAGGTGGCCCCACCTGGTGGACCCCCGGGACCCCTCCGGTGGTCCCGGTACAATACCGATAACACCGAAACTTGTCCCGATGGCCAAAACAACACTTCCTATATATAATTCTTTACCTCCGGACCATTCCGGAACTCCTCGTGACGTCCAGGATCTCATCCGGGACTCCGAACAACATTCGGGTTACTGCACATACATATCTTCACAACCCTAGCGTCACCGAACCTTAAGTGTGTAGACCCTACGGGTTCGGGAGACATGCAGACATGACCGAGACGGCTCTCGGGCAATAACCAACAGCGGGATCTGGATACCCATGTTGGCTCCCACATGCTCCACGATGATCTCATCGGATGAACCACGATGTCAAGGATTCAATTAATCCCGTATACGATTCCCTTTGTCAATCGGTATTTTACTTGCCCGAGATTCGATCGTCGGTATCCCAATACCTCGTTCAATCTCGTTATCGGCAAGTCACTTTTCTCGTTCCGTAGTGCATGATCCCGTGATCAAACACTTTGATCACCTTGAGCTCATTGTGATGATGCATTACCGAGAGGGCCCGGTGATACCTCTCCGTCAAGCGGAGTGACAAATCCCAGTCTCGATCCATGTCAACCCAACAGACACTTTCAGAGATACCCGTAGCATACCTTTATAGTCACCCAGTTACGTTGTGACGTTTGGCACACCCAAAGCACTCCTACGGTATCCGGGAGTTACACGATCTCATGGTCTAAGGAAAGGATACTTGACATTGGATAACTCTAGCAAACGAACTATGCGATCTTATGCTATGTTTAGGATTGGGTCTTGTCCATCACATCATTCTCCTAATGATGTGATCCCGTTATCGATGACATCTAATGTCCATAGTCAGGAAACCATGACTATCTGTCGATCAACAAGCTAGTCAACTAGAGGCTCACTAGGGACATGTTTGTTGTCTGTTATTCACACATGTAATACGATTTTCGGATAACACAATTATAGCACGAATAAAGACAATTATCATGAATAAGGAAATATAATAATAATGCTTTTATTATTGCCTCTAGGGCATATTTCCAACAGTCTCCCACAAAAGTGAATGCGGCAGTCTCTAAAGCATAGCCCCAAAAAGATAGCGGTAAGTCGGTAAGAGACATCATAGATCGCACCATATCTAATAGAGTGCGATTACGACGTTCGGACACACCATTACGCTGAGGTGTTCCAGGCGGCGTGAGTTGTGAAACTATTCCACATTTTCTTAAGTGTGTGCCAAATTCATGACTCAAGTATTCTCCTCCACGATCTGATCGTAGAAACTTGATCTTTTTATCACGTTGATTTTCAACCTCACTCTGAAATTCCTTGAACTTTTCAAAGGTTTCAGACTTGTGTTTCATTAAGTAGATATACCCATATCTACTCAAGTCATCAGTGAGGGTGAGAACATAACGATAGCCACCGCGAGCCTCAACACTCATTGGACCGCACACATCGGTATGTATGATTTCCAATAAGTTGGTTGCTCGCTCCATTGTTCCTGAGAACGGAGTCTTGGTCATTTTACCCATGAGGCATGGTTCGCACGTGTCAAATGATTCATAATCAAGAGACTCTAAAAGTCCATCTGCATGGAGCTTCTTCATGCGTTTGACACCTATGTGACCAAGGCGGCAGTGCCACAAATATGTGGGACTATTGTTATCAACTTTAACTCTTTTGGTACTCACACTATGAATATGTGTATCATCACGTACGAGATTCATTAAGAATAAACCATTAACCATCGGAGCATGACCATAAAACATATCTCTCATATAAATGGAACAACCATTATTCTCTGATTTAAATGAGTAGCCATCTCGAATTAAGCGAGATCCAGATACAATGTTCATGCTCAAACTTGGCACTAAATAACAATTATTGAGGTTTAAAACTAATCCCGTAGGTAAATGTAGAGGCAGCGTGCCGACGGCGATCACATCGACCTTGGAACCATTCCCGACGCGCATCGTCACCTCATCCTTCGCCAGTCTCCGTTTATTCCGCAGCTCCTGCTTTGAGTTACAAATGTGAGCAACTGCACCGGTATCAAATACCCAAGAGCTACTACGAGTACTGGTAAGGTACACATCAATTACATGTATATCACATATACCCTTGGTTTTGCCGGCCTTCTTGTCCGCTAAGTATTTGGGGCAGTTCCGCTTCCAGTGACCACTTCCCTTGCAATAAAAGCACTCAGTTTCGGGCTTGGGTCCATTCTTTGGCTTCTTCCCAGCAACTTGCTTACCGGGCGCGGCAACTTCCTTGCCGTCCTTCTTGAAGTTCTTTTTACCCTTGCCCTTCTTGAACTTAGTGGTTTTATTCACCATCAACACTTGATGTTCTTTCTTGATTTCTACCTCTGCTGATTTGAGCATAGCATATACCTCAGGAATGGTCTTTACCATCCCCTGCATATTTTAGTTCATCACAAAGCTCTTGTAGCTAGGTGGAAGCGACTGGAGGATTCTGTCAATGACCGCCTCATCCGGGAGATTAACTTCCAGTTGAGTCAAGCGGTTGTGCAACCCAGACATTTTGAGTATGTGCTCACTGACAGAGCCATTTTCCTCCATCTTACAGCTAAAGAATTTGTCGGAGACTTCATATCTCTCGACCCGGGCATGAGCTTGGAAAACCATTTTCAGCTCTTCGAACATCTCATATGCTCCATGTCTCTCAAAACGCTTTTGGAGCCCCGGTTCTAAGCTGTAAAGCATGCCGCACTGAACGAGGGAGTAATCATCGCAGCGTGACTGCCAAGCGTTCATAACGTCTTGTTCTGCAGGGAGAATAGGTGCGTCACCCAGCGGTGCTCTTAGGACATAATCTTTCTTGGCAGCTATGAGGATAATCCTCAGGTTCCGGACCCAGTCCGTATAGTTGCTACCATCGTCTTTCAGCTTGGTTTTCTCTAGGAACGCGTTGAAATTGAGGACTACGTTGGCTATTTGATCTACAAGACATATTGTAAATATTTAGACTAAGTTCATGATAATGAAGTTCATTTAATCAAATTATTTAATGAACTCCCACTTAGATAGACATCCCTCTACTAGTCATCTAAGTATTACATGATCCGAGTCAACTAGGCCGTGTCCGATCATCACGTGAGACGGACTAGTCAACATCGGTGAACATCTTCATGTTGATCGTATCTTCTATACGACTCATGCTCGACCTTTCGGTCTTCTGTGTTCCGAGGCCATGTCTGTACATGCTAGGCTCGTCAAGTCAACCTAAGTGTTTTGCGTGTGTAAATCTGGCTTACACCCGTTGTATGCGAACGTAAGGACCTATCACACCCGATCATCACGTGGTGCTTCGGAACGACGAACCTTAGCAACGGTGCACAGTTAGGGTGAACACTTTCTTGAAATTATTATGAGGGATCATCTTATTTACTACCGTCGTTCTAAGTAAACAAGATGCAAAACATGATAAACATCACATGCAATCAAATAATAAACGTGACATGATATGGCCAATATCACATAGCTCCTTCGATCTCCATCTTGGGGCTCCATGATCATCTTGTCACCGGCTTGACACCATGATCTTCATCATCATGATCTTCATCATCGTGTCTCCATGAAGTTGCTCGCCAACTATTACTTCTACTACTATGGCTAACGCGTTTAGCAATAAAGTAAAGTAATTTACATGGCGATTCTCAATGACACGCAGGTCATACAAAAATAAAGACAACTCCTATGGCTCCTGCCGGTTGTCATACTCATCGACATGCAAGTCGTGATTCCTATTACAATAGCATGAACATCTCATACATCACATATAGACCATTCATCATACATCACAACTTTGGCCATATCATATCACAAAGCACTTGCTGCAAAAACAAGTTAGACGTCCTCTAATTGCTGTTGCAAGTTTTACGTGGCTGAATTAGGGTTCTAGCAAGAACGTTTTCTTACCTACGTAAAAAGCCACAACGTGATTTGTCAACTTCTATTTACCCTTCATAAGGACCCTTTTCATCGAATCCGCTCCAACTAAAGTAGGAGAGACAGACACCCGCCAGCCACCTTATGCAACTAGTGCATGTTAGTCGGTGGAACCGGTCTCACGTAAGCGTACGTGTAAGGTTGGTCCGGGACACTTCATCCCACAATACCGCTGAAGCAAGATAAGACTAGTAGCGGCAAGAAGAGTTGACAACATCTACGCCCACAACAAATTGTGTTCTACTCGCGCAAGAAGAACTACGCATAGACCTAGCTCATGATGCCACTGTTGGGGAACGTTGCAAAAAATTAAATTTTTTCCTACGGTTTCACCAAGATCCATCTATGAGTTCATCTAGCAACGAGTATTCAGATTAGATAGCATCTACATACCACTTTGTAGATCGCAACGGAAGCGTTCGAGTGAACGTGGATGAGGTAGTCGTACTTGCCGTGATCCAATTCACCGATGATCTAGTACCGAACGGACGGCACCTCCGCGTTCAACACACGTACGGGACGGGAGACGTCTCCTCCTTATTGATCCAGCAAGGGGGAAGGAGAGGTTGAGGAAGATCCAGCACGACGGTGTGGTGGTGGATGCAGCAGAACTCCGGCAGGGCTTCGCTAAGCAACTACGGGAGGAGGAGGAGGTGTTGCAGGGAGGAGGGAGGAGCCAGGGCATTGGGGTGCGCAGCCCCCTTCCCCTGCCCCCTTTATATGGATGCATTAGAGGGGGGAGGGCGCAGCCTTGCCCCTTCCTCCAAGGAAGGGGTGCGGCCAAGAGGGGGGGAGGAGTCCATCCTCCCCAAGGCACCTCGGAGGTGCCTTCCCCTCTTTGGACTCTCCCTCTCCAAGCCTCCTTGGCGCATGGGCCCTTGGGGCTGGTTCCCCTTGGCCCAAGCAGGCCAAGGCGCAACCCCTAAGGCCCATGTGGCCCACCAAGGCAGGTGGCCCCACCTGGTGGACCCCCGGGACCCCTCCGGTGGTCCCGGTACAATACCGATAACACCGAAACTTGTCCCGATGGCCAAAACAGCACTTCCTATATATAATTCTTTACCTCCGGACCATTCCGGAACTCCTCGTGACGTCCAGGATCTCATCCGGGACTCCGAACAACATTTGGGTTACTGCACATACATATCTTCACAACCCTAGCGTCACCGAACCTTAAGTGTGTAGACCCTACGGGTTCGGGAGACATGCAGACATGACCGAGACGGCTCTCGGGCAATAACCAACAGCGTGATCTAGATACCCATGTTGGCTCCCACATGCTCCACGATGATCTCATCGGATGAACCACGATGTCAAGGATTCAATTAATCCCGTATACGATTCCCTTTGTCAATCGGTATTTTACTTGCCCGAGATTCGATCGTCGGTATCCCAATACCTTGTTCAATCTCGTTATCGGCAAGTCACTTTTCTCGTTCCGTAGTGCATGATCCCGTGATCAAACACTTTGATCACCTTGATCTCATTGTGATGATGCATTACCGAGAGGGCCCGGTGATACCTCTCCGTCAAGCGGAGTGACAAATCCCAGTCTCGATCCATGTCAACCCAACAGACACTTTCAGAGATACCCGTAGCATACCTTTATAGTCACCCAGTTACGTTGTGACGTTTGGCACACCCAAAGCACTCCTACGGTATCTGGGAGTTACACGATCTCATGGTCTAAGGAAAGGATACTTGACATTGGATAACTCTAGCAAACGAACTATGCGATCTTATGCTATGTTTAGGATTGGGTCTTGTCCATCACATCATTCTCCTAATGATGTGATCCCGTTATCGATGACATCTAATGTCCATAGTCAGGAAACCATGACTATCTGTCGATCAACAAGCTAGTCAACTAGAGGCTCACTAGGGACATGTTTGTTGTCTGTTATTCACACATGTATTACGATTTCCGGATAACACAATTATAGCACGAATAAAGACAATTATCATGAATAAGGAAATATAATAATAATGCTTTTATTATTGCCTCTAGGGCATATTTCCAACATATAAGATGCAATAATAAAAGTAAGAAAATAATACAAGTATCTATGTAAACATACAAGTAAGAATATCTTTTTCCTTTCAGAAAGAAGATAAGAACAAGAGGCTCACCACGGTGGTGCCGGCGATGAGCTCGACGCGGGTGATCGACGATGATGAAGACAGGGACTGGGCGTGACGGACCGCTAAACCTAGACAAATATTGAGGAAAATGGAGCTTGGAGGTCGAGCTTGGAGAGGAGAAAGCTTAAGTAGTGTGGCTCGGGCATTCGAACACCTTGTGTGCATAGGAGGTGAGCTAGAGCACCACCAAGCCCTCTCCCCCTCGGCTAGAAAAAACAGAGCAGTGTGCTCTGCTCTGGCGCGAGGGGGGTATATATAAGCACCACCACTGGTCCCGGTTGGTGGCACGAACCGGGACTAAAGGGGAGCCTTTGGTCCCGGTTCATGCCACCAACCGCGACCAATGGTGGTGGGCCAGGAGCGAGGCCCATTGGTCTCGGTTCGTCCCACCAACCGGGACCAAAGGTCCAGACTAACCGGGACCAATGGCCCACGTGGCTCGGCCGGCCCCCTGGGCTCACGAACTGGGTCCAATGCCCCCATTGGTCCCGGTTCTAGGCTGAACCGGGACTAATGGGCTGACCCAGCCTGGACCTTTGCGCCCTTTTCTACTAGTGTCCTTCAATCTGCGACATATTGCGTCCTTTCTCGACCTCCATAGTGTACGGCCCCCAGGAGCCTCAAATGTCACAGTGTCTCCTGTCAGCTTGTTGAATTTCAACCTCACATTGCATGGGACGATCTGTGTAAAAAAAAAAGTAAAATGACACAATGCAATAATGCCAACACTAAAAATAAAATAGTTGTTACATTTCATCTAATTTCTTATCGCCGCATGAAGAAAACTCGGCTAGAAGTAGATGCCGAACAACTTGCCAGTTGCAAGGCTGTTGGCGCACCTTGAGTTGCACAGTCGACATAGTGGTGGTGGTGGCACCATTTTCCTAAAGCAATATGAGCAAAGGATTAACGATCCACTTCACAGGAAAGAAAAACAATAGCATGTGATATTTTTGGTTCTTCCGCGAGAAGTAATTTGATGGACAATTATAATCCTAAGATCTAGTAACATATTAGATGACAAGGTACCACCTACCAAATCATTTCGGTGGCACCTATTACCGAAAAAACTTTTCACAAATATCTACCAAATAAGGGTACCACCTACCAAGACATTTCATCTAATTTGGCACCTACATTTTGCCAAAAAGTAACTTATTACAAAAAAACAAAAGCATCTACCTATCCATGTACAGAAAAAATAAGAATAAAATGGTGCATACTAAATCAACTAGCCTACTAAATCCACTAGCATACTAAATCAACTAAATCAAAATGTTCTAAATCAACTAAATCAACTAGCCTACTAAATCTACTAAATCAACTACCCTACTAAATCAACTAAATCATATCAACTAAATCAAAATGTTGCATATGAACTAGCCTACTAAATCAAAATGTAGCAGGGGGGCGACTCGAGGAGGGAGAAGAGAGTAGGACGGAGGAGGAAGGCGGAGAGAGGAGGGGCCGGCCGACGGCGAGTCGAGGGAGGACGGAGGAGGAGGGCGGTACCGAGTCTAGCGAGGAGGAGGAGTTGACGGCGGCACAGAGGGAAGAGGGGTAGGCGACGGCGGCTGGAGGGGGCGACGACGGCCGGCAGGGGAGGACCGGCGCGGCGGGGGGGGGGGTGGGGTTGAAGGGGAGTGAGTGTGAGTGTGAGTGTGGATCGGATAGAGGAGAGCGTGGGGGTGGGAGATAGCTAGTTTTAGCAGTAGCACTCCAAAGGCAAATGCGCTACTGCTAAACTACCTAGCAGTAGTGCGGCCAGAATTAACGCGCTGCTGCTAGAACTAGCTTCGCGGCGGGGTCGTGGAAATTATAGCAGTAGCGCAGCTTAGAGGAGGCGCGCTACTGCTACGCTTATTTCAGCAGCGTCTACTGCCGGAGCGCGCTACTGCTACATTGCAGCAGCGCCTTAATTTAAAACTCGCTGCTGGTAAGATCCTGTGTATAAACTTTTCCCTAGTAGTGATCAATTGCCGTTATGATCACCCTGTTACGGTTGACATTATAACAACCCCGAAGTGCATCGTCCAATATGAAGTGACTTTATAATCTCATGGTCTAAGAAATTTTGTATACGTTAACTTCCGTGTTATGGACTATAAATTTGTGATGAAATCATCTCCTAGTATAACATACAACTTGGATCAATTAAACACGAGTGTTCTTCTAACATCGTGCCCTCAATGTTGCCGACATGATCGTTACACTTAACTATGCTCATGACTAGGAAAACATAACCATCATGCAACACTTGAGCTAGTCCTAGAGACAAGACTAGGAATATGTATCTACCATTTATAACTCTACATGTGCATATGACTTTTCCTCTAAGCCTCTTGGTTTTTGCAAACTCAAGAGCCACAATACTTATATCATAGAATGTAAACATTAATCATAAACTTGAAAATGAATAACACTTTTATTATTGCATCTAGTGCATATTCCAACACTTAGTTATCTTATTTTGATGAACTTGTCCATCCTCCCCTTTATGTTACATCGAGTATAATGAGGCCCTACATAAGGAATGTCTGCCCATGACCCATCCCCAAACTTAATTTCCAAAATATCCATGGTATTGGGAGGGTGTCAAGGGTGTCATCACATATCTCCTAAATTAAACTCTCTTTCCCCCTAATTCACCCCTTCTTTTTTATATCAAATACATAAATTTAAGCTTTTGTTTCCAAATTATTATTTAAAATATCTAGTGACCATTTCTTCGAGCAGCTTGCGTACATTGCTGGCCGGAGCATGTGGGATTAGAGGGGGAGCACATGTGAGGCAGAGAGGTGCCATGGCTCGATTCTCAGTTCCGTCTACGCTCAAGGCAGTAAGCTCGACTGTGGAGACAATGGCGACTGGTGCGACGTGAACGCGGGAGGCGGCTAGAAGCCTCAGGGGAGGTTGGAGGCTCTGGAGGTGGCAGTGTCCAGTGCCCCGACGTCACCCATGAGCCCTAGCTTAGTGGCGGGAGGTGACAACAGTAGGATGAGGCTCAGAAGGTGGTGATAGGGGCTGGGTGGTGGGGTGGGGGAGTGGGGGCGGTTGAAGCGAGATAAGGCTCTAGAGGTGGAGATGGGTGCCATGGTAAGAATTTCTTTTTGGAATATTCAAGCCACCAAGATACTTTGAATGACGAACCAATTTTTTAGTGAGAGAAATTTCTAATCTATTCATCAATCATGGCAGTATAGAGAACACCAGAGGTAATGAAAATTACAACTAGGTCCATGAACCACCCAACAATGACTACAAGCACTGGAGCGAGCCGAAGGTGCGCCTCCATCATCGCCCCTCCCTCACCGGAGTCGGGCAAACCTTATTGTAGTAGATAGTCGGGACGCCGTCGTGTTAAGGTCCCAAAGAACCAACACACCAAAGCAACAACTATCGCCGATGAAAAGAGTTGTAGATTGGAAAGATAAGACCTGTAACCAAATGAACGAAGACAAACAAAACTGGATCGAAATAGATCCATTGAAGACCAGCACCGACCGAATCCCGTGAGATCCGGCAAAGATACACCTCCACACATCCTCCGATGACGTTGTCCGCACCACCGGGATGATGATAGGACGTGGGAGACGTTATTGCAACTAAGGGACATCGTCACGACTACATAGCCCCAACCAAGACGCGGAACCTAACAAAAACGAGAACGTGATCCCTCCCACCGGTGGGAGGCCGAGATCCTCCACACCTCCACGGCCCAAAGGCCATTGGAGGTGGGGCAGATCGGCGGCAGCACCGGTTTGTGAAAAAATATTTTGAACTCAACTATATAGTCTTCAACTTTGTGCATATAAAGAGTTAATGCTATTTACCATCATAAGATGTTTCTTTCGACACAACTGACCAGATTTACGAAATTTTGCGGCAAGTTACCCTATTTTGACATAACCATGACACCATTTGTCAGTTTTCATATTTTTGTGCCACTAGTCATCAATTTTAGTTTTTTGTGTGATTCTAATTAGCAGTTTTTCGACAATAATGTACAAGGAGCCCTGTTTGGAATGCATAAATTTGAAATAATTTCCACAAGAGTTAGACGACCTTGCTTTATTTTAAGACTTCAGTTGCCCAGGTTTGGAAAAAATAAATGAAAGCGGCCTTAGGCCTTGGGCCTTCAATGGGCTACGTCGGTAGAGAGTGATCCCGCTGCTCCTCCGACCGAGCCCCGGCCTTCGCGGCCCTCACTCGCTAGGGCTTCCGTCGGCGGTTCCTTGGCGGCTCCGTTTCCTCCTCCCACCCACTCGGCCGCTCCCTATATAAGCGCACCCACGTCCGCGGCGCTCCCATTCTCACCACTCCACCACCACCATCCGGCGAGAGAGGAGAGGAAAGGCGAGAGCGAGCAGCCTCCAACCGGCGGCAAGGATGCAGATCTTCGTGAGGACGCTGACGGGGAAGACCATCACGGTGGAGGTGGAGAGCGGCGGCGCCGTCGACAGCCTCAAGGCCAAGATCCACGACAAGGAAGGTACGTACGCCCCTCCGCCTCCGGCCGCCTTCACCGGCGCCGGTCGCGCCTTCCTCGCATCCGCGCTGCGCCGTTGCTCGAATGCCCGCCTTGCTGCGCCTTCTTGCTTGATTTTACCACACGCGCCACCTCGATCTGCATACGGTTTGATTCGCGCGCTAGGCAACTGCGGCGCGAAAAAGCGGCCAATTTTATCCTCAATCCGTGGGCGCCTTGTGGCGCCAGGCTAACCGTGGACGCCGTGTTGGCTTCGATGATCGCAGGTATCCTGCCGGACCAGCAGCGCCTCATCTTCGCGGGGAAGCAGCTTGGCGACGGCCGCACCCTGGCCGACTACAACGTCCACAAGGAGTCCACGCTTCACCTCGTGCTGGGCCTCGCCGGCGGGGACAAGGGCTCCTGCTACCCGCCCAAGATGGAGCCTAACCTGCTCGCGCTCGCGCTCAAGTACAGGCAGCACAGGCTTGTGTGCCGCAAGTATGTGCTATTCCTTGAACTATTTTGTTCACTATCCATCGATCTGCCACTGTTAGATGCATGTCTGTGTCTGGTTGCTGCTTATGCACGATAGAAGCTTGTGAATTGAGATGTTTCTATTGTGGTCTGGATGCTGCCTATGAATGATAGAAGCTTGTGAATTGCTATGTTTCTATTGCTGTCTGTTCAATGGGGATCGATGCATATGTAGATTATATCTTTGTGGTTTGGAACTAGCTAGGCTAGCTTATTGGCATGCTTTTTTATCAAGTACTAAGCTAGGTGTAGAGTAGATAGACTATTTCTTTCACGATTCATCGATATATGCTGATGTTACATGTATGTTTGTATCTGGATGTCTTATGCATGACAGAAGTTTGTGAAATGCAATGTTTCTGTTGTGGTCTGTTTGATGGGGATTGATGCACATGTAGGTCTCATATCTCTGTGTGGTTTGGACCGAGGGAACTACACTAGCTTATTATCTTACTTTTCATCAAGTATTAGTTGATTGAGGTGTAGACGGACTATTTCTTTCACGATTTCGTATGTCTTATGCATGATACTAGAAAGCTTGTGAATTGAAATGTTTCTTTGTGGTCGGTCTGACGGGGATTGATGCATATGTAGATCATATTGTGCGGTTTGGATCCAAGAATTAGCTTATTAACATACTCTTTATCAAGTACTAGTTGAGGTGTAGATGGACTATTTCTTTCATGATTCATCGATATATGCAGATATTCTGCTGTTACATGCATGCTTGTATATGGATGTCTATGCCTGTATACATTAGAATTAGATGGACTATTTTTTTTCAAGATTCATCAATATGCAGTTGTTTACATGTTTGTATCTGGATTTCTATGCATGACAGAAGTTTCTGAAATGCAATGTTTCTGTTGTGATCTGTTCGATGAGTATCGATGCATATGCATGTAGTTCATATCTCTGTGTGGTTCGGATCCAGGAACTAGCTTATTCACACACTTTTGATCTACTATTTCCTTTACGATTCTTCCATTTATGGTGCTTTCACATGCATGTATGTTTATATATGGATGTCTATGCATGATAGAAGCTTGGGAATTGTGATGTTTCTATTGTGGCCTGTTTGATGGGGATCGATACGTATGTAGATCATGTCTCTGTGTTATTTAATTTGGATCTAGGGAATTAATTTATTAGCATACTTTTCATCAAGTACTAGTTGAGGTGTAGATGGACTATTTCTTTCATGATTAATATGCAGTTGCTTACATGTTTGTATCTAGATGTCTATGCATGACACAAGCTTGTGAATTGAAATGTTTCTTTGTGGTCTGTTTGATGAAGATTGATGCCTATGTAGATCATATCTCTTGTGTGCTTTTGACCCACAGACAACTACTCCCTCCGTTCCGAATTACTCGTCGTAGAAATGGATGTATCTAGATACATCCATTTCTGCGACGAGTAAATTGGAATGGAGGGAGTAGGTAGGAGTAGTTTTTATCAAGTAGTAGAAGAGTATATCCTAACTTGTCCGTGATTTTGCGTTGCAGGTGCTATGCACGCCTCCCCCTCAGGTCTGCCAACTGCCGCAAGAAGAAGTGCGGCCACAGCAATGAGATCAGACCCAAGGAGAAGCTGCGCTACCACTAAAGCATTGGAAACTTGACCCTAAGAGACATGCCATAGCTGGATTAACTGGGAGTTCAAAGTTTGGTTCGAGTCTTAGCTAGTTTCTTGGATATGAAGTTTCATCCTAGTTAAATGCTGCTTCTGTAATCTAGAACCCTGAAAGATGCTGCTAGTACGTTTCTGTCCTGGCACTGTGCAATCTGCTCTTGCATGAATTAATGGTGAAATAAAGTATTCGAGATCTACTTGCATGAATGATCAAGTCAAGTAGTGCTCTTGCTCTCCTATATTTCTGTCATGCATGTACTATGGTTGAATCTAATTAATTACTGTACTTGTAAACACAGGCTTTCGTCGTCCAAATCAAAATGTGAGACTCTGTATTTGTTGCCACATCTGGAACATCTGATCAGAAACCATGTCCCGGCCTGAGAGAAGTTGAGAATTACTGTAGTAAACACCGAAACAGGACAGTTACAAGACCTACAAAGCCTGGACAGCTGAACCTGAATGTAAATTGGTCAAGGCCTGAACCTGAAACAAAGCGTGGACACCTGAACCTGAACCTGATTCAGAGGTCATGTTCAGCTTCAGTCATGTTCAGCACTTTTGATATGTGCACTTTGGATCCTTGGGCTTTGATTGAGGAGAGGTTGAAGAATCCGAAGGATTCCACACAGGCACTAGGCACTTTCTTCAGATAAAGGCCTAGTTGCAATGTGCAATCCGGATCTTCAATGGAAAACAAACAAACTTGCCAAACTTGTAGACAAAATCTTGCCAAAACGAACGACGTTCAGCTAGCAGGAGTCGAGGACACTGTCGAGGATTTTGCGGTTTCTGATCAGATCCGCGCACCAAAAATGGAAGGGTACCGGTTTCAGGAAGGATATGGTGGTGCAGTGCACTTGGAGTCGGAGTCCAACCCGGTCGAGGATGGCCTCTCTTTTGCTCAAAAAATAAACTACTTAGCATCTTTTTAAAGGGGAATTTGTTATTAAATCTGATAAATTGTGACAAAAATACTTAAATCTTAGGTAGTGTCAGCGAACACTTTTTTATACGATAAATAGTAATGTAACTTGCTTGCATTAAAAAAAAGGTACATATACTTATATTGTGTCTAGAGGTTCAGATTGACACTTATGCAAGGTTTGACTGTTCATATGTTTCTGTCATGTAGTACTATGGTTGAATCAAGTTTCTCGGGGCATCATTTGCTGGCAATTACTTGGAAACACAAGCTTTTGTCGTTCAAATCAAAATATCTGGCTCTGCATTTGCTGCTCCATCTGAAAAAAAGTAGAATCATAGATGAAATTTTGTTAGGAAACCGAATGCCATCTGCAGAACAGAGTCGTAGTACTGAAATCACATTACCTTTGTCACCTTCACTGAATCCATGCTTGTTGCCCCATGCTGCCAGCCTGTGTCGATCATACGGTAGCTTCATGTTCATGGCTGAAATTCCCACGTTTCATCCCACCAAGGAACATACCGCGAGAGCTGTCCATGGTTGCAGCCCTAGGGGCGTTCGCTCTAGTTAGAGTGTGTGTGGCTTGAGTTGTACTAGTTCCTAAGACCTGATGGTTTCAGTGGACTCTCTTTCGCTCATAAAATAAACTACTTTATTAGACCTCATCCCACCAAGGAGTACTTAGCATTTAAAAAATGAGGAATTTTTTATTAAATCTGATAAATTGCGACAAAAATACTTAAATCTTAGGTAGTGTTTCAAACACATTTTCATATGATAAATAGCACCAGTAACATACTTATATTGTATCGAGAGGTTCAGATTGACACATTGCAAGTTTTGACCGTTCATATTAATTACCTATTTATTTATTTTTGAGTTGGAGTTACCGGTTATTAATTGTCCAGTAAATGCTCAAACGGATACTGCAAATATAGGAGCCATTCTTGGAATGCATAAATGCAAAATGATTTCCAAAAGAGTTGGACGAGTTCGCTTTAAAGACACTGTGAGATCATTAAAAAAAAAGATGAATCAGATCATTTGGTTTGGGAAGCGGCCTTAGACCGTGGGCCTTGAATGGGCCAAAACTGTAGAGTGTGGCTGCTCCCCCGACCGAGCCCCGGGCTTGGCGGCGAAGGGGCCTCACTCGCTAGGGCTCCCATAGATTACGTAGCGGCTGCGTCTCCTCCGCTCGCCCGCTCTATAAAAGAGCCCTGCGTCCGCGGCGCCAGTCCACTTCCACCACCACCACCACCACCGCCCGGCGAGAGGAGAGCAGACAGCAGAGGAGGAGCGAGCGACCGGCGGCGAGATGATGCAGATCTTCGTGAAGACGCCCACCGGGGAGACCGTGACGCTCGAGGTCGAGAGCTGCGCGGCCGTCGACACCGTCAAGGCCAAGATCCACGACAAGGAAGGTACGCGCCGTCCGCCTTCCGCCCATGACTCCCTGCGGTCGTCTTCGCCGGCGCCGGTCCGATGATCTTGCCCCGGTTCAGAGCAGCTCGTCCTCCGTGACGAGCGGCTTCTCCGCTAGCTTGTCCGGGGGCTTCCATAATGTTGGATTGCCTTGCAATTGACCTCGCGGTAGCACAAATTAGCCACCTTTTCTGCGCCATCTGCCCGGATCTGAGCGGATCCTCTGTTTCTTACTCGAGTTTACAGTTTGTGGTGCTAAACTAACTGCGGACGCTGTGTTGCCTTCGATAATCGCAGGTATCCAGCCGGACCAGCAGCGCCTCATCTTCGCGGGGAAGCAGCTCGACGACGGCCGCACCCTGGCAGACTACAGCATCCAAAAGGAGTCCACGCTTCACCTCGCGCTGCGCCTCGTCGGCGGTGGCAAGGGCGGGTACTACCCCACCAGGATGGAGCCTAACCTGCGCATGCTCGCGCTCAAGTACAGGCAGCACAGGCTTGTGTGCCGCAAGTATGTTCTATTCCTTGGACCATCTATTTCACTATACATGGATTTGCCGCTGTTACATGCATGTCTGGATCACTATGAATGATACAAGCTTGTGAATTGAGATGTTTCCATTGTGGTCTGTTCAATCAATGGGGGGATCACCGTATCTCTGTGTGGTCAGTTTGGATCCATGAGCTAGCTTATTGTCTCTCTTAAAAGAAAGAGATTAAACTAGCTTATTGTCATACTTCTTATCAAGTACTGCTAGTTGAGGGTGTAGATGGAGTATTTCTTTCACTACAGATCGATATATGCTTCTGTTGCATGCATGCTCTGTTTGTATTTATGTGGATGTGTCTATGCACGATAAAAGCTTGTGAATTGTGATGTTTCTCTTGTACTCTGTCTTATGGGGATGGATGCATATGTAGATCATATCTCCATGTGGTTTGGATCCAGGGAACTACTAGCTCATTAGCATACTCTCGTCAAGTACTAGATCGATGGACCATTTCTTTCACGATTCATAGATATGCAGTTGTTTACATGTTTGTATCTGGATGTCTATGCATGATAGAACTTTGTGAAATGCGGTGTTTCTTTTGTGGTCTGTTCGATGGGGATGGAATGGATGCATATGTAGATCATATCTCTGTGTGGTTTGGACCCAGGGAACTAGCTTATTAATTAGCATACTTTTAATCAAGTACTACCTGGACGATTTCTTTCACTATATATACATCAATATACTGTTGTTGTTTACATGCATGTTTCTATCTGGATGTCTATTAAAGCTTGTGAATTGGGATCATCATATCTCTGTGTGGTTAATTTGGATCCAGGAACTAGCTTACTAGCATACTTTTCATCAAGTACTAGTTGAGGTGTAGATGGACTATTTCTTTCACAATTCATCGGTATGCAATTGTGTACATGTTTGATATTTGTATCTGGATGTCTATGCATGATAGAAATTTGTGAAATGCCATGTTTCATTTGTGAGCCGTTCGATGGGGATGCATGGATGCGTATGTAGATCATATCTCAGTGTGGTTTGGATCCCGGGAGCTAGTAGCTTATTAGCATACTTTCATCAAGTATTAGTATTAGTTCATGTGTTACTCTATTTGCCTTATCACAATAAGTACTAGTCCTTCACAAGATTATATTCTAACTTGTCCATGATTTTGCATTACAGGTGCTATGCACGCCTGCCCCTCAGGTCTGCCAACTGCCGCAAGAAGAAGTGTGGCCACAGCAATGACATCAGGCCCAAGGAGAAGCTGCGCCCCCACTGAAGCGTTGGAAACATAACTAAGTGACATGCGATAGCTGGATTAACTGGGAATTCAAAGTTCGGTTCGAGTCTTAGTTTCAGTTAAATGTTGCTTCTGGAATCTAGAACCTTATGCTCTTGTATCAGTTTCTCTCGTAGTACTGTCCAATTTGCTCTTGCATGAATGGTGAAATCAGGTATTTGAGGTCTACTAGCTTGAATGGATGATGAAGTCAAGTAATACTCTTGCTTTCTATATTTCTGTTAAAACTCTGAATACACCGGAGTAGTACCCATTTTGTTGCATGTATGTACTATGGTTGAATCAAGTTTCTCCTGGCAGCATATTCTGATATATTCTGATAATTACTTGGAAATGCAAGCTTTCGTTGTCCAAATCAAAATATGCAACTCTGCATTTTCTGCTGCATCTCTATCTGGTGTAGCATGGGCACTGTTAAAACTCTGAATACACCGGAGTAGTACCCATTTTGTTGGGAAACCAAATGCCATCTGCGTGCAAAACAGAGTTGCAGTTCTGAAATCACATTGCATTGTCACCTTCACTGAATCCATCTATACCGTAGTTTCATAGATGAAATTTCCACCGTGACTCCGTCGTTCACCGGGTACATTTCATCCCAGGGAAGGGACCATACTTCGGTGCTGTTCATAGTTGCAGCCCCCTTCTGTCCATGGAAGGAACTTGAGAATTAGGAAACTGTACAGTTACAGGACATACAAAGCATGGACACCTGAACCTGAATGTAAATCTGGCAAGAGTAGCTACTTTGCGGCACTTGATTCAGAGGTCCATCGTTAGCATAAACAGCATAGCTTATAACTCTATCTCTAGAGTAACATGTCATGTTCGGTACTAGTATCTCAGGAATCCACAATATATAACAGCTTCTGTTATATGGACTTTGAGTAGAGGTTGGATCAGGGACCTGCATTTTGAGTTTCACAATCACAGGAGAACCACTGCGTCGGTAAGCCTTCCATCGCCAAAAGGATGCCAATATGAGAACGAAGTAGACCCTCACTTGAGGAAACAAAAATAAGTCTTGCTTCGGTACACCCCACTTCAGAATTTTGAAAGGGGTAAATTCATCAATAATATTTATTAAGAACATTTTCTAGAGAATTACCATGTACATTGCAGAGTACAAGGCCTATATTCACCTGATATAGTCGCCAAATCGCCCACCTAACCTATGCCCTACATGGCCGAGACCCATTTGCATTGCCTTCTCTTTTTTATGTTTATTTTTCATTTTCCTATTTATTATTATGATGATTATTATCATTTTCCATTTTATAATAAATATAAATGTTTTAAAAAATAAAAAACATTTTTTAAACACATGAACACTTTATAAAAGTAAATAAACATTTTAAAAAGGTAAATACTTTTTCAGTTGTACGAACATTTCATTGAAATATGTTAACACTTTTAAAAGTTACATGAATATTTTTTAAATGGTGTCGTCCTATTTTTAAGATAGATTTTTTAATTGCACGAATATATTAAGGAATGCATGAACATTTTTTAAAGAACACAAAAATAAATAAATTACATGAATTATTTTTGAAAATTTGTGAACACAACTTAAAAAATGATTTTTTTAGAAGTACACGGATATTTATTTATTTATTAAATTAATTCTAATATATTATTTTAACCGAAATCACTAGTTAAGGGGATAAAGGATACTCTTTCAAAGGTTACTATCAAACCACCCTAGTGGCAAGCGCCCCTTGTCGCCACCAGAGAGTTTTGGTGTTTTTTCATGCCACAAAGAAGATGAGAAGATGTTGTGTCGCTTTGTTTCGTGAGATCTAAATTTAAAAAAAAATTGTGAATGGAGCGCTCAAATTACAAACCTTTTCACGGTTGTATTACTTTTGTTGAGCTATTTAAAACTAGACCCATGTTCAAAGTTTTCGTATAAAGAGACCTGTCTTGATGGTTTCAATGATATTTTTTTCGAACGCAATACGTACTTCGAAAAATAATAAACTTTTGGTCCCCGCAATATTATAGGTGTACTTGAAACTCCGACAAAAGTGTGTTACGTCGCCAAAACACACATGTGCTTGTGCTTTGGTGCGAAGCGGCAACAAACCCATTGGAGTGTGAAGTACAACTTCACCACACAGCATACCTTTACAACTCACACATCCATCATTCCCACACGAAGCACGTGTGGTCCACAGGTAGCACAACCCATGCATTATACTTCGACGTATTAAAGTACATGAGAAAAAACATGCAGTAAGAAATCAGAAAACAAAAAAACATTGAAGCACTTCAATTGCCTCACTTTGTGCGCTCCGTGCCAAGCCACCACGCGGCACACCGCCCTCTGATAAGTCCACCGAGGGGCATCCCTAGTTAGAACCTGTTTGAGATTGCTCCGAGATTTCACTAAATAGATCACATAAGGAGCAAAATGAATGAATCTACACTTAAAATGCATCTATATACATCCATATGTGATTCATAGTGAAATTTTTACAAAGACTTATATTTAGGAACAAAGGGAGTACAAGTCATTTTTTTAGAGATTTTAATATGAACTACATACGAAAGCAAAATGAGTGAATATACACTTTAAAATACGTGTGTAGTCCATATTGGAGATGAAGGCCTAGTTAACCGAGTTGCAATTGCAACCCGGATCTTCAATGGAAAACCAACAAAATCTTGCCAAAACGAACGACGTTCATCAGGAGTTCAGGTCACGGTCGAGGACTTTTTTTTTAGAACCGGGCTTTTACCCCTTTCCATTGCAAAGCATGGAAATACAACCAGTTCAAGCTAGAAGAACAGGAGGAGGGAAAGAGGTATAGCGAGTTCTAGCACTACCAGGAAACCACCATACTCGCTCGCGGTCGAAACGAGTATCATGGGGCGAAAACCTGGATAGCACAACATAACACCTAACCTATTACATTCTCAAAAGATCAGAACAAAGTATCAAAACACAGTCGCATGAAACTCGAGGGGAAGCAGTATTGAGATCGCGCGCCCGTCATCTCCTCATCCAGCGCATCTCCAGAGAGCATCAGGCACCTTGGATTGGTTGCTTGACAGCACCACACATCTTCATCAGCTGCATCGTCCCAGTCCTGATCATCTCAGCTCCAGCGCGAAGATCCTTGGCGTCCTCTCCTTGTTGAAGCCCTGTCCAATAGAGTAGAAAGGAACATCGAGAAAACACAATCTCAAAAGGAGTCTTGATTTGTTTCTTTTCAAAAGTAGCTCGATTGCATGCCAACCAAATGGCCCAACATACGGTCGTTAAGCCCACTGTATAAAACTTTTGCTTCCCAGGAAGGAATTTGTGGCACCACACGAAGTATTGCCAGTAGTACGACGGGCATCTATCAGTGCCAAGAGCTACTCCAATGGACCGCCAGACAATTCTGGCCACATGACAAGTAAAGAACAAGTGCTGCACCGTTTCCACCTGTTTGCAGAAAGAGCAACAGGGATTCCCTGTCCATTTTCTTTTGCTCATCACTTGTCTAGTAAGGACTGCGTCTTGCGACATTTGCCACATGAAGATCTTGATTTTAAGAGGGATCTTGGCTTTCCAAATCCATCTATAATGGCACCCACTCAGGGGTTTCTCCAGCATCTTATATACTGATTTAGTGGTGAACTTGCCATTCTGGTTGAGACCCTAGAAAATACGATCATCCCTCTCAGTAAGGGGAATTTTATTGACTACAGCACGCATATCTTCCCATTGTTTGGACAATTCAGGGGTAAGCCTACGTCTGAACATAGAGGCGTCGTTAAGCCTATCTTTTTTGTCCAGGGTGCTTGTTGGGTAGTTACAGATTTCAAACAATCGCGGATACTGATCTTGAAATGGGGTCATCCCATTTATTGGATCTTTCCACGGCCTAATCAAGTTCCCAGCACCAGTTTCAATCTTTCTGCCCATCATATACATATCTTTAATCTTGAGCAAAGCTTTCCAACAGGGCGAGTCAGAGAATTTGGGGGAAACTTCAGCAACAGTGGTGTTGCGAAGATACCAGGCCCGGACTATATCCTGCCATAGCCCGTTTTGTGTCCCTAATTTCCACCACCATTTGACCATGAGACTAATATTTTGCTTTGTAAGATCTTTTATACTTAACCCCCCTTTGTCTTTGGTGAAGGAAATATGCCCTAGAGGCAATAATAAAATTATTATTTATTTCCTTATTTCATGATAAATGTTTATTATTCATGCTAGAATTGTATTAACCGGAAACATAATACATGTGTGAATACATAGACAAGCAGAGTGTCACTAGTATGCCTCTACTTGACTAGCTCGTTAATCAAAGATGGTTATGTTTCCTAACCATGAACAAAGAGTTGTTATTTGATTAACGAGGTCACATCATTAGTTGAATGATCTGATTGACATGACCCATTCCATTAGCTTAGCACCCGATCGTTTAGTATGTTGCTATTGCTTTCTTCATGACTTATACATGTTCCTATGACTATGAGATTATGCAACTCCCGTTTACCGGAGGAACACTTTGTGTGCTACCAAACGTTACAATGTAACTGGGTGATTATAAAGGTGCTCTACAGGTGTCTCCAAAGGTACTTGTTGGGTTGGCGTATTTCGAGATTAGGATTTGTCACTCTGAATGTCGGAGAGGTATCTCTGGGCCCTCTCGGTAATGCACATCACATAAGCCTTGCAAGCATTGCAACTAATGAGTTAGTTGCGAGATGATGTATTACGGAACGAGTAAAGAGACTTGCCGGTAACGAGATTGAACTTGGTATTGAGATACCGACGATCGAATCTCGGGCAAGTAACATACCGATGACAAAGGGAACAATGTATGTTGTTATGCGGTCTGACCGATAAAGATCTTCGTAGAATATGTAGGAGCCAATATGGGCATCCAGGTTCCGCTATTGGTTATTGACCGGAGACATGTCTCGGTCATGTCTACATTGTTCTCGAACCGTAGGGTCCGCACGCTTAAAGTTACGATGACAGTTATATTATGAGTTTATGAGTTTTGATGTACCGAAGGAGTTCGGAGTCCCGGATGAGATCGGGGACATGACGAGGAGTCTCGAAATGGTCGAGACGTAAAGATCGATATATTGGACGACTATATTCGGACATCGGAAAGGTTCTGAGTGATTCGGATATTTTCGGGAGTACCGGGGAGTTACGGGAATACGGGGGAAGAAGTATATGGGCCTTATTGGGCTTTAGGGGAGAGGGAGAGGCAGGCCGCGCGCCCCCCATTGGCTAGTCCGAATTGGACTAGGGGGAGGGGCGGCGCCCCCTCCTTCCTTCCCTTCCCTCTTCCCCTTCCTTGTCTCCTACTCCTAATACATGGAAGGACTCCTAGTTGGACTAGGAAAGGGGGAATCCTACTCCCGGTGGGAGTAAGACTCCCCTAGGGCGCGCCATAGAGAGGGCCGGCCCTCCCCTCCTCCACTCCTTTATATATGGGGGTAGGGGGCACCCCATAGACACACAAGTTGATCTTCGTGATCGTTCCTTAGCCGTGTGCGGTGCCCTCCTCCACAATATTACACCTCGGTCATATTGTAGCAGTGCTTAGGCGAAGCCCTGCGACGGTTGAACATCAAGATCGTCACCACGCCGTCGTGCTGACGGAACTCCTCCCCGAAGCTTTGCTGGATCGGAGCCCGGGGAGTGTCATCGAGTTGAACGTGTGCTAAGAACTCGGAGGTGCCGGAGTAACGGTGCTTGGATCGGTCGGATCGGGAAGACGTACGACTACTTCCTCTACGTTGCCTCAACGCTTCCGCTTCGGTCTATGAGGGTACGTAGACAACACTCTCCCCTCTCGTTGCTATGCATCACCATGATCTTGCGTGTGCGTAGGAATTTTTTTGAAATTACTACGTTCCCCAACAGTGGCATCCGAGCCTAGGTTTTTATGGTTTGATGTTATATGCACGAGTAGAACACAAGTGAGTTGTGGACGATATAAGTCATACTGCCTACCAGCATGTCATACTTTGGTTCGGCGGTATTTTTGGATGAAGCGGCCCGGACCGACATTACGCGTACGCTTACGCGAGACTGGTTCTACCGACGTGCTTTGCACACAGGTGGCTGGCGGGTGTCAGTTTCTCCAACTTTAGTTGAACCGAGTATGGCTACGCCCGGTCCTTGCGAAGGTTAAAACGGAGTCTATTTGACAAACTATCGTTGTGGTTTTGATGGGTAGGTGAGATTAGTTCTTGCTTAAGCCCGTAGCAGCCACGTAAAACTTGCAACAAACAAAGTAGAGGACGTCTAACTTGTTTTTGCAGGGCATGTTGTGATGTGATATGGTCAAGACATGATGCTAAATTTTATTGTATGAGATGATCATGTTTTGTAACCGAGTTATCGGCAACTGGCAGGAGCCATATGGTTGTCGCTTTATTGTATGCAATGCAATCGCCCTGTAATGCTTTACTTTATCACTAAGCGGTAGCGATAGTCGTAGTAGCATAAGATTGGCGAGACGACAACGATGCTACGATGGAGATCAAGGTGTCGCGCCGGTGACGATGGTGATCATGACGATGCTTCAGAGATGGAGATCACAAGCACGAAGATGATTATGGCCATATCATATCACTTATATTGATTGCTTGTGATGTTTATCTTTTTATGCATCTTATCTTGGTTTGATTGACGGTAGCATTATAAGATGATCTCTCACTAAATTATCAAGAAGTGTTCTCCCTGAGTATGCACCGTTGCCAAAGTTCGTCGTGCCCAGACACCACGTGATGATCGGGTGTGATAAGCTCTACATCCATCTACAACGGGTGCAAGCCAGTTTTGCACACGCAGAATACTCGGGTTATACTTGACGAGCCTAGCATATGCAGATATGGCCTCGGAACACGGAGACCGAAAGGTCGAGCGTGAATCATATAGTAGATATGATCAACATAATGATGTTCACCATTGAAGACTAATTCATTTCACGTGATGATCGGTTATGGTTTAGTTGATTTGGATCACGTGATCACTTAGAAGATTAGAGGGATGTCTTTCTAAGTGGGAGTTCTTAAGTAATATGATTAATTGAACTTTAATTTATCATGAACTTAGTCCTGGTAGCATTAGCATATCTATGTTGTAGATCAATAGCTCGCGTTGTTGCTTTCATATGTTTATTTTGATATGTTCCTAGAGAAAATTGTGTTGAATAATGTTAGTAGCAATGATGCGGATTGGATCCGTATTCTGAGGTTTATCCTCATTGCTGCACAGAAAAATTATGTCCTTGATGCACCGCTAGGTGACGGACCTATTGCAGGAGCAGATGCAGACGTTATGAACGTTTGGCTAGCTCAATATGATGACTACTTAATAGTTTAAGTGCACCATGCTTAACGGCTTAGAATCGGGACTTCAAAGACGTTTTGAACGTCATGGACCATATGAGATGTTCTAGGAGTTGAATTTAATATTTCAAGCAAATACCCGAGTTGAGAGATATGAAATCTCCAACAAGTTCTATAGCTAAAAGATGTAGGAGAATCGCTCAACTAGTGAGCATGTGCTCAGATTGTCTACGTACTACAATCGCTTGAATCAAGTGGGAGTTAATCTTCCAGATAAAATAGTGATTAACAGAATTCTCTAGTCACCATCACCAAGTTAGTAGAACTTCGTGATGAACTATAATATGCAAGGGATAACGGAAACAATTCCCAAGCTCTTTGTGATGCTGAAATCGACGAAGGTAGAAATCAAGAAAAACATCAAGTGTTGATGGTTAACAAGACCACTAGTTTCAAGAAAAGGGCAAAGGGAAGAAGGGGAACTTCAAGAAGAACGGCAAGCAAGTTGCTGCTCAAGTGAAGAAGCCCAAGTCTGGACCTAAGCCTGAGACTGAGTGCGTTTACTGCAAAGGGACTGGTCACTGGAAGCGGAACTGCCCCAAGTATTTGGCGGATAAGAAGGATGGCAAAGTGAACAAAGGTATATTTGATATACAAATTATTGATGTGTATTTTACTAGTGTTCATAGCAACCCCTCGGTATTTGATACTGGTTCAGTTGCTAAGAGTAGTAACTCGAAACGGGAGTTGCAGAATGAACAAAGACTAGTTAAGAGTGAAGTGACGATGTGTGTTGGAAGTGGTTCCAAGATTGATATGATCATTATCGCACACTCACTATACTTTCGGGATTAGTGTTGAACCTAAATAAGTGTTATTTGGTATTTGCGTTGAGCATAAATATGATTTGATCATGTTTATTGCAATACGGTTATTCATTTAAGTTAGAGAACAATTGTTGTTCTGCTTACGTGAATGGAACCTTCGATGGTCATACACCCAATGAAAATAGTTCGTTGGATCTCGATCGTAGTGATACACATATTCATAATATTGAAGCCAAAAGATGCAAAGTTAATAATGATAGTGCAACTTATTTGTGGCACTGCCGTTTAGGTCATATTGGTGTAAAGCGCATGAAGAAACTCCATGCTGATGGGATTTTGGAATCACTTGATTATGAATCACTTGATGCTTGCGTACCATGCCTTATGGGCAAGATGACTAAAACTCCGTTCTCCGGAACAATGGAGCGAGAAACTGACTTGTTGGAAATAATACATACTGATGTATGCGATCCGATGAGTGTTAAGGCTCGCCGCGTGTATCATTATTTTCTGACCTTCACAGATGATTTGAGCAGATATGAGTATATCTACTTAATGAAACACTAGTCTGAAACATTTGAAAAGTTCAAAGAATTTCAGAGTGAAGTAGAGAATCATCGTAACAAAAATAAAAGTTTCTACGATATGATAGCAGAGGTAAAATATTTGAGTTACGAGTTTGGCCTTCAATTCAAACAATGTGGAATAGTTTCACAAACTCATGCCACCTGGAACACCACAGCATAATGGTGTGTCTAAACGTCAGAACCGTACTTTATTGGATATAGTGCAATCTATGATGTTTCTTACCGATTTACCACTATCGTTTTGGGGTTATGCATTAGAGACAGCTGCATTCACGTTAAATAGGGCACCATCTAAATCCGTTGAGACGACACTATATGAACTGCGGTTTAGCAAGAAACCAAAGTTGTCGTTTCTTAAAGTTTGGGGTTGTGATGCTTATGTGAAAAGTTTCATCCTGATAAGCTCAAACCCAAATCGGAGAAATATGTCTTCATAGGATACCCAAAGGAGACAGTTGGGTACACCTTCTATCACAGATCCGAAGGCAACACATTCGTTGCTGAGAATGGATACTTTCCAGAGAAGGAGTTTCTCTCGAAAGAAGTGAGTGGGAGGAAAGTAGAAAGACTTGATAAGGTAATTGTACCATCTCCCTTATTGGAAAGTAGTTCATCACAGAAATCTGTTCTTGTGACTTCTACACCAATTAGTGAGGAAGCTAATGATGATGATCATGTAACTTCAGATCGAGTTACTACCGAATCTCGTAGGTAAACCAGAGTAAGATCCGCACCATACTAGTATGGTAATCCTGTTCTGGAAGTCATGTTACTAGACCATGACGAACTTGCGAACTATGAGGAAGCGATGATGGGCCCAGATTCCGCGAAATGGTTTGAGACCATGAAATCTGAGATATGATCCATGTATGAGAACAAAGTATGGACTTTGATGGATTTGCCCGATGATCGGCAAGCCATAGAAAATAAATGGATCGTCAAGAGGAAGACGGACGCTGATAGTAGTATTACTATCTACAAAGCTAGAATTGTCGCAAAAGGTTTTCGACAAGTTCAAGGTGTTGACTACGATGAGAGTTTCTCACTCGTATCTATACTTAAGTCTGTCCGAATCATGTTAGCAATTACCGCATTTTATGAAATCCGGCAAATGGATAAACAAAACTGCATTCCTTAATGGATTTATTAAAGAAGAGTTGTATACGATGCAACTAGAAGGTTTTGTCGATCCTAAAGGTGTTAACAAAATATGCAAGCTCCAGCGATCCATCTATGGACTGGTGCAAACATCTCGGAGTTGGAATACACGCTTTGATAAATTGATCAAAGCATATAGTTTTATACAGACTTACGGTGAAGCCTGTATTTACAAGAAAGTGAGTGGGAGCACTACAGCATTTCTGATAAGTATATGTAAATGACATATTGTTGATCGGAAATAATGTAGAATTATTCTGCAAAGCATAAATGAGTATTTGAAAGGAGTTTTTTGAAGAAGGACCTCAGTGAAGCTGCTTACATATTAAGCATCAAGATCTATAGAGATAGATCAAGACGCTTGATAAATTTTCAATGAATACATACCTTGACAAGATTTTGAAGTAGTTCAATATAGAACAGTCAAAGAAAGAAGTTCTTGCCTGTGTTACAAGGTGTGAAATTGAGTAAGACTCAAAACCCGACCACGACAGAAGATAGAAAGAGAATGAAAGTCATTCCCTATGTCTTGGCCATAGGTTCTATAAAGTATGCCATGCTGTGTACCAGATCTATTGTATATCCTACACTGTGTTTAGCAAGGGAGTACAATAGTAATCTGGATGTAGATCACTGGACAACGGTCAAAATTATCCTTAGTGAAATAAGGATATGTTTCTCGATCATGGACGTGACAAAAAGGTTCGTCGTAAAAGGTTACGTCGATACAAGTTTTGACACTAATCTAGATGACTCTAAGTCTCAATCTAGATACATATTAAAGGTGGGAGCAATTAGCTAAAGTAGCTCCGTGCAGAGTATTGTAGACATAGAAAGTTGCAAAATACATACGGATCTGAATTTTGGCAGACCCGTTGACTAAGCTTCTCTCACAAGCAAAACATGATCACACCTTAGTACTCTTTGGGTGTTAATCACATAGCAATGTGAACTAGATTACTGACTCTAGTAAACCCTTTGGGTGTTGATCACATATCGATGTGAACTATGGGTGTTAATCACATGGTGATGTGAACTATTGCTGGTAAATCACATGGCGATGTGAACTAGATTATTGACTCTAGTGCAAGTGGGAGACTGAAGGAAATATGCCCTAGAGGCAATAATAAAGTTATTATTTATTTCCTTATTTCATGATAAATGTTTATTATTCATGCTAGAATTGTATTAACCGGAAACATAATACATGTGTGAATACATAGACAAACAGAGTGTCACTAGTATGCATCTACTTGACTAGCTCGTTAATCAAAGATGGTTATGTTTCCTAACCATGAACCAAGAGTTGTTATTTGATTAATGAGGTCACGTCATTAGTTGAATGATCTGATTGACATGACCCATTCCATTAGCTTAGCACCCGATCGTTTAGTATGTTGCTATTGCTTTCTTCATGACTTATACATGTTCCTATGACTATGAGATTATGCAACTCCCGTTTACCGGAGGACACTTTGTGTGCTACCAAACGTCACAACGTAACTGGGTGATTATAAAGGTGCTCTACAGGTGTCTCCAAAGGTACTTGTTGGGTTGGCGTATTTCGAGATTAGGATTTGTCACTCTGAATGTCGGAGAGGTATCTCTGGGCCCTCTCGGTAATGCACATCACATAAGCCTTGCAAGCATTGCAACTAATGAGTTAGTTGCGAGATGATGTATTACGGAACGAGTAAAGAGACTTGCCGGTAACGAGATTGAACTTGGTATTGAGATACCGACGATCGAATCTCGGGCAAGTAACATACCGATGACAAAGGGAACAATGTATGTTGTTATGCGGTCTGACCGATAAAGATGTTCGTAGAATATGTAGGAGCCAATATGGGCATCCAGGTTCCGCTATTGGTTATTGATCGGAGACATGTCTCGGTCATGTCTACATTGTTCTCGAACCGTAGGGTCCGCACGCTTAAAGTTACGATGACAGTTATATTATGAGTTTATGAGTTTTGATGTACCGAAGGAGTACGGAGTCCCGGATGAGATCGGGGACATGATGAGAAGTCTCGAAATGGTCGAGACGTAAAGATCGATATATTGGACGACTATATTCGGACATCGGAAAGGTTCTGAGTGATTCGGGTATTTTCGGGAGTACCGGGGAGTTACGGGAATACGGGGGAAGAAGTATATGGGCCTTATTGGGCTTTAGGGGAGAGGGAGAGGCAGGCCGCGCGCCCCCCCATTGGCTAGTCCGAATTGGACTAGGGGGAGGGGCGGCGCCCCCTCCTTCCTTCTCTTCCCTCTTCCCCTTCCTTGTCTCCTACTCCTAATACATGGAAGGACTCCTAGTTGGACTAGGAAAGGGGGAATCCTACTCCCGGTGGGAGTAGGACTCCCCTAGGGCGCGCCATAGAGAGGGACGGCCCTCCCCTCCTCCACTCCTTTATATACGGGGGTAGGGGGCACCCCATAGACACACAAGTTGATCTTCGTGATTGTTCCTTAGCCGTGTGCGGTGCCCCCCTCCACGACATTACACCTCGGTCATATTGTAGCAGTGCTTAGGCGAAGCCCTGCGACGGTTGAACATCAAGATCGTCACCACGCCGTCGTGCTGACGGAACTCCTCCCCGAAGCTTTGCTGGGCCGGAGCCCGGGGAGCGTCATCGAGCTGAACGTGTGCTAAGAACTCGGAGGTGCCGGAGTAACGGTGCTTGGATCGGCCGGATCGGGAAGACGTACGACTACTTCCTCTACGTTGCGTCAACGCTTCCGCTTCGGTCTATGAGGGTACGTAGACAACACTCTCCCCTCTCGTTGCTATGCATCACCATGATCTTGCGTGTGCGTAGGAATTTTTTTGAAATTACTACGTTCCCCAACATGTGGATCTACATATCTTGCTCCATTTAACAAGATAGTATCTCCTCTTTTTGTTGCACCCTTGCCAGAAGAACCTACGTCTGTGTTTGTCTAGCCTCTCGATGAAAGTCTTATTCATGAGCCACATAGACATGTGGTAGAGAGATATCCGTGTGACGACAGAATCAAGCAGAGTGTGCCTCCCTCCCATTGAGGCAGCGTTGCCGATCCAGGCCTCGAACCACTTTAGGTACTTACCAACAATAAACTCCCAATCGGAAGATTTTAGATTAGCATAGCTCACAGGCATTCCCAAGTATTTGAGCGGGAAACTGCCAACCTCACAGTTGAAGATTTCTGCATGTTTATTCACCGTATTTTCATCTCCACCCACAGTGAGGATCTCACTTTTCTGAAAGTTAACTTTTAGGCCAGACATCATTTCAAACATATATAGCAGCAACTTCAGGTTGACAGCCTTATCAACATCATCCTCGATACAAATGATTGTATCATCTGCATATTGTAGGACTGCCACCCCATCAGGGATAAGGTCTGCAGCCAAGCCCACAATAAGTTTGTTTTTTGGGCATTTTTTATCATTTTAGTGAGGCATTCAACTGCTAGATTGAACAGGAAAGGAGAGTGTGGATCCCCCTGCCTAACCCCCTTTTTGCTTTGAAAATACGGCCCAACACTACCATTTAATTTGATGCTCACTGTCCCACTGTGCAGTATCTTTTCAATCCAACCGCACCAGGTTTTGTCAAAGCCCCGCATCTTGTGGCATTCTAGGAGAAAGTCCCAATTCACCTTATCATAGGCTTTTTCAAAGTCCAACTTAAGGACGATTCCCACTTTCTTCTTAACATAAGTGTAATTAAGGATTTCATAAAGGGACATGACCCCGTCCATGATGTTTCTCCCTTTTACAAAGGTGTTTTGAGTAGTACTAATGAGTTTGTTCGCATAAATGGCAACTCTGCGGTCAAGAACTTTGGTGATAAACTTATATGGGCATCTCAACAAGCAGATAGGCCTGTATTGTTGGATTTTCTCGGCTTTAGAAACCTTAGGGAGTAGAGTAATAACTCCATAATTAAGCCGCTGGACATCCAGTGTCCCTTGGTGGAAAGCTTTAAAAAGGGCCATAATGTCATCTTTGACTATATCCCAGCACACCTGATAGAACTCAGGAGGGATATTATCGGGTCCAGGGGCTCTATTAGGGGCCATGTCGAAAAGAGCCTCTTTGACCTCTTGTTCTGTAAATTCTCGACAAAGATCCTTATTATCTTTTTCGTCTAATTTCTCTTCAGGGGACCAGGTTTCTGGGTCAAGATGAACCCGGTTACCAGGGGCTGGTCCGAACAGCTCTTTGTAGAACTCAGTGGCGTGTGCAATCAAATTTTCCGTGCCTTCAATCAATGTCTCTCCCACTTTAAGTGATTGGACTGTATTTTTACGTTTCCGTCCATTAGCAATTTTATGATAATAGTTAGTGTTTAGGTCTCCTTTGAGCAGCCAACGCTCGTGGGACTGTTGGAGCCAAAATATTTCCTCATTAACCAGGAGCTCATAGAGCTCAGCGTTGATATCCATTTTTCTACTATACAAGTCAGGAGGCAACATATCTTCTTCTTCCAGTTCCTCAAGCATAGCTAGTTCCATACGTAGGTCTTCTTTCCTTTTCTTATCGTGCCCATACTTATCTGAGCCCCAACCTTTAAAATAAGTTTTGATTCTTTTCAGCTTGATGTTCAGGACATCAATTGGATCTGATGAAGCCACATTTCTAGCCCATATTCTCCTCACAGTGGGCATGAACTTGTCATCATTGATCCAGGACAGGTTAAAACGAAATTCGCGGGGTTTCGGGGCTTCGCGCCCCTCTTCCCCGGAGGACAGCAGAAGTGGGTTATGATCAGAAAGTTCCCGAACTAATTTCCTCACTGAGACCAGTGGGAAAATATCTTCCCAGCATTCAGACATAAGGATTCGGTCTAGCTTTTTCAGCGTGGGATGAGTCTGGTTGTTAGTCCAGGTATACTTCCCCCCATTGATGTGGATCTCCCTAAGAGCTAGTGTATTGATAATGGATTTAAACATGTCAGTGGCTTTATTGTTCACCATCTTCTTATTCTTCTCTCCCGAATGTCTCAGGATGTTAAAGTCTCCCCCACAATGTAGGGTATGGTCATGCCACTACAAAAGGATGCTAGCTCCACCAGGAATTCATTTTTGAACTCATCATGCGTTGATCCATAAAATACCAGCAGCCCCCATTGTATTTTCTTCTTTTTGTCATACAACACTAGTTGTAGAACATATTTTCCCTTAGCACAGGATACTATATCAAAAGTATCTTTCCTCATACCACATAAAATGCCCCCAGATTTGCCCATAGAGGGCACCCAGTTCCACTGGAATATGTCAAAGGGGTCAATTCTTCTCAAACACTTAGGTGTGAAATCTTTCTTTATAGTTTCTTGTAGACCCAGGAAGTCAAGGGAATGGTCACTAATCATGTCTGAGAGGCAGGTGGCCATCCCTTTCTTGCCTACCCCTCGACAGTTCCAAATGAGGCCTCTCATTTGGAACGTTTTTTGTGGAATTTGGCTCGAGTAACCCTACCAGGAGACGGGGCAGGGTTACATAACAATTCTTTCTCAGTATTGTCTCTTTTCTGACTCCTAGTCACAGGCCTAGGAATTTTGATATTGGATTTATTATGTTTTTTCTTCTTAGGTTTCACAGAAGAAACACGCTCTAAAATATGCTCTTCCTGGTCTAACCACTCTAAATTCACAGGGGCATTCCTGCCTAAGCCATCTGTCACAGTCATGTTATCCTGCTCTTTATCAGCATTATTATCTTCTTTTTTATCATCTAATTCTTTTCGGGCGCATTCAAGTTCTCTAATAATGTCAACAACAACGAAATCATCATTGGGTATTTCTACCCCTATCTTATTAGCTCTGCTAATTAACTCATTATCAGAAAGCACATCAAATGAATTTTTGGAGGCAGGAATATTATTACCTTCCAGATTTCTCTTCTAGCCATTTTTTTGGCCTTGTCCTCCACCTTGTCCTGCATTCCAGAGAGGTTACGCTTGCTGAATCTCAGTGGGGCTTCAGTTGCTAGTGGAGGAGTGAGAATGATCTCTTCAGTGCTTTCAGGGGACGGGAGTTGTACCACATAGTTGCACGAAGTCTTGATCCCAGGGTCCACCTCACCAGTTACCTCCACAATCTGAGAATGGTTAGAAGCAGTCTGACAGGGTGAAGCAAAATCATTATGTATGTCTTTCTTCACCTGAATATCTTGAGCAGTTTTCTCCACGACAATAGGATTCCTGGGGACAATCCAGTTGGAAGAAGCTACCTCACCATCCTTCATTTTCTCCTCAATTTCTCTCTGTAATGTTTCAATGAGCAGAGAATTATCCCCATCACTTTCAGTAGAAGGAGATCCCTCTTTATCATCGTATAGCAGGCGATAGGCCTTGCCACCACGGTAGGAGCCCCCAATATTGCCATGCCCAGCAGACTCAGACTGCGGCATCCCTTTTTCTTGTTCAGTACGTTTCCTCTTGGGAGTTCGGTCTGGCTTGGTCCTTTCATCAGGAATAGGATCAACAGTTGCTGTGTCCACAGGATTTTTAACCAAAACCTCCTCAACCTCATAGGTAAACCTGTAGAAACGTCCTACAAGCACCCCTTCAGCAGTGGCAGGGAGTTGAGCTATCGATCTACAGCCGATTTTAGCTCTGACAGAGGATGGGCGATTTATGGTAGAAATATAAACTTCCAGGGTAATTCCAACAAGGCCTCCCACATAAGCTACAGTTTTATCACATCTCTTGTTGGGTGGAATTTTTCCGACCTTAACCCAGGCAATCTCTAACAGTCCCTCAGAATCAATATCCTCAGACCAAGGAGAAAACTTGACACTGACCCCACACTTTTTCAACTTAATATTTTCAACAAAAAGAGCTCTGTCAACCTCTCTAGGGTTCGACATCCTCATGACAAACTTTTGTGGAGCAAAGAATCTAGCAGAGCAACGCCATCCCTGGCCAACGTAAACACTCAATTCGTGTTCAATATCTTTGGTCTGAGAAGAGCCATCAGTAATGGTGACAACAATGTTGAAAATATTATCCCTACTCTGCCTATCCACACTATAATCAGGAATGTAAATGAAGCCCTGACCCTTAGTTTGAAAAGCACACATCACAGGTGTGTAATCCCAAGGAAAGAACTCATTGCAGACAAAGGACATGTGAGCTCTCTTCTTACATCTATCACAGAGAGCCTGAGGACACCTAACAGTGAAATGCCCAGGAAGATGGCAGATCTGACAAGTATCACAAGGAGGAGCGATAGAACCAGAGGAGGAGTACTGGCGGTTAGCAGCAGCGGCGGTGTTCTTGTCGAAGGCGTGGTGAGCCTTGTCGCTTCCGGTGTCACCACCACGCAGCTCCTGGCGGTGGGGAGGAGGTGCCTGCTGCCCCTCGGTCGTTGCCGGCACCTGAGAGTCCTGCAGGTCGCCGCCATCCCATCCCATCGGGATTGCCGGGTTCGGTTCGCCTGCAGGCCGCCGGCCGCCTCATCCCACTTGTCGTTGGTGGTGGAGGAGCTTCCCATCTCCGTCTTGCGCTTCCAGACGTTAGAACCGAAGCCGCGGCCGCGGCCACGATCGAAACGCCCAGCGTCGCGCCCATGGCGGCCCGCACCAAATCCATCCCCTCTCATCTCAACAAGTGGCTTCTCTTTGGATCTAGCAGCAGGATTCGCGAGAGATCTCGTAGGTGGCTTCTCTTTGGGTCTAGCAAGGGGATTTGTGGGGGATTGAGAGGCAACTACTTGGGCAAAAGAACGCAGGTCGCCATGGATTTTGCCCTCCCACCAAGCAAAGCTAGGACGAACACTAGATCTGGCAAGAGGCGAAGCGCTCCAGAAGTGGGCGAGCCCCTCGTCGAGATCCAAAATGGGGGAAGGGGTAGCAGCCGCATGTTTTATACCCACGGCGCCCCCGGAAACCCTAGCTCCATCGCTCTCATGGCCGTTGGATCTTCCCTCGCCTACGTGTCTCGCATCTGTCCCATGGCGGACCGGTCCGCGCCCCAGGACCCCGGGTCCATCTGTCATACGTGGCGCTCGGCGGTGCACGTCCCGATCCGCACGAACGCTCCCGTGTACCGCGAGCCCAAGCGGTGAGCCACGCGGCGGCGCATCCTCGCCGGGGATTCCTCCGTTCGCCGGAGATCTGTCACAAACCCTAGCAAAGTGGCAAGGAAAAGCGACGATGTCCCCGATATCGATCCACTCACCAGGGCGTAGGTAGCGTGCATCCACCGTGTGCCCCCTAGTATCGAGCAGCACGATCCGGAGAGCCTCCCCGCGTAGCCAGAGCTCGCCGTCGTCGAGCGTGACGTGACGCGCGGTCACCAGGTCCGCCGCGAAGCGAACCCTCCCGCGTACGTCGCCAGCCATCCCTTTCTTGTTTTCACCAGGTCCGAGTGAAGGTATATTCTATCAGTCGGTCACGGTCGAGGACTTTGCGATTTCCGATCTGATCCGCGCACCAAAAATGGAAGGACACCAGTTTCAGGAAGGATATGGTGAAGTGCGATCGGAGTCCGTCCAACCCGGCAGGCGGCCCCGTCGCCTTCCTACAAAAGGCCCTCGACCCCCCGGAACAAACCCAACCCCCAACCCGTGAGCACAACAAGCGATCGATGGGGAGCAGCACGTCGTCCACCCGCCGCGCCGGCGCCGCGAGCACGGCGCAGCGGTCACGCGTGGACCTGAAGACGGTGCGGGGATCCCACGAGGGCACTCACGTGTTCGAGATCTCAGGCTACGGAGCAAGAACGGGGACGCGAAGGTGAGCGCGTCCTTTCGGCTCAGCCTGGTGGACGTCACCGGGCGCTCGCCGCCGCACACGATGGCGAAGACGCACGACTTCGATCCCGGCGGCAAGAGTTTCTCCACCGGCTTCTGCCGGTTCATGGAGAGGAGCGAGCTCGAGGCGTCGCCTTACCTTCGCGACGACCGCCTCACCATTGAGTGCGTCATCACCGTTCTCAAGGACGCGAGACCGTTCGTCGATGACGTGAGACCGTTCGCCGGCGCCGAGGTGCCGCCGTCCGACATCGCGGCGCATCTCGGGAGGCTGTTACAGGGGAAAGAGGGCGCCGACGTGGTTCTCGAGGTCCAGGGGGAGGCGTTCCCCGCCCACAAGCTCGTGCTCGCGATGCGGTCGCCGGTCTTCAAAGCGGAGCTGTATGGCGCGATGAGAGGAGAAGAAGACACGGGCCGTATCACCGTCACCGACATGCAGCCGGCTGTGTTCGAGGCCCTGCTCCATTTTATCTACACCGATTCGCTGCCCGCCATGGTCGATCCTGGCCGCGGTGACTACAGAGAGATTGTTATGCATTTGCTTGTCGCGGCGGATCGGTACGCCATGGAGAGGCTCAAGGTCATATGTGAAAGCATCCTCTGCAAGAACATTGATGCAAAGACCGGGGTGACCACGCTGGCATTGGCTGATCAGCATCACTGCAACAGGTTGAATGACGCTTGCATTCAGTTCATTGCCTCTTTGGATGCAACGGAACTGGATGATGTGATGGCAAGTCAAGAGTATGCTGAGCTCAAAGCAACATCTCCTTTGGTTTTAGTTGAAATGGTGGAGAAGGCGAGTAGGCTCGGCAAATCAAAGTCGTCAGTTCATATTGGAAGTTTAGTGCAAACAGTAAGATATATCAAGATGTAAGTTAGTTTTACTTAGTAGGCTCGATCGGCAATCAAGTCTTCATTTCATATTCGTAATTTAGTCGCATAATTAGTAACTTGATGTAGTACTTCTACGAGTGTCTTGCTTGGAAAAAATATGTTAGGTGCTTCAAGAAGAGTAGTAGTTTTGTCTTGTCAACGATTTCGTTCTCTCAAAGATGTTGGTTAGCATTTTGGCGCGGGCATATAAATGCTACTTCCTTTGTCCCATAATATAAGAGCGTTTTTGACAGTATTCAAAATACTTTTATATTATGGGACGGAGGAAGTATTTTATTGAACAGTCATCTTATCTTGCTGCGAACAACACCAACCAAGCCATGCAAGAGGTGATCGTCGAAAGAAGCATGCAAGTACCGATTATACGGGAATGTACTATACAACAACAACAAAATATTTGTGAACGATCACAGCAAGAAACACTATGAAGGTACAAGTGATGATTATTCTACCAATGATTCATGCAATGGAAGTAGAGGAGGAGGAGTTGGCGAAGTTTCGCCGATTCCAGCAGCTAGGTTGTATTACCATCACCGACATGTATTACCGTCACCCACCTACACTAGGCGCCTACAGCATGTGGGAATCCCTTGGCCGGCCTCCGGTACCCCTGACTTTATATTTCTCCAAACCCCTCCTTCAAATTATCGATGATTTTTCTGCCACACAGAGACGCCACCGCCATCATTTTTCACTCAAAGGGCTGCTGGAGGCTAGGGCTTTTCCTCCGAAGAGGACAATTCCTCACCAACACCACTGTCAACCCCTTCTCCATCAACGTCATCATGCTCTCCACAACGATGTGTGAGTAATCCGCTATAGGAACATGGGGTGGATGGGAATTGCTTGAGATTTATCATGTATTAGACTTGATATTGATGGGGGATGATTCTAGTGTAACAATTGTTTGAGAATTGATGTTGTTATGACTTTACCGTGACCAATGCTTATTACTAGGGCCCGAGTAATATGATTTTAGATCTGAACCATTATGTCTTTTATGTCTATTTGTTCATGATTTTAACTGCAAGTCATATGCACCCATTAAAAAAATTGATCCAGAGACCCTGAGAATGACAGACCAGTATATCAAAGGGAACGACTGTGATTTGAGAATAACATGTACTCACAGTGTGTTAATGCATTGTTTCAGTTGACCCTAACGTCACTTTAATTACCTTTTGTTTGCTCTTAGTACCCCTTTACAAGGGAGGGTATGAGTGTAGACGAGAGGCAAGTTCTTGTTAAGCATGTCTCTTAAGTTATGGGATGCATGCCTACAATAAATCTAGAACATGACCTAGGAAGTGACCCGCATGAATTGTCTGCGGCATTTAGAAATCATCCATGAAACATCCCAATATCCATCCCTATGCCTACATTTTAACTTTATTGCTGCTCTTTTAAGTTACTTGTACTTCGCAATTGCTTGGTATTTTTGCTGCCGTGAAACTGCTTTGTTGCATAAACCACTACAGTCATATTGTCAAGTCTACTGAATCTCCTCCTTTGGGAGAACTACTTGATGGTCATTTTGCTATGTTAAAATAAAATAAAATACTTGAATATGAACCATCCACTCCCACTTTGATAACACCACCTACTCCTATTTTGAGAACACCACCTACTCCAACCAATCATCTAAACTCAATTTGATATTTGCCAAAGCTATTAGAGAATGTGACACTAATAAAGATCCATATGCTTTGGAAAATTATTTAAAGGAAGAGATTTAGGAGACTTGTTTTTACCTGATGATGAACTTTGTGCCTCTCCTATATATGTTGAAGATGATGCTTATGGTTTTCTTGTGGAAACCAAAGTTATTAAAATTTACGAAACTCTAAACTTTCATGGATTGGATAGTGAAAGTGTTTTTGATCATCTTCACAAAGTTGAATATTTTGCTAGACTATTTAAGAAAAAGGGCACTAGTCTCCCTCTCTTTATGCTTAAGCTATTTCTTTCCTCACTAGGAGGGGTTGCTAAAATATTATTCAATAGTTTCCCATCTATGAGCATAAGAAGTTTCAAAGTTATGATATATGCTTATATGGGAAAATATATGCCACATCATAAACAACATGCCATAATTAGAGAAATTCATTTTTTTTCTCAAAACAAGCATGAGGCTTTGCCTTAAGTTTGGGGGAGGTTTTGTGATTTTCAAAGGAGAAAATAATACTCCCTCCGTCCGGAAATACTTGTCGGAGAGTATTTCCGGACGGAGGGAGTATCATAATATTAAAGAACATGCTTTGCTTGATATATTTTACGAGGTTCCACCAAGGGTTGTCAGTGCTAGGTGGCAGCTCCAGCGGCCAGAGTATGAGGTGGAGTAGTTCCGATGGAAAATGGCAGTGACACATGAATCTGGTTGGTGTTGTATGAGATCATGGACTAGGGCGGCAGCGCGCCCATCCGGATATGATCTTGGCGACACGGATCTCAAGACATTGTGGTGGCTTGTATTGTATCAGTTGGTGCCCTAACTAGGGTTAGTGTTTGTTTGTGTGTGTTTTTGGGGGGTATTTCCATGGGGCTACTGGTTATAAAGATGGGCTATTGGGCCTAGGGGAGACAGGGAACGACTGGGACTACGCCTACAGGCACAATTTAGTTAACTGCGCTCATGGCTAACCCAAAAACAACTTTATTTAATAAAATCATTTTTAAGCGTATAATGATTGTATATTAAATATTTGTGCCAGTAAACAAGCTCCAAATGATTTAAAAATTTTAAATTTAGCCTTTCTAGACCATACTAAGGCCACCTAGAAGTAATTAACCAATTTGGTGCGCATTTATAATTTATTTAGAAAATAAATCCATTCTGATGGATAAACGGGATTGAACTAGAAGTGGTTCATAACAAAGGGGAAAATGTGACATAATTTGGGTGGCTCTGAAATATCATAAAAAGGACATGTGCAAAGTATCAAGGTGAGTCTTGGGGTAGGACGCCAAAAGGTAGAAGGGTTTAGATATTCAACATTTAATAAAATGGCAAATAAATAGGGCTTAGGGTTCAATGAAATATCCAAATTAATCCTTAATACAATGCGACTTGCTGCTTATGCAATGCTTATGAGATGAACATGATGCATAATCAATATCTAAGATAAGTGTTGGTCCTGTGCAGTTATACTCAACTATATTACCGTCAACTTAATGCATTAAAAGTAAATGCGACTATTTATGGTATGGAAATTTTCCTTGACACAACTTACCGGATTCAAGAAATTTTGCACGAGTTACCTTGTCTAGCCAGAACTAACACTGTCTATCTCTTTTTTTGAACCGCAAATTATCAGTTCAATTTTTTGTGGTACTACTAGCAGTTTTTAAAACAGGGATACTTTTCCTAAATCTAATAAATTATGACAGAAAAATTAAAATCTTAAGTAGTGCCGCAAAATATTTTGAAATAATGAATAGTATGATTTACTCGCATTTCAGAAGGAGGTACAAATATTTGTATTGCATCGAGAGGTTCAGATGGGTACTTTGGAAGGTTTGACTATTCATATTAGTTACCATTTTTTTTTTGTAATTGGGGTGACCAGATATTAATCGGCCAATAAATACTCAAAAAATAAAACTCATGGATGTTGCGAATATAGGAGCCCCGTTTGGAATGCATCAATGCAAAATAATTTCTGCAAGAGTTGGACGACTTTGCTTTTATTAAAGACATGGTCAGATCATTATGTTTGGAAACAAAATGAAAGCGGCCTTAGAACTTGGGCCTTCAATGGGCCACGTACTGTAGAGTGTGGCTCCTCCGACCGAGCCCCGGCGTTCGCGGCCTCACTTGGCTAGGGATTCGGGGTTTTCTTGACGGCAGCGTTTCCTCTTACAAATCCGCACCCACGTCCGCGGCGCTTCCATTCTCGTCACTCCACCAGTCACCACCACCCGGCGCGGCGAGGGAGGAGAGGAGAGCGTGAGTGAGCAAGTACTGGCAACCGGCGGCGATGATGCAGATCTTCGTGAAGTGGCCGACCGGAGAGACCATGACGCTCGAGGTGGAGAGCTTCGCGGCCGTCGACAGCGTCAAGGCCAAGATCCACGACAAGGAAGGTACGCGCCCTCCGCCTTCGCCCATGACGCCTTCGCCGGCGTCGGTTGCGTTGCTGCTTTGTTCGATGATCTTGCCCCGGTTCAGAGCAGATCGTTCTCCGTCACGACCTTTTCTTGGGTTAGAAAATATCATGGCTTCTCCGCTAGCTTATCTGTTGGATTGCCTTGCAATTGACCTCGCGGTTGGACAAATTAGGCTCCTTTTCTAGGCCATCCGCCTGGATCTGAGCAGATCCTCTGTTTCGCAGCGTACAGTTTGGTTGATTTCATCATCTCCTTCATAAAACTGCTAGCGTCTTGTGGTGGTGAACTAACTGCGGACGCTATGTTGGTTTCAATAATCGCAGGTATCCAGCCGGACCAGCAGCGCCTCATCTTCGCGGGGAAGCAGCTCGAGGATGGCCGCACCCTGGCCGACTACAACATCCACAAGGAGTCCACGCTTCACCTCGTGCTGCGCCTCGCCGGCGGTGACAGGGGATCGTGCTACCCATGCAGGTTGGAGCCTAACCTGCTCGCCCTGGCGCTCAAGTACAGGCAGCACAAGCTTGTGTGTCGCAAGTATGTACACCTTTGGACTATTCTTTCACTATCCAATCCATCGACATGCCGCTGTTATATATGCATGTTTGTGTCTGGATGTCTATGAGCTTGTGAATTGCATTGTTTCTGTTGTGCTCTGTTCAATGGGGATCATATCTTTGTGTGTGGTTGGATCCAGATAACTACTCCAGCTTATTAATTAGCATACTTTTTATCAAGCATTAGTTGAGGTGTAGATGGACTATTTCTTTCACTATCAGCTTTTTTACGGTACCCTGGTACTCTTTTGATAGGGGTGGGAGTACCAGTTAAATCCAACCATTGATTTGAAAGGGTAGTTCAGACCTTTTTCTTTCCTAACATAAGGGTAATGTTTATATTATTTTCCGAGATGTAACTCCCTTCCGGTGTCTTCACAATCACTCGCTGCCGCTCTTGATCGAGTGACCATGCACGGCCATGGCTACATCATCCCCGCAGGCCCTTGTATGCATCTGTCACCGGCTGCGCTTCATGGAAACTTAATTACAACCATGATCGGCGGCGAGGCCTCCCGGACGTGCGCCTTATCTGAGTATTCGGCTAAATCATCGGCAGTTGCATCTCCGGAGTTCTGATCTTGCGATTTAATTATTAATTATTGCGCATCTCTGGTTCTTAGTTCGAAGATGCTAACAAATCCTCCCGATGCATCGGCGCATTGTACGTGCAAATCCTGGCCAAGATATCCGGCTGGTTCGTTAATCACATCCCGTAATTAGTGGGGAATAAAATGACACCCTCACATAATACCAAATTAACAGCTGGTCTGGATTACCAATTTACCCTTGCAATGAAGGTACTCCCGAACTATTTCTTGCGGTACTCCCAGGTATCTATATTGGAGTACCAAACAATTCTACCCATCAGATCAGAGTAAATGGATGGCTCATATTTACTTAAGGGTACCGTAAAAGATCTCCTCACTATACATTGATATGCTGTTGTTATTTACATGTTTGTACCTGGATGTATATGCATGATAGAAGCTTAATTGTGCATTGCGATGTTTGTTCTTGTCGTCTGTTGGATGGGGATCGATTGCGTATGTAGATCATATCTCTGTGTGGTTTGGATCAAGCGAACTAGTACTTTCTATCAAGTACTACTAGACTTGTTGAGGGGGCCTTGCTCTAATTGCCTTTCAAGTGTACTAGTCATTCACAAGAGTACGTATATCCTAACTTGTCCATGATTTTGCGTTGCAGGTGCTATGCACGCCTGCCCCTCAGGTCTACCAACTGCCGCAAGAAGAAGTGCGGCCACAGCAATGACATCAGGCCCAAGGAGAAGCTGCGCTTCCACTGAAGCATTGGAAACATGAGCCAAGTGACATGGGATAGCTGGATTAACTGGGAGTTCAAAGTTTCGTTGGAGTCTTAGTTCCTTGGATATGAAGTTTCATCCTAGTTAAAATGTTGCTTCTGGAATCTAGAACCATAAATGATGCTGGCTGGCTGCTCTTGTATTACTAGTTTCTGTCGTAGTACTGCAATTCTCTCTTCCATGAATGGTGAGATCAAGTATTTTAGGTATACTAGCTAGCTTGAATGGTGATGAAGTCAAGTAGTGCTCTTGCTTCCTATATTTCTGTCATGTGCTATGGTTGAATCTAGTTTCTCAGGCCAGCATTTCCTGCTAACTAATTACTTGGAAATGCAAACTTTCGTCGTCCAAATTAATGTTTGCAACTCTGCATTTGCTTCTGCCACATCTCTATCTGGTGTAGCATGAGCACTGTTGAAACATACTCCATTCCTAAATATAAGTCTTTTGTAAAAATTCCACTATGGACCACTATAGATTCATTTTAGAATGTAGATTCGCTCATTTTGCTTCATATGTACGTAGTTCATAGTGGAATCTCTGCAAAGACTTATATTTATGAATGGATGGAGTAGTATAGTGCCCATTTTGTTAGGAAACTAACTGCCGCCTGGATGTGCGTGCCAAACAGAGTTGCAGTAGTGAAATCAGATTGCCTTGTCACCTTCACCAAATTCATGCTTGTTGCCCCATATATACTGCCAGCCCGTGTCAGTCAGGTCATACCGTAGATTTATAGATGAAATTTCCACCGTGACTCTGTCGTCACCGGGTACATTTCATCCCAGGGAAGGGAAGGGGCCATACTTGGGATCTATTCGTAGTTGCAGAATTAGGAAACTGTAGAGTTACAAGGCATATATTACTACAAAGCATGGACACCTGAACCTGAATGTAAATGTGGCAAGCAACACTGGCTAGATTGTGGCACTCATTCGGAGGTCGTATAGGGAGATGGATTTCTCTAGGAGCTGCCGCTTCTGGTACTCTATTCACCTGTTTTTTTTTTGTTGAGAAATCTCTCTTCACCTGGTTTTGTTGTTTTTTTTGTCTTCCATTTTTTATTCTTTTTATTTTCAATTTTTATAATATATTCCTTTTGTTTAAACTAAATATATACTTTTGATAAATAACCAAACATTTCTTAAACATGTAAAAACTTTTAAGGAAAACACTTTTCTAGGAAAGAAAAATAGGCGAATCTTTTTACAATAATATGAAGATTTTTTGTGAACACTTAAAAGTTACAAGAATATTTTTTTGAGGTCTGGACATATTTTCGAAATTACACATTTTTTGAAAAATACATGAAAAATATTTAAATTACATGCATATATTGGAAAGCTTGAGTACTTTTTTAGAAGTACGAGCTTTTCAAATTACTCAATATGTTTCTTTTTATTCAGCATATAAGATTTCTTTTGAAGTCAAACTTTGTAAAGTTTCACCAAATTTATAGTAAAAATATCAACATCCAAATATTAAAGTTATATAATTTCAAAATTATTTGCATGATGCATCTATTGATACTGATTTGGTATTTTTAGTGTTGATATTTTTCCCTATAAGCATGGTCAAACTTTATAAAGTTTGACTTTAGATAAATCTTATATGCGGAGTAAAAAACATAGTTAATGAAAAACTTTTTAAAATATGTGAACACAACTTTTAAAAATTAAAAAATATAGAAGTACATGAATATTTTATTTCTGATATGTGCAAGGTTTTTTTATAAACAAACAAGTACTTTTACTTATCTTATTTTTAAATTATTAAGTATATTATATATCAGTTTAGCCAAAATAACTAGTTCAGGGGCACCACTTTCAAAGGTTATCATAAAACTTCCATGCCTCCCTGGTAGCTAGCGCAACTTGTTGTCACAATACAATTTTGCTGGGGGGTTTTCGAGCCGCAAAAAAAAGGGGAAGTCGTTCTATTGCTTTTTTTTATGAGATCAAAATTGAAAACAAAATATCTTGTCAATCGAGCGTCTTTTTTGTTGACCCCTTTCTCATTTTCCTAGGCTGTTTTTTTACGGTTTGGTTTCTTTTTATTACTCTTCTATTTTTTGCAATTTAGGGCATGTTCTTTTTTTGTTTATTTTCTCGGTTTATGCTCAGATTTTATATTTTTTTCTTCAGCTTTTCTCTTGTTTTTATTGTTCTTATTTTAATTTTGTTCTATTTTTGTAGTAGACATGAACATATTCTAAATATGCGATATTTTTTTCCAAATACATGGCTAATATATTTCTATTATATGATGAAAAAGATTCAACATATGATGAATATTTTCATATACACGGTGACCATTTTTCAAATACATGATCAACATTTTTCCAATCACAATATATTTATTTATTAAATCTTAAAAGTGTTTTAGCGGAAAAAAATGAATGGATAAATAAATAATGTAGTACTAATTTATAAAAAAGTGTACAAATATAAGATCGAATGAGTATATGGAACGTACTTACACACTTAGGCACCCGATGAGGTACAGTGTGAGTTTCCATAATGTTCACAAGGCTATCATGCCCTTCTTAACAAAGAAGTTCTAACTCACACCGTTGATTGTTAAATGTAGTAAACCAAAACTAAACACATTAGTAATATGTCAACTTTTGTTGTTGTGATTCTTTTTCGTTGTAAAAAAGAGCTTCTATAAGTGAGTTGCCCGAAGAAAGTTCAGGTTTCAGTTGATTCATCTCCTGCGTCTTCGCCTTCCTCCCTCTTCCCCTGCCACCTTCGTCTTCCTCTCACCGCCATCGACCCGCCCTTAGGCACCAACATCGTCGTCCCCCATGACCCGTTGTTGGCTTCACTGCCTTGCCACCTGTCATGCCCGTGCCGCCTCGGCCATCCCTCTAAATGCCCCTCCCTTCTCCAGAGTCCCCCCCCCCCTTCCCTTTCCCGGCACCGTATCATACCCGCACCTGTTAAGCTCCACCTCACCACGGCGGTGATGTTGCGGTCAATCGCATTGTCCTTTTCATTCTGCGTGGTGCTTTGCGCCTCGCATGGAATCGATTGTTGCCTGAAAATCGAAAGAATAGCAAATGTGAAAAAAAATTGCAAGACTTTTTTTGTTGAGAATTTATTAATTGCGAAACTGAAATCACTAAATGGCCTTGTGGGCCATTTGTTCTGAATGGACCGGTTCAACAACTCTACCAGGTTTTGTTATATGGACATTATGCAGCCGGCCAGAAGCCCAGCAACCGCAGCCCCGACCGAGTCGCGATCTTCTTGGCGGCCACGCCTCCCGTTTCTACCTTTTCAAGCTAGGGTTATGGGGCTTTCCGTAGCGACCCCGCTGCCTCCCTCGGCTTCCTGCCTATATAAGAACGTCCATCACGCAGCGGTCGGTACCAACACCACACCACCAAGCACAACCCGTCCAGAGGAGAACGAGAGCCATCAACGACACGGCAAGATGCAGATCTTCGTGAAGACGCTGACCGGGAAGACCATCACGCTCGAGGTGGAGTCCTCAGACACCATCGACAACGTCAAGGCTAAGATCCAGGACAAGGAAGGTATACATGTTCAGCCCCCGTCTCGAATCACTGCGCCATCTCTTCCGTCTACTTGCTGGCCGATCGATCATGCATCTTCACCAGCGTTGTTGCGCACCTCACAACTAATCTGGTCTTCGTAGAGGCTTTTGCCTTTTGCTTCTCTTGTTTGATTATTTTACCATGCGCACCTCACTACCAACTAAACCCGTCGAATTTAGTTCACCCTCCATGCTGTCTTAGATTGACAATCTCGATGAAACAGAGCAGATCAAAACTTTTCTGCTTATCCGAGGTTAGATAGTTTTGGACCCGGTAGGATTTGCTTCTTGTTTGACAGACAACACCTGTTTAATTAGTACTCCCGTCCCGAGAGTAGTGATCAATTAACACGTTGTTCAGTTTACTTTCATGATTCTTCATCAAACTGAACACTTCACAAGCGAGGAACTAACTGTGATTTCTTTTTTTTTACTTTTGCCTGTCCTAACCGTAGGTATCCCGCCGGACCAGCAGCGCCTCATCTTTGCAGGGAAGCAGCTAGAGGATGGCCGCACTTTGGCCGACTACAACATCCAGAAGGAGTCGACGCTTCACCTGGTGCTGCGCCTCCGCGGCGGCAGCAGAGGTGGATACCCCAAGAACCTTGAGCCCAACCTCCGCATCCTTGCTCAAAAGTACAATGAGAACAAACTAGTCTGCCGCAGGTATGCACTCCCAGTAACAGTACCTTTTCTTTTAGTGCCATTAAGTTTGTTGTTTTTCTCCTGTTTCGTGGATCGGTGCCTATGCATGCAGCGCATGAATTTTTATCTTGCTTTTTTTTTAGATTATGGATGTGTAGATAAATGTTTTCATGTTGTTTAATCCAGGCTTTCCACACAAAAAATTGTTGTTTAATCCAGGCAACTAGCATGCTTTTCGTTACATCTTGCTGAGATGTGTAGATTTGAATTGCCAAACAGAGGTTTATCGGTCTCACCTTCAATATCATCCCGTTTCTTTGCTTTGCGGTTATGTATTGAAATTCAAACTGAGGTTTTGGTTTGCTTGCGATAATGGCTGATTTCTGTGAACAATAGAATTAACTAGATGTTTGATATGTAAAAGCTTTGACAGAGTTGTCACCAGTGCTTAAATTGAAGTCACTGATTAATTATTAGACTTGTCTCAAATAGTCACTGCCTTGCAGGTGCTATGCACGCCTACCCGTCAGGGCCACCAACTGCCGTAAGAAGAAGTGTGGCCATAACAATCAGGTGAGAGAACCTTGTTTCCCCGTGTTATTGAAGTGCTTTACGGCTCACATCTGTCCTGTTCAGCTGTTCTTGGTTTTCATATCACTAAATATCTTGTTCGGCCTTAATCTTTTGAGCAATATGTCACCATTGCATGCTTAGAGTTGTTATTGGTTACTATTGTCAGCTTTGTAATAATCACATGTAGATGATAACTTAAACTGAATTACTTTTGTTCTAGTAATAAATTTTCTTACCTTCTCTTTCAGCTAAGGGAAAAGAAGAGGTTTATGTCCAAGTTTGCGAACGCTTCCTAAACATTGGAAATGTGTCTGGTGCCATATATACTGGAGTTTAGTTCTGTCCTAGTTTGAAGTCATGTTGGATTTTGCTGACTCGTCTAGCGTCGTCATATATATCGGAGTATAAGTTTTGTCCAGTTGATAGTCCTCTTGGATTTTGAACCTATGTATGCTTTGGAATATATTATCTATCAAATATCCTGATTTATACGAGTTGTTTATTTTGAGTGAGTTCTTATTACGGATTTGCTTAATCAACCAGAAAAAAAAGAGTCACCACGAATCTCCGCAAGAAATCAAATGATGCAGGAAGAGAGCTAGCTAGTCACACCCCACCTTTTTTATTAATCTTTGTTTTGAGAAATATTTACTAGTTGTTGTGTATTGACACTTGGCCCGTCGGCTAAATCAATGGCCCACTAGGATATACCAGCATATACTAGCAAACGAAAAAAAAAAATCATGCCCCCATGTTTGCCCCTCTTGTGTGGAGCTTTCGGAGTGCCCATCTAATCTTAATCCCAAGGCAATGACCGCACGACAAACTTATATCATTGAACCGCTCCAACGAAAATTTAGTACTTTTAAAACTAATCTAGTTGAGCTTACATGAGGGTCGGCCTACGCAAGCTACACCATGCACATATTCAGATTACAAACAGTCTTTAACACATGAACACTTCTTAGAATTAGATGAACACATTAAAAAATGGTGATTTTTGAAATCCATAAAAAATATTTTAATAATTAAAAAACAAACATTTTTCTTACACAACCATTTTTTTAAGTGCATGGGTACTTTTTAAAATTATATAAGCACTTTTTATATGGTCACAATGGAATTATCAGTAGTATCATGTATACTAACAGGCATTTCAGATGAGGTGACACATAATTAAATGAGGAAAGAGAATGTTATATCAATATGATATTGTATCATATTAAATAATTAATGTACTATCATGCACTAAGTTATCAGGATCATATCGTCTCTCTTGACTAGTATGATACTAGTATATGAGCAAATCGTAGCTACACGTGGATATGATGTCATGGTAACACATTTTGGAATTAAACCGATTAATTATTGTATGAATGCATGATAGTCATAGGCAGTTCAAGCTGTCGAGCATGGCTATACATTAGAGCTGGTGGCGCTTTCAGATTATATACAAAATATTCAATGGCCACGCGTCATCCGACACGAGCCATTGGATGAAGCGTTGTGCAACCGTCCGATTTGACAGCTAGACCATGTGAGCAATACAGCACCCCTCCATCGCAGTCGCCCTCATGTCCCGTGTTACCACCTACTGCATTGACGAGGTACCGTCGTTACCTTGTAGAGGATGACGGTCGGTGAGATCAGCGGGGTCATCTCCCACACACCAAAACAGCCCGTTGCATTGAAGCTTCTGCCGCCGTTGAGATGAGCAGGTTGGGGCACCACATCGCATTGCATTGCAGCTTCGCCGCCGGCGAGAACCATCGGTCGCAGACTTCTCGCGCGACATTGACCCCCACCACCGTAGGTTTGCCATCAAAACCATCGACTACGTATCGAAATGGTGCAAAAAATAATTCAGAGTGATGTTCGTCTTGTTAATTTTTCATCGGCATCACTCCGTGTCATCAATTTTTGCATTTGAACTGAGATATGATTTCTTTGTCGCTATTGTGCAATGTTGGTAGTGAGGTGTTTAAATGGTGTAAGAAACCGGATATGCCGGTAGCGGTAATGGTTGTCGGAGCGATAACGATTGTACTAACAAAGATGAATATAGTAGCAAGTCATATGATAACTTACCTACGAAGGACTTTCAATTAATGAGGATAGTGCATGCACTGAGAAGGTTGATTTGTGTTTTTTATTGGCAAACAACCGCATGACAACTAACATGTCTTTGTTTTTTTAATCTACAGAAAGATGTGGATGTTCAGAATAAGTAACATGATTTTTAGTAATTCGCCAATAACATGAGCCAGTCGTGAATATATTGTAGGGCACGTAATCATATGAACGTGATGACAACCTACATGTGTTTATTTGTAATTTTGTAGGAGGATGTAGATGGTCTTGCGGGGATGATGGCCAGGGTGATGATGGTGAAGCAGAGATGAACATTGAGCATGCTAAATAGCAGCAACAGGCGCTAGATAGGCATTGGAAAGTTGGTTCACAAGTGGAGACGCACACATTCTACAACAACCATGTGAAAGAGCGTGGATTCAACATTAGAAAAGAGACAGGGAAATTACACGGTTCAGGCGGTACTACTTAGCAATTTTTAAAATGGGGATTTTTTAAATCAGAAAAATTGTGACAAAAATTCTTAGATATTAAGTAGTGTAAAAAAATTATATTATAGATAGTACTTGTATAATTCACTCACATTTCAGAAGAAAAAAAAGGTACATATACTTCTATTGTGTCGGGAGGTTCAGATTGATACTACTTTTCAAGGTTTTCATACTACTTCCTTGGGTGTAGACTTTTGGTTCCTGGGAGTATATACAATGCACCCACTAATTGAAAAATATATAAAAAGTCAAAAAAGTTCAGAAGTTTTTTGGAATAACTTGAGTTTCTTTTGCACTAGTATGTAATTTTCCGCTAATAAAAACCCATCCTTGACTTCAGAAATATATACAAGACACTATTCACACTATTTTGACCAACTTTTTAGTTTTTTTTTCCGCCTTGACGTAGAATTTTTTGAATACATGGCGAACATACTTCCAATATATGACAAACATTTTTCAAGACAATATGAATATTTACATATACATGGTGACCTTTTTAAATACATGATTAATATTTATTTTTATTTAAAGAATTCTTAATTTTTAAACATGTTTTTAAAGTTTTTGTTAAGAGGGCATAAATAAATAATGTACTAGGAGTAGCTAATAAAAAGTGTATAAATAGTATATATTTTTTAGGTTTAAGTGTATAAATAGATGATTGAACAGTTGTATGGAATGTTCGTACATACTTAGGACCAAACACACGATGCCATATATTACGAGTTTCCATAATGGTCATAAGACTATCATTCCCTTCTTAACAAAGTTCCAATTGACATCGTTGTTGATTGTTAATTGGGTAAACCAAAACAAAGCACGTAAGTAATACTAGTAAAAGAGCCCGTGCGTTGCAACGAAAATAAAGATACCACATACCCCTAACCCAATAATCATGAGTCAAGGCCCCAATAGGTCCAGGTTCTTCATTTCAAAATGACATCACGTCTGTGTTGCCGTTTGTCCTCCGTCCTATTCTCACCTACGATGATCTTAGTGCTTACAGAACCACAACTCGTTTAAATGTGGTCAATCCCAAGTCGTCTCTCTCGGCATAAGATGAGAATATTTTTTTCCCTTGCTAGGTTTAGGTTTTGTAAAGGCGTGTATGCGTGGTTATTGATGGTTTCTTTCATCTCAAATTTTGTCTGTCGAGGTGGTCATTTGCAATCCAGGTCGGCGCTGGTACAAAAGAAACATGGATCGTGCACTATTGATTAAGGTTTCACTCTAAATAGTATTTTAAAAATGGTTAATAGGTAAAATAACATCATATTCGGATTCTATACATGTTGCTAATCAAAATTTCATATATAACATGTCAAAATTGGAGTTAGGGTGTAAAAGATATGGATATTTAAAAAAACACATTTTGTCACTTGAACCGCGGGTTAATTACCAGAAATTGTATGGTGGTTTTATGTAAAAACAAAAAAGTGATTTGTTTTGTCACTTAAAAGTGAAGTGCAAGTTAATTATCAGAAGACGTAGAGGGTTTACTATAAAAATAGTTTTTCACTTAAAGATGGACTACGATTGATTCTTCAAAACATAAGGAGGTCTTCTATAAAAATGCATGACAGACGGGTAGAAGCACTAATCACTGTGACACTATTTGCGGTGATTTTTTTAGTTGTATAAAAAAGAGTGCATGTTAGTATGGAGAAAGTTCAAGTTTCATTTGATTCCTCTACTGCACCTTTGTCTTCTCACTCTTCCTCGGTTGCCTTCATCTTCCTCCTGTCGCCGAAAACCCGCCCTTCGACACCGGCCATCGTCGCCCCCCACCATCCACTGCTGGCTTTGCTTCTTTGCCGCCTCTGCCCCGGCCATCCCTCTAAATGCCCCTTCTCCAGAGGTGATGACCCCCCCCCCCCCCGGGCGGATCCAGCATGGGGCATGGGTGTACAAACTGTTTTTGCAAAAGTAATTGCATATAGTTATATACATATTACTCCCTTCGGTCCTTTTTAGTTCGCGTATAAGATTTGTCTGAAGTCAAGCCTCGTAAAGTTTGGCTGACTTTGTAGAAAAAAATACCAACATTCACAATGTGAAATCCATATCGGTAGATCCGTCATGACTTAAATTTTCATATTGTATAACTTTAACATGATAGATGTTGATATTTTTTTCATATAAATATGGTCAAACTTTATGAAGTTTGACTTCAGACAATTCTTATATGCAGAGTAAAAAGGACCGGAAGGAGTATATGCCAGAAACACCAGCCAGTAGGCCCAATAGGCTCAGTTCGGGAGCAGCTCACGATCCTGGCAGCAAGCCAGCAAACCAGCCAGCCACGCACACATGAGACGAGAGAGGCTCACGCAGTCGCCAAGCTGTTTCTTCTTCCCACGGATGAGGCGACAGTGTGACCCTCTGCCAATGGCGAGCCATGGCCAGGCAAGGGATACACCGGCGTCGGAGCCCCCCATGGTGAATGTCGCAACTGTGGCCACCACAATTGTCGACATCGGGGAGGGGGAGGGAGCGTACTAGTGCATCAATTTTCTCCAATAACCTCAATCTCTTATCCTAAGGTGAATCCCCATCCAATTTTGAAATTGCAGTAGTTGATTTGTTCATTCGATTCATTGTGAAACTCCCAACTGAATGTGTAGCCGCTATTCATTTTCAGATAGAAATAGCTCTAGATAACACCGAGGAGTGAGGATATGCTTGATTTCATTAGCAGAAACATAACAAGTGAATTGTTTGAATTTTAGGCTGTAGAGCATTCCTTAAATTGTAAGTTGTACATGACACTTGAATAAGCTTGCACATCTTTATCCTATGGATTTCACGAAGGAAGATTTGATGCATACCCTTATCAACCTATACACTTCATTATTGATATGCATAGAGATGGGAGGTTTAGCCCTTGAATGATTGCTTGGTTATATTTATAGGGAGGAAGTTCTTTTTTCATGTGAAGGATGATGTTTTCATATCTCACTTTCTAGCCCTTTTTTTTCTCAAATACGCATGAGTGTACGTATCATATATTAAGAGAGGAAGAGAGGAAGAAGCCCCGACCGCAGTTATTTACAACACTCATACAACACATTCCACTCCACATCGTCTTAACAGATTACTCGCCCTCGGTCCACCCATCTATTCCTATGAATGCTATCCGAATGTCTCCATGCAGAATGCCCACTTGCCTCCATGCCACACATTCAGAGGCTATCCGTTATAAGACATGCTGCACGTCCGGACTCATGCCTTCAAACACGATTGTGTTTTGGTGCTTCCACGGCTCCCACATGACTAGCAGGTGTACAGCCCGTAGGGTCTTGGCATGCTTTTCATTGAATATTGGTTTTGTGCACCAAGTTGATAGCTCGTCACCCCTCGATGGTGTCGCACCCATCATGTCCACCGCCTGAACCACCTTGGTCCAAACTTCCTTCGCGAAAACGCACTGTATCAGGAGGTGGTTAATTGTTTCATCATCCTGATCGCAGAACGGGCAGGTGTCCTGGTGCGGGAGGCCGCGCCGTGCCAGTCTGTCCGAGGTCCACACTCTATCCCTCAAGGCCAACCATGAGAAGAATCGGCAGCGGAGGGGTGCCTTCGATGCCCATGTGTAGGTTGTTGTCGGTGAACTTTGTAGGACCGCGAATTTGGCCGCATACGCCGACCTTGCCGAGAAATTACCATCCTTCTCCCATGACCATGCAAGTTGATCCGATCGATGTGGATCCAGAGTCGTGCTATCCACATGTGGCCAAACCTCGAGAAAATGGAGTAGCGCTATGTCGTTTATGTTCGGGCCGACATCACGAGCCCATGCTGCGTCTTGTAAAGCTTCCGCCACCGTTCTAGCGCACCTCATCTGCTTTGGCACCATCTCATAAATGAGAGGGGCTAGCCCCTGTATCATGTATCCGTTGAGCCACCTATCCTCCCAAAACAGTGTTGTGCGTCCATCGCCCACGGTCACCTTAGTTGCCGCTTGGTACAAGCCTGTTGCCTCGTCGAGGACGGAGAACTTGAATTCCGCCCATGGTCTAGATCGATCTGCTTGTTGCAACCACAGCCACTTCGCTTGAAGGGCCACATTCATCCACCGCAGGTTTGTGACACCGAGCCCACCTGCCCACTTTGGTCGGCACAATGTTTCCCATGCAACAGCGCATTTGCCGCCCCCATCGTCTTCTTTCCCATGACGGAGTGTATAGTCATGTTGTAGTATTTTTTTTTCTTTATTTTGTAATTTCCTTTTAAAAAAATAGATATCGTTTGCTACCATGAAATTTGTATTTTGAGTTTGTGTTGCCCTAATATCACTAATTAAATGGGCCGGTTCAACAAGGGTGCAACGTTTAGTTATAAGAGGACAGCATTCCGCCGTCCAGAAGCCCAGAACCGCTGCCCGAGTCCCGACCGAGTCGCGAGCTTCTTGGCGGCCACGCCTCCTTGCTAGGGTTCCCGGGCTTGTCGTAGCGACCCCGTCACCTCCCTTGGCTCCCTTGCCTATATAAGAACGTCCATCACGCAGCGGTCGATACCAACACCACCAAGCACAACCCGTCCGAGAGAGCCATCGACGAGACCGTCAAGATGCAGATCTTCGTGAAGACGCTGACCGGGAAGACCATCACGCTGGAGGTGGAGTCCTCAGACACCATCGACAACGTCAAGGCCAAGATCCAGGACAAGGAAGGTACATATATATGTGAACGATGAATCACTACACCACCTCTTCCCCTCTACTACCCTGCCGGCCGATCGTACGTCTTCGCCGGCGTTTCATCCGTTTGCTTCAAACCTAGCTTTGCATGTTCTTCTTGTTCTTCATAGCTAGCGTCCTACATGTTGTCTCTCTGAGCTAGATAAAAAAATTTCTGCTTATCCGAGGTTAGATAGCTTTGGATCGGCTGCTTGTTGGTTCCTGTGTGTTAACCTGCCGTAGGATATGCTTCTTGTTTGAAAAATCGATAGATAATCTATATAGATGAATTCATAAGGGACGAACTAATTGTGTGAGTTTGTGTTTTGCTGCTGTAGGTATCCCGCCGGACCAGCAGCGCCTCATCTTCGCCGGGAAGCAGCTCGAGGATGGCCGCACTTTGGCCGACTACAACATCCAAAAGGAGTCGACGCTTCACCTCGTGCTGCGCCTCCGTGGTGGCAGCCGAGGTCAATACCCCAAGAACCTCGAGCCCAACCTCCGCATCCTTGCTCAAAAGTACAATGAGAACAAACTAGTCTGCCGCAGGTATGCAGCTCATGAACTGTGGCCTTTTACTTTTTTGGTCTGCTCGGAGATACGCATGCATGTGTAGATAAATGTGTCCTTGTTGTTTAAGGTGTAGATTTGAATAGATAGTCAATCAGAGGTTGATTGAGGCGCTTCTCACCTTCAATGTTAATAGATTGTAATTCGAACTCAGGAGCGGTTTTGGTTTGCCTGGGTTTGTTGCTGATTTCTTTCTATGAACAATGGAATTAACTAGATGGTTGACATGTAGATCATTAATTAGGGTGTGGAGAGAGTCAAGTTACAAAACATATAAAAAGAAATAAAATATTTAAAAAAATTGCATGGATCTACATGTAAGATCACATGAATATAGCGATTAAGACTCATAGCAATCCGGCATTAATTAACATGTGCATGGTTGCTTTATGATCTTGACATATCTATGAGTACTCTTCTCGAAAGAAAATTTTCTTTGCCAATCTAGCACTCTAGTCAGGATTGTATATACTTTGCTTTTTGTACTCATAATTTGTGACATATCTAAGTTTTTCGTCATTGCATTGAAGGTGCTATGCACGCCTACCCCTCAGGGCCACCAACTGCCGCAAGAAGAAGTGTGGACATAACAATCAGGTGAGAGAACTTTATTTCCCCGTGTTATTGAAGTGGCTATCAAGTATCAATTGTCCACGTTCTTAGTATCACTATATATCTTGTTCTTGCCTTCTCTTGAGCAATATGTCCCATTGTATGCTTAGAGTTGTTCTTGGTTACTATATTTAGATTTTTCAACTATTGTATGAAGTTGTCGTGCAAAATAATTACATGCAGCTGATAACTAACTGAATTATTTTGATTAATTGTTTATTTTAGTTCTGATAATTTTTACCCTTCTCTTTCAGATAAGGGAAAAGAAGAGGTTTATGTCCAAGTTTGGGAGCGATTCTTGAACATTGGAAGTGATGCTGAAGCAACCATCTACCGTCATATATAATGGAGTTTAAGTTTTGTCCTAGTTTGAAGTCATGTTAGATTTTGCTAAATCGTCTAGCGCCATATAGTCTAGTTTTGTCCAGTCCGGATATATATTCTTTAGAACATATATCTATCAAATATCCATATTATACAGAGTTGTTTATATTGAGAGCTTTTTTTAGTAATGTTTGATTTGAGAGATATTTACAAGCTGTTTGTATTGACACTCACCCAGACGATAGGTTAAATCTGCCCACTGTAGAATCTACAAGTCATTTCTTTTTCGGGTTCTCAAAGGCTCCAAAATATCCCTTTTATAGAGATGAAAAAAGTAAACCGAAACATGCCCATAGTAGACACCATTGGGGAAAGCAGAAGTGCCCCCAAGAAAGCAGCATTCCCTGCATCTCCATTACCAAACACGGAAACACCTACTCGCTTATCCATTAGTGTAGCGAGCTCAATCTCAACGTTGCATGAGATTCCCGGGCGTATCCACACTGCCGTCGCCATGGCCTTCGTTGTTCGCCTCATCAAGCTATAGAAATCCAATGTGAATCGAATGAGGTAGATATTGCCGCCTCAAAAATATGTGAAATTGAGCGAGACACGAAATCTCTTCAGGCCTTGTTCGGTTAATCCCCACCACAAGGGGATTGAAGAGGATTGGAGGGGTTTGATGTGGATTTTGACTTGCTGGGGATTTAATCCCTGCCAATCTGCTCCAAACCCCTTGAAACCCTGTGGAACCGAACAAGGCCTCAGGGGAGAAAGTCAAGCATGTCCCCGGAGGTTCCTACTATCTCTGTGCCAAGCTCCTGGCCGCAACTCCGGCTCCAGCTTCAAGACTTGCAGGTCCACAGCCAGTGTTTTACGTGCTGATAGCTCGGATCCTGCTCCATCTTTGCAAAAATGTTTCAGAAAAAAAAACACCCTGTAGCTCGGCCTTAGAAAAACCGTGCTCAGGGAACACAAATATTTTGAACACTTACTTTATATGACGTTTCGTAAAAGATCCAGTCATCTAACAGTGAATGTTATATGCAGTAGATTTACATCTACAAACCTAAATAAGCATGTATTAGTAGGTACATTCTGGAATTTTTTAGTGCCAAGATGATAGGGATTACATATATTTTGTTTACTGGAGGGAGCTTGAGATTTTTTGTTAATGGATGGTGGCGCTTCTCATTTGGTCCCAAGCACTGTGTATTTATTTATTTTCAGGTAATATGCAGAATGTTTTGGTGACGCCGGCAATCTAAGTATTTGCTTACCTGCTGCTATCCATCCAGATCATGGGTGCAAACTGCGAAGAGTGATTGTTGAAGACCAGTGCAACTCATTCCCTGAATAACAAGGGTCCTACACTACAAATTACTGGTGCTACCCTGAACTGCTACATAAGATCACTGTGATTGTGAAAAACGGAGTACCATTCTTCTGATATTCCTGTGTTTTCTTTTTCAATCATGTTTTTGTTAGATAATCAGATGTATTTTTTAAGTGGAGAGATGAGTAGCCCTTCTGAAGCACCTTGTAAATTGATCTCACCCAAAAAAAAAAAGGTTTTCTTCTCTGAGGTGCCTGTGCAGGCCTTATTTGATGTTTTTCCTGGTTTGATGTCCATCTGAATAATTGTTTACAATACTCCAGACGCTGACAACAACAGGAATTTTATTGACTACTTTTATTGGGTACAGACAGATCTCTTCTATCCAAGTTAACACTTGTTCTCTGAAGTTGATTTGGCAGGCCACAAGCTCAATCAGTTACCCTGTTGGTGTCAGCAACCGTTACATGAATCAGGGCAAAACATTGGGAAAATGTAATTCAGATCCATTCAACTGAAGAGTAAATAAAAGAATGCTACCTGCTCCGGTGACAATGCAGACTGAGGTAGAACCTTGTATGGGTTTAGAATCGAGTTAGGGTCCATTAACTTCTTGATGGAAGCCATCAGCTGCACCTGATCATAGTACAACATTTTTTTGTCAAGCATTAGTTACCAGCCAACTAGTAGAAAGGTTGGAACACAACTGGAAATTTTCTTTTCAAGAAACAAATAAAGTATTGTTCTTTAAGATAAGAAGAAGAAGAAGGCAGAGCTCCACTGAAACATATTGCCAACGTTGCACAAAAAGCAAGCGCTCCTCCTCCAGGGTTGTAGGGAAGTGAGCATAACTGAAAATCTAACAAGAGAATGACTCTAGATCATAAAGGCTAAACCAAATTTCTCTCATGAAAATGCGGCACAACACATACATATGTCATGCACAAATAGTCAAGAATAGGACATTGTTACACCTAACATTGAAGTGCATCCTAGTCATAGCCTTATTCACAAATTGAAATAATGATTTAACTCTGAACATTCTATATAGCACTGAAGTAACAATTTGTGCGCGAACACAAGCGGTGGTAAGATGGTATTTAAATACTTACTGCTTCTGGTGACTTGCTGTAGTGAATCTTCTCAGCTTTCATTAGCCCCAGCCCGTGCTCTGCACTAATGCTTCCTCTGTGGCCAGCAGTCCACTCATAGACAAATGGTTCAATTTGTGCCAAAATCTGAAATTTTCATTGAAGGTAACAAAATAAGCAAGTAGCCGCATACCTATCTTGAGAAACTGAAGCCAAACCTAAGTAAATGATCTATTTCCATGTCATATCAGACATACATTGTCACTGTACTTGCTTGATAAGATGTTTAGATGGAGATTCCCGTCACCAAGGTGACCATAACCCAATACCTCTGCCGTATCACCTAGGAAAGCAAGGAACTATGTTAACAACTCATAGATTAGATTACCGATGGCTCAAAATTGAAAATTTACCAACACGGCTGCGCATTTCTTCAACAATATCATATAGTTTCTCTACAGGTATGGACAAGTCATACTTGTAGACTGCACCAACTTTTACAGATGCCTCTGATATACCCTGCAACCACAACACATAACACATAATCAATTATGTCAATGGGTAAAGGCGGTTGACTTTATTTAGTTTGGTGTTTCATACTTGAAATTTCACTTCCAAAGGTTTGAAACCAAATAGTTTGATAGGCCAAACTTAACATACCAAGATATTATTTGAGCACTTCATAGGCTATCATTTTAATTTATATGATATTGGAGACTCGGCGTTAACCATCAAATATCAGCTTACACATCGATAACTTATATTATTAAACAGCAATATAGCTGATGAGGAACAATAGAGACAAGTAAAAGGAAAAAGAATCAGAAGTCAAAAATCTGTTTGACTACTTCTAGATACTACTGCAGTCTAGTATTTATTTTGTCTTCTTAGTTTTCTAGAGTCTTCAATCCATGAGTAGAATGTTGAATCTTAAGTAATGTTTTCTAAAGTGTTCTAGCTATAAGTTGAAGTTGCTCCTCCACAACCTTGTGTTGCTTCAATAGAACACTAGCCGTGTGATGAGTGTCGATCGTTACCAACTTAAAGGCTACCCATATTAGTCACTGGCAAAATCTAAAGATTCACGTATGGTGAGAACCTCGCGGATTCTCCAAAAATTAGATGCTTGGCTAATATCCTGTGCTATAACTCCATCAGCTACAAGGCCATCTTCCATTGAACGCAACAAAAAAGCTTCAAGTTTTGCTCTACAAAAGAAAAGCAACATAAGACAAGTAGACAACATATGTAATTTGACAATTTTCATAACAATAAATCCAAGATAAAATAAATGCAAGCCAAGCAGGATTTCACCTTCACAAAGTGGTTATCAATTAAGAGTTTGAACAAATTGATCTTCCGCATAGCTTGTGTGTTTTTAATGTTTGAAGACTGTGGTTATGCTACCAAAACTTACTTGTCATATGATTCATCACTTCCTGTGGTCTCAATTAGAACATAAAATTTGTATGGCGAGACAGGTAAAGGATTATGAACTCCTTCCAAATGCGTCATAGCCTTCAAAACCAACAAGCTACCAAATTAAATGTGGAATCAGGCAAGATAATGAGGATCATTTCTTCATGTACAACGCAGTCAAAAGAATATTTTGTTTTCTTTTGCTAAGTACTCCCTCCGTCCCATAATATAAGATCGTTTTGCAAGCTGCAAAACGATCTTATATTATGGGATGGGGGGAGTACATAACAAAAAATTCAACACGTCCTACTGTTCAACAAAATACATGCATGCAGTTTCTTCTCTATGAAGTGCAATTTTGTTTGAAAGTTTGCTTAAGTACCAGATCAATACACTGACGATCCATAAACTCAAATGCAGAAAGAATCTCACCCAAGCTCCTCCTAGCTGCCAGTAGCAATTTCTGGGAACATGAAAAGCAGTAATCACTATAGTAAAGATCATACTGTACATTTGATAACAAGGGCTAACAATGCCTAGATATACAAAATGAGTGTTTGCAAGAGACCTGGCAGCTCATGTAGTCATTGCAGGAAAGAAATGCAACATTAGTTGAAGGTAGCTTTGCAGGTGTAAGTATTGACACTTTAGTGACTATTCCTAGGGAGCCTTCGCTTCCTGAACCATCAATCATGTGTTTACTAATGGCTTGCTATAAGTCATATTTAATGAACATGCTCAGAAAGAAGGGAAATAGTTTGTATTCGATACTCACCAACAAATAAGTGCTTCAGATCGTATCCAGTGTTGTCTTTCCTTAAAGTAGTAAGCATGTCAAGAACAGTTCCATTGGCTAGGACAACTTCAAGACCTGAATAAGAAGAAAATAAAATACAGAAGAGCTAACCATCTTTGTACTTTTAAGAAATCATCCAGCTATTTCCAGGCTTAAACATTGCATAGAGTTGAAATTTTCTAGAAGATTCTCTTGATGGAGGATCGTAATTTCAGCAACTTATATTGCAACAGAATTACTCAAACAGCAAACATATTCCTGCTCCTTTCAAGAGAAACTTAACAAAACAAACACTGTATTCCACTTAAGCCCTTTCTTCATTCAGGTAAACAAGATATAGAACATGAGACTTCAGAAATAGCAGATTTGTACACATAGTAAATATAAGGTTTAACTTGTACTTACCAAGTACATTTCCATGAAGTGAACCATAGCGAATGAAACGTAGGCCGCCAGCATTAGTTGAAATGTTCCCTCCTATTTGGCAACTACCTTTTGCCCCTAAGTCAAGAGGCATAATAAACCTGAATATAAATAATACATATAATCTTAGGTCTTTTTCTATTCAAAATAGCGGGCACTGTACTGGTACACATTGAATCCATGGGTGATTATATAAGTAGGGATCCCATAAAAAAGGATATTGCATAAGCAACAAACTTATTGAATATTTATGGGTCAATGGTAACCCGACAACTCAAGAGAGAACATACTCCCTCTGTAAACTAATATAAGAGCGTTTAGATCACTAAAGTAGTAATCTAAACGCTCTTATATTAGTTTACGGAGGGAGTATTATTTATGAATCAAACGCATGCAATGCAAGACGTATGCACCACAAATGAGAACAGAATCATAGAGGGAATACCGAGGACTTTACCCTTCATTTTCCACAAAGGTACTTAAGTTCTCCAACACACCACCAGCTTCACAAGTAAGAATACCATTTATCTGACAGCAGACAGCTCTTTCATGAAATTATACAAAGATTTTTCATGAACTATGGATATAGACAACTTATGTTTGAAGAAAGGATAGATAATCGAAATACAGAATTCACGGCATTAAATCCAAACAAAGAGACTGTACCCACATTGTCAAATGAGATTATTTTGTCCATGCCACCAAGGTTGACAATCACCTGCAGACAAAGGGAGTAAACCTTGTGATCTCGGGCCTAAATGTAAGGAAAGCAGTAACATGGAAATCTCAGAAGCAGAATACATAAAAAACATGGAAGTCTAAAACAGATGAACAGAAACACATCAACAAGTATTTGAACAGGTACGTTGAAACTACAGCAAAACTGTAGTGATAATTCTAAACATGAATATGGAAACTCAAAGCACCCATCAAAGCCATTGTAATCTTTCCCGTGATTTTCTAATCAATCTGATTGATCGATCTAAATAAATACAAGTAGTTCATTCTGGTGAAGAACTTTACCCTGCGATTCAGGCATGCAGCAACAGCAAGGAAGTAGAGAATACCAGGAAGGATAATTATCTAAAGTACTCTACCGCTTATACTAAGATAAGAAATAAACAAATATTTTGTGGTAGGAAAATAAAGATATAACTGATATTATCATTAACAGGAACTTCATAATTACCTCATCATGAACTGGAACACTGCCACCAACAAGGCCTGTATTTCCACCCTGAGGAACTACCGCCAATCGTCTCGAGTCGCAGTAAGCAAGGACTTTAGAAACCTGGAAAACAGAATGGTTGAATAACAAAATTTCACATTAATTTTTTGTTGAGTCGGATCAGGAATGGTAGAAAACTAGATATAACCGAGCAATATGAAAATAGAAATGTAGTCCTAAATTATACTCCCAGTTTGCTGCATGAGGTATTATTAGCATTCCATGCAAATGCATTGTTGTTCGGAAAATATTTATTAGCATAGGTCGCTAGAGTGATGTATGCTATTTTGTTTGTTATGTATCCAGAGGCTACAGTGTTTTGCTTATGAAGCGCTACATTGTGCCGAAGCTGATTTTCTATTGCTACTAAATATGGCTTTCATGAGACATTCAATGCATATGATGCTAACAACTTTCTGAACAATTTGTACGATTACTAGTTACTTCATGTAAGAATACATCAAAAAGACAAAAAGTACATGGCTGGTAACTGGAATAGCCTGATAGCCTGGATGCAAGTGTGTGATGGACCATGATAAGCCAAAAACATAAATCGTAAGCTACAACTTTACAAACATTGTTCTGCAACCAAACAAACATAATCGCACCTTAGTTGATATCTAAACTACAATGGGGTATTAGGGTCATTAGAAATATTACAGAAAGGTCACCATGCAACCACTACAGATCAGGCTAAAGCAATCAAAATGATTACTGCCACTTAAGTACTACTTGTTAATGCAATTGCCAGAAAATGGAATTCCAACTACTTGGTGTTAAATTAAAATTCCGCTTAACTAGCTGACAGACATACCTCATTAGTACTTTTAGGTAAAAGCAGTAGCTGACTTGAACCCTTGTATTTACCCATCCAATCGACATTAGCAACAGCCACCCTGTCTTTATCTTGAACAACTCCATTGTCACCCAATATGCTCTTGAAGTAAGAAACGTCATCAGAATTTAGCACTGAATAGTCTGGATTCCTCTGGATGGGTTCTGCCGCAGAACCAAAAGTACGTTGTTGAACTTCAAACGGATCATTCACACTATGCTGTGCTTCTTTTGTTGCTATCCGAGCTGGAGGCCCGCGAGAGGGATGTTGTGGACACAGGGTCCAGTAGGATCTTCTATGAGAAGTCAGGGTATGGTTTGTTGATCCATATTGAGTGAGGGACGTACCTGGGAATCATCATGTATCATAAGATTTTACTCATTCCAGTAAAAAGTACTTCCTCTGTTGCAAAATGCAGGAGTATTTTGGTTGTTGAAATTCATGCTTTGCTCAATAAGTAACCAATTACACATGGGTTATGCCATACAAACTTGATACCATTGGGTTTGTGTTCAAAGTAATTTATTGTGATTGTGATTTGTAACTACAAAAATGCCCCCTACATTTTTCCACTGAGTGGGTATATTCTGTAGATCTGTAGAAATCAGGGGAGCCACATCATCTTGGTTCTATAACAAAGAAATAAAAACTGAAACTCTAAGAGCAGGGGTGCAGGGTATAAATAGTAATCAAATAAAATACTAAACACTACATGTGCCGAATTCATGCATCAGTAATTCTACTGGTGCTGGGATGGGAATGGATAACAGATTGATTAGATTAGTAGGGCATCCCCGCAAAAAACAATTCCGCAACTAACTTTCAGAAAACTGAAAGATCACTTGCAGCAAAGAAAGATCCCACAAAACTGAACTCACAGAACAATCGATCCGAATCCAGGCAAGATAGAGCTCCTTACCAACGCCAGAAGAGATCGTCCGGCTCCCGAGGCGGGTCCGGTCGACAGGAGGAGGGCGGTGGTGACCAGGAGGGGAGAACTCGGTGGAAGGGGGCGCGCAGGCGTGTCCGGCGGCGCGGTCGTGCGGATGGACGGGCGGGAGAGCCCACGGGGCGAGCAGGGCGCGGAGGCCCCCCTGCCGGAGAGGTTCCCGGAGGACGGAGGAGCGTGTTCTGGAGTGGGAGAGGAGGGACGGGAGCGCCATGGGGGATGGGAATTCTGACACGGGCGTCAAGCTTGGGTTGCAGCTACAAGAAGCGACCTCGCGTTTGACTGACAGTACAGTTCGGAAATAATTTTATCTTTTTGGAACGCCACAACTTTTTAAGTTTTTATACACGTTGCAGTTTTTTCTTAAACAGTACATACGCGGGCACTCATATACACGTGCATACACGCACTTCTGTGAACGCACATACATCCACGAGCACCTCCGAGAGACTGAGCCGGCATGTCATCTTGAGATTTTACGAAGTCACCGTAAGCACCTCGTAGTCGACGGGAATGTCTCCTTTCACTGAACACGTATCGCCGAAAATTCTGAAACAAATTCAGAATAAATGCAAGCACCAGGATATGAACCCTGGTGGGCTAGGGATATCACTGTCTTGCTAACCATCTAACCATATGTTGATTTGCACACCTTGCAGTTTATATAATATAAATGCAAATGGAACTTTTTTGCAGAACCATTAAGTATTACTAGTGATACAACAAACCTCAAAAAAAAGAAATTACATTCAAGTCCCTAGGGAGTTGACCAAGATTTTACAAAAACTAAACTTCGCTAACTTGGATATAAAAAATAGAGAAAATTATTTATATTTACAACACAAAATATATAAGAACGTGGTTAGGGATGTAGGCAGACGGACGCGTCCACGCCATCCGCATCCGCCGCGAAGCTGAAAATGGACTAACCATTGTTACTTTAATTATCGTGATGATAGGCTTAATTCTGGTTATGTGGCGTTTGCGAACTCGTGGATGTCATCTGCCATCGGTTTGCATGTCTAAACGTGGTTAACATATTACATCAGGACCCAAAGAAAAACAGAAAAATACACATAAGACCCTAACTTTTGCAAAGAGAAGCCCTTACAATGAAAAAGGAACGCAGTTCGGTCTAAATCTGCCTCCGGCCAGAATCAATCTCCTCCAGACCATGTTGCCTCGGGAGGAATAACTTGGGCTAACATTTGACTAGAAGATAGAATGGATTGCCATAGAAGACCAGCCGTCCACACTGGGCAATGTAACTCCTCCATAACCACCATCCTTGATCATCATAATCCCCATCTACAACTACCAGCTCCATGCAAATCCTCTGAGGCCTTGTACAATGGGAGATGCTTAGTAAAATAAACCGAGTTTTTTTTAAGTACCGGTGCTTATTTCTACATGACAGACACTCAACTAAGCGTCTACCCTCTACAAATAAGCACCGGTGCTTTGACAAAAACTAGTTTATTTCTCTAAGCACCTACCGCAGGCACCTTGCATTGCACAGGGCCTAATGCACCTCCATCACCGTGATGAATCTGGTAGCCGAGGTCGAGCTGGAGGCCCTCCTTTCGGTCGGGGGGGGGGGAGGACACCGCCTTTGTCGAAAGCTCAGATCTAACCAGACACCATACGAGGTGAAAGAGCATGGTGCCCCGTGTTTGGTTTTGGTAATTGATGACAATCCCTATGAACTAATGGTTGCCTCGAGTTATATTTGAAGGGTTTCTCCATAGACATTGCTTGAAGACCATTTGTTGGTTTCAAGGTTTTTAGAAGCAGCTTATGTGTTGACCAAAAGTTATCCAAAGATTGGTCAGAGAGAAGAAAAGATATAAGGTTGATCAAGACTAATTACAAAGAATGGATTCAAGTTGATCAAAACACAAAGTATAGAAGATGTATCGAGTGGGATCAAGTGATCTCACGGCATGGTAAGCATTGTGCATTACGCTTTTGTGTACTAACCCATGATCTATTTGTGTGGTGGTTCTATATGGGGGTTAAGTATTTTTCCATGGGCTTGCATCAAAAGGAAGGTCTCATATAACACATGAAGGATGACATCAAGTGGTGATTGTCATCAAGGTTGCGTTGTGCAAGTTCAAGTGGAGCATCATGAAGAGATCACGTGCTTGAAGCTTGCCGTCCATTGTGATGACAATGGACTTGTGAGGATGTGCTGAAGAGGCTTACCCATAGTGGAGTATGGGGGAGCAATCTACTAGTCTTCATCGAGCGTGCGGAATCAAGAAAGGTGGTCCAACTTGAGAAGGTCAAGATCGTCATCATTTAGCTCAAGTGGATTATGTGGCAAAAGTTTGTCCATGATAGGTTTTCTATTTTACCTCACATACTCATAGACTGATAGTCTACAATGCTATCACATGCTCACATATCTACTCCTACCACATGCTCACAGATTTAAGATCGAACAAGTAGGGATGAGGGGGTGATCAAACTTACAACCATCAGTGAAGCCGAGTGGGGGCGTGGAATAGGTCCGAGAAGAGGAAGAAGACAAATCGCCGCCGCTATCTACAGATGGACAGAGAAGATGCGCTGCTTACCTGCTCGTCGGTGAAGAATCTATGCGGGGCGTAGAGCTCAAAGGAGGAGGGATGGTGGCGGGGGTCTCGGCGGTGAGTCGAAGGGGGCTAAATAGAGTGACTAATTCGGCAAGAGGAGACCCAATTCCTCATCCTACTTTTTCAGGGACGTGCTCGAGCTCGCGCCATCTTCCTACTCACATGAGCTTGACATCGCATTCCCCTCCCATGCACGCCGCGAGCCTAGCTGAGATGAAACAACTGATTTTGGCTGTTCCTCGCTAATCGGGCTGGAAGGTGTTTTAAGATTCATGCTATGCGGGCGAAACAGTAAACACAAGTTACCAAACGGGCCGAATTCGCTTCCAGCAAGCCTAGCTAGGGGAATGCAGGCTACCAAAAGCCTCCTACAAAATTTTAAGAGCAGAACATGAGTGCTTGCGAGCATGTGGCAATAAAGAACAAATGAATCAAAGAAAACCAAATTAAGTGTTATATTTTGGGACAAATTACTCATGATTGTGAGCAAATAGAAGTATTGGAAACAGAAAGGTCTGATTGTACTACCTCCATACTAGTGTACCCTCTATCCTCACTGTACATTTTTGCATCAAAGTTCATGCAACCAAACTTCACTTTTTTCTCCCAAATAAAGACCATTTGAACTCGAAACTTTGTAGATCAACGTCACATAAGTACTACCATATGCAGAAAAAAAATCGGATGTTTTTTGGCACAACATATTTTTTAAAATAATACAATTCATTTGAAATTTAAATTTTGACAAACTTATATTTCATCAGAAAAATCGAAAACATTTTATACAGTTAGTGGCACTCCTGTATAGTTGACGTGCAAAGTAGTAAGGTTAAAAGTTCTCTTGTTTGGAAGAAACAAAAGAGAGAAATTTCTATATAAAAATAACATGAATCTTGACACAAACTAAATGGTCTAGATAGAGGGCATGTTTGTATTGTAGTACTCCCTCTGTTCTTTTTAGTTCATGTATTAGTTTTGATCAAAGTCAAATATTAATATATACAATAACAAATCAATATCACTAGTTCCATTATTGAATGTACTTTTACAATCTATAGATTTGTTACAATAAATATTTATATTATTTTCTATAAATTTGGTTAAACTTTATTTCTCAAATCTAATATGCAGAATAAATAAAAATGGAGAGAGTACAACAAATCACTGCCATTACAAAGTCATTGCTTTGTGCTAGCTATAAACAAAAAGTCATTGCTTTGTGATTTGCTATGCATTCCAAAGTCCAAGTACCAAGTAATCTCCAAGATTCCTCCTACGAGTAGCGGGTCCCAGGCTGAGGGTAGTAGTACGGCGAAGTCGCCCCTTCCTCGCGGTGCCGTGTGCCAGGCGGAGGGTAGTAAGAGCCGGCGGAAGGCACCGGCGGGTGAGTGCTGCCGGGGTCATGAAACATCGGCGCCATGTATGGCGATGCACGATCAACTGATCTTGAAAGTACAGGGAACTCTGAGCTGGACTCCGGCGGCGGCGGATAGCTGCTGGCCGGAGGGGGGAAGCTGGAAGCCGGGAACTCCGGGTTCATCCGCGCTGGAGGTGGGTAGCCGCTCGGTGCCGGTGGTGGAGGAGGATAATAGCTCTGCGGTGGAGGTGGGTAGCTGCTGATGTGTTGTTGCGGAGGAGCCGGGCAGGCTGTGCACGACGGCGGCGGTGGCGGATATGCAGTGGCCGGTGCCGACGGCGGCGGGTAGCTACTGTTTGGTCCGAAATTTGACGACGGAAACAGCGAGCCCGTCGTTCCCGGCGGAGCGTAGCTGCTTGGCGGCAGAACGTCGTGTAGCGACGGATACAGTGAAGACATCGGCGGTGATGGAGATGGTGGTGGCGGGTAGCTGCTGCCGTGTGGCGCAAAGCTTGTTGTCGCTGGAGCTGGATAAGCCGAGCTCGACGGCGGCGGAGGGTAGCTGCTGCCGTGCGGCGCAAAGTTTGCTGCCGCCGGAGCTGGATAAGCCGAGCTCGACGGCGGCGGCGGAGGCGCGCAGCAAGAGCCGAGGTCTTGCTCCGGCGCGCCGTAGATCTGCGGCTGCTGATACGCGCCGCCGCCGGTGAAGGCGTAGACGAAGCTGAGGCTGCCGTTGGGCTTACCGTCGGGGGCGAGCACCTGGTAGCTCGCGCGCCGCGGCGCCCCGCCGTCGCCGCCGAGATGAGACAGCGGCACGCAGGTCGTGCCGACGAGCTTGGTGCCGAGGAGCGGCACCTGCGCCTTGACCTCGAACTGCAGGAGCCCGCCGTCGCCCCCCTCTCCCGCGCCCGCGCCGTCGACGTCGAACGCGAAGACGGCGTCGTCCCAGTCCGGGTTCTCGCCGCCGTCCGGGTCGGCGGGCGTCTTCTCCCGGCGGCCGCCGAGGGACACGGCCGCGTAGAGCGGCGGTTTCTGGAAGGGGACAAAGGACTTGACCCCGCGGCAGGAGACGGACCTGACGGTGATGCGCCGGCCTGCTCCGGCGTCGGCCATGGCCGATTCCTCGGAGAATCCCGACTTTTCTTGGAAGGTTGTTGGTGGAGCAAACTCGTGGGCTGCGGTGGGTAGGCTGCTGGTGGATCTGACTTTGTTTATCATGCAGCGATCGATTGCAGGTGCTGTGACGTCAGTGTTTGTCTGGTTTATTTATACTCAGATTGGATCATTGGAATACAGGTGGCTATCTTGCAATTTTGACCTTTTATTATAATGCAAAAATTATTTCGAAGCTTAATTATTGGTACTACTGATAATGAGCAAAATTGATGCAAAGCAAAGCAGAAAATCGGGCGAAATCTTTCTGATTAAATTTTGGTGGACAGTGTAATTAATTTAGAATCCATAGAAATAAAAGTTACTCCTTTAATTTAACCAACACGCGAAGAAAGTCTTGCAAAACTTAGCACAGCCAGGGGGTGTTTGGTTCAGGGACTTTTTAGTCCCAGAGACTAGAAAAAATCACTAAAAAGTCTCTAGAAACCAAACGGAAGGGACTTTTTCTATAGGGATTAGAAAAAGACTCTACTGAAGAGTCTTTTTTGATTAGTCCTTAGGACTAGAAAAAGTTTAGGACTTCTAAACCAAACACCCTCCTAGTATTGTAGAGGGCAAATTTATTCCATGGCCTGACTATCTACCCAAGGAAGCTTCGAGCCTTCGAGCCTTGTTGTGCTAGCTGCCATTCCTCTCTCAATTTTGTTACTACATACACCTGTCTCCTTCCTCGTTTTCTCCTTCCACTCTATACTTGTTCTTTTCGTTCATGCTTTGGTGTCCTGTACCCATGGGGGTGTGGAACATCGTTGTCAACGAGGAGTAAAAACTTGGAAGATTCTGCCTTTTTTATGCATAAAGTATGCTCTCTTTTTTGGGTGAGATATGCATAAAGTATGTGTTGTTGTCTTGGAAGCAACATGAGATCAGGGGTATCTCCAGGATCAAAGAGTTGACCACATGGAGGGTGAATATGCGACTGTAAATTTATTTACTTTTTAGCAAATTCAAGATCACAGATAAATATTTCACAAAATGTACAAGTGGACGAGACACCACAAAGCAACTAGATAACTAAGCACAATAAGAGCGAGGATAGCAATAATCTCACGGCACCGAGACGAAGGTTAGCCCCAGATTTACTTCTTTGAAGGGGAACGAGTCTCCATTGGAGAGGCATGCGGAACACAAAATATCACCAATATACAAAGCCCCACCCTTTTTTCCCTCCATTGAGCCCCGGTAAACAAAGTCTGAGCTCAATGTACGCCTTGAAGTGACCTCCAACCTTTACAAATGTCTGGGGCAACAAAAAATCGGTTTCTCACCCGGTAACATCAACCCCCTAGGAGTTTCCAAACTACAAGAGTAGCAAGATTGAGGGAGGCGATGAAAATTTTCTCAATTCACAAAATCTTTGTCAAAAGAGGGGTGCTTGTATCTTCAATTGGTAAGAAGTGTAAGCTTCCCTCTGAATCCCTTGAGTAATGAAGCAAATCCGAGCAAAAGAGAGTGACAGGGGCAAATGTGGGGGAATGGACATGATTTAAATATGTAGGCCCAAAATCCACCATAAAAAAGGTCCCGGGACTCCGCACCAAAAATGAGACTCCGAGTGTACATGTTCCAACATGGTCAAATGGGGTCAGACCTAGGCCAACATGAATGCCCCACACTTGGAGACTCCAGACATGATCTCGATACTCCAGTGTGTCGGAGACTCCGGGATTTCCACCGAATACTCTGGCAAAGGGGACAAAACTTTTTGGCCTATGTAATCCTTGGATACTATGGGTCAGGTTGTACGCCCTGATACAATGTGTAGGGTACAATAGTCCCATTCCCATGCTCGAATGCACCCACTAATGCATCATACACACATGCCAACTAATGTATCACCTACTAAAAAGCTAAAACCAGAAGGTTAAAAACAAATATTTTTCCAAAGATTTCCCCACAGTATTTTGCGCCTTTGCTTTGAATATATGACCTTAAGATTAACCTTGCTGGGGACCAGCCCTCCAGTCCAACAAATTAAGGGTTGTAGATTTGTTTAACTACAAACTAACCAAATTGTTGATCACCTGCTTGGGTTTTCTGCACTAATGATAGGAACTTGACCTAACTAAACTAGAAATTCCTTACAAAGAAGGGGGTGAATCGTGTGGATCTATGGCGCGGTAAGTTCCTCTCCTTGGGTGGAAAACTGGTACTTACTAATGTTGCGTGTCCGATCTCCCTTTGTATTCCATGTTGTTTTTCTTCTATCGGATAAGCCTCAAAGGCCCCCATACAAAGCGAAGGCCATTGGGGGGGAGCGGTGCTAAAGCGTATATACCAAATGGTGTTAGCCAAAAGAGTTTGAGGTGCTAGGGCTTTATTAACACTAAACTTGTGAACATTGCTCTCATGCTGACATATCGAGGTCAAAATACCTTCAAATAAATGGCCTTCTTGGTCGGGATAATAAAGGGGATCCCAAATGTGAAATTATATCCAAAGGACAAACATTTTCCTTGGGATTGGGGCCAAACATTATTTGGTTAACAAAGATTCTACTAGTATCTAGCACGACTGGTGCATTGGGCACGGACCCTCGGGTGTAGGTTCATGTACTTGTTTATATTGCTACTTGCCCACTCGTGTGCGTCGACCAAGCCTTCATGATTGATGCAATGGTTGGCATGTTGAATTTATGAGGGGTTTCGGGCATAACAAAGTGATGAAATGAACAAACTTGTGCAGGAAAATTGATAGCATTTCCCTTGACGGGCAATCTGAACATGATATCTTGGGGGCTAGAAGGGCACTTTTTCCCCCATTTTCTGCCTACCACTCCCTTTGTCCGTCTTAGCATTTTTGGCAAAATATGGCATGTGCTCATGCTCCTTAAAATCAAAATATCCCTTTGGCAACTTATCAATTATCGTGGGCTATTCATCAACGGGAAGTACTTTCGAATGGATGTTCTATTCTTTGTGGACAATCGGAGATGTTGATCACATATTTTACTTGACACGTTGCTAAGTTCGTGTGGAGTATTGTTAGATAAATAGTGAAATGTGCTTGGGGCGAGGTTGATTATGTGAGTTCTTTTGTGATAATCAAGTCCGTCGGGCCAATTTCGTTCACTATCTGGGTGTGCTTCATGGTACAAAGCTGGGCGCTCTAGATGAGTAGGAATATGGTGACCTTGAAGAAAAACTAGAACATGAATGCGCGCTTTGCCACGACTGACCATATTGGAAACAAATATAGATCTATTTAAAAAAAATCCAGATGTACAAACACTTGGGAAAATTTGAATAGTTTACATGAGTTCAATTATAAGTGAGACATGTTTCCAAGGTACTAGTTCAATGCTTTATTCTTTTATAGATAAACTACAAAATAATCACAAGAAGTGGTTTCTGACAGTCCATCTTAGTGGTGCACCGCAACAAATGACAAACTGAACCTGGACATAGATGGATGATTATTAAGTTGAATTATATCACGTAGAACCTAGACTTTTGGAGCAGACTCCACCAGCTAGTAAACAAAACAGATCAACTGTGTACACAATTTAGAGTTGATTCATGTCTGAAATGAGCACAACTTTAATCATTGTGGTGCATCATGCACACAAGAAAAGTCAGATCCAAAAGCCATACCATTGATTTATGCTACCGAGGTGACCATAATTTTGGGCAGTGAGAAGGTCTCACAACCGGTGGGCTCTTGTTCTTTCTGACAACCGGTGGGATCATGGTGATGATGGTGGCGTAGATCGTTAGCATCGGCCTTGTTAAATGCTTCTAGGAACCAAAAAGGAATGCTTCTTGGAATAGATAAATTTACCAATTTCATGTCATATGGAGAAAGAAGTAAGATTCCTCATAAAATCACACATACTCACCTAGCATATCATCATAAAATAACTACGAAAACAGAAGCGCAAATATATCAACAACAAAGCCAGGCACACCATGTAGATCATGGTCGTTGACAGTAAGAAGTGACTGTTGGGGAACGTAGTAATTTCAAAAAAATTCCTACGCACACGCAAGATCATGGTGATGCATAGCAACGAGAGGGGAGAGTGTTGTCTACGTACCCTCGTAGACCGAAGCGGAAGCATTGATGCAACATAGAGGAAGTAGTCGTACGTCTTCCCGATCCGACCGATCCAAGCACCGTTACTCCGGCACCTCCGAGTTCTTGGCACACGTTCAGCTCGATGACGCTCCCCGGGCTCCGATCCAGCAAAGCTTCGGGGATGAGTTCCGTCAGCACGACGGCGTGATGACGATGATGATGTTCTACCGACGCAGGGCTTCACCTAAGCACTGCAACGATATGACCAAGGTAGAATATAGTGGAGGGGGGCACCGCACACGGCTAAGGAATGATCACGAAGATCAACTTGTGTGTTCTAGGGTGCCCCCCTGCCCCCGTATATAAAGGAGGGAGGGGGAGGCCGGCCGGCCCTATGGGGCGCGCCAAAGGGAGGGGGAGTCCTCCTCCTAGTGGGAGTAGGACTCCCCTTTCCTAGTCCAACTAGGAAGAGAGAGGGGGAAGGAAAGAGAGGGAGAGGGAGAGGGAAAGGGGGGCCGCGCCCCCCTCCTAGTCCTATTCGGACTCCCCATGAGGGGGGGCGCGCCACCTCCTGGGCTGCTGCCCTCTCTCTCCCCTCAGGCCCACTAAGGCCCGATACTTCCCCGGGGGGTTCCGGTAACCCCTCCGGCACTCCGGTTTTTTCCGAAACCACTTGGAACAATTCCGGTGTCCGAATATAGCCGTCCAATATATCAATCTTTATGTCTCGACCATTTCGAGACTCCTCGTCATGTCCGTGATCACATCCGGGACTCCGAACAACCTTCGGTACATCAAAATGTATAAACTCATAATAACTGTCATCGTAACGTTAAGCGTGCGGACCCTACGGTTCGAGAACAATGTAGACATGATCGAGACACGTCTCCGGTCAATAACCAATAGCGGGACCTGGATGCCCATATTGGCTCCTACATATTCTACGAAGATCTTTATCGGTCAGACCGCATAACAACATACGTTGTTCCCTTTGTCATCGGTATGTTACTTGCCCGAGATTCGATCGTCGGTATCTTAATACCTAGTTCAATCTCGTTACCGGCAAGTCTCTTTACTCGTTCTGTAATACATCATCTCGCAACTAACTCATTAGTTGCAATGCTTGCAAGGCTTATGTGATGTGCATTACCGAGAGGGCCCAGAGATACCTCTCCGACAGTCGGAGTGACAAACCCTAATCTCGAAATACACCAACCCAACATGTACCTTTGGAGACACCTGTAGAGCACCTTTATAATCACCCAGTTACGTTGTGACGTTTGGTAGCACACAAAGTGTTCCTCCGATAAACGGGAGTTGCATAATCTCATAGTCATAGGAACATGTATAAGTCATGAAGAAAGCAATAGCAACATACTAAACGATCGGGTGCTAAGCTAACGGAATGGGTCATGTCAATCACATCATTCTCCTAATGATGTGATCCCGTTAATCAAATGACAACTCATGTCTATGGCTAGGAAACATAACCATCTTTGATAACCGAGCTAGTCAAGTAGAGGCATACTAGTGACACTCTGTTTGTCTATGTATTCACACATGTATCATGTTTCCGGTTGATACAATTCTAGCATGAATAATAAACATTTATCATGAAATAAGGAAATAAATAATAAATTTATTATTGCCTCTAGGGCATATTTCCTTCAGTCTCCCACTTGCACTAGAGTCAATAATCTTGATCACATCGTCATGTGATTTAACATCAATAGTTCACATCATCATGTGATTAACACCCATAGTTCACATCATCATGTGACCAACACTCAAAGGGTTTACTAGAGTCAGTAATCTAGTTCACATCTCTATGTGATTAACACCCAAAGAGTACTAAGGTGTGATCATGTTTTGCTTGTGAGAGAATCTTAGTCAACGGGTCTGCCACATTCAGATCCGTATGTATTTTGCAAATTTCTATGTCAACAATATTCTGCTCGGAGCTACTCTAGCTAATTGCTCCCACTTTCAATATGTATCTAGATTGAGACTTAGAGTCATCTAGATTAGTGTCAAAACTTGCATCGACGTAACCCTTTTACGATGAACCTTTTTGTCACCTCCATAATCGAGAAACATATCCTTATTCCACTAAGGATAATTTTGACCGCTGTCCAGTGATCTACTCCTAGATCAATATTGTACTCCCTTGCCAAAATCCGTGTAGGGTATACAATAGATCTGGTACACAGCATGGCATACTTTATAGAAACTATGGCCAAGGCACAGGGAATGACTTTCATTCTTTTTCTATCTTCTGCCTGTTGGGGAACGTAGTAATTTCAAAAAAATTCCTATGCACACGCAAGATCATGGTGATGCATAGCAACGAGAGGGGAGAGTGTTGTCTACGTACCCTCATAGACCGAAAGCGGAAGCGTTATATCAACGCAGTTGATGTAGTCGTACGTCTTCACGATCCGACCGATCCAAGCACCGTTACTCCGGCACCTCCGAGTTCTTGGCACACGTTCAGCTCGATGATGATCCCCGGGCACCGATCCAGCAAAGCGTCGGGGAGGAGTTCCGTCAGCACGACGGCGTGGTGACGATCTTGATGTTCTACTGTCGTAGGGCTTCGCCTAAGCACCACTACAATATGACCGAGGTGGAATATGGTGGAGGGGGGCACCGCACACGGCTAAGGAACGATCACGAAGATCAACTTGTGTGTCCATGGGGTGCCCCCTGCCCCCGTATATAAAGGAGCAAGGGAGGAGGGGGCGGCCGACCTAGAAGGGGCGCGCTAAGGGGAGTCCTACTCCCACCGGGAGTAGGATTCCACCTTTCCTAGTCCAACTAGGAGAAGGTGTTGGGGAACGTTGCAGAAAATTAAAATTTTTCCTACGGTTTCACCAAGATCCATCTAGGAGTTCATCAAGCAACGAGTATTCAGATTAGATAGCATCTACATACCACTTTGTAGATCGCAACGGAAGCGTTCGAGTGAACGTGGATGAGGTAGTCGTACTTGCCGTGATCCAATTCACCGATGACCTAGTGCCGAACGGACGGCACCTCCGCGTTCAACACACGTACGGAAAGCGTGACGTCTCCTCCTTCTTGATCCAGCAAGGCAAAGGAGAGGTTGGGGATGAAGGCTCCAGCAGCAGCACGACGGCGTGGTGATGGTGGAACTGCAGTACTCCGGCAGGGCTTCGCCGTGCTCAATGGAGGAGGAGGAGGAGGTGTTGGAGAGGGAGAGGGAGGCGCCAGGGCAATGGGTGATCAGCCCCCTCTCTCCCCCCCTTTATATAACCCCCAAGGGGGGGCGCCTGCCCTAGGAGATGAGATCTCCTAGGGGGGCGGCGGCCAGGGAAGGGGGCTTGCCCCCCAAGCAAGGGGGGCGCCCCCTTTAGGGTTTCCCTCCCCCCAAACCCTAGGCGCATGGGCCCATGGGGGGGGAGGCGCACCAGCCCCCTATGGGCTGGTTCCCTCCCTTATACATCCCATGGGGCCCTCCGGGATAGGTGGCCCCACCCGGTGGACCCCCCGGGACCCTCCGGTGGTCCCGGTACAATACCGATAACCCCGAAACTTGTCCCGATGTCCGTATGATGACTTTCCATATATAAATCTTTACTTCCGGACCATTCCGAAACTCCTCGCGACGTCCGGGATCTCATCCGGGACTCCGAACAACATTCGGGTTACTGCACATACATATCCCTACAACCCTAGCGTCACCGAACCTTAAGTGTGTAGACCCTACGGGTTCGGGAGACATGCAGACATGACCGAGACGGCTCTCGGGCAATAACCAACAGCGGGATCTGGATACCCATGTTGGCTCCCACATGCTCCACGATGATCTCATCGGATGAACCACGATGTCAAGGATTCAATTAATCCCGTATACGATTCCCTTTGTCAATCGGTATTTTACTTGCCCGAGATTCGATCGTCGGTATACCAATACCTCGTTCAATCTCGTTACCGGCAAGTCACTTTTCTCGTTCCGTAATGCATGATCCCGTGATCAAACACTTTGGTCACATTGAGCTCATTGTGATGATGCATTACCGAGAGGGCCCGGTGATACCTCTCCGTCAAGCGGAGTGACAAATCCCAGTCTCGATCCATGTCAACCCAACAGACACTTTCAGAGATACCCGTAGCATACCTTTATAGTCACCCAGTTACGTTGTGACGTTTGGCACACCCAAAGCACTCCTACGGTATCCGGGAGTTACATGATCTCATGGTCTAAGGAAAGGATACTTGACATTGGAAAACTCTAGCAAACGAACTATGCGATCTTATGCTATGTTTAGGATTGGGTCTTGTCCATCACATCATTCTCCTAATGATGTGATCCCGTTATCGATGACATCCAATGTCCATAGTCAGGAAACCATGACTATCTGTCGATCAACGAGCTAGTCAACTAGAGGCTCACTAGGGACATGTTGTTGTCTGTTATTCACACATGTATTACGATTTCCAGTTAACACAATTATAGCATGAACAAAGACAATTATCATGAATAAGGAAATATAATAATAATGCTTTTATTATTGCCTCTAGGGCATATTTCCAACAGTCTCCCACTTGCACTAGAGTCAATAATCTAGTTACATTGTGATGAATCGAACACCCATAGAGTTCTGGTGCTGATCATGTTTTGCCTTAGAGAGAGGTTTAGTCAACGGATCTGCAACATTCAGATCCGTGTGCACTTTACAAATCTCTATGTCTCCATCTTGAACATTTTCACGAATGGAGTTGAAGCGACGCTTGATGTGCCTGGTCTTCTTGTGAAACCTGGGCTCCTTTGCAAGTGCAATAGCTCCAGTGTTGTCACATAAGAGCTTGATTGGCCCCGACGCATTGGGTATGACTCCGAGGTCGGTGATGAACTCCTTCACCCAAATTGCTTCATGTGCTGCCTCCGAGGCTGCCATGTACTCCGCTTCACATGTAGATCCCGCCACGACGCTTTTCTTGCAACTGCACCAGCTTACTGCCCCACCATTCAAAATATACACGTATCCGGTTTGTGACTTAGAGTCATCCAGATCTGTGTCGAAGCTAGCGTCGACGTAACCTTTTACGACGAGCTCTTCGTCACCTCCATAAACGAGAAACATTTCCTTAGTCCTTTTCAGGTACTTCAGGATATTCTTGACCGCTGTCCAGTGTTCCTTGCCGGGATTACTTTGGTACCTTCCTACCAAACTTACGGCAAGGTTTACATCAGGTCTGGTACACAGCATGGCATACATAATAGAACCTATGGCTGAGGCATAGGGGATGACGCTCATCTCTTCTATATCTTCTGCCGTGGTCGGACATTGAGCTGAGCTCAATTTCACACCTTGTAACACAGGTAAGAACCCCTTCTTAGATTGATCCATATTGAACTTCTTCAATATCTTATCAAGGTATGTGCTGTGTGAAAGACCTATGAGGCGTCTCGATCTATCTCTATAGATCTTGATGCCTAATATATAAGCAGCTTCTCCAAGGTCCTTCATTGAAGAACTTTTATTCAAATAGGCCTTGATGCTGTCCAAGAGTTCTATATCATTTCCCATCAAAAGTATGTCGTCTACATATAATATGAGAAATGCTACAGAGCTCCCACTCACTTTCTTGTAAACACAGGCTTCTCCATAAGTCTGTGTAAACCCAAACGCTTTGATCATCTCATCAAAGCGAATGTTCCAACTCCGAGATGCTTGCACCAGCCCATAAATCGAGCGTTGGAGCTTGCACACCTTGTCAGCATTCTTAGGATCGACAAAACCTTCCGGCTGCATCATATACAATTCTTCCTTAAGGAAACCATTAAGGAATGCCGTTTTGACGTCCATTTGCCATATCTCATAATCATAGTATGCGGCAATTGCTAACATGATTCGGACGGACTTCAGCTTCGCTACCGATGAGAAAGTCTCATCGTAGTCAACCCCTTGAACTTGTCGATAACCCTTAGCGACAAGCCGAGCTTTATAGATGGTCACATTACCATCCGCGTCTGTCTTCTTCTTAAAGATCCATTTATTTTCTATGGCTCGCCGTTCAACGGGCAAGTCAGTCAAAGTCCATACTTCGTTTTCATACATGGATCCTATCTCGGATTTCATGGCTTCCAGCCATTTGTCGGAATCCGGGCCCGCCATTGCTTCCTCATAGTTCGAAGGTTCACCGTTGTCTAACAACATGATTTCCAAGACAGGGTTGCCGTACCACTCTGGTGCGGAATGTGTCCTTGTGGACCTTCGAATTTCAGTAGGAGCTTGATCTTGATCATCATCATCAATTTCCTCTCTAGTCGGTGCAGGCACCTCAGAAACGTTTTCTTGAGTTTCGCCATTTTCCGGTTCAAGAGGTAACACTTCATCAAGCTCTACTTTCCTCCCACTTACTTTTTTCGAGAGAAACTCTTTCTCTAGAAAGGATCCATTCTTGGCAACAAAGATCTTGCCTTCGGATCTGAGGTAGAAGGTATACCCAACAGTTTCTTTTGGGTATCCTATGAAGACGCATTTTTCCGATTTGGGTTCGAGCTTTTCAGGTTGAAGTTTCTTCACATAAGCATCGCATCCCCAAACTTTTAGAAACGACAGCTTAGGTTTCTTCCCAAACCATAATTCATACGGTGTCGTCTCAACGGATTTCGACGGAGCCCTATTTAAAGTGAATGCGGCAGTCTCTAAAGCATAGCCCCAAAAAGATAGCGGTAAGTCGGTAAGAGACATCATAGATCGCACCATATCTAATAGAGTGTGATTACGACGTTCGGACACACCATTACGCTGAGGTGTTCCAGGCGGCGTGAGTTGTGAAACTATTCCACATTTTCTTAAGTGTGTGCCAAATTCGTGACTCAAGTATTCTCCTCCACGATCTGATCGTAGAAACTTGATCTTTCTATCGCGTTGATTTTCAACCTCACTCTGAAATTCCTTGAACTTTTCAAAGGTCTCAGACTTGTGTTTCATTAAGTAGATATACCCATATCTACTCAAGTCATCAGTGAGGGTGAGAACATAACGATAGCCTCCGCGAGCCTCAACACTCATTGGACCACACACATCGGTATGTATGATTTCCAATAAATTGGTTGCTCGCTCCATTGTTCCTGAGAACGGAGTCTTGGTCATTTTACCCATGAGGCATGGTTCGCATGTGTCAAATGATTCATAATCAAGAGACTCTAAAAGTCCATATGCATGGAGCTTCTTCATGCGTTTGACACCTATGTGACCAAGGCGGCAGTGCCACAAATATGTGGGACTATTGTTATCAACTTTAACTCTTTTGGTACTCACACTATGAATATGTGTGTCATCACGTACGAGATTCATTAAGAATAAACCATTAACCATCGGAGCATGACCATAAAACATATCTCTCATATAAATAGAACAACCATTATTCTCGGATTTAAATGAGTAGCCATCTCGAATTAAGCGAGATCCAGATACAATGTTCATGCTCAAACTTGGCACTAAATAACAATTATTGAGGTTTAAAACTAATCCCGTAGGTAAATGTAGAGGCAGCGTGCCGACGGCGATCACATCGACCTTGGAACCATTCCCGACGCGCATCGTCACCTCGTCCTTCGCCAGTCTCCGTTTATTCCGCAGCTCCTGCTTTGAGTTACAAATGTGAGCAACTGCACCGGTATCAAATACCCAAGAGCTACTACGAGTACTGGTAAGGTACACATCAATTACATGTATATCACATATACCTTTGGTTTTGCCGGCCTTCTTGTCCGCTAAGTATTTGGGGCAGTTCCGCTTCCAGTGACCACTTCCCTTGCAATAAAAACACTCAGTCTCGGGCTTGGGTCCATTCTTTGGCTTCTTCCCGGCAACTTGCTTACCGGGTGCGGCAACTTCCTTGCCATCCTTCTTGAAGTTCTTTTTACCCTTGCCCTTCTTGAACTTAGTGGTTTTATTCACCATCAACACTTGATGCTCCTTCTTGATTTCTACCTCTGCTGATTTCAGCATAGCATATACCTCAGGAATGGTCTTTACCATCCCCTGCATATTGTAGTTCATCACAAAGCTCTTGTAGCTAGGTGGAAGCGACTGGAGGATTCTGTCAATGACCACTTCTTCCGGAAGATTAACTTCCAGTTGAGTCAAGCGGTTGTGCAATCCAGACATTCTGAGTATGTGCTCACTGACAGAGCTATTTTCCTCCATCTTACAGCTAAAGAATTTGTTGGAGATCTCATATCTCTCAACCCGGGCATGAGCTTGGAAAACCATTTTCAGCTCTTCGAACATCTCATATGCTCCATGTCTCTCAAAACGCTTTTGGAGCCCCGGCTCTAAGCTGTAAAGCATGCCGCACTGAACGAGGGAGTAATCATCGCATCGCGACTGCCAAGCGTTCATAACGTCTTGTTGTGCAGGGAGAACAGGTGCGTCACCCAGCGGTGCTCGTAGGACATAATCTTTCTTGGCAGCTATGAGGATGATCCTCAGGTTCCGGACCCAGTCCGTATAGTTGCTACCATCGTCTTTCAGCTTGGTTTTCTCTAGGAACGCGTTGAAGTTGAGGACTACGTTGGCCATTTGATCTACAAGACATATTGTAAATATTTAGACTAAGTTCATGATAATAAAGTTCATTTAATCAAATTATTTAATGAACTCCCACTTAGATAGACATCCCTCTTAGAGTCATCTAAGTATTACATGATCCGAGTCAACTAGGCCGTGTCCGATCATCACGTGAGACGGACTAGCCAACATCGGTGAACATCTTCATGTTGATCGTATGTTCTATACGACTCATGCTCGACCTTTCGGTCTTCTGTGTTCCGAGGCCATGTCTGTACATGCTAGGCTCGTCAAGTCAACCTAAGTGTTTTGCGTGTGTAAATCTGTCTTACACCCGTTGTATGCGAACGTAAGGACCTATCACACCCGATCATCACGTGGTGCTTCGGAACGACGAACTGTTGCAACGGTGCACAGTTAGGGTGAACACTTTCTTGAAATTATTATGAGGGATCATCTTATTAACTACCGTCGTTCTAAGTAAACAAGATGCAAAACATGATAAACATCACATGCAATCAAATAATAAACGTGACATGATATGGCCAAGATCACATTGCTCCTTTGATCTCCATCTTGGGGCTCCATGATCATCTTGTCACCGGCTTGACACCATGATCTTCATCATCATGATCTTCATCATCGTGTCTCCATGAAGTTGCTCGCCAACTATTACTTCTACTACTATGGCTAACGCGTTTAGCAATAAAGTAAAGTAACTTACATGGCGATTCTCAATGACACGCAGGTCATACAAAAATAAAGACAACTCCTATGGCTCCTGCCGGTTGTCATACTCATCGACATGCAAGTCGTGATTCCTATTATAATAGCATGAACATCTCTTACATCACATATAGATCATTCATCATTCATCACAACTTTGGCCATATCATATCACAAAGCACTTGCTGCAAAAACAAGTTAGACGTCCTCTAATTGTTGTTGCAAGTTTTACGTGGCTGAATTAGGGTTCTAGCAAGAACGTTTTCTTACCTACGTTAAAACCACCACAACGTGATTTGTCAACTTCTATTTACCCTTCATAAGGACCCTTTTCATCGAATCCGCTCCAACTAAAGTAGGAGAGACAGACACCCGCCAGCCACCTTATGCAACTAGTGCATGTTCGTCGGTGGAACCGGTCTCACGTAAGCGTACGTGTAAGGTTGGTCCGGGCCGCTTCATCCCACAATACCGTTGAAGCAAGATAAGACTAGTAGCGGCAAGAAGAGTTGACAACATCTACGCCCACAACAAATTGTGTTCTACTCGCGCAAGAAGAACTACGCATAAACCTAGCTCATGATGCCACTGTTGGGGAACGTTGCAGAAAATTAAAATTTTTCCTACGGTTTCACCAAGATCCATCTAGGAGTTCATCAAGCAACGAGTATTCAGATTAGATAGCATCTACATACCACTTTGTAGATCGCAACGGAAGCGTTCGAGTGAACGTGGATGAGGTAGTCGTACTTGCCGTGATCCAATTCACCGATGACCTAGTGCCGAACGGACGGCACCTCCGCGTTCAACACACGTACGGAAAGCGTGACGTCTCCTCCTTCTTGATCCAGCAAGGCAAAGGAGAGGTTGGGGATGAAGGCTCCAGCAGCAGCACGACGGCGTGGTGATGGTGGAACTGCAGTACTCCGGCAGGGCTTCGCCGTGCTCAATGGAGGAGGAGGAGGTGTTGGAGAGGGAGAGGGAGGCGCCAGGGCAATGGGTGATCAGCCCCCTCTCTCCCCCCCTTTATATAACCCCCAAGGGGGGGCGCCTGCCCTAGGAGATGAGATCTCCTAGGGGGGCGGCGGCCAGGGAAGGGGGCTTGCCCCCCAAGCAAGGGGGGCGCCCCCTTTAGGGTTTCCCTCCCCCCAAACCCTAGGCGCATGGGCCCATGGGGGGGAGGCGCACCAGCCCCCTATGGGCTGGTTCCCTCCCTTATACATCCCATGGGGCCCTCCGGGATAGGTGGCCCCACCCGGTGGACCCCCCGGGACCCTCCGGTGGTCCCGGTACAATACCGATAACCCCGAAACTTGTCCCGATGTCCGTATGATGACTTTCCATATATAAATCTTTACCTCTGGACCATTCCGAAACTCCTCGCGACGTCCGGGATCTCATCCGGGACTCCGAACAACATTCGGGTTACTGCACATACATATCCCTACAACCCTAGCGTCACCGAACCTTAAGTGTGTAGACCCTACGGGTTCGGGAGACATGCAGACATGACCGAGACGGCTCTCGGGCAATAACCAACAGCGGGATCTGGATACCCATGTTGGCTCCCACATGCTCCACGATGATCTCATTGGATGAACCACGATGTCAAGGATTCAATTAATCCCGTATACGATTCCCTTTGTCAATCGGTATTTTACTTGCCCGAGATTCGATCGTCGGTATACCAATACCTCGTTCAATCTCGTTACCGGCAAGTCACTTTTCTCGTTCCGTAATGCATGATCCCGTGATCAAACACTTTGGTCACATTGAGCTCATTGTGATGATGCATTACCGAGAGGGCCCGGTGATACCTCTCCGTCAAGCGGAGTGACAAATCCCAGTCTCGATCCATGTCAACCCAACAGACACTTTCAGAGATACCCGTAGCATACCTTTATAGTCACCCAGTTACGTTGTGACGTTTGGCACACCCAAAGCACTCCTACGGTATCCGGGAGTTACATGATCTCATGGTCTAAGGAAAGGATACTTGACATTGGAAAACTCTAGCAAACGAACTATGCGATCTTATGCTATGTTTAGGATTGGGTCTTGTCCATCACATCATTCTCCTAATGATGTGATCCCGTTATCGATGACATCCAATGTCCATAGTCAGGAAACCATGACTATCTGTCGATCAACGAGCTAGTCAACTAGAGGCTCACTAGGGACATGTTGTTGTCTGTTATTCACACATGTATTACGATTTCCAGTTAACACAATTATAGCATGAACAAAGACAATTATCATGAATAAGGAAATATAATAATAATGCTTTTATTATTGCCTCTAGGGCATATTTCCAACAGTCTCCCACTTGCACTAGAGTCAATAATCTAGTTACATTGTGATGAATCGAACACCCATAGAGTTCTGGTGCTGATCATGTTTTGCCTTAGAGAGAGGTTTAGTCAACGGATCTGCAACATTCAGATCCGTGTGCACTTTACAAATCTCTATGTCTCCATCTTGAACATTTTCACGAATGGAGTTGAAGCGACGCTTGATGTGCCTGGTCTTCTTGTGAAACCTGGGCTCCTTTGCAAGTGCAATAGCTCCAGTGTTGTCACAGAAGAGCTTGATTGGCCCCGACGCATTGGGTATGACTCCGAGGTCGGTGATGAACTCCTTCACCCAAATTGCTTCATGTGCTGCCTCCGAGGCTGCCATGTACTCCGCTTCACATGTAGATCCCGCCACGACGCTTTGCTTGCAACTGCACCAGCTTACTGCCCCACCATTCAAAATATACACGTATCCGGTTTGTGACTTAGAGTCATCCAGATCTATGTCGAAGCTAGCGTCGACGTAACCTTTTACGACGAGCTCTTCGTCACCTCCATAAACGAGAAACATTTCCTTAGTCCTTTTCAGGTACTTCAGGATATTCTTGACCGCTGTCCAGTGTTCCTTGCCGGGATTACTTTGGTACCTTCCTACCAAACTTACGGCAAGGTTTACATCAGGTCTGGTACACAGCATGGCATACATAATAGAACCTATGGCTGAGGCATAGGGGATGACGCTCATCTCTTCTATATCTTCTGCCGTGGTCGGACATTGAGCTGAGCTCAATTTCACACCTTGTAACACAGGTAAGAACCCCTTCTTAGATTGATCCATATTGAACTTCTTCAATATCTTATCAAGGTATGTGCTTTGTGAAAGACCTATGAGGCGTCTCGATCTATCTCTATAGATCTTGATGCCTAATATATAAGCAGCTTCTCCAAGGTCCTTCATTGAAGAACTTTTATTCAAATAGGCCTTGATGCTGTCCAAGAGTTCTATATCATTTCCCATCAAAAGTATGTCGTCTACATATAATATGAGAAATGCTACAGAGCTCCCACTCACTTTCTTGTAAACACAGGCTTCTCCATAAGTCTGTGTAAACCCAAACGCTTTGATCATCTCATCAAAGCGAATGTTCCAACTCCGAGATGCTTGCACCAGCCCATAAATCGAGCGTTGGAGCTTGCACACCTTGTCAGCATTCTTAGGATCGACAAAACCTTCCGGCTGCATCATATACAATTCTTCCTTAAGGAAACCATTAAGGAATGCCGTTTTGACGTCCATTTGCCATATCTCATAATCATAGTATGCGGCAATTGCTAACATGATTCGGACGGACTTCAGCTTCGCTACCGATGAGAAAGTCTCATCGTAGTCAACCCCTTGAACTTGTCGATAACCCTTAGTGACAAGCCGAGCTTTATAGATGGTCACATTACCATCCGCGTCTGTCTTCTTCTTAAAGATCCATTTATTTTCTATGGCTCGCCGTTCAACGGGCAAGTCAGTCAAAGTCCATACTTCGTTTTCATACATGGATCCTATCTCGGATTTCATGGCTTCCAGCCATTTGTCGGAATCCGGGCCCGCCATTGCTTCCTCATAGTTCGAAGGTTCACCGTTGTCTAACAACATGATTTCCAAGACAGGGTTGCCGTACCACTCTGGTGCGGAATGTGTCCTTGTGGACCTTCGAATTTCAGTAGGAGCTTGATCTTGATCATCATCATCAATTTCCTCTCTAGTCGGTGCAGGCACCTCAGAAACGTTTTCTTGAGTTTCGCCATTTTCCGGTTCAAGAGGTAACACTTCATCAAGCTCTACTTTCCTCCCACTTACTTTTTTCGAGAGAAACTCTTTCTCTAGAAAGGATCCATTCTTGGCAACAAAGATCTTGCCTTCGGATCTGAGGTAGAAGGTATACCCAACAGTTTCTTTTGGGTATCCTATGAAGACGCATTTTTCCGATTTGGGTTCGAGCTTTTCAGGTTGAAGTTTCTTCACATAAGCATCGCATCCCCAAACTTTTAGAAACGACAGCTTAGGTTTCTTCCCAAACCATAATTCATACGGTGTCGTCTCAACGGATTTCGACGGAGCCCTATTTAAAGTGAATGCGGCAGTCTCTAAAGCATAGCCCCAAAAAGATAGCGGTAAGTCGGTAAGAGACATCATAGATCGCACCATATCTAATAGAGTGTGATTACGACGTTCGGACACACCATTACGCTGAGGTGTTCCAGGCGGCGTGAGTTGTGAAACTATTCCACATTTTCTTAAGTGTGTGCCAAATTCGTGACTCAAGTATTCTCCTCCACGATCTGATCGTAGAAACTTGATCTTTCTATCGCGTTGATTTTCAACCTCACTCTGAAATTCCTTGAACTTTTCAAAGGTCTCAGACTTGTGTTTCATTAAGTAGATATACCCATATCTACTCAAGTCATCAGTGAGGGTGAGAACATAACGATAGCCTCCGCGAGCCTCAACACTCATTGGACCACACACATCGGTATGTATGATTTCCAATAAATTGGTTGCTCGCTCCATTGTTCCTGAGAACGGAGTCTTGGTCATTTTACCCATGAGGCATGGTTCGCATGTGTCAAATGATTCATAATCAAGAGACTCTAAAAGTCCATATGCATGGAGCTTCTTCATGCGTTTGACACCTATGTGACCAAGGCGGCAGTGCCACAAATATGTGGGACTATTGTTATCAACTTTAACTCTTTTGGTACTCACACTATGAATATGTGTGTCATCACGTACGAGATTCATTAAGAATAAACCATTAACCATCGGAGCATGACCATAAAACATATCTCTCATATAAATAGAACAACCATTATTCTCGGATTTAAATGAGTAGCCATCTCGAATTAAGCGAGATCCAGATACAATGTTCATGCTCAAACTTGGCACTAAATAACAATTATTGAGGTTTAAAACTAATCCCGTAGGTAAATGTAGAGGCAGCGTGCCGACGGCGATCACATCGACCTTGGAACCATTCCCGACGCGCATCGTCACCTCGTCCTTCGCCAGTCTCCGTTTATTCCGCAGCTCCTGCTTTGAGTTACAAATGTGAGCAACTGCACCGGTATCAAATACCCAAGAGCTACTACGAGTACTGGTAAGGTACACATCAATTACATGTATATCACATATACCTTTGGTTTTGCCGGCCTTCTTGTCCGCTAAGTATTTGGGGCAGTTCCGCTTCCAGTGACCACTTCCCTTGCAATAAAAACACTCAGTCTCGGGCTTGGGTCCATTCTTTGGCTTCTTCCCGGCAACTTGCTTACCGGGTGCGGCAACTTCCTTGCCATCCTTCTTGAAGTTCTTTTTACCCTTGCCCTTCTTGAACTTAGTGGTTTTATTCACCATCAACACTTGATGCTCCTTCTTGATTTCTACCTCTGCTGATTTCAGCATAGCATATACCTCAGGAATGGTCTTTACCATCCCCTGCATATTGTAGTTCATCACAAAGCTCTTGTAGCTAGGTGGAAGCGACTGGAGGATTCTGTCAATGACCACTTCTTCCGGAAGATTAACTTCCAGTTGAGTCAAGCGGTTGTGCAATCCAGACATTCTGAGTATGTGCTCACTGACAGAGCTATTTTCCTCCATCTTACAGCTAAAGAATTTGTTGGAGATCTCATATCTCTCAACCCGGGCATGAGCTTGGAAAACCATTTTCAGCTCTTCGAACATCTCATATGCTCCATGTCTCTCAAAACGCTTTTGGAGCCCCGGCTCTAAGCTGTAAAGCATGCCGCACTGAACGAGGGAGTAATCATCGCATCGCGACTGCCAAGCGTTCATAACGTCTTGTTGTGCAGGGAGAACAGGTGCGTCACCCAGCGGTGCTCGTAGGACATAATCTTTCTTGGCAGCTATGAGGATGATCCTCAGGTTCCGGACCCAGTCCGTATAGTTGCTACCATCGTCTTTCAGCTTGGTTTTCTCTAGGAACGCGTTGAAGTTGAGGACTACGTTGGCCATTTGATCTACAAGACATATTGTAAATATTTAGACTAAGTTCATGATAATAAAGTTCATTTAATCAAATTATTTAATGAACTCCCACTTAGATAGACATCCCTCTTAGAGTCATCTAAGTATTACATGATCCGAGTCAACTAGGCCGTGTCCGATCATCACGTGAGACGGACTAGCCAACATCGGTGAACATCTTCATGTTGATCGTATGTTCTATACGACTCATGCTCGACCTTTCGGTCTTCTGTGTTCCGAGGCCATGTCTGTACATGCTAGGCTCGTCAAGTCAACCTAAGTGTTTTGCGTGTGTAAATCTGTCTTACACCCGTTGTATGCGAACGTAAGGACCTATCACACCCGATCATCACGTGGTGCTTCGGAACGACGAACTGTTGCAACGGTGCACAGTTAGGGTGAACACTTTCTTGAAATTATTATGAGGGATCATCTTATTAACTACCGTCGTTCTAAGTAAACAAGATGCAAAACATGATAAACATCACATGCAATCAAATAATAAACGTGACATGATATGGCCAAGATCACATTGCTCCTTTGATCTCCATCTTGGGGCTCCATGATCATCTTGTCACCGGCTTGACACCATGATCTTCATCATCATGATCTTCATCATCGTGTCTCCATGAAGTTGCTCGCCAACTATTACTTCTACTACTATGGCTAACGCGTTTAGCAATAAAGTAAAGTAACTTACATGGCGATTCTCAATGACACGCAGGTCATACAAAAATAAAGACAACTCCTATGGCTCCTGCCGGTTGTCATACTCATCGACATGCAAGTCGTGATTCCTATTATAATAGCATGAACATCTCTTACATCACATATAGATCATTCATCATTCATCACAACTTTGGCCATATCATATCACAAAGCACTTGCTGCAAAAACAAGTTAGACGTCCTCTAATTGTTGTTGCAAGTTTTACGTGGCTGAATTAGGGTTCTAGCAAGAACGTTTTCTTACCTACGTTAAAACCACCACAACGTGATTTGTCAACTTCTATTTACCCTTCATAAGGACCCTTTTCATCGAATCCGCTCCAACTAAAGTAGGAGAGACAGACACCCGCCAGCCACCTTATGCAACTAGTGCATGTTCGTCGGTGGAACCGGTCTCACGTAAGCGTACGTGTAAGGTTGGTCCGGGCCGCTTCATCCCACAATACCGTTGAAGCAAGATAAGACTAGTAGCGGCAAGAAGAGTTGACAACATCTACGCCCACAACAAATTGTGTTCTACTCGCGCAAGAAGAACTACGCATAAACCTAGCTCATGATGCCACTGTTGGGGAACGTTGCAGAAAATTAAAATTTTTCCTACGGTTTCACCAAGATCCATCTAGGAGTTCATCAAGCAACGAGTATTCAGATTAGATAGCATCTACATACCACTTTGTAGATCGCAACGGAAGCGTTCGAGTGAACGTGGATGAGGTAGTCGTACTTGCCGTGATCCAATTCACCGATGACCTAGTGCCGAACGGACGGCACCTCCGCGTTCAACACACGTACGGAAAGCGTGACGTCTCCTCCTTCTTGATCCAGCAAGGCAAAGGAGAGGTTGGGGATGAAGGCTCCAGCAGCAGCACGACGGCGTGGTGATGGTGGAACTGCAGTACTCCGGCAGGGCTTCGCCGTGCTCAATGGAGGAGGAGGAGGTGTTGGAGAGGGAGAGGGAGGCGCCAGGGCAATGGGTGATCAGCCCCCTCTCTCCCCCCTTTATATAACCCCCAAGGGGGGGCGCCTGCCCTAGGAGATGAGATCTCCTAGGGGGGCGGCGGCCAGGGAAGGGGGCTTGCCCCCCAAGCAAGGGGGGCGCCCCCTTTAGGGTTTCCCTCCCCCCAAACCCTAGGCGCATGGGCCCATGGGGGGGAGGCGCACCAGCCCCCTATGGGCTGGTTCCCTCCCTTATACATCCCATGGGGCCCTCCGGGATAGGTGGCCCCACCCGGTGGACCCCCCGGGACCCTCCGGTGGTCCCGGTACAATACCGATAACCCCGAAACTTGTCCCGATGTCCGTATGATGACTTTCCATATATAAATCTTTACCTCTGGACCATTCCGAAACTCCTCGCGACGTCCGGGATCTCATCCGGGACTCCGAACAACATTCGGGTTACTGCACATACATATCCCTACAACCCTAGCGTCACCGAACCTTAAGTGTGTAGACCCTACGGGTTCGGGAGACATGCAGACATGACCGAGACGGCTCTCGGGCAATAACCAACAGCGGGATCTGGATACCCATGTTGGCTCCCACATGCTCCACGATGATCTCATCGGATGAACCACGATGTCAAGGATTCAATTAATCCCGTATACGATTCCCTTTGTCAATCGGTATTTTACTTGCCCGAGATTCGATCGTCGGTATACCAATACCTCGTTCAATCTCGTTACCGGCAAGTCACTTTTCTCGTTCCGTAATGCATGATCCCGTGATCAAACACTTTGGTCACATTGAGCTCATTGTGATGATGCATTACCGAGAGGGCCCGGTGATACCTCTCCGTCAAGCGGAGTGACAAATCCCAGTCTCGATCCATGTCAACCCAACAGACACTTTCAGAGATACCCGTAGCATACCTTTATAGTCACCCAGTTACGTTGTGACGTTTGGCACACCCAAAGCACTCCTACGGTATCCGGGAGTTACATGATCTCATGGTCTAAGGAAAGGATACTTGACATTGGAAAACTCTAGCAAACGAACTATGCGATCTTATGCTATGTTTAGGATTGGGTCTTGTCCATCACATCATTCTCCTAATGATGTGATCCCGTTATCGATGACATCCAATGTCCATAGTCAGGAAACCATGACTATCTGTCGATCAACGAGCTAGTCAACTAGAGGCTCACTAGGGACATGTTGTTGTCTGTTATTCACACATGTATTACGATTTCCAGTTAACACAATTATAGCATGAACAAAGACAATTATCATGAATAAGGAAATATAATAATAATGCTTTTATTATTGCCTCTAGGGCATATTTCCAGCACCCTTTCCTAGTCCAACTAGGAAGAGAGAGGGGGAAGGAAAGAGAGGGAGAGGGAGAGGGAAAGGGGGGCCGCGCCCCCCCTCCTAGTCCTATTCGGACTCCCCAGGAGGGGGGGCGCGCCACCTCCTGGGCTGCTGCCCTCTCTCTCCCCTCAGGCCCACTAAGGCCCGATACTTCCCCGGGGGGTTCTGGTAACCCCTCCGGCACTCCGGTTTTTTCCGAAACCACTTGGAACAATTCCGGTGTCTGAATATAGCCGTCCAATATATCAATCTTTATGTCTCGACCATTTCGAGACTCCTCGTCATGTCCGTGATCACATCCGGGACTCAGAACAACCTTCGGTACATCAAAATGTATAAACTCATAATAACTGTCATCGTAACATATAGCGTGCGGACCCTACGGTTCGAGAACAATGTAGACATGATCGAGACACGTCTCCGGTCAATAACCAATAGCGGGACCTGGATGCCCATATTGGCTCCTACATATTCTACGAAGATCTTTATCGGTCAGACCGCATAACAACATACGTTGTTCCCTTTGTCATCGGTATGTTACTTGCCCGAGATTCGATCGTCGGTATCTTAATACCTAGTTCAATCTCGTTACCGGCAAGTCTCTTTACTCGTTCTGTAATACATCATCTCGCAACTAACTCATTAGTTGCAATGCTTGCAAGGCTTATGTGATGTGCATTACCGAGAGGGCCCAGAGATACCTCTCCGACAGTCGGAGTGACAAATCCTAATCTCGAAATACGCCAACCCAACATGTACCTTTGGAGACACCTGTAGAGCACCTTTATAATCACCCAGTTACGTTGTGACGTTTGGTAGCACACAAAGTGTTCCTCCGGCAAACGGGAGTTGCAAAATCTCATAGTCATAGGAACATGTATAAGTCATGAAGAAAGCAATAGCAACATACTAAACGATCGGGTGCTAAGCTAACGGAATGGGTCATGTCAATCACATCATTCTCCTAATGATGTGATCCCGTTAATCAAATGACAACTCATGTCTATGGCTAGGAAACATAACCATCTTTGATCAACGAGCTAGTCAAGTAGAGGCATACTAGTGACACTCTGTTTGTCTATGTATTCACACATGTATCATGTTTCCGGTTGATACAATTCTAGCATGAATAATAAACATTTATCATGAAATAAGGAAATAAATAATAACTTTACTATTGCCTCTAGGGCATATTTCCTTCAGTGACATGGTTACCATTTTTCCCCTCTCCTTCAATCCAATGCCCAAATCAATATCTGCTATGTTGTGGCACTCAAAAAGTTAAGAGAATTTGCTTCTATTGCACCATGTTGACAGGAAATTGAAGCAAATTAATATCATCATTATAAGTCAGAACTACAACATCCTACCTGCATGCCCGCGTTACAATTTGGTTAGAGCACTTTTATGAAATTCGTAGCTCCAAGAAAGCATCACCGGTTGCCTGCAATACTTTTAGAAAACAAGTTTCGGGTCTCAAATGCTTGAAAAAACACAAATCAAGTAGTATAGCTACATTGCACTTCACTCAAGTTTTCTTAACCACAAATTAAATGCTAAATCTTGAGAAGGAAAACAAGATTGCTAAGACATGGACACTCTTTTTTTTGCGGGAGAATATTGGATTTATTCCTTTGAAATAGTGTTACAGTCTGCTAATACAAAACTAGATACACTGTCTGGAACACGGTGCAGCCAACAGGCGGTGCTACCTCCAGAACGACCAATATTAGCTAGACAATGAGCAACACTATTTTGATGATGATCTAATTTCTGCGGAATAAACCCACGCGATTCCAGTAGCTTCTTAATTTCCAGAATGAGATGTCCATGTTCAGATTTGTCCAACGACTCGTCCGTTAATGCAGCGACCAGGACATAAGAGTCGGATTGAACTACAACCGGGAGATCTGACCTTTGCAAGCAGAATGAAATGCCCTCCAAAGCTGCACTGATTTCAGACTCTAAGGCATCTTTACAGTTGAATAGATATCTGTAAGCCAAGAAGATGACCACGCCATCCGAGTCCCTTAGAACCATGCCAGTCCCTGCCTGTCCGGTGTCTCTGTCGAAGGAGCCGTCAACAGATAGAGCAACCCACCCAGCTGGTGGTTTTGGCCAAGGCATCTTCTTCATAATGATGGCATTAGTTGCTACAGGGGTGTCCACAACCAGCATCTTCCCCTTAATGATCTCTTCTATGTTGTACTTTTGGACCTGGTTATAAGCGGACAGGTAACTACAGAGAAAGGTCTTTGAAATCTCTACAGGAGGCATCGATTTGTCATGTAGAACATCATTTCTCAGACTCCAAATTCTCCATAATAACACGATAATCATTGCTCTTACATCTTCCTTCTCAGCTGACAGAATATTGAATAGCCAATCATATTCGGTATGCAATAGTTTCCCATTTGGTGGTAGTGGCCATACCTGTCGCATCACTTCCCAAAAGCTCCAACAAACGCGGGCACAGTAACAATTCATGGAATGTGTCATCCCTTGATGCCCCACATAGGCGACAGCCCTATGAGGTAGTCACATGACGCCGCTGCATACATGCACCCGTCGGGAGAGCACCCACTAATACTTTCCAAGCAAATGAGCGCATTTTGGGGGAAATTTTTGCCTTCCACACTAGATTTCAACACGGGTGACCCCCCTCGGGCCTAGTGCTGCACGCACCAGGTACGTGCTTCTGGACGTGTTCCTGCATGGATAGGCAGTCTTAACAGAAAAATGCCTGAATTTTCTAGGGAACCATGCAAGGAAATCACTCCCCTGACTTGGCGAAGTTCTGATACTCCTAATGATGAGCACATATGCTGGACAAAAGAATCGGTTAAGCAGCTCCACGTTCCAGCCTCCGTTCATATGTAGGAAATCTGAAACTTTATTGAGCCTACATCGCCCTTTAGCAGAAATAGGTCTGAGAGAAGGACCTCTAGGAATCCAAGGATCCCTCCAGGTTTTGATAGTGGTTCCATTACCAACACGCTAGATCATTCCACGCTTAACAAGCTCCAACCCGTGTTCTATGCCACGCCAAACAGCCGATGCATTGCTTGAAAACACCGTGTCCACCAAGTTCCCCATAGGGTAATATTTAGCAGAAAGCAATGTCGCCACCAAACTCTCTGGGTGCATGATTAATCTCCATGCTTGCTTAGCAAGGAGAGCTTGATTAAAGCACGCATATCTCTGAAACCCATGCCACCCATGGATTTTGGTAGAACCATTTCATCCCAAGCTAGCCACGCCATTTTCCTTCTTCCTCCTTCTACGCCCCACCAATACTGTCTAATGAGCTTTGACAAATCATCACAAATAGACATTGGCAGCTTAAATACACTCATTATATAAGTGGGAATTGCTTGAGCCACTGCCTTAATTAAAACTTCCTTACTTGACATGGACAAGTATCTCTCACTCCAATCCACTAACCTTTTTGCTAGTTTTGCAAGTAAATGTTGAAGCAAACCTTTATTCATTCTGCCCTCCGGAACCGGTAAGACATGGACACTCACCATGCACTCCACGTACCACCTATAATACTTTCAGGATCATTGGGCTCAACATCAAGGACATCACTGATCGGTGCTGACTGACTGTTCTTGCTTGTCTTGGGCCTGCTCTAGTTTTGGTATTAATTGTGCGTATAGACTTGAGGAAGGGAGAAAATACTTCTAGGAATGAATTGTGCATATAAAAACTTTCAGCGGTAATAGGAAAAAAATAAGGAAAAATAGGGAAGCAAACAAACCTTGATGAAAGACACACAAACTCTAGTCGTGGGGTCTATAGGCTCTGGAGCGTCAAATAGCAGAATCCGACGCCCAACGAGATCAAATCGCTGTGAGAGACCGTGCTTGGCTCAATTTTACTGTTTCTTAATTCCCCGCTGCTCGCTTTGACTATCTACTTAGAATGCTTGCTTTCTTGCGATTCTGGTTAGTGGTGGCAAAAAGGAGGACAAGGGGATGTTGGACAAAGCCACAAGGATGACCAGTTTTACTAATCGCTAAGGACCAAAGCTAACCTTCTCCGTTTGGTGTTCGAAACCTAGCCTTAAACGCTATTTTTTTGGTCAGGTTTTGAGTGCAGTTGTTGGACTCTGTGTATATGTTATCTTTACATACATTCTCTAAGATCCTTGAGAAAGGAGAGACTTGGTTGCTCATGGTTGGGAGGGTCGTGTGGGACTAGCTTGACAGGGGTGATGGGGATTGTTTAACACATTAGGTCACATTCTGTTTACACATGTTGTCTATGTGGGCTCTTCTCGGTTACGTGTCACCGCCACCATGTGCTTTTTATGTCGTGTTGTAAATTCGGGGAGGCCAAATTGTTGTTGCGAGAGATATGTGCACAAGTGAGGGAGGGTTTGGTGTCCGTGTGTGTGTGTGGTGGTGGTGGTGGTGTGTGTGTGGGGGGGGGGGGTGGCGGTGTTTTGTCTATGATCGACAATGTTTGATGGACATCCACTCGTGCAACTCCTATTAGAAATCCAACACCAAAAGTTATTAGGAAAGTAAAAATATATAGAAACCCTTCATAGCCAAGAAATGGTGTGGCAAGGCGCTCAACCATTTCTAGTGTGTGCTAGTTTGAAGTTATCTATTCGTGCATGTGTGTTTCGACACTTCATTGTATGATAAATTGAAGTTACTATGTTTGCTAAGTTATCTATGTGTGCATGTGTGTAAAACCGATGATTGGTTATTTTATTATAATATGAAATCGGACAATGCCTTTCTAAAGAATCATATGTTCATATGCTTTGTTTCAATTCAGCTTTCAAAATTGGACTACAATTGGGGTTAATCTAGGACGTTGATTTTTGGCTCATGGGAGCCCAAGAAACCTATTATTTGTAACAACCGTTATTTACTCGGGATCCAAGTAAAGGTCCAAAATGTTTTTCAAGGGAGATACAAGTTGAATGCACTAGTTAATGAGATGGGGTTGTTGATGTTTGCAGTTGCAACACAGTGTCATTAATTTTGTCGCCTAAGCGCGGAGTAACTTGGCATTAAACATAACACTCGATAAAAAAAGATTCGATATGAACAACATTTATGAAGATATTTAGCATTGCTTGATGTCTGACACCCGTCCATTGAGAATTGGCATTGCATTATATAATCTTGATCACAAACTTTGACGATGACATTGATGTCGCAGATAGTTACTAACTTAAACATAGGCTAGATCATGGGAGCCGAAGATTATAAATGATACTGCTTCCGTTTGTGTTTATAAGTCAGGCACATATTTTTAGGTCCTCAATTTGACTAATAAAATATGTTTAATATGCCACAAATATTATATAGTTAGAAACTTCATTTGATGAAGAATCTAAAGATACAATTTTATAAAATAATATACTTGTTTTACTAGTCAAATTGAATACCTAAGAACCTGTGCCCTATTTATAAACCCAACCGAAGGGAGTAGAAGGTATCATGGAATTATTAGTGTTACATTTAAAATTTAAATTTAGTTCAAAAACTTTATCAAAAGAATTAGTATCATGCAATCTCACTTTTCTTTTCTTGAAAGAGACATTATTTTCCAATGATATTATCCATAATTACCATCATGGAATTATTTATTTTTCCACATAAAAAATGAGATTCCATTTACCAGATGCATCTTGAAAACATTCACCGGGCCAGTACCATGGAAATCTTAGGGTTTTTTTCATACACACATGATATTTGGGAATCAATATCGCAATATTTACATCAAATATATCATGAAAGGAATTATTGGTTAGCCAACCTAACTAACATTATGTGTCGCATTTATGATTCAAAAAATGTGGTTGAAAAGCATCCACGGACAGGTGGAGCCCTCCGTCAGAGGCCAGACATTAGATGGTTCATGATCTACATGTCAACTTACGTTTATCTACACATTCATAAATTATCAAGAGTTAAATACACATGAGGAAAAGTGACATTAATTTCTTTGAGATTATTAATGCAGGCAAACATATATACTCGTATATGACCACCTTATGGAGGTCATGATCATTGGCTGCTGGAGCGTATGGATTCAAAGGAATGAGAAGATCTTCGAAAACTAGCAACCACAACCATGACTTGATAGCTTGTAAATTTTAACTCTTGTTAAACTCTGTTTTCTTTTCCACATGTAATTATCCCGTTCACCATAAAATATAAAATGACGCGGTAGAGGCCTTCCTTACTATTTTTTAACATTCCCTACTATTTTTTGCTAAAATAATACATTCTCTGTTTTTAAATATAAGACGTTTTGACTGTGATTTGGTTGAGTGAGATACAAGTGGAGCTCCGATGCAATCATCGGTTAATCTAACGGCAACACACCGCCGCCACGTCTTCGTCATGGAATTTCTCCGCTAATTTTTTTTAAATAATAGATTTTTTTTAGTAATTTACAGAAATATTACGCCAAAAAAAATATTTTTAAAAATATTATCCAACTGGCCAGCTGCTGGCCGACTGAGCCCAGTCAGCCCGCAGCTGGCCGACTGGGCCTTATCAGCCAACAGCGGGCCGACAGCTGGCTTCTCAGCTACGCGGTGGCCTCCCATTGGCCAGGCCACGTCGGGCGCTGGCTGTCGGCGCGCGCCGGGGCAGTCGGCCAGCAGCCGACCGATCGGCCAGCTGCGGGCCGACAGGGAGCCAGCCCCGCAGCGCCCCCGCCTCTTTCTCCTCTCTTCTCTTCTCTTTCTCCTTTCTCTTTCTCTCTTTCTCTCTGTTCTTCCTTCCTCCTCTCTCTTACACGAACTAGCTCCAATTAATACACCAAAATGAGCCGTATTTTCGCGGATTTGGCACCGTGAATGGGTTCTATATAGTTAGGGGAGCCAAAAAAGACCTCGATCTACTGATGGGGTAGCTTGTGGTGGTCGTGGTGAGGATTTTGTTGGAGCATTTTTTCAGCTCATTGGTGGAGTTTGCCGCGGCGGTTGAGGTGGAGGTGGTGGTGGAGAAGCTGGGGCAGTGTGGTGGAGTTGAAGCTCCGGTTGTTCGGTGGAGTTTCCGGCTCCGGGTCTGGTGATTTCAGGCCGTCGTTCGTCGTTCGCGCGCACGCTTCAAGGGTATATTTCAACAAACATTTTATTTTTCGAAGTTGTGTGCAATTATTGTTATTTGCTCCAGTAGTAAACGTAAATATTTAGGTGGTAGTGGTGAGCATTTTATTTTCCCGTTCCGGTTCCGGTGAGCATTTTATTTAGATGTCAACTAATTAGTTTTATAAAAATGTGTAGTTGCTCCGGTAATATTGCGGACTATATGTGAATGTTTAGTATTTAGGAGTGTCTAATATTTTTAGTTGGTCCGGTAAAATCCGTAATATAGGCATTGCAGTCAAATAATAAAATCTGACAATAAACATTTTATTTTTCGAAGTTGTGTGCAATTATTGTTATTTGCTCCAGTAGTAAACGTAAATATTTAGGTGGATGTGTAGTTGCTCCGGTAATATTCCGGACTATATGTGGATGTGTAGTATTTAGGAGTGTCTAATATTTGTTAGTGGGGGTATTATAAGTTGTTGCTTAATATACTTGTTTTTTGTTGTTGAAAAAAATAGGTGAGCCGAGATGTCCGATGTAGTGAAGTTCAGATTTTACTATGGTCCTGGTACTGTCCAAACAACTGAGATGGGAGCAGATCTGAGTGAATTTACTCACATAGATGTGCCAATGAGCGCACCTCAAACATGGTCTGTCAGTCAGTTGAAAGAATGGATTGCGGCAAGTTTAGGTCTTGATACTGAAACACACACCGTCGGTGTTCATGCATTGTGGACACGGTCAAGTTCAATAATTTACTTTTATTTGAGGCCAATAGAACGAGACTCCGATTGGGTCCGGTGGTTACATGGTTGTGAACGAAGGGGATGCAATCCTATAGCTTTAGTGCTTCCTGTCGTGAAGGAGGTCAGTGCACATGAAGGCGAGGGTGGCTACGATCCTGGTCATAGCAGTGTAGGGAGGCAGTTTTCTATGTCAAATGCTGGAGATGATTCTTACGAACCAGGGCAGAGTAGTCAGGTAGAAGGAGGAAATGCTTATGGTTATGAACCAGGGCAGAGTAGTCAGGCAGAAGGAGGAAATGTCGATGATGATTACAATGGCGAGGTGGACGCTGACGAGGTAGATGGGCACATGCAGGAGCAGATGGAAGGAGAAGACACCGATGTTGAAAGGGGCCATGCCGATGATTCTGACGAGTCAGATGAAGAAGAGAATGCAGATGAGGTCCCGAATCCTGCATCGTGGAATCATGACTTCTCAACTGTAATGACCGTGAACGATGCACATGATTCAGCCTGGCAATATCACCAAAACAATATTGCAACGGGTACTATGTATCCGAGCAAGCAAGCCCTGAAGGATGCAATAATTAATTGGGCAATGTCCACGCAAAGGGTTTTCACAGCTCAGGTGTCCAGTCCGAAATTCCTGACAATGGTATGCAAGAACGCAGATTGTCCCGCAAGAGTGCACGGCTTTCTCCCTAAGTATGGCACAAGTTGGGTGATAACTGACTTAGTTCATCACAGTTGTCTTATTCCCTGCATCCCTCAAGATCATGCCAACCTTTCATCCATGCTTATTGCTCGGTTGTTTTACGATGAGATAGTGCAAGGCAAAGCTATGGAAGTGAAGGCAGTCCAGACAAAAGTGTTCGCCAGGTTGAAGTACAAAATTTCTTATGGCAAGGCTTGGAGGGCTAAGCATGCAGCGCTTGAGAGGAGATTTGGTTCTTATTTTGATGCATATGACTCTATTGTCCACCTCCTCCACACGCTGCAGCAGCGGAATCCAGGCACATATATCGATATCCAAGACATGTTCATGCCAGAGTTCCCAACTGTGAGGGTGTTGCATCGTCTCTTCTTCTCTTTCGGTGTATGCATCGAAGCTTTCAGGCATTGCCGACCGGTGATATGTGTTGACGGTACTTTTCTCACAGGCAAGTACAAGGGTCAGATCCTGACAGCCATAGGTCAAGACGGCCAAAATCAAGTCGTCCCACTGGCATTTGCATTTGTGGAGAGTGAGAACATTGAAAGTTGGACATGGTTCTTCAGGCAGTTGAAAATATCAGTTGTGAAGGAGAAGCCCAATGTGTGCATCCTTCATGACAGGCATGCAGGTATACTCAGTGCGATAAGGACACTGACAAACCCAGGCCCTGAGGAACAAGTTCCATGGCAGGACTTGCAGAGCCGTTGGTGCATGCGCCATCTCGGGGCTAATTTCTTCTCGCAGTTTAGAAATAAGAACCTGATGAATCTGTTCAAAAAACTCTGCAAGCAGAACCAGTTATGGAAGTACAATTTGATACGCGACAGACTTAATGTGTGCACGCAGAGACACGTGAGGGACAGGAAAGCTGCAAGAGATGCAGCGGTGAGGGCACATGTTGAAGCAGTAGCTGCACAGTTGGCAACAGGAACAGCGGCCATGGAGGAGGAGGTTGTTGGGCTATGTGACCTGCCAGGCTTTGACCCACCTGGTACTAGGAGAAGGCTCGGGAGGTCGATTAAAACCTTCGAGCAGTGGATAGAGCATGAGCCTCTGGAGAGGTGGTCTTTGCTACATGACACACATGGAGCAAGGTACGGTGTCATGACAACGAACCTCGCGGAAACATACAACTTTGTCCTCAGAGGAAACCGGGCATTGCCACTTACTGCCATCGTTGAGGGTATTTTCTATGGCACCGTCAAGTATTTCAGAGACAGACGTCAAATAGCAGAGCAGCATATCTTGAACAACCCAAATACACGGTACTGTGAAAGAGTCACGAAGTACATGGACAACAAGATGCCAAAAGCTAGGTCACACACTGTAGTCGCCATCGGTAATCAAGAAAGAAGGTTTGAGGTCCGCTTAGCCAACAACAAATTCGGATGTGCAAATGAGTTGAGGACGCATGAGGTCAAAATTGGCAATGAAGCCTGGCCAACGTGTGAGTGCACATGCAACAAACCGAAATTGCTTCACCTACCTTGCTCACATGTACTTGCTGCTTGCGGGCAGCTTGGAATGGACGCAATATCGTTTGTGTCTCCATATTTTCTGAAAGAGGCTGTCCTCAATACCTGGACAGGTGAGCTGATGGGTTTTCGATCAATGGGTAATTTCAACAGCGTGAACCCCGCCGAAAGGCGTTACATTCCAAACCCAGAGCATATGCGTACAAGTAGAGGCAGACGGCAGTGTCAGCGCATCCGAAATGATATGGATGAATCTGAAACGGGAGGTCCGACTAGGCAATGCATTCTATGCAATGAATTTGGCCATAGGGACACTACTTGTCCCACTTTCGTCACTGGGCGTGGACGAGGCAACCGGGGAAGAAGAGGAGGTAGAGGCAGTAGAGGAGTAAGGGCGAGAGGAAGAAGCTAAGCTAGCAGTACTATGTTCTGAATTTGTATTAAGTGTGGCACTATGTTCTGAATTTGTATTAAGTGTGGCACTATGTTCTGAATTTGTATTAAGTGTGGCACTATGTTCTGAATTTGTATTAAGTGTGGCACTATGTTCTGAATTTGTATTAAGTGTGGCACTATGTTCTGAATTTTTATTAAGTGTGGCACTATGTTCTGAATTTTTATTAAGTGTGGCACTATGTTTTGAATTTTTTATGTACAGGAATGTCGGGATTGTGGTTGCTGAATGGGGACATTGATAGGGGTCATCGTGCTGCGATATGGTCTGAGCGCAAGCTTGAGCCTCTGGTCACTCGTCCTCCTAAGGAAAACTGGATGATACATCAAGGATGGCTTCAGCGGTACGTGCCTTGTTAATTTGCACACTGACATGCATATTAATGGTTGAAATGGGAGACACAAACTGAAAAGTTCTCTGATGTAGGTTGAAATGGGCCGGCCTATTACCTTTTGTGCGTCTGGTTGAGTCTATCCCGGGTGAGAAACGCCTCGCCATCGATGGGTCTTTGCTGAGCTGCTTAGTGGATCGTTGGAGGCCAGAGACCCACACGTTTCACTTCAGATGGGGAGAGATGGCTCCTACTCTGGAGGATGTTTCACTTTTGCTCGGACTACCGTTGGCAGGTCATGCCGTAGGACCGTTGGACGCACCGGCTGGTTGGGAGCGAGCTCTGACAGAACGTTTTCATGGTGTTTTTCCGGATGCTCCGGATCCGGTATGGGAGCATCACGGACCTAAGTATGAGTGGTTGCTAAATTTCCGGGTAATTTCCCCTACCTATTATCTTCAAGTTATCGTGCATTAACTTTTACATAAAATAATTGCGGCTTACTAAAACTTTTTCTTCGCTTAATGCAGATCCAGAACTTCCGTGAGCCGTTGACTGCGGAACAGATCACTCGGAGCCTGGAGGCCTACTTACTGTGGCTTTTCGGCAAGGTGATGTTCACGGAGAACCATGTCACCACGATTAGCGCGCTGTACATCCCTATGGCACTTGAGATAGCGAGCGCTCAGACGGCGGATGATATCAGACAGAGGAGTTGGGGTTCGGCGGTCTTAGCGGCTACATACCGAGGTATGTGCAACGGTTGCCAGCTTACATCAAAAAAGCCAGCCCTTCTTGGATGCCCTCTATTCCTACAGCTGTGGTCGTGGGAGAGGTTCTCTATAGGGCGACCAGATGTACGTGTTCATGAGCCTATAGACGCCATGTTTGATGTTGACGGCATCGACATGCCTACTTTCGGTCTGTGTTGGACTCGTCGCGAGGTATGCATCGTGTTGTAGTTTAATTACATCTATTTCGTACACAAGAGATACTTCGATGCTAGCGGTTACTAACTTTTGTTATCTGCAGAGACGCTTTGCTAGTGATCAGACCAGGAAGGCATACACAGCATTGAACGAGCAATTCGATGCGTACACCGGGGTCATCTGGCAGTCCTACACGGAAGCAGCCATACAAACGAGATACCCTGCTGGTATGTCTGTGCTATGCACAAGGGACCGAGATTACTGGATGACAAAATCAAAGATCATCTTTGATGTCTTCGTCGAAGAGATGGCACAACAGAGGGTTATGAGGCAATTTGGTCTTCTGCAGTTGGAGCAGCCTCCCCCTATAGAGAACCCAGTGCCAGCACACATCCACAGGTATTAAACAGTTTTTCAATGTTGCATTATCTTTCATAGTAATCCATTCGAACATTTAGGTAAATGTTGAACACACACTACAATTTTAGGATGACAAGGAAGGGCATGAACAGAACAACTGCTGACTGGCTAGTTAGACTAGAGCCGTATGTTATACAATGGGAGACAGCAAACACAAATCTATGGCACGAGAATCGCAATTTTGATCTCAATAAATTCAATGTCTATTTGCGGCGCTACATGACCGGAACACGGTTACGCATCGTTGAGCACTCCCACCCAGAGGAGATACCGGATCCTACACCGTCGGATATGTACCCGAGCTATGACACTTCGGGCTCTAGGCAGTACGCGGTAAGATATATTTTGACGTGCTCTTTAAGTAATGTTGTCACATACTTTGACGTAAAGGAGATAGACATTATTAATCGTCATGGAAATTTGCAGGCTACCTTGACGCACGATATCTACAACGACGTGACCACCTTTGGACGATCACTGTCGTCTGGACCTCTTCTTCAACACCGTCCACTGCTACAGCCCTTCCTGGAACGAATTCAGAACAAGCTACGGACTGCGTACGAGGTTATCACGTGCACCCGGAGAACCGACGTTGTTCAGCACCAGCAGCAGCAGCCGCGTCACTCCACGCACCGACATCAACCACGTCCACGTCTAGCACATCAGCCGACAATCAGGCCACCCCGTCCTGACCAACCTGGTGGTTCGACGTGGCAGCAACCACAGCACTATGGTCCCACGTCGAGCTTCGTTTTTTCTCCGGGGCCACAGCAGCACGGTCCCTCTTCCAGCTACGTGTTTGAGCCAGAGCAGCCGTCACAGCCAGCAGGTATGTGTGTTCATATTTATTGTTTTCAATATTAATTGACGCGACCTCATTCTTCACAATGAAACGTTCCATCACACAGGAGCCTACGGATATCAGGCGTCTATGTCGGCATCATATGATACGTGGGGGAGTGATCAACATCCCAAGGAGAACATACAGGCTCAGATGTCGCAGCACACCCAGTGGATGAACATGTTTTCGACTCCTCCACCAGGCCCCACACAGGATACACAGCATGACCAGGACGAGTCTGAGATTCCTCCTCGTCACATTAGGGCACCCGACAGGTTGGGATGGACGCCGCTTCCAGATCCGCCTCCCCGCCAGGCCAGACGTCGTCACTGACGCTTCTATCTATCAGTAGAGACATTACCATCTATTTATGTGTGAGACTTATGTCTATTCTATGTATGAGACAAATGCCTATGTACTTATGTATGAGACATATGATTATCTATGTATGAGACATTAATTCGCATTGTTTTTCCAGTTACATTTCCAAAGAGAATACAACCGATAATTAAGATAGAAGCACATCTGAATTAAACGGTGCGGTTGAACTTAATAAATACAACTTACATATTACAAATTGAAATTAAGGTACAACATAATGCCCTACTTGTTGAGGTACAACTGGAATACAGCTTACATACTACATGAAGTCATCATCGTCATCCTCCGTTGATGCAGAACTCTTGACCTTCGACGATGAAGAACTTTTGCCCTTCGACGATGCAGAAACCTTGCCCTTCGACGATGAAGAACTCTTGACCTTCGACGATGAAGAACTTTTGCCCTTCGACGATGCAGAAACCTTGCCCTTCAACGATGAAGAACTCTTGACCTTCGACGATGAAGAACCCGGAAGCGGCGGCATGAAGATATCATCTTCGTCCTCGCTCTCCTCAGTCCATAAACATGGATTATTTCTTGCAGTCCTTCTGAAAGCTCCACTCTTCGGCAGCACTACCCTCTTCCACCTTTCATCCAACCTAAGAAGTTCTTTGCGTACCTCCTCATAGGTCCTTTCAGGCCACCCAGACCTACGTAATTTGTGAGCCAACTCATTCATTATGGTGTCACTACCGGTGAGTTCGTCCCATGGAACTATCCTATTGTCCATCCTGAAATCACTAGCTAGCCTCAAAAGAGTCTCGCTCATCCCAGGGTGAAAACTACGATCGAAAGGATAATGGGACATCTCAACTACGCTACACTGCAATGCTTATCCACCTCCGTCTGAAGGGGGTTTTATAGGTGGTGGACGTGAAGTTTCCCGCCACCCGTTTCCCGCCACCCCTTTCCCGCCACCCGTTTCCCGCCACCCGTTTCCCGCCACCCGTTTCCCGCCACCCGTTTCCCGCCAGCCCTTTCCCGCCACCCGTTTCCCGCCAACCGTTTCCCGCCAACCCTTTCCCTCCACCCGTTTCCCGCCTCCCCTTTCCCGCCACCCGTTTCCCGCCTCCCCTTTCCCGCCACCCGTTTCCCGCCAACCGTTTCCCGCCAACCCTTTCCCGCCACCCGTTTCCCTCCTCCCATTTCCCGCCCCCCGTTTCCCGCCATACCGCAGTCGTTCTTTCCCGCCATTCTCTTCTCTCTACCTATAAAACCCCCTTCAGACGCACCTGGATAAGCATTGCAGTGTGCTGCTGGGCAAGTTGGGGCACTGTGGTGGAGGTGAAGCTGTTGTTCGTCGTTATTCGTTGGAGCCGGAGCACCGGCAGTTTGGTGGCACGCTTCAAGGGTATATTTCATCCCACTTTATTTTTCGTAGGTGCTCCGGTAGTATTTGTTCATATATTTAGATGTCAACTAATTAGTGCGATATTAAGGGGTAGGTTAGGTACTCAATGCGATTTGTGTGTTGCAGATGGCTGAGGGTACTCCGTGGTTGCTTAGCCCTATTGTTCATGTCAAAGGCTTTTCTCCAACTGTTGTGCAAGTTAGTGAAGTGGACCTCACTTTTGATTGGTTGAAGACTAAATTCATGTTGAAGCAAGGGTTGAAGGAAGACGATTTTGTGTACTACGTCAGCAGGAAGCAGTCAGATGGCCCTGGGGAAAGAAAATTGATTGACATAACTGATGATGGCAAGATTCAAGAAATGCTGAGCGAATGGCAATGGAAAAGGGTTGTTGAGTTGCATTGCTACAGGAAACCGAGTTATATGTGATGAATTTGTCCTTCGAGATCCGCCTCCCCGGCAGGCCAGACGTCGTCATTGACGCTCCTATCTATCAGTATCAGTAGAGACATTACCATCTATTTCTGTGTGAGACTTATGTCTATTATATGTATGAGACAAATGACTATGTACTTATGTACGAGACATATGCCTACTCTATTTTAGTACTCTGTTATCGGAACTGGGTGGCGGGAAAGTGTTGGCTGGGAAATGGGTGGCGGGAAAAGCGCAGTTTGGAAATGTCGATAACTTTCTAAACAAATGTTCATCACAATGGAAAAAGGTTCCCGCCTTTCAAAAAAGGCATGCAATTTTTTTGAAAATGTTTACATAGATCATGCCATTTTAAGAAAATATTCGCGTGTTTCTAAAAAAAGTTAGTGAAAATTTCAGAAAAGCTATACAATTTTAAAAAATGTTGTGTGGTTTTAAAAAATGTTATTTCCATTAAAAATGTATTTGAAAAATGTTACCATGTATTCATAACGTGTTAAAATATATAATTTTAAAAAATATCATCATGTATTATTAAAAATAGGCATGCACCAGCCGGCCCACAGCAGGCCAACTGAGCCCAGTCGGCCAGCTGCCAGCCGACTGCAGGCCTAACGGCCAGCTGCGGGCCGATCGGCCCACTGCAAGCCGACTGGGCTTCACACTGGCGGCCGACAGCCCAACCGGCCAGCAGCGAGCTGATGGGCCGCCAGTCGGCCAGCTGCGGGCTGACTGGGCTCAATCGGCCAGCAGCTGGCCGGTTGGATAATATTTTTAAAAATATTTTTTTTGGCGTAATATTTCTGTAAATTACTAAAAAAAATGTATTATTTAAAAAAAAATTAGCAATTTCTCCTCCGTTATTTCGTCGTGCTGATCCAAGTCAAACGGTCTCGTCCCGTCTTCCTCCCGTCCCGTCCCGTGGGCTCTCGGCTTTCTCCGCTCCCTCTCTCTCCCTCTCCCCGGGGGGCCGCGCGGCCATGGTGGAGGGGCGGCCGCGGAGGAAGCCGCTGGTGCTCGCGTCCACGCAGGCGCTCCTCGACTCGCTCCCGGGGGAGCGCCGCGGGCCGGCCCCGCCGCCGCCGGAGCCGGTGCGCCTCAGGGCCGGCGTCCTCCGCTTCCCCGCCGGAGCCCGTCCCTCCGGCTCCGGATGCGGCGCCGAGTTCGGCGACCTCGCGTCCTTCGTCGCCCTCCCCGCGTCCGCGCTCCGCCGCCTCGCCGTCGTCACCGGCACGACAGTAAGTGGTTACGTTCGGCGTCTCTCGGATCGAATTCCGGTCCTGGGATGGGTGTCGGTTGGATGGCCGGGTTGGGGGTTCGACCACTTAGGGGCTGAATTGTGAAGCATCTGGTGCTTGTAGGAGGAGTGAATTTGGTTTCGTGGGCTTCGGGGTGGGCATACTGCATGGCTGTCTGAATAATTATGGATACATTTGGTTCCAATTAATAATTGTAGATGAACTGGGTGGCGCCTGCTGATTTCTGTAGTCTGACTGAGCTGTAGTGACAAGTATACACTCAATATGTGTAGTAGAACTTTGGTGCTACAGCAATGATCTCTGTGGGCACATATATGTTAACTGATATATCTCCTGTCCGTTTTTGCAATTTTCGGCACTCAAATTGGTTGATAGGAATATCTTTTGTTGAGACTAAATGTAATAAACAGCTATTAATCTGCAGGTGCTTGTCAAGAATACCGACAATAATGTTGGGAGGATTGTCAAAGCAGTAGTATTGGATCGGCCATCCCTCGACGAGTCCAAGAGAGAGCATTCTGATTCCGACCCTGTGGCCTCAACCTCTTCTTCTGATCGTGTGATGGGATTCTTACCTACTCGCTCATTTCCAGCTCATCGCTTTGCACCCTTGGATGAAGATGTTGCTTATGTTAGCCCACTTTTGGCTTTCAACCTGGGAGTGCATGTTTCCAGTCTCAAGCTTCTTATTCAGAAAGGGGAGGAACCTTTCAAGTTTTGCTCCAAAGTTTTCGAGGATGGTTCTGCTAGTAGTGGGACTGGTATTTCTCTTCACCTAGAACTTCTCCCATGCCCACAAGTGCCTAAACATGCTTTGCATTTACGGGTTTCTGTTGTGAGGATTCCTGATTGTGGTGTGCTTGCTTCCCTAAAGATAAATTCAGCCATTGGAGGAAGTGACTACCAAGATATGATAGATCAAGCTTTAAATGAACACTTCAAGTTTGATAGGTTCCTAGCAAGCGGGGATGTGTTTTGCATACATAATGACTGGAACTGTGGCATGATCTCTTGCCTAGCATGCGATAAGGAGAATGATAGACTGCATCCTCCTAGCATGATATACTTTAAGGTAAATTACCCACTTTTCTTCACTCAGACATGTTTGAATGAATAAACAGTGATCTAAACGCTCTTATATTTCTTTACGGAGGGAGTACATAATAAATGTTATCTATCCTCTTAGCTTAGTTTTGCCCTCATTTTTTATCCATAAGTATTGGGTGTTAATATTGTAATTACTCACCAGGTAACCGGCATGGAACCATCAAATGAGCCGATTCTTCGTGTTAATCGTGATCAAACAGCCCTTGTGCTTGGGGGAAGTGCTTCTGCTCCAATCCCTCCCTGCAGCTTCTTTTCTGCCAATGATGATTCAGTCCCTTTGCATGGCGAAGTAGTGGAGCAGTTAGCATCCATCATCGCACCAGCATTATGTCCTTCAAACATTTTACCAAGAATCAAGTTCTCCACTTTCTTGTACGGCCCATCAGGTTACTGCACTTCAATTGTATTCTCATTCCTTTTCACATTTTACTACTCGACTTTGAACTGAACTTCTGTTCAAATCAAATGCTGGGTTTGCAGGATGTGGAAAAAGAACGGTAGTCAGGCATGTTGCGAACCATCTTGGTATGCATGTGGTTGAGTGTTGCTGTCATGATCTGATGACATCATCAGAAAGCGGGGCATCTGCTGCACTTGTGGCTGCCTTCAAAGAAGCTCAGAAGTACTCATCTTTTGTCCTTTGTTATCTCTACAGAAATTAATTCCTGTTTTAGTTTGTAAACTGTTTTGTTTAGTTCGTTTTACTTTTTCCAGGCGATGGTGTTTACTTTGTTTCCTTTTTTGTTGAATATTCTTTTTTGAAGGTATTCTCCGTCTATAATACTTCTTCGCCACTTTGATGCAATTGGGAATACATCCTCCAATGAAGGCCCACAATCTGAGCAATCTGGCATTGCAGCAAATGTTGAGTCTGTCATTAAGCAGTACACTGGACAGCGTTGGGTTGTGAAAGACTCGCTGCCAGCAAGGGATGTGATTGGAAATTCAGTAGGTCTTTGTTCCCCAAGCTTTTAGGTTTTAACAAGCCCTTAGGATATAAATTCATCTTTGTATCAACTATCAAGTACCTTATTATTGAACCTCTTTGTTTTCAGTACCTTGTGGAACCTGAATGTGTAAGCTCCGTCCAAGTTATACTAGTGGCAACTGCAGACAGTGCTGAAGGAATGCAGCAATCAATTAGGCGATGTTTCCGCCATGAGGTCAACATGAAGACTATAAATGAAGACCAGAGGAAGAACTTGATATCTGAAACACTCCGTGGTGTCTCAACAGTTGCTGATGAGGTGTTTTTTGTTGTTGTTATTGTACCAGAAGTGAAGTTTTATGCTTTTATTAAAGTTACGTGCTTATATGGTTTCATTTTCAGAGTATCGATGACAAGTTTGTAAAAGATATATCAGTGCAAACGTCTGGGTTCATGCCTAGGGATATACTTGCATTGGTCGCAGACGCTGGTGTGTCATTTGCGCATAAAGTTGCAGTGGAGAAAAGCAGCAATAATGAGCTTGAGGATGCTCTTACTGCAAGCTCTTCTACCACTCAGAAAGAAGAAAATCATTTTTGTAAAGAAGATATTTTGTCTTCCTTAGAACGGGCTAAGAAAAGGAATCGTGCTGCATTGGGTACACCAAAAGTAAAACACTAATCCCTGCCTTCCAATATCTTATATCTTCTAGATTTCAGGCCCATCTGTGTACAACCCATGAAACCATACATGTCAGCTTTAGCTTGCTTTCTGCAAGTCCTTGATTTGATTTTTTTTTGTGATATAGGTTCCTGATGTCAAATGGGAGGATGTCGGTGGGCTTGAGGAAGTGAAGAAGGTTATTCTAGATACAATTCAGGTAAATTTTACTTGATTCATCTCTGAGCTAAGATATTGCATTCTATCGATGCAAATAAGATTTGGCTATACCAGAAGCTGGTTCATTTGGTTTGAAACTGCTAACTGTGTTCTCTTTTGTTGGTATTCAGTTACCTCTGTTGTACAAGCACCTTTTTTCTTCTAAATTGCCAAAGCGATCAGGTGTTCTGTTATATGGACCTCCAGGCACTGGGAAGGTAGGTGTAGTGAGTTTTATACTTTTCTTGAATCGAGTTTTCATTCCATTTGTCAAGTGATGGCTGTATCCAACAGCAACATGATACATGCTCACGAGGATGTTTTCTTTTGTATTCTTAGACATTACTGGCGAAAGCAGTAGCGACTGAGTGCTCATTAAACTTTCTTAGCGTAAAAGGTCCAGAATTGATAAACATGTATGTTGGAGAATCAGAGAAGAATGTCAGGGACATCTTTGAGAAGGTATATCCATCTGCACAAGCGACGTAATTGCCATGAAATATTCACATATACTTAGGTTTTCTGTTTTTCACTGTCAATTTCAGGCTAGATCAGCACGCCCATGTGTGATTTTCTTCGATGAGCTTGATTCCCTTGCTCCTGCACGAGGATCCTCTGCAGATTCTGGAGGTGTGATGGATAGAGTGGTTTCTCAGGTATAATTAACCTCATCAATGAGCTGGTAACTGGGTGTCTCAGTTTTCCCTCTTATTTTCAATGTTAAAATGTTAGGGTCATCTAATTCACTTTCCCCTTTTATCTCTTTACTAGTTGCTGGTGGAGATTGATGGGTTAAGTGATAACAGCCAGGTAATTTCCTCATCTACGATATGCCTTTTTTTACCTATATTCTCTAGATGCAGTAACATTAAAGGAAACCATTTTCCAAATTGTTCTCTAGGACCTCTTCATTATTGGGGCTACCAATAGGCCTGACCTTCTTGATTCTGCACTTCTCCGCCCTGGCCGATTTGATAAGCTTCTCTACATTGGTGTAAATACTGATGCATCATACAGGGAAAGGTAGTCGTCGGTAGTTCTTTCTTTCACCAAATTTCAGGTTTGTTTCGACTAAACTATGATCTCCCTATAACTGTTATGCAGGATACTGAAAGCACAGACTCGCAAGTACAAGCTTCACGAGAATGTATCTCTCTTGTCGATTGCTCAGCACTGTCCTCCAAACTTCACCGGTGCTGATATTTATGCATTATGCGCGGATGCATGGTTTCATGCTGCTAAGCGTTCCGTGAGTAGCCTTACTTCCCTGCTGCCACATTAGGTTTTTCATAGCTGTGCTCTGTCGGACTTACGCGCTTTATTTGAAGGTCAAAACGCTTGAAGCTGATCCTTCAAGAAATAATGACGCCGGTGCAGAAGAAGTCATTGTCGAGACCGAAGATTTTATGACGGTAATATTCAAATCATTTTTCAGAAAGCACAATAAAAATCTATTTTGTCATATCTTAGGAGTTTAACTAGCTCCCTTATTACACAGGTGTTGGGTGATATCTCGCCGTCATTGTCAATGGAGGAGTTGCAAAACTATGAACAGCTGAGGCAGAAGATCGAAGGACCTTCTAGATGATGTTTGCTAAGACACTTTACTACAAAAAGTGTGCTTTTCACCTCCCAACTAATCAACTATTGCCTGAGTGTACAGCCCTCAGCTTTTTTTGTGTCGAGTGGAGTTGGAAATAATAAATTGTTGCCAAAGCATCCCAAACTCCTTCCGTGAATGACTCGATGGTTTCTCCTTGCACAATTTCACTGCATTTGACCTCGTGTTGGATGCACCTGCCAGTTAAGAATTTGCCATATTTTCTAGTTTTACCGAGCAGGGATGTAAAACCCTGAAAAATACTGTCTACTGTATAACCGAATTTTGAGAAGTAGGTTGTATATAGCTTAATAAAGTGTGACGATGTCATAAGTTCAATAAATACATTCAGGATCTACTACAATGCAAAAGTTTCAAAGATGAAATTACAACAGTCAACATTCCATGATAGTCCCAGTCACGTTATTCTAGCTTATTATTAAAAACCTCACTAGAATTTTTATTTGGATTGTCTACAAAATTAGTAGGACATAAGACATGGAAAAATTGTAACACAAATACAATTATATTGTTCTAACATGCCTAATCATCAGGGGAAAAAAGGTGTAGGAGAAAATAAAGAGAATAAGATTGATTTTTTTTAACACAGTGCAAACGCAAGCGCTCATACATACGTGCATACACTGACCCCTATGAACGCACACCCTAGTCCTATGAGCACCTCCGAGAGGCATATTATCTTAAGATTTACGAAGTCATCCAACCACAGGTTGGTTCGCGAATAAGATTGATTTGATTGTTTGAAAATGCATAGGGAGTTCAAATGGGCGAGAGTTTACGTACCTCAGTTACGATGGGCGTGCGTGAGCTCTTATCGTTAGTCGAGTTAAAACTTATGGGGTTAATATGGGTTCACGGTAATCCCGATGAGTTGCTCTACACCATACAGCCACCCTCCTAACGATCGAACCACATGTTGGTTCATCGAGGCAAGGGGCACGAAAAATGTGGCAGAGTGGTACGCTAGTGTGTGCCAGATGAACGTGTTCTCACGACGACGGTGTCGAAATATATTGCTCGCCTCTCTCTATCAGTTTGGATTTTTGGATGAGTTAGCCGGAGCATGAATTCAATAGATGGTATACTCATTTCAGAAGGGTACTATATCTTTGTAGAAAATATATGCAAAAAGGAAATTATATATCTGCTCTGTGGAGCCAAATTAAGTCTCCCTCTTTTGCCGTAACTTCCTTTCTCCTCCGTCCTGATTTCCCGTACCTTTCCTTCCTCTTTCCTCGCGAGTCCTCTACTACCATCGTGGCTCTCAACCCCTCCCGGAGTCCACCACCGGCCGGATGCCCTAGAGCTCTGCCGCAACCGTGCCTGCCGTACCTTGTAAGCGTCACCGCCGACGCCTCGATCCTACCCCGTGCTCCTCCCACCCCGTCGACCAACACCGCCGGCCGCCTCTCACGCGCGCGCGTCACCACGATCACGCGCAGTTCCCGTACGTGCTCTTCCTCTCCGGGAGGGACATCGCGTTCCCGCCGACGTCGCCACCTTTCGGTTTTCAACCAAACATTGCCACCTTGGTGCGCACGGTAGTTCCACTCATTTGCCAGTAGTAGAATTTTTGCACTGAACCTGGATGCTCTCCTCACGACTGATCGTCCTATGTTTGGCAGGATTAAGCTGTCTGAACCATGTATATCAAGAAGGTAACTCTGCTGGCTAGCACTGGGGTGATTTAACTCTTGTCACATCACTGCTTCCTCTTGACGTAATTAATGGCCGTCTACGCAGGTGGTGATCCAAGGGTTTAAAAGCTACAGGGAGGAGACCTCCACTGACCCTTTCAGCCCCAAAGTTAACGTAGTTGGTAATCTGTTCTCCTCCTTGTAATTAACCAACTTAGCTATAGAGTACCGAGGTTCTTCTCGGTTAAAAAGCTGGTTCATGGCTAACTTAAATGCTGTTGCTATCAGCCCGTCAATCAAATTGGCAACTTGCAGACTTGTAGCAATGATCAACACTAGTAGTTGTTAATCCAAGAATCAGTTCAATGTCTAATTGCTACTCTGAGTTTTAGCAATCTCCTCTAAACTTGCGTACACGGTTCGAATTAAATTAATTAAATGTGTTCCTCCAATGATTTTTGTTGGCTAAACCATATTAGTCTTTTTGTGCCTCCATTATTGGCATGATGGTACTGATTTCAAATCTTTCCCGATTGACACATCGGTGAAGTATCAAATTTTAATTCTAAGTATGATAGAAATCCACTTCGGAGTCCAGTGCATAATTTTGTGCTCTTAATGAACTAACATTGATTTAACTGTTTGTCGCAGTTGGTGCAAATGGATCTGGCAAATCGAACTTTTTCCACGGTAATATTTTCAAACGCACGGTTATGCTGAATTACTATTCTTGCTTATGCTTGTTGACACTTACACGCTGCTTTCTTCTTAATTTGGCCATGATAAATGCTCTAGCTATACGCTTTGTCCTAAGCGACATGTTTCAGAACCTGCACAGTGAGGATAGGGGAGCTCTTCTCCATGTATGTCTCGTCTTTTCTTGGATCAAATCTGAATAGTCGAAACAAGTGACTGGTGTTTGATACTAGTGTCCATTTCCAGGAAGGTGCTGGACACTCGGTTATATCTGCCTTTGTCGAGATACTGTTTGATAATTCGGACAACCGTATTCCAGTAAGTCCTCTGATTTATTCAGCATGAGTGTGTGCAAATCATTACAGATACTACTTTCCTCTCCACCTATATGGCTGCTCTAGAGACTCAGAAGATCCTCTAAACTGTACAATTTCCTGCAGGTTGATAGAGAAGAGGTATGCCTGCGGAGGACGGTTTCTTCAAAGAAGGATGAATACTACCTGGATGGGAAACATGTTAGGTACTCCTTCCGTCCGAAAAAGCTTTTGCGGACGGAGTATGTCTTATGATATACACTGGTTAGTAGTGTTGTATCTTGTCGCTTGCTGAGACCCACTTGTTGCTACCATGTTCAGTAAAACTGAAGTCATGAACCTGCTGGAGAGTGCTGGCTTCTCTCGTTCTAATCCATACTATATTGTCCAGCAGGGAAAGGTCAATATTATTTTCATCTGGTTGTTCCCGTGATGTGTCCAAATATGATATTAACAAAATTTTCATGTATAGATTGCATCCCTTACTCTAATGAAGGATTCTGAACGACTGGATCTTCTCAAAGAGATTGGTGGTACACGTGTTTACGAAGATAGGCGTCGGGAGAGCTTGAAAATATTGCAAGAAACAGGCGAGCTTAAATCACCAAAAAAAATACCTGTATATTTTTTCTTATGATCTGTTGAGACGTCCATTAATTATTTGATTAATAACAGCCCATAAAAGGAAGCAGATTGGTCAAACAGTCCACTACCTGGAGGAAAGATTGAGAGAACTTGATGAAGAGAAAGAAGAGCTAGAGAAGTACCGGGAGCTGGACAAAGAAAGAAGATCACTTGAGTATAATCTGTTGGACCATGAACTGAATGATACTAAAAATGAATTAGTTTCAGTAAGTCTTTCCCTTTTGTTACATAGTTTCACCTTGGATATTATTATGTTCTATCAGGTAAATTTGAATAGTCTCATTACAAAATGATTGAAGGCTGAATACACCATTAACAATTCCCACTCAAATGATCACCTGGGTATCGCTGTTTGACTGTCTTCCACAATTCTTGGAGCTCCTCATCAATGCTCAAAAAACTCGAGTCTAGAAAACTAGAAATACCTTATGAATCATAGTGACACATAACATGAGCTGCCCCTTTTGTGGACTGATGAATTAAGCAACACAACAAAAAGAAAAATAAATGTTTGAGATAAACAATTGTCAATTGATGATATCCCCATTTCCTTTGCTGAACATCACCCGTATTTCTTCAGTAACATTTCTGCAAATGTGTAAGATGCTTCTCCGCAGTCTTGTAAACATTCTCATGTTAACTCCATGGATTGTAGCCACTGCACAAGGCATTGTCTCCAAAAGGAGATACCCTAGATCCAACCTACTTATATCATCGATCCTCTTGTATAATGTAATGCTTATTCTACTTGATTTGTCTCTTGTTAGATGGATGATGATCGAAGAAAATTTTCTGAAATGTTGTCTAATGCGGATGATGAAGTGGCAAATGTACGTGAGAAGGTCAAGAGTTTTGATAAAGAAATAGAAGTATGTACAGAAGGGATAGATGAAATCAAGTCTCAAAAGGAAGATGCCGAGAAGAAGCATACTAAAGCACTAAAGCTAGTCACTCAGATTGAACTGGATCTGAGAGATATAGAAGACAGAATTTCAAATGAAAAACGAGCAAAGGTATGCCGAGCTTTTGGATTTCTCATGGATTCGAGTAATTTTGTTTTGTTGCCGCACTAAAAGGATTCGATCGTTAGGATGAAGCTGCGAAGGATTTACACAGTATGAGGAAAGAGAGTGAAAGGTCAAAGTCTGAATTGGCCGAAATTAGTAAGGCGCACCAGGCCAAATTGCAGGAAGAGGAGGAGATGTCAAAAAGGTAAAACATAACAGATAAATTTTACCTGTTGATGGATATTCACTTTGACACGTCGCACTTTGTGGGGATAGCATAACGGATCGCGAGAAGCAGCTGAGCCTATTGTACCAAAAGCAGGGGAGGGCAACTCAGTTTAAGAATGAGGCTGCCAGAGATAAGTGGCTTCAGAAAGAAATTCATGATCTCGAGCGTGTACTTTCATCAAATAAAAAGCAGGTACTGAACCAGTGACCTGTTTGATGCTTCAAGTTTCATTCTGGACCTTTGTTTTGATGTGCTACTCTACTCATCAATTGGATTTTCTGTTATGACAGGAAAGCTTACTCCAAGAAGAAATTCAGAAACTCAAAGACGAAGTTAATAACTTGACAAACTACATCGAATCTCGGAGAAGTGAATCCGGCAAGTTAGAGTCTGCTCTTGCAAACAGACAAAAGGATTATAATGACTTTATGCAGCAGAAAGATGCACTTCAAGATGAAAGGAAGTACGCACATTTCTTAACATCTACTCCCTCTGTAAACAAATATAAGAGCGTTTAGATCACTAAAATAGTGATCTATATGCTCTTATATTTCCTTACGGAGGGAGTACAACTTTGTGATTTGATTGAAGATGTGTTGCTTTAGAATTTATATACTAAGTAGAAAGTAAATGTCACAGATCATTGTGGAAGCAGGAAAATAGCGTAACAGCTGAAATCGATAGGCTAAAGGAAGATATTGTGAAGGCACAGAAGAGTCTTGACTATGCCACACCCAGGGTATGCCAAATGTATCATTTTGTACATATCTTTTGTTAATTAATACGCATTACTTTCCAAGGGTTTCTATTATTGTTCCTATGTAAGTACTGCATATTGCATATCAGGTATACACATCTATAAATGATTCCAGGACAGGATGCCGTATTATAACTGAACAAAAAAAATTATTCACTAGTTTGATTGTGCATTGCTTGGTTGTTTCAACTACAAAATTTTAATGATTTTTATTTTAGAGTGAAGTGCATCATAGGTCCTCAAACTATTTCAGAGGTGTCACGTAGGTCCTCGAACTATGAAAATCATCATCCAGGTCCTCAAAGTGCAATATGTGTGTCATTCTGGTCCTCAAAATATTTCAAAGGTGTCATGTAGGTCCTTAAACTATTTCGGAGGTGTCACATATATACATACTCATTACACTTCAAGGATTTTGAGGACCTAGATGACACTTTTCATAGTTTGAGGACCTACATGACACCTTCAAAATAGTTCAAGGACCTAGGATGCACTTCACTCTTTATTTTATAATGTTGCTGCTGCTTAGCCTGATTCTTGAGAACGCGACATACTGATGTGTGTTCACTCTAATGAGGCATTCTTACTGATGCTGGTTCATGCTAGTCAGGAACATATAAACAGCCTCCGATTGTTGAACAAGAAATCAAAAAAATACTCTCCTAGGGATGCAAGCAGTCAGGCCGGCGGACAATACCGTAATACAATGTGGTGTTAATTTTAGGCAAGTGATCAGAAAATTATGAGCTAATTGGTAGGACGAAGAGGAAAGCCTCTTGCACCCCTAGTAACAACAAACGTACACAGATTCTGCAATATATAGTACAGCGGAAACCTGGTTTTGTTTTGCAATTTGCGTTTAGTATCTTTGGATTTTAAGTTACGGATGTCGCCTCTTTTGGCATATACAGTAGCATTGTTAATTTTCCTCTGCAAGGACCGCTTAAAAACTATTTTTGCATGGTGCTAATTTTGTTTTCTTCCACAGGATACCAGGAGAGGCCTGAATTACGCTAGCAAAATAGTCAGGGAACGTGGTTTGAAAGGAGTTTTTGGTCCAGTAATAGAACTAATTGACTGCGAAGAGAAGTTTTTTACAGCTGTTGAGGTCGCTGCTGGAAATAGGTCCTCAACTGCCCTCTTATCTTGAATCCCTTTCCCTCCATTTCACCATTTACTGTTGAATAACCTACTCTTTACTGATGTGAATTAGCTTGTTCCATGTGGTGGTTGCAAATGACGACATATCAACGGATATAATTGATATATGGAGGAAAGGTAAAGATGGACCTTCATCAGACAAAGAGGAAGATAGAGATGGACGGGTGACTTTCATACCACTGAACAGAGTGTACGCTCCGCGCGTCAATATTCCACAAAGTTCTGATTTTGTTCCACTGTTGAAGAGGTTAAAGTACCGTGCCGATCATCGCCCCGCTTTTGAACTGGTGATTCAAGTTTTTTCTGTTATTTTCTCCTTCCAATACATCTTTTATTGGGCTATCATGGTTAATTTAGTTCAGGCTCTACTATTCTGGTCAATTTTACCCTTAGTTTGCGTTGAATGCCTCCTTTTTATTGTCATCTCGTGTATCCATCTTGCCTTTGTTTGCTTGGTGTCTTGGCACCCAAAAAAATCTCTCGAGTTACAAGTGCCATGTCAAATTATCTAATAGTTGTATATGAATATCCTTGTTCGCGGTGATGTCTTGCATATGTCCTTGATATTGAAAATTTACACTATAGATACTATAATTTGGTCTAAACATCATCATAATCTCAACAAATAGTCCTAAAATAGCATTAACTTGTCAGATAACTATTGTTAAGTACATAGTAAAAATTATTTTGCATTACTGGAGGGGGGGGGGGGTGCTTAAGGTCTTGTGTTGCTTCGAAATATTGGTCTCTTCATTCCCATGTTTCCGTTTGTGCATGTTTACCTTTTAGAGCACTTTTTTAGGGTGGTTATGGCATTTCTACATGCTTACCAGTGACCCATCCTCATCCATATTAAGTAGCTTCACTCCTACAATCACCTAGGCTAGATTTTTTGGTAACTTATTATTTCAAAGTTGCACTTCTTTTCACCTTCATACAATCCATTTTTAGCTAACTTTGAAACTTCTGTCAGATTTTTGGTAGGACAGTTATATGCCGGGACCTGGAAACTGCGACCAGGGTTGCACGCAGCAATGATCTAGATTGCATCACACTTGATGGTAGCTCTAAACTCTTCCTCTTGACTTGTCCTTGTAATGATATTATTGTTAACACATAAATCGACACTCCGATTATTCTCAGGTGATCAAGTTTCAAGTGATGGTGGTATGACAGGAGGTTTCTTTGACTATAGGCGCTCAAGATTGAAGTATGTAAAAATAATTAGGGACAATAAAACAACAATCCAGGAAAAGACAGTGCATCTGCATAATCTGGGAAAAGAGCTGCAAGATATCCTGCTTTGGTTTAATGATATTCCTATTTCTCCTGCAAGAGTCTAGTGCAAAGACTACATGTTCTTTCCTTGTAGTACGTCCGCTGCAGCTAAATATACATCTGCTAGCGCTTCTTACCGCAGGCCTGGCGGGCAAAATAGTTCAGGTTTTTCATTCCACATTTTAATCTGAGATTCGTTGCTTGCATTGGAGCTCATTGTCACTATTTACATAGAAATAAGTATGAACCCTACATAGGTTTAACCACTATTGAAGAATGATCTGGTGTTTGTGCCACCTTACACTTGATCAAAGCATATGGATGTGTGTGTACTCAGTTACCAGTACACCACAGTTTACTGAAACTTATGACTTCATGTTGCTTGCTTCTATTTTGTTTGCTCCATGTCCAAAATAAACTTCATGTTGGTTGTTTCTATTTTGTTGGCTCCATGTCCAAAATAATTTGAATGTGTGAAGAAATTTGATAAGTTCTCCAGATGTTTACTGTTTATCTGCAAGAAAGCTCCTATACATCCACGAGTTCTCTTTCTTAACTTCCCATACATATAGATAGAAAAATTATGGATTTAGTTACCAAACATCAACAAGTGGATGCCGAACGTGATCATGCCAAGTCGGAGTTGGAACAGTTTAAGGATGATATTACCAGGGCAATGAAGCAAAAAGGATTACTTGAGAAAGCCCTTGGAAAGAAGGTACTTAATCAGTTCTACTTTGTTTCTTCATTGCTGATGGTAGATTCCCCTTATTTTTATTGTTAAGGAGTATTAGTAGTATTAGTATTGGTCTAAATGTCCTTACATTTGTGAATCCTTACTTAATCCTGCAGTAATTTTGTCTGGAAACGTAACCTTAGCCTTATAGTTTCTACCTTGCAGGAAAAATCACTCGACAACATCCGCAACCAAATTGAGCAAATCCAATCTGGCATTGCAACGAAAAATAATGAGATGGGAACAGAACTGATTGACCAGCTAACATCAGAAGAAAGAGATCTCCTTTCGCGGTTGAATCCTGAAATTGCTGCATTGAAGGAGAAGTTTCTCTTGTGTAAAAACAATCGCATTGAGGTTGTCTAATGAAGCTTTGTAACCATGCTTGTACAGAAGCAGAGGTCTCTATTAGCTCTAACAAAAGTGCAAATTATTATGTAATACAGATTGAAACAAGAAAAGAAGAACTGGAGACCAATTTATCAACTAATCTGACGAGGCGTCAGGAAGAGCTGGAAGCGATAATTTCATCTGCGGATTCTGAAGCCTTGCCTCTTGAAGTCAAATCAAAAGAGCAACATCTGAAACAGTCGAAGAGCAATCTTGATGATTTGACTACACTCCTGCAGGGTATATCAGCATTGGTTGACTTTTCTTTCACTTTTGTGTTTTACTAGATGGAGATGCGCCTTAACCCTTAAATGATCCTTAATTTGGGCAGCTAACGTTGATGCAATTAATGACTTTATGGGAAAGATGGAGCAACTGAAAAAACAAAGGGATGATCTGAAGGTAACTTATACAGCAAGATTGTTTTTCGGGGTTTTAGTTTGTATAATGTTGACTTGTTATATAACGTGTACATATGAAACACACAGGTGGTTCAAGCTAATTTGGAGCAGACTGTGCAAGATGCAGCGAACGACTTGGAACAGTTGATGAACAGAAGGAGAATGCATCTGGCCAAGCAAGCAGAGTGTATGAAAAAGATGCGAGATTTGGGCTCGTTGCCCGCTGATGCTTTTGAAAAGTATGTTTCCATTTTTCTTAATCTGCTAAACTTGTTGAGTCAGTTGCACAATGTAGAGCCCTTTTTTCGTATGGTTCATTATCTTGTAGTGATTCAGCACTTAAATAAGGTGGTGCGATGATACCGTGTTAGCTCATCTTTTTTGCTGCCAAAAAATATAGGTACAAGGGAAAAGGTAAGCTGCTGCTGCAGAAGCTGCTTCATGACCGAAATGAGCAGTTGAAGCAATTTAGTCATGTCAACCAAAAGGCTCTTGAGCAGTATGTGAACTTCAATGAACAACGTGATCAACTGCGGAGAAGACGGGATGAACTTGCCCATGGTGACAAGGTAAGCTTTTTGATCAGTGAAACCTGTTTCCATTATGATCATCCTAAGCCTGGAATCTCATAAAATCTGCTGCTTGGAATGGCAGAAAATTCGAGACTTGATATCACTTTTAGACCAAAAAAAGGATGAATCGATCGAACGAACATTTAAAGGAGTTGCAAGGCACTTCCGCGAAGTGTTCTCTGAAATAGTGCAAGGTGGCCACGGAGCCTTGGTTATGATGAAGAAAAAGGTTTATTTTCCTTTGTTTACCCACCAACCTTTGTTCTATCTCTTGCACTTTTGGGCTTCTTATCCATTATGTATACTTCTTTATAAGAAGAATATTCTTAATCTTTTGGGGTTTCTCTGAACACTCTGATTTTTGTTCTTTCACATGTGTGTTTGAAAGATAAATTATATTCTCAGACTTGCTAACTCCCCTCGATTTCTGTAGGATGGTGATGCTGAAGACGATGACGATGATGAGGACGGGCCTCGTGAAGCAGATCCTAAAGGGAGAATCGACAGATACATTGGCGTGAAAGTCAAGGCATGTGTTCTTTGCAGAGGTCTTGTATGGATTCATGAAATATATTCTAACCCCATCGTGAAAATCCAGATGATGTTGTTATACTATTCCTGAATTATTATGGTGATCGCGCCCTGTTTGGATGATCGTGCTCAATCACATTTCAGGTTTCCTTCACTGGCAAGGGAGACACTCAGTCCATGAAACAGTTGTCCGGGGGGCAGAAGACAGTGGTGGCATTGACACTGATCTTTGCCATCCAACGATGTGATCCGGCTCCGTTCTACCTCTTCGACGAGATCGACGCTGCTCTGGATTCTCAGTACAGAACAGCCGTCGGCAGTATCCTTTAACTCCTTTTCTTTCGCTTGACTGTTTGTCATCACCATAGAAGAATCTTGATGTGCCTGTTTTTCTAACCAAGTCTCTGTAATATTTGTTCAAATGTTCATTAAGCTAAAGCACGTCGCGTTCGGAGGAAGCTTATTGCTGTTTTCCTTAAGTGTCGTTGTAGATGTGGTGCGACGTCTGGCTGACATGGCGGACACTCAGTTCATCGCAACCACATTCCGGCCAGAGATTCTGAAAGTCGCGGATAAGATCTACGGCGTGGCGCACAAGAGTAGGGTGAGCTACATCGACGTGGTATCCAAGGAGCAAGCGCTGGACTTCATTGAGCAGGACCAGGCGCAAAATGCCAGCTGAGGAAAGGTGCCTTGGGAGTGTTTTTTTTTTCGCGGGGGCCTTGGGAGTGTTTCAGCCTGGACATACTTATACTGTAGGCCACAGTTGATGTAGTTGTGTATATGAACTTGTTTAGGCATGCTTAAGGATCACGTATGTGTGCTCATGGCAGATTCATAGTTTTCTTTTCTGAGTATTGTACTGCTTATCCTTTATGTTGTTTTGCTTCATGGGTTCCACGAATGGTTAGCAGCATATTTCTGTGTTGGTTGAATGTCATCATGCCAGGTTTGAAAGCAAGAAAATCAAGAAATTGTTACGTGGTTGGTTTGTTGGGCTACAACATGTTTGTTAGTTAGAGTCGGAGGTAACGACGCTACTTTGGTTCATAATATTATTGAAACATATCAAAAGGGAAAACACTAGTGTTTTTTTAGGTTATGTTAACACATGGATCAAGTGTTGATCCGGTGTCCCCTGGTGTTGCCCCCCTCCAAGGGTGAGCCCTAGACAACCCTCACCCCCCAACATCATCCAACATCATCTCTCCCCTCTTATCGCCGCCTTCGGAGGTTGCTGCCGTGCAAAGCCTCGTGACCATCGGTGAAGAGGACGGTGGGGATCCTCTCAGTGGAGGTGGCCAAGTGGCGACTGGAATGTTGGTGGCCACTTGTGGTGGCAGCTCGAATGAACAGCAATGGCTGTTAGCAGAAATCAGCGGCATGGCATGGCGGGTCTCATTTAGCCTCGTGTCTGGAGTCCCCCGTCTTCTCAAGGCTCAACCCGACTATCTTGTGTCCACGCAAGTTGTTTTGGCGGTGCTAGTAGAACTGCCGGTGGCAGCTCGTGATAGTGTGAGGAGTTGTTGTGGTGAAGTGGCCCACGTGGTTGACCCGCCTCAGGCCATTGGCCATTCCTAGATCTACATTTGCTATGACTTGCGTGGGGGTGCGGGGCTATCGGAGCATCCCTAATGTGGGATTTTGGTGGTGCTATTGACCTTCCTCTCTTGTTAAACAATATGTGATCAGTGTCCCGTGTGCTACGTGGGTGCCCTTGGCTCCACGGGCTACTCTTGTTGGTAAGTAGTCGTGCACGCCGGCATCATCTTTTTTGGATTGGCAAATGAAGGCAACAATACATGTGACTTTGTGTTTGGTGGTGCTTTCTTGAGTATCTAGTCTCGAGCTCAAGGATGAAACACCAATGTTTGGCCTTAATTAGTTGTAGTAGCAACGACGGTGTCACATTATTCCCTTGTTGAAGGCGTTGGTTGAATTTTGCTCGCTCTTTATCTTTAGGATGAAATTCATGATCAAACCTTAAGTGGTTGGGTTCGGCAACAGGCAACGCTTGTGCGTTGTTTCTTTCATGAAGGCGTTGCTTTTGGAGAATCATTCTTGCATCCATGTGCGTCAAGGGATGGACGGTGTTGTTGCTTGTTGTGGATCACCATTGCTTTTTATTCTTCTACTCCTTCCATAAAGAAATATAAGAGCATTTAGATCACTAAACTAATGATCTAAACGCTCTTATATTTCTTACGGAGGGAGTAGTTTTTAAATATTTGATTATATGCATCCTTGATATATTGACCAACTCTTGATAATGCATGGTTGCAAATGTCAGTTCTAATAGATACCTTCTTGACTTTTATATATTAGCCACTATTCAAAAATTGAAAGTGCATCTTATATACCTCTATTGGGTTTCGGTTATTAACTAATTAATGACAAACCAATTGAGTGGACTATTTTTTTTCAAATTTATTTTATAAAATTAGTTCTCATATTTGAGTGGCAACATCACCTACTTTTTGTTCCTTCAAGTGGTTGCCCACCTCAAGATCTTAGCATATACTTTATAGTCTTTTGGTTAATCTAAGATTTATATTTGAGTTTAGGAAAATTTGTACTATAATGAAGGGTGCTTGGAATCCAAGATAATGTTGGGGAACACAGTATTCAAAAAAAATTCCTATGATCATGCAAGATCTATCTAGGAGATGCATAGCAACGAGCAGGGAGAGTGTGTCCACGTACCCTCCTAGACCGAAAGTGGAAGCGTTTAGTAACGCGGTTGATGTAGTCGAACGTCTTCGCGATCCAACCGATCCAAGTACCGAACGCATGGCACCTCCCCGATCTGCACACGTTCAGCTCGATGACGTCCCATGAACTCTAGATCCAGCTGAGTGTCGGTGTCAAAACTGGCGGATCTCGGGTAGGGGGTCCCGAACTATGCGTCTAAGGTCGATGGTAGCAGGAGACAGGGGACACGATGTTTACCCAGGTTCGGGCCCTCTCTATGGAGGTAATACCCTACTTCCTGCTTGATTGATCTTGATGAATATGAGTATTACAAGAGTTGATCTACCATGAGATCGTAATGGCTAAAACCCTAGAAGTCTAGCCTGTATGATTATGATTGTCCCTATGGACTAAACCCTCCGGTTTATATAGACACCGGAGGGGACTAGGGTTGTACAAAGTCGGTTACAGAGAAAGGAATCTTCATATCCGAACGCCAAGCTTGCCATCCACGTCAAGGAGAGTCCCCTCCGGACACGGGTGAGAGTCTTCGGTCTTGTATCTTCACAGCCCATCAGTCCGGCCCGTGTCTAACAGGACGAACGCCCGAGGACCCCTTAATCCAGGACTCCCTCAGTAGCCCCCGAACCAGGCTTTCAATGATGATGTGTCCGGCGCGCACATTGTCTTCGGCATTACAATGCGGGTTCCTCCTCCGATGACTTCAAAGAGCTGTATTCGGCCTTCCATTTAATGTCGTATCCATCGGCTTCTGTGCATCCATGGCTTCAGCTTCCACGTGTCGAGCGAACACGAGAGGTTAGGGTATTTTTTGCACATAGCACCCCGGCCATGTAAGAAAGGCATCTATTTAAAGAGGTTGGATCTCAGATCCATTCCACACCACGCGGAAAATCCTCAGAGCCTGCTAGGAGGAACCACTCCAACATGGCCAGTGCTCCCAGTTCTTCCTCCCATCCCCACGGCTCCGAAAAGGGCGACTGGGAAATATGTTCCGTATCCCACGGTCAGCTGGTGAAGCTGCAAACACAGGGATTTCTTCCACCCGCGGATCTAGTCCCCGTTCGAGCAGGATTGACTTCCTTCAACGACGGGGTTCAGGCGGAGAATTTCCCCAATCCATCCAGGGGGGAATGAGTGTGCTTCGTTCCCTACTTGCTAAGAGGCGTCGGATTTCCAATCCACCCGTTCCTCCGAGGACTTCTGGAGTATTATGGCCTCCAAGTGCACAATTTCACTCCTGCCTCCACCCTGCACATCGCGGGTTACATTGCTCTTTGTGAGCTATTCCTGGGCTGTGAGGCCCATTTTGAATTGTGGAGGAAACTATTTTGCCTCGTCCCTCGTAATCAAGAGGGATCGATATTCGAAGTGGGTGGAGCCGAGGTATGGCGCATCGCCGGGACCGGATACCTGTTCGGCACGCCGAAGAAGGCGTCCGAAGAGTGGCCTTCCGAATGGTTCTATATTGAGGACATCGCTCTCTCCAACCCAGTTCGAATGGGTCTTCCCGAATTTTCAAATGCTCCGTTGAAGAAATGCCACAACTGGCGCCCTCGGAGCCTCGAGGAGGAAGATAGTGCGGAAGTCCGTCAATTGATGAGCAAGATAAGGACACTTGCCCAGTCCGGACTATCAATAGTCGAGGTAATGGCGACTTCCATAGTGCGGGGGGTTCAGCCACTCCAATACCGAGGGCTTCCCATGTGGCACTATAATGGGGAAGATGACGCCTCCCGCTGCGGTCGAAAGGGTCCGGACACCCCCGCCGCTTTGGCCAAAATATTGGCCGAACTATACAAAGGGGATAAAGAGGAGTTCACTCATATTAAACGTCGAGATGGATTTTCCATGTACAATCCTCCCAGCTGGGTGAGTTCTAATCCCACCACTTTACTCAATCCTCTCCCTGAGTCACTTTTAATGGACATTAACCCATCCATTTGTAACAGGAATGGCGGAAGGTTGCCGAGGGGATCTATAGCCCCACCCCACAGCCAGAGGATCACAACCGGGACCTTGACCCCGGATTCGAAGAGGATCCGGACATATTTGTGGAGCTTGAGGATGGAGTGTTCTACCAGGCGAGCTATGACGGCACGTAAGTGACCATCATCGCCGACTATCCCGGTCTCCTCCCCGCCTCACATGTAAGTGATCAAGAGGCACCTTCTTCGAGAGAGCTTCCTCATTATGCCTCACTCACCGCACTATTTTGTGCTCCAAAGGGGAGGCGCCCGACGCCTCAACGTGCGCCAGAGGCATTTCCTAAGAGAACGATGCCCGCGCCGAGCAAATCTTTGAAGAGGAAGGCGAACGACAACATGGCAGAGCCTTTATCAAAGAGGTATGGTTTTTTTAATCATGCCCCCAGGTAGTCACATCAAACTGTGACAGTATCCGCTGTGTCTTATCAGGAAAAGCGTTCGCCGGACTATGTCCGGGGATCCTGCCGGCCTCGCCTCCACAAGTCAGGTTTCCGACCTTGCCTTGAAGGTGAGGGCTGATACGAGAGTGACGCCGAATTATCCTTCAGTAGAGGATTCAGATGATGTGTCCGTCACAAACTCTGAAGTGGAAAGCGCCATGAATCATCGGCGCTGGAGGGCCGCTCTTCGCGACCCCGGCTTTTCAAAAGAGGCATTCAACGTCTTCAGCTCGGCTGATGCATAGATCCGAGCTGCTCGAGATGGGCTTACTAGAGTCACATACCAGCATTTGAAAGATATGCGGGTAAGTACACATTTGTACAAATCTGATAATTATATACCGGTAGCCCCCGAGACTTGAAGCAGTTGATACGATTCTTTTAAGGATCATTGTATAACCAGGTGCTCACAGAGAAGAACAACCTATTGTCTCAAGAGCTGGAAAAATGTCGGACCCAGCTGGCTGCTGCTACCGCCGAACTGGAGAAATCCAAGGAGGCATCGCCTGGTAATGTTCCCCTCCATCGAGAAAATATAATCATGTACCAGCAATATTAATACTTTTTGTATTTCCCATGGCAGGATCGTTGGATCAACTGAAGGAGGCCCTGAAAGTCGCGCAAGCGGGTGAACAAGAGGCCAAAAGGCAACTAGCCGCAGGCGACCGTGTGCTGGCACGGGTCAGGGATGAGAAAAATAAGCTGCAGGATTCCAACACCCTGCTGGGCGAGGAACTAAAAGACGTGCGAGCCCAGCTGGCCGACTCCGTGAAGGAGAATAAGAGACTGCGAGGCGGCATATTCAGTATGCTTTTCGAACTTGTCTCCCTATAATTCGGTGAGGGCAGGAACTGACAGATTTATGTCTGCAGGTATGCTGACTGGCCGTCCCGAAGAGGAAATGTCCGGATCTCAAGGCGACCTGCTACAAGAGCTTTCCCAAAGGCACGAGCAAGTTCGGCAAGCAATGCGGAGTGTTGCCAAGGCTTTATGGCCATCCGCCTCTCCTCCAAGAAGTATGGCGGAGCTCGTGGAGCTATTCAAAGGAGCCTGCGGCGTATTCGATTATGGAAGATATCAGCCTGCTGAGAAGGTGCGCGAGAGGCCTGGGCCATGGTGAAGACACGGTACACCAAGCTTGATCCAAATCATATGGCCCGAGTTGGACCTCTAGGGTCGGACGGAAAAGAAATTCTCGTTAGTTTGGTGTATGACCAAGTAAAAGTAGTCGCAAAATATTCCCAACAGGATGGTAAGTTAGACAGCCTGTTAGACGGCATAGAGGAGGAAATTTTGAGTCCCAGTGACTATGTATTTTCCTTGACATATTTGTCCCTAGCCGGATTGTAAAACGATCGTCATGGTAGACCTTTTTGCTTCGACCTCTGTACCCGAAGGTACGGAGTGTTTCCGAATACCTGAGCCGCAAGATAGACCGGGGTATGCGTGGAAACCAGGCGTAGGGGTCATAGTTGCTTAAACAGACAAGTTGTATCCGGCTAGCTATGTTATATTACATTGTAATTGTAAGAAACATCTTCCAGAAGGAATAGTTCCGTTAAGGGTTCCTTTCCCTGGGTGAACATGCGTTAATATGCATGTCCGAACTGTGATTGAAAAATCGCAGTATACGTAACATCGGGGGGTTCATAGTGTAATGAGTGTGAAAACATCTTTAGTCTGCCGACCGAATATTCCCTTAAGAACGCTAGCTTTCGACTTCACCCAGTTTGAGGTACACATCCGGATGACCCGGCAATAACAATCACAGAGGTGCTCCCTTTATGCCTTAACCGAACAAACGGGAACGTAGGGCATAAGCATAGGAGCCAGGCAACCCAGCTTGGCCAACTTAAGTCATAACGATGCATATAATGGTGAACAAAAGGTACATATGAGGAAAAAAACACATATGTGGTGAGCTTGATGCCCGAAAAATAATAATAAGCTTCTGTACAAGAAGCCCCCAGGTATTATGGTCGTACATATTTAAGAATGTGTATGTCGTAGGTGCGCGGTTTAGCCGCACGAGAGCTTTAAAGCTAAAAAAGCGAAAAGAGAGGAAAAAGTAATTGAAACAAAAAAGGGGGAAGAAGACGAACAAAGAGTTTGGCTCTAGGCATAGAATCTTCGGAGTCTGGCCGCGTTCCATGGGTTCGGCTCTAAGCGGTTATCTGATACATCATGCAGGCGGTACGCTCCTCCGGTGAGAACTTCGCCAATGATGAAGGGACCCTCCCACTTGGGCTTGAGTTTGTTCTTTTTCTTCTCTGGCAAGCATAGAACGAGTTCGACAACATTATAAGTCTTGGTCCGCACTATGCGTCTAAGGTCGATGGTAGCAGGAGACAGGGGACACGATGTTTACCCAGGTTCGGGCCCTCTCTATGGAGATAATACCCTACTTCCTGCTTGATTGATCTTGATGAATATGAGTATTACAAGAGTTGATCTACCATGAGATCGTAATGGCTAAAACCCTAGAAGTCTAGCATGTATGATTATGATTGTCCCTATGGACTAAACCCTCCGGTTTATATAGACACCGGAGGGGACTAGGGTGTACAAAGTCGGTTACAGAGAAAGGAATCTTCATATCCGAACACCAAGCTTGCCATCCACGCCAAGGAGAGTCCCCTCCGGACACGGGTGAGAGTCTTCGGTCTTGTATCTTCATAGCCCATCAGTCTGGCCCATGTCTAACAGGCCGGACGCCCGAGGACCCCTTAATCCAGGACTCCCTCACTGAGGTCGAGGGAGAGTTTCTCAGCATGACGGCGTGGTGACGGTGATGATGAAATTACCGACGTAGGGATTTGCCTAAGCACCGCGACAATATGACCGAGGTGGAAATCTATGGAGGGGGGGCACCGCACACGGCCAAGACAACTGTTAACTTGTGTGTCTATGGGGTGCCCTCCCTCATATATAAAGGAGTGGAGGAGGGGAGGACCGGCCCTCTCTATGGCGCGCCCCAAGGGGGATTCCTACTCCTGGTAGGAGTAGGTTCCCCCCCTTCCCTAGTTGGAGTAGGAGAAGAAGGAAGAGTGAGAAGGAGAGAAGGAAAGGGGGGCCGGCCCCCTCCCCATTTCGGATTGGGCTTGGGGGGCCCACTTGGCCGCCTCCTCCTCTCTCCCACCATGGCCCATTAAGGCCCATTGACTCCCCGGGGGTTCCGGTAACCCCCCTGTACTCTGTTAATTGCCCGAACTTATCCGAAACCATTCCGGTGTCCAAACATAGCCTTCCAATATATCAATCTTTATGTCTCGACCATTTCGAGACTCCTCGTCATGTCCGTGATCACATCCGGGACTCCAAACTACCTTCGGTACATCAAAACACATAAACTCATAATACTGATCGTCATCGAACGTTAAGCGTGCGGACCCTACGGGTTTGAGAACTATGTAGACATGACCGAGACTCACTTTCGGTCAATAACCAATAGAGGAACCTGGATGCTCATATTGGTTCCTACATATTCTACGAAGATCTTTATCGGTCAAACCGCATAACAACATACGGTGTTCCCTTTGTCATCGGTATGTTACTTGCCCGAGATTCGATCGTCGGTATCATCATACCTAGTTCAATCTCGTTATCGGCAAGTCTCTTTACTCGTTCTGTAATGCATCATCCTGTAACTAACTCATTAGTCACATTGCTTGCAAGGCTTATAGTGGTGTGCATTACCGAGAGGGCCCAGAGATACCTCTCCGACAATCGGAGTGACAAATCATAATCTCGATCTATGCCAACTGAACAAACACCAACGGAGACATTTGTAGAGCATCTTTATAATCACCCAGTTACGTTGTGATGTTTGATAGCACACTAAGTGTTCCTCCGGTATTCGGGAGTTGCATAATCTCGTAGTCATAGGAACATGTATAAGTTATGAAGAAAGTAATAGCAATAAACTAAACGATCATAGTGCTAAGATAACTGATGGGTCAAGTCAATCACATCGTTCTCTAATGATGTGATCCCGTTCATCAAATGGCAACTCTTGTCCATGGCTAGGAAACTTAACCATCTTTGATTAACGAGCTAGTCAAGTAGAGGCATACTAGTGGCACTCTGTTTGTCTATGTATTCACACATGTACTAAGTTTCCGGTTAATACAATTCTAGCATTTATAATAAACATTTATCATGATATAAGGAAATATAAATAACAACTTTATTATTGCCTCTAGGGCATATTTCCTTCAGATAAGGTCCTAAACCAAAATCCATATGTATTCCATTATTGCCACTCAACTTCTCCGTTTTTCATCGTCTCGTTACTTATGAGTTTTTCTATCTAGCACTACCGAAGTACCGAGTTTGTGGCCACAACTACTACCTAGAAATAGTTACTAGGTGTTATAGCGAGTCTTGTTTTAGACGATTAGTTGGGTCTTAGAGAGTTGATTAGCAATGCAAAACTGGGTTGTGGAATGGGGTTACAGAGGAGGGGAGCACAATAAATTGGAGGAGCAAAATGAGAAACAATACATTATTTTTAAGACAAACGGGTGAATTTTGAATTTTTGATTAATGAAGAAAGAGGGATCACGAAGAAGGAGGAGGCCAATGAAAACCATACATTAGAAAAAAAAATAGATAAAAAAGGCATTGTATATAATTATGAAAGAATGCTCGCTAGTATAATGGAATGACAACAAGATACAAATACAACCGAAAAGAAAATCAAAATCCATACTTGTCACCTTACTCCTTCGACTGCATTGTCGTTTATCGAGGCTCGAAACTTGCACTAAACCAACTGTAAAAAGGGACATTTACAAATGCCACGTCATACTAGGCTCCGAAGACCACAACTGATACTCACCAATAAAATCAAGATCTGATAACTGTTGAAGAAAAATCGCTTGAGAATTGACTCAATCCAAAGGATTGATGAAACCAAATCAATATTATGGAACAAAACAAAAGAAGATATTTAAGTCACATCGCACAAAAAACCAGTCATCTGCTTTTCTTTACCGACACACCAACTAAATTATGATCCATGGAGAACCGATAGATCTGACACCTAGCTCTATCTCTCCACTGGGTCGATTGTCGAAATAGAAAAAGGCCGGTGATCAGGTACCAAAAAAATAGGAACCCCTAAGAAAAAAGGTTACCAAAACATAGGAAAACAAGAACACACTGAGCCAGGAAAACAATAGGGTTCTCTCACTCACGAACAGAAAGGAGGCGGCGGCGGCGGCTGAGAGATCTCGCATCGGCGGCGGCGCGCGTGAAGGTGATTCCTCTCTCTCCATCCTCTTTCCTTTCTTTCTCTCGAATCGGGGCCGGAGGGCAGCGCCGGACGGCGAGCGCCTCGCTGTTGCCCGTGCTCTCTCGTCCATATCCCCCCTCTCTCTGACCGCGGCCGAAAGGTACCGCGCCCGCTGCTTCCTTCCCCTCTGACGGCAAGCAGCTCGGTTCCGGGGGTCCGTGCCCTGGCCCGGAACGGCGAGCGGTGGCGGCCGGGCCTGGATCGGCGTCTCCCCTGTCTAGGTCTCTCTCTCCCCTTAGTCCTCTCAGATGCGCGCGTGCATCCGCAGCGAGCAGTAAGAGCTGCTATTGCGCGACGGGCGGGCCGCTAGGTCATCTCCACTGTTGTCGGGCAGATGATCCTAGCGCCTGGGGAGAAGGATTTCGCTCCGATGTTCGCAAATAGGCGAATTGGGGCGCAAACTCTGAGCAATCTTGAACCTCGATCTGGATCGGGTTCCGAAGCTCAAGGTGTCTGGTTGCTGGGTAGGGTTGCTATGCTGCAGTAACAGGTTTTCTCATAATTTGTTGTGCCAAGCAGGACTGCAGAACAACAGAAGTAATTATAGTTCAAGCAGATGAAAATAGCCCAAAATAGCTAGGTGTTGCCTTATAGTTGAATCTGGTTGATAGTTTCTGTAGCAACCTTTCAAACTTGGTCAGGGCAGCATTGTGTATGCGATGTATAGAAAGTTTATGATTGGATACTTAATATGTTTCCTCTGCAAACATCAGCTTTGTCTCATGGTACTTCTGGAAACACTCAATTGGTTGTTTGCTTCAATACACTCTTCAAGAATACTCGCTGTTGGTATGCTTCAGCAATATCTTTGCCTTTGATGCCCTTGGTAATTTTCTTACTACAGCAGTCTTTTGAGTGTTATAAGTCGATGATTGTTCCCATTTGTGTTTAGGACTTTTATTTGTTTTCTTGGCTTCCTGAATTTTTTTTTCTCTTGAGAGGCTATCACTTGTTTAGTTTAGTGCTGCAATGTACTTTTACCTAGTTTTGATTCTAAAAAGAATGTTCATTTTTTCTCTGCAGGTTTCTTTCTTTGCTGTTAGCGCATCACAAGGACAATGGCAAGCAGAGCAGGTGGCGATGGCAAAGAACCCATAAATGAGCAAGTAGTTGCAAATACCTATGCCAACATGCGCACTGAAATGAATCAACTCTACACCAAGATCACGGAGCTGGAAATGGAAGTCAGTGAGCACTCCCTTGTGATTGGCGCAATAGAGCCCCTGGACCCCACAAGGCGTTGCTACAGGATGATTGGCGGAGTCTTGGTTGAGAGGACAATCAGGGAAGTCTTGCCCGCCGTGCACCGCAACAAGGAGGGCCTTGAAGAGGTCGTCGCCCGCATGAAGGAGGCTCTGGAGAGGAAAAAGCAAGAGATCACCGAGTTTGAGCTCAAGTACAAGATCAGGATCAGGAAGGGCGACAACAGCGCCAATGAAGAAGGCAGCATGAAGGAAGCCTCTGCCCAGGGCGTTCTTGTTGGCCCTGCGGGCCAGTAGAGCAGAATGACAGGGCAAGGAGACTTGCATACTTCTTTATCGAAGCCAGATTGCTCGTTACCGGGTGCCAACCTGACAGTGATTGTGTGTTTCTGGATGCAGTTTATCATGCTACACCTATGCAGTACTGTTGAATCCTCGCGTGTGAAACTAGAGATTATGGTAGATCAGAACCCTGTTCTTAAACTGCAGATTTTGCACTGGTTGTGTCATGACTCGCGTGTCTTTTGTCTCCCTTCTCTTGTTGCGCTTCAGAACTTTTCTGTCTGTTGATGGCATGTTTTGATTCAAGATGAGTTTCAAAGAAATTTTACCGCACCGAAATGTTAAGGCGTGTTGGCAAAAATACCAGATGGATACATGTTTCTTCTTGCACTTGATCAGAGTCGGATAGGACCGGATCAGGCTTTCCATCTAAGCCATATTGGCTCGCTGAATTATGGCCTGCAATACCTTGTGTGTGAAACCTTGTTGTGCTAGGTTATGTGCAGTTCCTAGTGTACTTTTTCTTTATGTGTGAAGATACTCTGGTTTTTGAACAGACATAAACCAAAGAGACCGCCGATAAACCAAAAGAGTCGCCGCCACCGAGGTCAGCACTAGGTTTTCATCCGGAACAAACCAACCAACACCGACGCGCCCGCATCCAAACAAGCCAGTTGCTGCCGAGCAATCCCCGCGTACAAGCCGAGCCAATCCCACCAGCTGAAGCTCACAAACTAAAAAAAACGGAAGCTCACCGCGCCAACCATAGCAGCCAGTCACAGGACGACACCTCGCTTGCCGAGCCGCTGCCCGCAACACGGCATCAGGTATGCGCACGTCGGGGCCACCCAGAGCGACGCCTCCACGACGCCGTCCTCGATCTGTGGCTCACCAGCACACCACGGATCCGCGACGGCGTCTTCGGATATAATTCTCCTCCTTGGAGGTGCCACCGTGAAACTTTGACCTCTCCGTCGCCCCAAATCACAATTTATATTAGAAGTGTAACACCGACCTCTTTGTCGCCACCATGGAACATTTTCTTACAAAGCGAACATTTTTTGAAATTCTGAACCATTTGTCAAAAAAAATGAAGAATTCTTTTGAAATTCCAGACAATTTTTAAAAATGTAAACAAATTAAATTGGTGAAAATTTTATTAAAAAGTGAACAAATTTTGAAAATTATGAACCATTTTTTTAAACGTGTTTCACTTTTCAAACAGTTATTGAAAATTGTGAACAAATTTCAAAAGTCTGAACAAATCCTAAAAACATGAACAAAATATTATTTGGAACATTTTTTAAATGTGAATGAAATTTCGAATTTGGAACTTTTTCTAAACAGCAAAAATATCAAAAAAACTGAAATATTTCCATTTATGAAAGACACAAAAAATAGAAAAGGAAATTGGAAAAGTGAAAAACAAAGAATCAGAACAAATGAAACATGAAAACCCGAGAAACCAGAAAAAACCAATAGAAAAACAAACTAGACAAAACACCGGTTCAGGAACCTTCTAGAGGTTCCCTAAACCGCGTGCACATGAGCCTGCGCCACCCGTGCGGGCTCGCGGAGCGAGGCCGCTGGGCGGACGCCATCGCCTACCTGGAGCTCCACCTGCTGCTGCCGCCCCGCCGGCAGAGCTCCAACGCCGACCAAAGTTTGTTATCGTATATGTTAATATTTTTGTCTATAGACTTTGTCCAAGTTTATAAAGTTTGACTTTGACAAAAACTAATATGCTAAGTAAATAAAAACAAAAAAAGTATTTTAGGCTTTTCGGGTTTTAGACTAGACCTTCGAGCTTCTTGGGGTCGAGCCGTTAGGCAATGCCCATGCCTAATTTGACGTCTACTGGTAGCCCAATTGATCCAACAAACCAACGGTGGCTCAACTCAGCGAGAGAGGGAATTCCCTAGCGGCCGCTCACTGCGTCGAACTGTCGGGGGGGGGGGGGGTCGCATAGGGAAATCGACCGATCGATCCGCTTGGGCCGGCCCATTTAAATCCTACCAACGATCCTGGTTTCGCAAACCTTTTAGAGGTTTCTGGTCGGTTTTTTCTGTTTTTGGGAACCTCCTAGAAGGTTCCTGAACCGGTTTCTCTTTTTTTTTTTAAGTTTTTTCCCTTTTTTATTTCTTCCTTTCCTTTTTGTTTTTTTGTTTGCCCTGTTTATTTTGTTCATAACTTTCAAATATTTGTTTAGAATTTCAAAAAATGTTCTTCTTTTCAAAATTTGTTCACAATTTTCAGAAAATGTTCATGTTTAAAAAATATTCAGGACTTCAAAAAATTTGTTCTGAATTTGAAAAAGGTTATTGTTTCCATGTTTTGGTCCACAATTGTTCGTGATCACAGAAAATATTCAGGAATTTCAAAAATTGTTTGCATTTTTTGTTATACGTTCACTTTTTCAGAAAGTGTTCAATTTTTTAAGAAATGTTCACATTTAGGAAACTGTTTGGGATTTGCTAAAATTATTCCTGTTTTTTGAAAAAAAAATAGGAATGAAAAGAATGGTACACTTTTTGAAAGAAGTTTGGAATATAAAAAAATTACGGCATTTCAAAACGGTTCGCAATTGCAAGGAATGTCCCTAAAATGTATTTCCAAATCTCAACCCCCGCTGTGTGTTATTATAGGATATTACGCCTTTTCTGACGAGAAGCTGATGTTTGTTGGATTTGCTAACAAGGTCATGGCTAGTAGCCTGCGTTGGCGAGGTCTCTGGATCGAATCCTGCAAGTTGCGGATTTTTTTTTATTTTGTTGTGTCGACGTCGGTGGGCCGGCCCAGGCGGAGGGCTGCCTGTGCGAACCCCTGCCATTTTGCCGCAGAATGCGGCAGATAGGTTGTCCCGCGAGAGAGAGCGACTAGGGTTTGGGTTTATTCCCCGAAATTTCGTATTCCCCTCCCCGCTCTCTCCCCCAAATTGTGCCGTATCCATCCCAATCACCAGCGACGATGAATGCCTCCTGCGTCTTCTCCGGCGAGGGTGAGGGCGAGACCGGCGACAAGAGCTCCGGCACGGCGGACCAAAAAAATGCCTCCGGCGAGGGGAATGGCGTGGCCGCCTACAAGTTCTCCATCCTGCCGGAGTATCCGCGCGTGGCGCGCCTTCGTCAGCGGCGCCTCATGGGCTACCTCTGGTGCCAAGGCTTCGACGACTCCTACAAAGAGTACACGCATCATCTCCATATACGCTTCTCTTCATCAAAAGGGTAAACCAATAATGTCTCTCCTAACGCACCGCTGGATCTATGCGATGCCATGCACTGCAGGCTCATGAACAAGACGCGCGCGTACATGGACCTGCCGCACCTGTGCGGCCTCATCGAGGCCGGCCGGTGGGCCGACGCCATCGAGTACGCAGACAGGTTCCTGCCGCCGTCCACCACCTGTCACAAGAGCTTTTACGCCTTTGTCTTCCGTCACTTCCTTAAGAGTCTCCACGGGTTCGCCCACGCCGCCGCCGGCAAAGGGGAGAAGTTGCTGCCCAAGCACTACCTCCAACTGAACCACGAAAGAGCCGTCAGCCACGCCGAACTGAGGCTCCGCTCCATCTGCATGTCCGTAATCGACCGTTTCAGGTATCTCTCTCTCCCGATCGATGGATCCACCAATTTCAGCATCCGCGGAGCGTGCATTCTACTGAGTATTTCAGAATTAGGATATATAGATTCGTGCAGAGTCATAATCTCACACACGTGTGCGTGCGTATGTACCAACGCATGCAGGGCCAGCATGAACTGGCAGAGAATGCAGATAAAGGCGTCGTCTCTTGTCTACACGCTGGCTCGTCGCGTTCCAGAGCTGCGAGGCTGCTTCTCGCTGCCCACCACCGGCTTCAACCCGCGCCATGTACTTCCCATTGCTTCCGGGTACGTACCTAACCCCATGCATCATCCAAACTTTAATTATCCTGCTCCTCCATCACCTACCAGTAATTACTGTATTTGATCTCTCTGCTAGTTTGAGGAGTCAGAGGCGTTATGTGAAGCACAAAAATACAGGATCAGAAAAACAAAAGGCTGTCATCAGGGCCTTGAAGAGGTCCTTGAAGAGGTAATTGTACATCTTCACTAGCCTCATCTAGACCTTTCCTCAATCCTGCTCTTACTGGTTATTGCTCACTTCTGAACATATCCACATTGCTTGCTTTTTACAGACGTCATATGAGTTCAAAAATTGGTACGATAACCTCTGTACTTGCAAAGATCATATATATGATTAAGCACATATGTGATAGTTATTAACTACGTGTTCCAATCAATGGGCAGAGTCGGTTGACGAAGCAAAGGAATTGCTGGCGGATCTCCTTGGTAAACACCAGCGTCTCTTCATGCTCTTTTGTTCATTATTAGGACCTTGTAGCTCAAAAGCTTCCAGAATACAAGAGACCTGATCTGCTTACATTGTCCCGCTGTTTGAAGAAATCAGATGTGATTTTGTGTATATATATATGGGAACTGATGAATTTTTGGGATGACCTTCAGATGCAACTGTACGATCTGGCTTTCAAACGGTATCCTCTGTTCCGAGCCATCCACTTGAAAATGAAGGTAAAACTTTTGCTTGTGTTCTGTTCACCCGTGACAAACTTCATGGTCAAAGTTGTGGTTTATATTTTACTTTCTAGTATCATAAAATTGGTTGAGGTTTGGGCGTGCTGTTGGATTTTGGTCTGAATCAGCGCTGTTTGAATTTCGAAGTAATAATTCTGCGCTACATATTATAGCAGCAAATTTCATGGTCAATTTTTTTATTTAATGTTATGGCCCTTGATAATGCTTGTACATGCCATTGATGCCTTCTGGCACGCACTGATAATGCCTTTCCATGCTTTTGAATCCTACGCAAATTGTGGCCTCCTTTTTTTTGCGCAATGTCTCTAAAAGATCAATCATGGAAATGTCTTGCTCTTATGCTCCATCATTGATGTGTTGGTTGCTTCGCATCTAGTGGCCTTTATCTTTGCATGCTAGCTTAAAACTGTAGCAGCCGTTTCAAACTGGCAAACTTTCCATGACATGGGTTTTAGTTATGAACTCGAGTTCATAATTGCAGTCGCCGTTTCTAACTCCCAAACTCGATGCAGGTGCTCAATTCTTCCAACCCATGTCTGGTACCTTGACAGAAGCTAAAACCTCTGGGCCACTGACAAATGCAAGTAAATTAGTTGAACCTCTGCTTGGTTGATCTCATGGTCAAAATATGTCTTTACAAGATCAATCATGGAAAATGTCTTGCTCTTATGTTCCATCATTGATTTGTTGGTTGCTTCACAGCTAGTGGCTTTTATCTTTGCATGATAGCTTAAAACTATAGCAGCCGTTTCAAACTGGCAAACTTTCCATGACATGGGTTTTAGTTATGAACTCGAGTTCATAACTACGGCCTCTGTTTCTAACTCCCAAACTCGATGCAGGCGCTCAATTCTTCCAACCCATCTCTGGTACCTTGACAGAAGCTAAAACCTCTGGGCCACTGACAAATGCAGGTAAGTTAGTTGAACCACTGGCATACCCCCAACTCTTTCACGGAGCTCCGTTTGCCCTCTTTGGGCCTCCAGGGCCAAGCCAAAAGGATTTTCTGGATGGGATTTGCTGCTCTGTGTTGGGCGCTGTGAACTACTAGAAACAAGTTCACGATTGAACTTGTATTACCGAAAAAGGGTTTCCCCCCCGCTTTATATACAAAGCAACCAACTGAACCATACAGGGATAGGTGCTGGGGCGGAAGCAGCACAAACACGCCCAAAAGAAACGACAGAGAAAGAGCAAAAGAAACAAATGCCAACAACGGCGGATCAACAAAAAACGAAGAAGCCTTGCGAGCGCTGCGCCCACCGGAATCTACCCCTAGGCTCCAAGACTCCGAAGCGCCGGCACCTATCAACACCTCCAAGAAGGATCGCGACGATGACGACGCTGCTGCCAAGGGTTTCCCCCGGTACGCGACGAGGCGAGAGGCAGGGTAGCCCCCGACGCCCTCCCGAAAGGTCAGGTGGCACCATCAGGCGCTACCGCGCCGGTGTCGGCCACGCCGACAGGGGTTTCCCCCGATCCCAACCCGCACCTTGGGCGCTTCGGATCCATCCACCAAACCAACCACCACGCTGCGCCAACGCGGTCATGAGGCCCCCACGCCGTCTCACCACGGCACCACGAAATGAAGGCAGTGCGGCGAAGGATCGGAGCCGGGACTAGGGCATCAGCACCGTCGGCACGCGGGAGGGCCCCATCTCCACCGTCAGCGACGGTAGCCGTCCGAACGCAATAGCAGGAGCACACCAGGCCCGGCCGAGCCCTCATGGGCCCGTAAAGCTCCCGCCTTTGCGCTGCTGCCGGCACGCCATCGGCGCTGACGCCCCATATCCGAGCCGCTCCTCCACCTCACCGCGCCGGGGGCCGGCCCGCTAGAACCCAGATGGGGCCCGTTGGGCCCAGATTTGGGCCGGGGGCGCGACGTCGGCCACCCAGCACCACCACGCCGCCCCGCCGCCAAGGAGTAGCGCCGCCACCACGTCTGCCGCCGGCCACCCCGCCGGGACACCGGACCGCCGCCAAGCCGAGCGACACCGCCGCCGCCCCCTGCCCCGGGCCAGGAGGACGCGCGCGCGGGGAAGGGAGATCCTGCAGCCGCCGGCGCCCCTCGGGCCGGAGCCGGGGGCGCACGCCGGCAACGGCAGGGGAGAGGAAGAGCGGAGCGAGGCCGAGTGCAGCGGCGCAGGGGCCGCCCCGGACGCCTCCCGGGGAGGCGGCGCGAGGGCGGAAGGAGGGGAGGGGGAGGAAGGGCGGGGGGAGGGAGGGCCGGATCCGGGTAGCCGGCGACGGGCAGGGGGAGGCGGCGGCGGCTAGGGTTGCGGGGGCGGGAGCGGGTCGCGGGAGTGGGCCGCCTGGAGGGGCAGCTCGGTCGTGAAGTTTGGTGGACACCTTATGGAGAATTTTCGATTGAACTTGTATTCCCTAACAAGCCTACTGATTTTCTCTTTAAAATGTTTATCTTCTTGCAGCAGTGAAAATCATTGACTAAGGTTGCAGTCCGTGGTGCGCTGGGGCTGATTTTCAAAGTTCGGACGACTATTTCTTCTCTGCCAGCTCCAAGGCGTGAGACCCAGATTTAATCTCGTCGTCCCCCGCAGTTGTAGGAGTAGGTTTTTGGCCTGTGTGCCTAGTTTGGTCCGTTTCTTGGGCTTGTATGTCTGATACTGATTTGACCCGCGTGCCGTGGTTGTTGGTCTGGACTCTTTTATCTTCTTGTATGTTTGTTTACCTTTGTTTTTGTGGAACCGGCTTTATAAGTTGCGGTATGCTTTTTCTCTCTTTAAAAAAAGCTCCTCTTCATCTGTGGCCGTTCCCTTCCTTGGAGGCGTCGGTATGGACTGATCCCCTCACTTTTCTTTTCCTTAGGTCTCCCGGGCGAAAGCCCTAACTTTGTTGGGCGGCGCCGGCGCTCACGGCGCCGTTTCCTTCTTGAAGGCGCCGCTTTGGGAACCTTGGGGCTGGGTGGCGCTTGTGGGTGGTGGGTGACGGCGGTGGTGTGGCCCTATCCTAGAATGGATCTGTTGGGGAACGCAGCAGAAATTCAAAATTTTCCTACGTGTCACCAAGATCTATCTATGGAGAAACCAGCAACGAGGGGAAGAAGAGTGCATCTACATACCCTTGTAGATCGCTAAGCGGAAGTGTTCAAGTGAACGGGGTTGATGGAGTCGTACTCGTCGTGATCCAAATCACCGATGATCCTAGTGCCGAACGGACAGCACCTCCGCGTTCAACACACGTACAGCTCGGTGACGTCTCCCATGCCTTGATCCAGCAAGGGGAGAGGGAGAGGTTGAGGAAGACTCCATCCAGCAGCAGCACAACGGCGTGGTGATGATGGAGGAGCATGGCAATCCTGCAGGGCTTCGCCAAGCACCGCGGGAGAGGAGAAGGACTTGGGAGAGGGGGAGGGCTGCGCCAGCACATTGGTGAAAACTCATCTGTTGGCAGCCCCTAATACCTCAACTATATATAGGGGAGAGGGAGGGGGTTGCGCCCCATCTAGGGTTCCCACCCAAGGGGTGCGGCAGCCCCCAGATCCCATCTGGGTGGCGGCCAGGTGGAGGGGAGGGGGAGGCGCACCAGGGGTGGGCCTTAGGGCCCATCTGCCCTAGGGTTTGCCCCCTTCCCCACTAGGATGCGCCTTGGGCCTTGGTGGAGGGGCGCACCAGCCCACCTGGGGCTGGTCCCCTTCCACACTTGGCCCATGCAAGCCTCCGGGGCTTGTGGCCCCACTTGGTGGACCCCCGGACACCTCCGGTGGTCCCGGTACACTACCGATAAACCCTGAAACTTTTCCGGCAACCAAAACAGGACTTCCCATATATAAATCTTTACCTCCAGACCATTCCGGAACTCCTCGTGACGTCCGGGATCTCATCCGGGACTCCGAACAACATTCGGTAACCACATACGAACTTCCTTTATAACCCTAGCGTCATCGAACCTTAAGTGTGTAGACCCTACGGGTTCGGGAGACATGTAGACATGACCGAGACGTTCTCCGGTCAATAACCAACAGCGGGATCTGGATACCCATGTTGGCTCCCACATGTTCCACGATGATCTCATCGGATGAACCACGATGTCAAGGACTTAATCAATCCCGTATACAATTCCCTTTGTCTATCGGTACGATACTTGCCCGAGATTCGATCGTCGGTATCCCGATACCTTGTTCAATCTCGTTACCGGCAAGTCTCTTTTACTCGTTCCGCAACACATCATCCTGTGATCAACTCCTTGATCACATTGTGCACATTATGATGATGTCCTACCGAGTGGGCCCAGAGATACCTCTCAGTCACACGGAGTGACAAATCCCAGTCTCGATTCGTGCCAACCCAACAGACACTTTCGGAGATACCTGTAGTGTACCTTTATAGCCACCCAGTTATGTTATGACGTTTGGCACACCCAAAGCACTCCTACGGTATCCGGGAGTTGCACAATCTCATGGTCTAAGGAAACGATACTTGACATTAGAAAAGCTTTAGCATACGAACTACATGATCTTGTGCTAGGCTTAGGATTGGGTCTTGTCCATCACATCATTCTCCTAATGATGTGATCCCGTTATCAACGACATCCAATGTCCATGGTCAGGAAACCGTAACCATCTATCGATCAACGAGCTAGTCAACTAGAGGCTTACTAGGGACATGGTGTTGTCTATGTATCCACACATGTATCTGAGTTTCCTATCAATACAATTCTAGCATGGATAATAAACGATTATCATGAACAAGGAAATATAATAATAATCAATTTATTATTGCCTCTAGTGCATATTTCCAAAAGTCTCCCACTTGCACTAGAGTCAATAATCTAGTTCACATCGATATGTGATTAACACTCAAGGTCACATCCCTATGTGACTAACACCCAAGAGTTCTGGGTTTGATCATGTTATGCTTGTGAGAGATGTTATAGTCAACGGGTCTGAACCTTTCAGATCCGTGTGTGCTTTACAAATATCTATGTCATCTCCTAGATGCAGTTACCACGCTCTATTTGGTGCTATTCCAAATAACTGTTCTGCTATACGAATCCAGTTTACTACTTAGAATAATCTGGATTAGTGTCAAAGCTTGCATCAGCGTAACCCTTTACGACGAACTCTTTTACCACCTCCATAATCGAGAAAATTCCTTAGTCCACTAGTTACTAAGGATAACTTTGACCGTTGTCCTGTGATCCATTTCTAGAACACACTTGTACCCCTTGACTGACTCATGGTTTGGCACACTTCAGGTGCGGTACACAGCATACTTTAGAGCCTACGATTAAAGCATAGGGGACGACCTTCGTCCTTTCTATTCTGCCGTGGTCATGTCTTGAGTCTTGCTCAATACTCACACCTTGTAACACAGCCGAGAACTCCTTCTTTGCTGATCTATTTTGAACTCCTTCAAAATCTTGTCATGGTATGTGTTTGTTTGAAAGTACTATTAAGCGATTTTGATCTATCCTTATAGATCTTGATGCTCAATGTTTAAGTAGCTTAATCCAGGTTTTCCATTGAAAAACACTTTTCAAATAACCCTATATGCTTTCTAGAAATTCTACATCATTTCTGATCAACAATATGTCAACAACATATACTCATCAGAAATTCTATAGTGCTCCCACTCACTTCTTTGGAAATACAAGTTTCTCATAAACTTTGTATAAACCCAAAATCTTTGATCATCTCATCAAAGTGTACATTCCAACTCCGAGATGCTTACTCCAGTCCTTAGAAGGATTGCTGGAGCTCTGCATACTTGTTAGCATCTTTCAGGATCGACAAAATCTTCTGGTTGTATCACATACAACCTTTCCTCAAGAACAAGGAAACAATATTTTGACATCCTATCTGCAAGATTTCATAAATAATGCAGTACCTGCTAATTCCAACAGACTCTTAGCATCGCTACGAGTGAGAAAGTCTCATCATAGTCAACTCCTTGAACTTGTCTGGAAACACCTTAACGACAAGTCGAGCTTTCTCAATGGTGACACTTACCATCATTGTCTGTCTTCCTTTTAAAATCCATCTGTACTCAACAGCCTTACGACCATCGAGCCGTTCTGCCAAAGTCTACACTTTGTTTTCATACATGGATCCTCTCTCGGATTTTATGGCCTCAAGCCATTCATCGGAATCCGGGCCCACCATCGCTTCTCCATAGCTTGTAGGTTCATTGTTGTCTAGCAACATGACTTCCAAGACAGGATTACGTATCACTCTGAAGTAGTACGCATCCTTGTCATCCTACGAGGTTTGGGAGTGACTTGATTCGAAGTCTCATGATCACTATCATAAGCTTCCACTTCAATTGGTGTAGGTGCCATAGGAACAACTCCTGTGCCCTGCTACACACTAGTTGAAGTGACGGTTCAATAACCTCATCAAGTCTCCACCATCCTCCCACTCAATTCTTTCGAGAGAAACTTTTCCTCGAGAAAGGACCCGATTCTAGAAACAATCCCTATTGCTTTCAGATCTGAATTAGGAGGTATACCCAACTGTTTTGGGTGTCCTATGAAGATGCATTTTATCCGCTTTGGGTTCGAGCTTATCAACCTGAAACTTTTTCACATAAGCGTCGCAGCCCCAAACTTTTAAGAAACGACAACTCAGGTTTCTCCAAACCATAGTTCAAACGGTTTCGTCTCAACGGAATTACGTGGTGCCCTATTAAAGTGAGTGCGGTTGTCTCTAATGCCTAACCCATGAACGATAGTGGTAATTCGATAAGAGACATCATGGTATGCACCATATCCAATAGGGTGCAACTATGATGTTCGGACACACCATCACACTATGGTGTTCCAGGCGGTATTAGTTGTGAAACAATTTCCACAGTGCCAAACTCGTAACTCAGATATTCATTTCTATGATCATATCATAGACATTTTATCCTCTTATCACGAAGATCTTCAACTTCATTCTGAAATTACTTGAACCATTCAATAATTCAGACTTGTGTTTCATCAAGTAAATATACTCAGTATCTACTCAAATCATCTGTGAAGTAAGAGCATAACGATATCCACTGCGTGCCTCGGCACTCATTGGACTGCACACATCAAAATGTGTTACTTCCAACAAGTTGCTTTCTTGTTCCATTTTACTGAAATCGAAGCTTTCAGTCATCTTGCCCATGTGGTATGATTTGCATATCTCAAGTGATTCAAAATCAAGTGAGTCCAAACGGTCCATCTGCATGGAGTTTCTTCATGCGTATATACCAATAGACATGGTTCACATCACTCAATCCTTTTTCAAAAATGAGTGAGTCCAAAGATCCATCAACATGGAGCTTCTTCATGCGTTTTATACCAATATGACTTACATGGCAGTGCCACAAGTAGGTGGTACTATCATTACTATCTTATATCTTTTGGCATGAACATGTGTATCACTATGATCGAGATTCAATAAACCATTCATTTTAGGTGCAAGACCATTGAAGGTATTATTCAAATAAATAGAGTAACCATTATTCTCCTTAAATGAATAACCGTATTGCGATAGTCATAATCCAATCATGTCTATGCTCAACGCAAACACCAAATAACAATTATTTAGGTTTAAGACCAATCTCGATGGTAGAGGGAGCGTGCAATGCTTGATCACATCAACCTTGGAAACCCTTCCAACACATCTTGTCAGCTCACCTTTAGCTAGTCTCCGTTTATTCCGTAGCTTTTATTTCGAGTTACTAACACTTAGCAACCGAACCGGTATCTAATACCCTCATGCTACTAGGAGTACTATTAAAGTACACATTCACATAATGTATATCCAATATACTTCTATCGACAGCCTTCTCATCTACCAAGTATCTAGGGTAATTCTGCTCCAGTGGTTGTTCCCCTTATTACAGAAGCACTCAGTCTCGGGTTTGGGTTCAACCTTGGGTTTTTCCACTAGAGCAGCAGCTGATTTGCCGTTTCATGAAGTATCCCTTCTTGCCCTTGCCCTTCTTGAAACTAGTGGTTTCACTAACCATCAACACTTGATGCTCCTTCTTGATTTCTAGTTTCGCGGTGTCAAACATCGCAAATATTTCAGGGATCATCATATCTATCCCTGATATGTTATAGTTCATTACGAAGCTCTAGCAGCTTGGTGGCAATGACTTTGGAGAAACATCACTATCTTATCTGGAAGATCAACTCCCACTCGATTCAAGTGATTGTTGTACTCAGACAATCTGAGCACAAGCTCAACGATTGAGCTTTTCTCCCTTAGTTTGCAGGCCAAGAAAATCGTCGATGGTCTTATACCTCTTGACGTGGGCAAGAGCCTGAAATCCCAATTTCAGCCCTCGTAACATCTCATATGTTCCGCGACATTTCAAAAAATGTCTTCGGTGCCTCAATTCTAAACCATTCATCATTACCGAACTATCATGTAGTCATCAAAACGTGTATGTCAGATGTTCGCAACATCCACAGACCACGTTCGAGGTCCAGCACACCGTGCGGTGCATTAATGACATAAGCCTTCTATTGTCCGCATAATTGCTACTATCAACCTTCAACTATATTTTCTCTAGGAACATATTTAAAATAGTAGAACTAAAGCGCGAGGTTACGACATAATTTGCAAAGATCTTTTGACTATGTTCAGGATAATTAAGTTCATCTTATGAACTCCCACTCAGATAGACATCCCTCTAGTCATCCAAGTGATTACATGATCCGAGTCAACTAGGCCGTGTCCGATCATCACGTGAGACGGACTAGTCAACGTCGGTGAACATCTTCATGTTGATCGTATCTACCATACGACTCATGCTCGACCTTTCGGTCTTCTGTGTTTCGAGGCCATGTCTGTACATGCTAGGCTCGTCAAGTCAACCTAAGTGTTTGCATGTGTTCCGAGGCCATGTCTGTACATGCTAGGCTCGTCAACACCCGTTGCATTCGAACGTAAGAATCTATCACACCCGATCATCACGTGGTGCTTCGAAACGACGAACTTTCGCAACGGTGCACAGTTAGGGGGAACACTTTCTTGAAATTTTAATGAGGGATCATCTTATTTACTACCGTCGTTCTAAGCAAATAAGATGCAAAAACATGATAAACATCACATGCAATCAAATAGTGACATGATATGGCCATCATCACTTTGCTCCTTTTGATCTCCATCTTCGGGGCTCCATGATCATCGTCGTCACCGGCATGACACCATGATCTCCATCATCATGATCTCCATCATCGTGTCTTCATGAAGTTGTCACGTCAACTATTACTTCTACTACTATGGCTAACGCTTTAGCAATAAAGTAATGTAATTACATGACGTTTATGTTGACACGCAGGTCATAAATAAATTAAGACAACTCCTATGGCTCCTGCCGGTTGTCATACTCATCGACATGCAAGTCGTGATTCCTATTACAAGAACATGATCATCTCATACATCACATATATCATTCATCACATCCTTTTGGCCATATCACATCACATGGCATACCCTGCAAAAACAAGTTAGACGTCCTCTAATTGTTGTTTGCATGTTTTACGTGGCTGCTATGGGTTTCTAGCAAGAACGTTTCTTACCTACGCAAAACCACAACGTGATATGTCAATTGCTATTTACCCTTCATAAGGACCCTTTTCATCAAATCCGATCCGACTAAAGTGGGAGAGACTGGCACCCGCTAGCCACCTTATGCAACTAGTGCATGTCAGTCGGTGGAACCTGTCTCACGTAAGTGTACGTGTAAGGTCGGTCCGGGCCGCTTCATCCCACAATGCCGCCGAATCAAGATTGACTAGTAACGGTAAGAATATTGAACAAAATCAATGCCCACAACTACTTTGTGTTCTACTCGTGCAAAGAATCTACGCAATAGACCTGGCTCATGATGCCACTGTTGGGGAACGCAGCAGAAATTCAAAATTTTCCTACGTGTCACCAAGATCTATCTATGGAGAAACCAGCAACGAGGGGAAGAAGAGTGCATCTACATACCCTTGTAGATCGCTAAGCGGAAGCGTTCAAGTGAACGGGGTTGATAGAGTCATACTCGTCGTGATCCAAATCACCGATGATCCTAGTGCCGAACGGACAGCACCTCCACGTTCAACACACGTACAGCCCGGTGACGTCTCCCATGCCTTGATCCAGCAAGGGGAGAGGGAGAGGTTGAGGAAGACTCCATCCAGCAGCAGCACAACGGCGTGGTGATGATGGAGGAGCGTGGCAATCCTGCAGGGCTTCGCCAAGCACCGCGGGAGAGGAGAAGGACTTGGGAGAGGGGGAGGGCTGCGCCAGCACATTGGTGAAAACTCATCTGTTGGCAGCCCCAAATACCTCAACTATATATAAAGGAGAGGGAGGGGGCTGCCCCCCATCTAGGGTTCCCACCCAAGGGGTGCGGCAGCCCCCAGATCCCATCTGGGTGGTGGCCACGTGGAGGGGAGGGGGAGGCGCACCAGGGGTGGGCCTTAGGGCCCATCTGCCCTAGGGTTTGCCCCCTTCCCCACTAGGATGCGCCTTGGGCCTTGGTGGAGGGGCGTACCAGCCCACCTGGGGCTGGTCCCCTTCCACACTTGGCCCATGCAAGCCTCCGGGGCTTGTGGCCCCACTTGGTGGACCCCCGGACACCTCCGGTGGTCCCGGTACACTACCGATAAACCCTGAAACTTTTCCGGCAACCAAAACAGGACTTCCCATATATAAATCTTTACCTCCGGACCATTCCGGAACTCCTCGTGACGTCCGGGATCTCATCCGGGACTCCGAACAACATTCGGTAACCACATACGAACTTCCTTTATAACCCTAGCGTCATCGAACCTTAAGTGTGTAGACCCTACGGGTTCGGGAGACATGTAGACATGACCGAGACGTTCTCCGGTCAATAACCAACAGCGGGATCTGGATACCCATGTTGGCTCCCACATGTTCCACGATGATCTCATCGGATGAACCACGATGTCAAGGACTTAATCAATCCCGTATACAATTCCCTTTGTCTATCGGTACGATACTTGCCCGAGATTCGATCGTCGGTATCCCGATACCTTGTTCAATCTCGTTACCGGCAAGTCTCTTTTACTCGTTCCGCAACACATCATCCTGTGATCAACTCCTTGATCACATTGTGCACATTATGATGATGTCCTACCGAGTGGGCCCAGAGATACCTCTCCGTCACACGGAGTGACAAATCCCAGTCTCAATTCGTGCCAACCCAACAGACACTTTCGGAGATACCTGTAGTGTACCTTTATAGCCACCCAGTTACGTTGTGACGTTTGGCACACCCAAAGCACTCCTACGGTATCCGGGAGTTGCACAATCTCATGGTCTAAGGAAACGATACTTGACATTAGAAAAGCTTTAGCATACGAACTACATGATCTTGTGCTAGGCTTAGGATTGGGTCTTGTCCATCACATCATTCTCCTAATGATGTGATCCCGTTATCAACGACATCCAATGTCCATGGTCAGGAAACCGTAACCATCTATCGATCAACGAGCTAGTCAACTAGAGGCTTACTAGGGACATGGTGTTGTCTATGTATCCACACATGTATCTGAGTTTCCTATCAATACAATTCTAGCATGGATAATAAACGATTATCATGAACAAGGAAATATAATAATAATCAATTTATTATTGCCTCTAGGGCATATTTCCAATAGGATCTGCGTCCGTAGCTTGGAGATGGACTCGTGTAGGTGGAGGTCGTCGTTTCGCGTCATGGTGGCGTCGATGGCGGAGGCACCTGCCAAGGTTGGCACCTCAATCTGCTCTGAAGATGGACCAGTGGAAGATGGTGGTGACGACACATGTGAGTGCGTCGGACCGGTTTGTGCCCCGGACCCGGTATATGGCTTGGTCGGGGCCTCCGGCTTTGGATGTTAGGCTTAGGTGAGAGGTCTGGGTATTTGGCCCAGGTTGCATCCCTTCATCCTATGGATTGGAGTAGCGGCAGATGTTGCCAAGATGGCGAATTCAGGCATATTGTTGTACAAAGTGTAAGGTACTCGAGAATAATCAATAAAATGGCCGCATGCATCTCCCAGATGCAGAGGCCGGGGGTCATCCTCCTTTTCTAAAAAAATATATGGTCGGGCTGTGAAATTTCGAATATCCGAACCGAACTGATCCGATTTGATAATTCACTTTCCCGACACGAAGTAAAAGCAGAACTTAGCGGGTGCGTTTTCTGGGGACGCGGCTTGCCTGCGGCCGCTGCGTGCGCCCATCCGTGCGACCCAGCCATCGCACGGCTGTGGCTCCATGCACGCCCCGCTCCAGAATTTCTGCCAAAACAAAAAAACAAAATACACATCCTAATACAGATTCTCTTCCGTAATATTCTCATCATTAAAACAGAACGCAAAATTGGAGGGAATAATCCAATCTCCCGCCATCCCACAAACAGATCCACGTCATATACAAAAGCGCGCCAAAATGCAAATCTATTCCTCATAGGAGGCAGGAGCGACCTACAGTCTTGAGGGCGCACAACAATCAATAGCGGCTTCTGTTGATTTGAGCAGCAAAGTAACCCGCGTCCCTGATGGCATCTCCAAGTCTGACGTCCCCCATGGCTTCTCCGACGAGTGGTCCGGGGAACCAGGAGGGTGACGATCAATCTCACATCCCAAAAGTAAGAAACCTGACGCAGTCCTTGTTGGTGAATCTTTCCATTAACTGTGACACGATTCCGGGTGTTGGACAGAAAAAAGCAGCATGTTGCACCCTTGTAGAACTTCTACAGAAACCATGATCACAATCTACACATGCCAAACAACGATGGAAAGTTAGTTCTTTTCCATTTAGAAAAACAAATCAGAACCATGTACAGTACCCCCATTTCAAATTTAACTGCATGTGCGGACTTTCTTGTAGGATCTCTGATTTCAGTTCCTGGAAAGCATCCAGTACAGTGTTCTCTATTCCTTTTACAATGCATATAGTTCCTGGAAAGTAATAACTAAATCATATCCTTTTTATATAGGATCAGCAAGAAACCGAAGTAGATCACAACGATGAAAGGGTACCAAAGCTTGGCATGAAATTTTTATCTGAAGAAGAAGCCTATTTATTTTATAACAACTATGCTAAAACTATCGGTTTTAGCATCAGAAGAAGCAGTGGCCATAAAGTGACAAACTCTTCTACATTTCAGCAACGGACATTTACATGCTCTCGTCAAGGTATGGATTATTTTTAATTTGTTTTGATGTTGATCACTTCTTTATGCTCTAAGACAATTACTACAACTTATAGGCCATTGCCGGGAAGATAAAAGAGAGGAGACATTCAGTTATAGTAGGCCTGAAACAAGATGTGGCTGTGATGCCCGTATGAAGATTAGCCTTAGAAATGGATTTTATTATGTGTATGAATTCGAGGCATCACATAACCACACTCTTGCTCATGGAATAATGGCCCAATATTGAGATCCCAAAGAAAAGTGACAGAAGCACAGATAGCAAATGCAGAGGTCGCAAAGTTAGTTGGCATTTCAAATAAAGCAACAATTGATTTGATGGCCAAAGAAGCAGGTGGAAGTGAAAACCTTGGCTTTACACCTCAAGATATGAAAAATTGTTTGTACTCAAAGAGAACAATAAAAGCAAAGGTAGGTGACACAGGTGGAGTATTAGAATACTTGAAAAAGGTCTCGGAAGATGTCAACTTTTATTATTCAATTCAAGTGGATGAGGATGAGTTGATAACTAATATTTTTTGGGCCGATTCCAAAATGGTTTCAGACTATGCAATATTCGGCGATGTTATATCTGACACCACATACAGAAAACTAGATGATGGACGTCCATTTGGTTTGATTGTCGGGGTGAATTATCATCAGAAAACTGTTGTCTTTGATGCTGCATTTCTCTATGATGAAACTGCTGCTAGTTTTGGTTGGCTTTTCAGAACTTTCCTAAAAGTTATGTCAGGAAAACATCCACGTACAATTCTCACTGATGAAGATGCGGCAATGGCAAAGGCAATTCGTGAAGTCTTCCCTCACTCTCACCATAGACTTTGTGTGTGGCATATGAATCAAAATGCTTGCAAGCACCTCGCCGGAGTTGTTGATGAATATAAGAAGTTCAATGCTGATTTTCAGCACTGTATTTATGATATAGAAGAGGAGGATGAATTTATAGGTGCATGGGATAAAATGATTGACAAGTATGGATTGCGTGACATTGGGCACTAGTGTATGGCTGCAAAGGCTATTTGAGAAAAAGGAACATTGGGCACTAGTGTATGGCAAAAATACGTTCTCTGCCCACATGAGTACCATCCAAAGAAGTGAAAGCATGAACAATGAACTGAAGAGATACATTAGTATTAAATATGACATACTTACTTTCTTTGAGCACTTTAAACGGCTAGTTTCAGATAAAAGATGTGAAGAGGTGAAGTATGACTTTAAAGCAACATGGACTACTCCCAAGTTGAAGGTTGAATCTAGCTATATGTTAAAACAAGCTGCAGGTACATATACTGCAGCAATATTCAAGATGTTTCAAGATCAAGTGCTTCGGACTCTGAACTACGAAACATTGCTCTGTGATGAAAGTGACACAGAGTTGAAGTTTTGTGTAGTAAAATTTCATGGCACACAACGTGAACATGTTGTTAGATTCATTCGAGAAGAAGAAAAGGTTAGCTGCAGTTGTAAAAGGTTTGAGTTTGCTGGAATTCTTTGCTCTCATTGCTTAAAGGTACTTGATATTAACAATATCAAGCATATCCCTAGTGAATATATCTTGAAAAGATGGACAATTGATGCCAAAGTTCTAGATATAACAAGCAAATGCAACACGCATAATAACCTAAAAGCCAGAATGTCTAACCGCTACAAGGAACTGTGCAAAATATTTGTGAAAATAGCTGCTCGTGCCGCTGAGTCAGAAGAATCATACTATAAGGCTGCAAAGTGTGCAGAGCAATTAGCACAGGATGTGGAGAAATGCTTGAAGATTAGAGCTGATCCAGATTTAGTTAACCCTGATCCAGATTTGGTTCGTGCTGATTCAGATTTGGTTCACGCTAATCCAGATTTGGTTAGTGCTGATTCAGATTTGTTTACTGCTGATAAAGATTTGGTTAGTGCTGATTCAGATTTGGATGTGTATTTGGAAGAGAATCTGTATTAGGATGTGTATTTTGTTTTTTGTTTTGGCAGAAATTCTAGAGCGGGGCGTGCGTGAAGCCACAGCCGTACGATGGCTGGGTCGCACGGATGGTCGCAGGCAGCGGCCGCAGGCAAGTCGCGTCCGTCCCAACCCCAACCCCAAGCCGCCAGCGCTGCCTGCGTCGTCCTCCTGATGGATTCCTCCACTGCCGAGAAGCCCTCCGGCCCGGCGGAGTACCCCTGCCCTGCGTGGCGCGGCTCCGGCACCGGCGGCTCCTCGCCTCCTCCGGGACCAAGGCTTCCACGGCGCCTACGCCGAGTAATCGATCACGCCACCGACCGACCGACCTCAATAGGCAACTATAAATCCTTCCTTTCCTTTTTTTTTTTGCGGGGTAAATCCTTCCTTTCCTTGGTTCCTAACGTCAACCTATGCATGCATGCAACCCTGGCCAGGGTGACGCGGAGGACGGGCGTGCACATGAGCCTGCGCCACCTGAGCGGCCTCGTGGAGCGGGCCCGCTGGGCGGACGCCGTCGCCTACCTGGAGCTCCACCTGCCGCCGCCGCCCCGCCAGCAGAGCTCCAACGCCGACCTCCTCCACGACTTCCTCGTCACGCACCGCCGCTTCGCCGACGCAGTCGCCGGCCACGTCGACCTCAGCGCCCTGCCCGGCTCCTACTTCGAGATGTGCCATAGCAGAGACGTCGGCCACGGCGAGCTGAGGCTCCGCGCCATCACCTTCCTCCTGCTCACGTACCTCATCGACCGACCGGCCAGTGCACGTAGCTTAGGCCACCGCCACCCCGGAGCTGCAGGGCCGCATCTCACTGCCGGCCGCCGCGCCGCACCAGCTACTCCCCGTCGCTCCTCCCGGGTAATGTTAATGTATCCCCCAAATCTCATTACTTCCGACCACTTAGATAGACTTCTCGATCGGCTCCAGTAGTAATCTTCTAATTGACCTTCCTTCATATAGTTTGTGCCGCCGGCGGCCTCACGTGAAGAAGCAAGGCTCCCGGCCGCGACCAAAAGCTATCATCAGGGCCATGAGGAGGCAATTAATCGTTTCTAGTATTGTTCACAAGAGGTAATCGGTTTTCGCCCACATCTGAACATTCCCTGCCTTTTGTAGCTACCTCATTGATCGTGCGGGTGAAACAAAAGGTACGTAGGAGTATAATTAAGCCGCGTACATCTGAAATTTCTGAATCCCACACCTGCGGCCCGCATGCAGTTATTCACCATGTATTCCGACTGATGCGCAGTGTCTGATGAAAAAGCGCGTGAATCGCTGGCGGATATCCTTGGTAAAAAAAAAAAGAACTAGCCTCTGTTCATGTGTTTATTTCGTTTATTAGTTAGGACCGGATAGATTAAAAACAAATCTCTCAAAAAGCAGCAGCATCCACATAGTCGGTCACATCCAGAATATTTATGTAGATCCGATCACTCTGCTTAATTATTTATACTGTGCTGTTTTTTTTAACCGGGCATTACCCCTTTCCATTACTGTAACATAACGGAAATACAGCAGTCCAAAGAAAAGGAGAAAAGGGGAAGCGAGTCCAACGCATCGCCGGAAAACCCACTGTGAGCACTCGCCATCGAGATTACTCACCGTGGGGCGAAAACCCGACGACACCTACACACAGTATCTAGCATCCAAGGCCTTTATACTGTGTTGTTGCCTGTTGGATTGGATGGAAACTATATATGCGTACGTGGAAATTAACTGATGAATTTGTGTGGCATTCAGATGAAACTTTAAAAGCTGGCATAATTCCCACGGCACGTGATCCAGTAGGGAACCAAGGTAAACTCACATTTGTTTCGTTCCCATATCCCTCTCTTTAGCTTTGTCATTTTGCCAGTGCCTTAACTTTTTTTTTGTTGAGACAAGACAGTGCCTTAACTTACTATCTATCTATAGGCTTTTTACTGCCTCTGTAATGTATTGGGTTATTTTGGGCCACATCGGCAAGCTATTTTTTTTTTCTAATAACAACTTGAACATACCATAGCTTATTAGTATGCTACCTTGATGTTGTTCATCCAAAATGCAATTCATCAGCACTTGGCTACCTGCTGCAGGAGTGTCTGCTGCTACACCCTTGCAGTTGCAGAGAATGTTGGCAGTCCTTGGGATCTCACCAGCAGAGATAAATCCAGGTAATTTAAATTAGTTGAACACTCACTCTGCCAAGCTGCTTGCCGACACTTCTAATTCCAAAATTTGTCGACCGCAGATGATCCAGCCTGCCAGCACATATCTGCTACTTTGACAGCTGCAAAAATGCTTGGGGCCTCGTCACCGGCAAATGCAGCAGGTAAATTTGTTGATCCGGACATTGTTAGTTGTTATAGAGCACCAAATCTATTGCCAGGTCTCTGTATGCACATTTCTGATAGTTTTATGTGATTGACATGTTACAATTGCATCAGTCTGGTTGTATGAATGGCAGTGCTGCTTAATTTCTGATGTCTTTCATCACTTGGTCTGTCTGTAAAATCATCTTATAACTAGTTTGATAGATAAAAAAAGAACGAATTCCTGCATTTGTTAGCTCTTTCACTTCTGTAAGATGAATCAAGTTCAGACTCTTCTCTTTCAAATTTACGCAATCCTCTTGCTCCTTCAGCTTTGGTACTTAAAATTAATGTCCATTGTTTCTTTTTGCCGATTTTTCACTGGTAGAGAACTTTACATATGATTGAAGGCATCTTTTGTGCCGTGATAATACCTAATCCAGTGATCTTACTAGCACTTATTTGAGTGAAGCAGGTTCCCACACCAAGAGAAAGGATACGAGCGATGAAGCGACTACGACCGTCGAGGAAGTGAAGCGGCAGCGGACCACAGCGGCATTTGGTGAAGCAAGCCCGGTAAGAAACATACTGGGTTTTTCCTTCCTACCAATAATGTCAAAACGTTGACCGTTTTGTTTTGTTTCTTAAGTAGGAACAAATAATGCAAGTATTTTTTTCCTGAGCTTGGGCCCTGTTCGGTACCGCTCCGCTCCACAACTCCGGGAGCGGAGTTGGCGAATGGCGGAGCTGCAGTTCAAATCGGAGGAACTGCGGTTTCCCCGTTCCACAGATTCCGGGAGCGGGTGATTACCGAACAGGGCCTTAGTAGGGTAAAACCCGTGCATCTCGCTACAAGAGGCGCAATGCACCGGTTTAAATGGCTTAATTTGTTCTTGTGCTATGATGTTGTATGAATCAATCATCCTGAAGTTGTATACCGGGGGTCTCCTCGGAGAGTTAACAGCTGTGAACTTGGTTCGGGTGCAGGTGGTGCCCATGGTTGAAGCTGCGGCGAACGGGATCAAGTCGATCGGTGTCTCTTCTGGGTGAAACCAAGACAAGTCCGGTCCATAAACTTCCACCGCTGCTGCTGGATCGTTCGGGCCGCTCATCACGTTACCTGCTCGAGGCTTGCAAGTCTTTTAAAACTTCTACAATAATGTTTCGTGATCATGCAACTATATGTGCTACTACCAACTACTACTGCTTGTGTTAGGACTACTGTCGATTATGTATGCCAGTGAACTAGTCAGATTTGCTGTGACACGTCTTTCGTTATTTTGCATTGAACAATCCGAAGCACCTATGTACTCTCTCCATTTCATAATTCTTGTCATGGTTTTAGTTCAAATTTGAATTATTGAACTGAGGGAGTAATTGTCCGGGTGGTCTGAATGAAATTTTACATTTCTTCCTACCACCCTTTTTTAGATGATGGAAGGATTGCTTTTTTAAAACTTATCTTGCAGCAGCATTGCAAGATGCACACAGCCAAAAACAACAACTCAAACGATGTCATAGCCAAACGACTTTGAAAAAGAAGAAGAAGAAGAAAAATATGAAGATCGAGGAGTCCTCCTAAAGTACATGTTTCGTCATCTTTGATTTCTTAACATGGAACACTTCGGCAGTACCGCCTGCCCGTGAGAGCAGTTACATCAGCCGAGATGGTGTCTAACCAAAATCTTCCCATCACCTCGTGCTTTTTGAGAATTCTGCACTCCAAAGAACACTCACGAACTAGTACTGTATATTTGAATCTTGTAACAATTGTTAATCTTATTGCAAGGAAAGCTCATTAATCAAACGTTTACAGTACAAAACACACTTGGTAAGAGCTATCTTGTAGCTACATCTCCACCGGACAGCTAATTCCCATCTCTCCAGAGACCGTAGGAGTCGAACTGGGAGCTGATTGTGGGTACAATCCAGGTCCAAGCTATGGAACCGGAGAAACGCGGCAAATTCTTGTCCAAAACTTGACTGCTCCACGTCTACTCTCCAATTAGTGCTGTTCTGTAGGTTGCGTAAAAAATGGATCAGCCTCCCATCCAACTCAGCAGTCGTAGGCAATTGCTGCAAAGTTTCCACACATTTGCTACCCAACCGTTTCATAACCTCCAGCTCATTTTCGACAGAAAGCATTGATCCAGAGTAGATCTGGTGACTAAAGGACTTTCGACGGTTTGTAGGAGTTGAACATAGCCTTAATGCACATAATAATGCAAATGAGGGGTGCCCGTTTGGGTGAATATATAGGGAGTCTTTCGGCCATGTACCCATAGAGCATAACTCCGCATCTAACTCGATGTAAGTTTTCTCATTAGGGTTTTCGTCCAAAAGAAAACCATAGTGTTCAAGAAGTTCCAAATTTGTGTATGTCCCGTACCCCAGAAGTACCTGCATGTTTGTTGGCCAAGTTTAGGAAACCAGAGAGCACACAAGATAATCCTTTCGGAAGGCAAGAATATTAGAGCATACCTGCTCCCCTTTCCTATATCTTTTTCGGGCATACAAACAGTATGCATTAGAATCTTCATATCCCCCATCCGTCAACCTTTCCGATGAACTATCCAACTTTATCTCTTCCAACATAACATTTCTCTCCTGGTATTTCATGGCTTCTTCTGTATCTTGCTCTTCAGACGAAGTATCATCATCAGGAGCAGCATAATTAAATAAATCACCTATCGGACATAGGCAACCAGCATCATCCCATGCTACATGCAACGTCCGTGAAGATACCTTCAAGTGGACAAATGAAACCTCAGAGATCTCATCGATAAGTAAAATCTCATATCGGAAATAAGGCTAAGGAGCGGACAAAATCTTGAGTCAGCACAGGTTCTACACAATAACTTTAAAAAGGCTGACAAAGGTAGAGTACAAAATAAGAATGCTGACATAAATCAAGCTAGAAATATATTTCAAATTAATTATACCGTTGCAAAAGCCCAGAGCCACGTTTTGAACATCAAAAGTTTAGGTTTGAAATCCAATTCTCTCATTAGCGGTGTTGCTTCTTCCCACTCACATCTTATGGCAGAAAGAACTTTTTGTGCAACCCAAATAGCATCATCAACCTGATAGTCAAAGAAGAAACCATTTAATGTGTTTCTAGCATGGAGGAAATGATAGCCAAAAACAGTTCTGTTGACAAATCTGCCGAGCTATACTTGGAGAGCTTCAATTTCAAAATCGTTGAAGGTAGCCAAGATTGTGTAGTAGGTAGGCAGCTGAGACAAATAGAGGTACCAGCCAGAACTCTTCCCCTTTCCCACTTCAGCCAATAAGCATATGATCAGTCTCTGTTGAAGCACAAATAGGAGAGCAGGGAAATCATTTAAAAGAATGTTCAGGTTCAGAAGAAGTACAATACAAGAAAGAAAAATGATCAAGAATGAGTTTACACTTAGAAGGTGAATGAGTTTACACTTCGAAGGTGAACACTATGAAACTAGTATCCTAACTCAAGTTACTTGTGCAATATTTTTGCGGTAAACCAAGAATTTATTGATTTTCCCTCCATCAAGCAAACTGCTACATATATGGGAGGATTTTCTATCTCCTGATAACTGTCGGATTTTGTAAAGTTGAACATATAAATGTGTCCAAACTGTACCAGAAGAAACAAACTGAGTGGAAAAACAAACTCCTGTGGTAATCAAGTGTCGAATAATTAATTACCCATAGGAATTAGTTTGCCGACATATCCCTCTTGGTAAAATCTGTTCCACCAGATTGACTCAGAGTAGATGGTTAAATAGATGTTAAATATGGGCATGGTCCCCCATAAATCCTATCGAAGCTTTTGCAAATGTTTCAGTGACATGACCACCATAAGCATTGTACTCCTAGGCTCCTAGCCCCGCTTATCCTAGAAACTTGGTAAACTATAGAACAATTTACACATGACATGAGCATGTTTTAGTGCGTCAAACTGTTTCCTGGAGATACGGCATTACCTGGACGCTAGAGAGGCGAGGGCGATGGGCATCTACGCAGGAAGCAATCCTGGGGTCGTCGGCCATGACGCGGTCGCTGGTGAGAAGGGCAGCGCGGGGCACGCGCAGCACCAGCTCGCCGCGCCGGAGGTCCCGCGCCGCCGCGAAGCCCCTCCTGAGGTGGCAATAAAGAAAATCCGTGAGCTATGAGGAGGACCCCAGAGATCCAAGAATCGCAAGCGGCTGGGGTGGGGTCTTGGGTTCATTACCCGCCCGCGTCAGGGAAATCAGCGACGACGAGGGAGCGGCCGAGGCAGGAGGAGGGGGCGGGCGCGGACGGGGAGTCGGAGACACCCAGCTCAGCCGCCCACCGGAGGAGCGCCTCCATTTGCGGCGGCGGAGAGAGCTTGTTCGGTTTTTTTTTCCTACTAGGGGAAGCGTTCGGTTGGGCTGTATGCCTTATTGGGCTGGATAATGGATGTTCTTTTCCTGGCCATGCTGCATGAACTTTTGTACTACCTGGGCCTAAATAAACGAGTGCTAGGCTCAAGTATTCGCTCGAAAAGTTCTAAAAAAAAGTGTTCCCTCAATAAAAAAAACTCCTATGAGCACCTTCGAGAGCCTGAGCCGGCATAGCATCTTTAGATTTTATGAAGTCACGATAAGCGCCTCGCAGTCGACGGGAACGTCTTCTCCCACTGAACGAACATCGTCGGAAGCATGGAATAAATCCAAAATAATACGAGCACCAATTAATGTCAGGTCTAGGACTTGAACCTTGGTGAGTTGAAGATATCACAGTCCTCCTAACCATCCAATCACAAGTTGGTTCGCAAATTAAATGAAAAGTTGAAAGAACTTTCAGGTAAGCTTCAAGCATGGAGTGGAGATGAATAGTATGCAAAAGATATTTTTGGGAGCTTATACACATCAGAGGGGTTGGATGACCTTGATTTGTTGCTTCAGGTTCGCATGAAAGTTAATGACATGATAAATGTTGACCTAACAACGCCTTACGCGGCAGGAGGTAAAAAGTGCTATGTTTCAGATGATTCCATTGAAAATTCCATTGACAATAGATTTTCGACACATTTTTTCTTTATAAACACTAGGGTCCTTATGGAGAAGAAAACACTCAAGTGGTACTGAGAATATTGAACAAGAAAATTATATGGAGGCCATCAACAAAACATGTATTGTTCTGGCCCTGAAGGTGAATAATCCTACACTATTGTCTCAATTTTGATCAATAACCTCTGCAATGTGATTTATAAGATAGTGTCGAAGGTTATGGCTAATAGGCTCAAATTAGTCTATAGGATATTATTTTGTTGGAACAATATGTTTTCGTTCATGGTAGACTTATCATCAATAACATAATCTATCTTTTCGAGTGTTTGTGTTTTATGAATATAAATAAGGTGAAGAAGAACATGAGTTGTGCTTTGAAGATAGATATGATGAAATCGGTATGATAATGCACAATGCAATTATTTGCAGGCTATCATGGAAAAGTTGAGTATTAACCCGGTGTGGATTTCGCCGGTGATGAAGTGTGTAAGAATTGTATATTCCTCAGTTATATGCAATGGCGAGCAACTTTGAGTATTTTAAACCGACTCGAGAAATCCTACGGAGATCCCAACTCGCCCTATCTATCTTTATTAGTGGCGGACGGACTATCATCTCTATTGAAGAGTAGGAGTGGTAACTCTAGCAATATTGGACTGTAAGTGGCTCCTACTGCTCCTAGAGAGTCATTTATTGTTTGTAGATGATTTTTTTTCGTGGAGGCATGTAGTGAACGGGCGCAAGAAATGATTGAGGTGCATTTCTTTAAATGTGTAAAATAGTTTTTCTGAAATGTACGAACACTTTTATAAAACCACAAGAACAAAATGTTAATACTTCCTGAAAGGAACATTTATTAAAAAGCAAACAAATTAAAAAATTCCATACATATATATTGGGTGCATTTTTGGAATATAAATATAATAACTAAGAAAAAGGAAAAGAAAAGAAAACAGAAGCCAATAGAAGTTTCCGGCTAGTGGCATTTTTGAGCATGCGTCTAACAAATCAATGATATTTTTTAGAAGTTAAAATTCATAGTGACAAAACTGAGTAGCGAGATACAACTAGTGGCATAAATGATAAAAGCCGACACAAATAGTGGCATAAGTGATAAAAACCCTTCTAATTATTGCAAATTTAACGACTCAATCGGACATAAAAAAACTCGACATGAATCTTCATATAAAATTAATGACATATGACTATTTTTTTGAACATCAGTACAGACGCAAGCGTTCATACATACAAAAGAGACCCTATCCCTATGAGTACCTCCGAGGAATAATGCGAGCACCAGGACTTGAACCCGGATGGGCTGGAGATACTACTGTCCCTCTAATATCCAACCACAGGTTGGTTCATGGCTGACATATGACTTGATATGCAGTACTTAGGGCTAAGGTACATCAAGCAAACCGAGAAAAGGGAAAATAACCAAAAGTCCCTACTGGGCCGGGCCACTACAGGGTGCCCTGAAGCGAGCGAACACTCCGTATCACAGCGATCCGCCTGCTATGGCGGTTCCCTCAAAAAAAAAACAAAGGGCCTGCTATGGCGGAGGTATGGGAGCTGGGAAGAGCGAATAGATTCTAGGGTTCCAGATGCGTCCCCCAAATCAACCGCCGGCGGCGTCGGCGATCGAGCGCATCTATAAGCCGACAAACTGCGAACCGCGGCTCGAAGATCAACGTCGGGAGAGATCGGAGCTTCACAAGAAGATCGCCGACTCGTATGATCATGTCCGCAAGCGGCTCGCCATGGCAACGGCATTCAAGGAGGAGACCTTCGTCGGTGCCGGCCTCTCCGTTGGCCTTCTCGACCCGGCCACGAACATCATCTACAACGCCCTCACCGCCTCCGACCTCCGCGCCGGCGAGACCCGGGGTGTTCCTCAGCACCGGGACATGGCCGAGCGCTCCCTGGCCGGCCTCGTCGCCTTCCTCACCTCCTTCTTCCGCTACCTCGCGGAGTGGGAGGCCGTGCGCTACCTGCTACGCGCCGACGCCGACCTCGTCTACGCGATGCGCCTCGTCGCGCACGACCGGTGGCTCTCCTCCTTCCAAATAAACTCCGACACCGGCAGGTCCGTCGCCCGCACCGCCCTCACCTCCGCGGCGCTGGCCTCGAAGCACATGGATCCCCACCACCTCGTCCGCACCTGGCTGTCGCCGGTTGGCCCTCTGGAAGAAGCCGTCCACGCGATCCAGAATGACATGAATAATTTCACCTGTGTATTCAACCCACTGCATCATGCTCGCAAGCGTCCTCGTATGCAAATGCAGCCCCTTGATTTCGCTTGGAAGCGCGCATTGGAGCTCCCTGAGTTGCCATCCACCGTCGTGCCGCATCGACCTTACAATTCCATGAAGTTTGTGCTCCTCCAGCGCATCCACGCCTTCTACCTGAAGGCCCTTGCTCTGCTTCCGACGAGCGAGCTCCGGTCGTGCTACCACCACAGCATGCTCGAGGCTGGCCACTGCTACGGCCCATTCGATCCTGTCGCCAACATCATCCTCAACACAATCTGGTATAACACCGTCTCCCCACCGACCAAAAAACTTGAGCTTGACATGATCAGCACCAATAGTCTGCTACGCATCGAGGCTCGCTCCTTCTATGGCCTTGTTTCTTTCCTCTGCACTTCCGGCAAGAAACTCTATGAAGCCATGCGCTTCTTGCTCATTTCTGATTGCACTCTCGGGGATATGAGCTTTTCGAACCCTTTGGCTGGCTTCGGGGATCAAAGCAAAATTTGTAATGCCTTCAGGGCTGCCGGCGTGGCTGCTTGGCACCCTGACCCTGTCGCGCAAGCAGAGTTCATTTCCTCATGCAGTTATCCATTCTCAAGTCCGACGATTAATGCTCCACTCGACTCTGCTGATGTTGACCGCATTACCAGAAAGATGTTTCAAGGGCTCCCTACCCCTGGCAATTCGCTGCGGCATCAGTCTGTTCCCATGCCCAAGATCTGCCGTCGTGTTCAACGTAAGATTGACCAATGGATGCACGAGTACACAACAGTCTCTAAGAAAGTCAAAGCAGTGCTGGCCTCATATGCACTCGCCTCATACAGAGTTAGTTCATCTTGAGATTTGCGTCTTTACTTCTAATTATCATCCTGACATGTTGCAGTCGCTGATTTGCTCCTTGCCTCTGCCCACTTGCAGGAACCCATGTATCTTCATGTTATTTGTGGCGTCAACCATAATGTGTCTGGCCCCGAGTACTGTTATGATACTGGCACACCCGTTTCCATATACCAACACACTCATGTTAATTTTCTGGCAAGTCGAAGAGATGGAAACCCAGAACTCTTCTTTGCTGAACTTAGCAATGACGAGGCAGACGATGGAGGTGGGAAGGTCTTGTGTTGTCCTGTAAATTTTCCACAACCACGACAAGGTATCTTTTCAAAACCACCTCTAAGGGTCTCTTTTTAAGTTCTAATGATTTACTGCTAGTGACAAGATACAAATATTTTTAAATAAAATTGGAACCTATCTTGGCCTGCAGTTTGGTAAAGTTTAAACATTCAAATCAACGCACACAACTCCCTCGTATTGTGGTCATATCTTTACTACTCCCGCCGATCCAAAATAAGTGTCGCAGTTTTGAACTGGGCTTTAGTTCAAAACTATGACACTTATTATGGATCGGAGGTAGTACTCCCTCTGTTTTTATTTAGTCTGCATATTAGGTTTGACTGAAGTCAAACTTTGCAAAGTTTGACCAAGTTTATAGAAAAATATATAAATATTTACCATAACAAATCTATATGATATGAAAGTACATTCAATAATGAATCTAATGGTATTGATTTTTTATTATATATGTTAATATTTTTGTTTATAAACTAAGTCAAAGCTTACAAAGCTTGACTTTGACCAAAGCTAATATGCAGACTAAATAAAAACGGAGGGAGTACTATTTAGTGCAAATGCATTCCAAATTTGAAATCAATACATCAATAGTGTTCACTCCCAAGCTACCATTGGCAGTGTAAGTATAGGCCCTGGTCACCGACATCTGATCTACATTCTAAAGCCGAGATGTTTAACAAGCTGATGATTTACTTCTCTTGCTCGAAGTTGCTATCCAGCAGACTTCTAAGACATAGGGAAAAAAAGGTGTAGTAGGTCTCCTCCCTATAAGAATTAACTATAGAATCTGAAGAAGTCGTCTAATAGCTCAATAAGTTGGCTGAACCAAGTTTAACTTTTGCTTACATGCATATCCTGATATGAATTAGATTTATCTGGTAGTGGTATGTGTCGGTGTCAAAACCGGCAGATCTCGGGTAGGGGGTCCCGAACTGTGCGTTCGGATGGTAACAGGAGACAAGGGACACGATGTTTTTACCCAGATTCGGGCCCTCTCGATGGAGGTAATACCCTACTCCTGCTTGATTAATATTGATGATATGGGTAGTACAAGAGTAGATCTACCACGAGATCAAGGAGGCTAAACCCTAGAAGCTAGCCTATGGTATGATTGTGTATGATGATGGTTCGTCCTACGGACTACAACCCTCCGGTTTATATAGACACCGGATAGGGTTAGGGTTACACAGAGTCGGTTACAACGGTAGGAGATCTCGAATATCCGCATCGCCTAGCTTGCCTTCCACGCCAAGGAAAGTCCCATCCGGACACGGGACGAAGTCTTCAATCTTGTATCTTCATAGTCCAGGAGTCCGGCGAAGGTATAGTCCGGCTACCCGAACACCCCCTAATCCAGGACTCCCTCAGTAGCCCCTGAACCAGGCTTCAATGACGACGAGTCCGGCGCGCAGATTGTCTTCGGCATTGCAAGGCGGGTTCCTCCTCCAAGTCCTTCATAGAAGATTGTAAACACCCAAAATAGTGTCTGGCTCTGCAAAATAAGTTTCCACATATTGCCATAGAGAGAATAATATTAACACAAATCCAATCTGCTGACGTATTCCGCAGTGCGTCATCACATTGCGGCCAAGTCCTTTTACGAATCGTCTTTACTTTTTCGCCCTCAGCACGCTTTGCGAGGCGGTTTCCTTGGCACGTCTTGTCAAAGCAGAGATCGTGTGCCCCTTTTACGGGATTCTCATCAATACGGACGTGGGTAACCCAACCGTGCCCGTTAGCACGTTCCCTCGATTAAAGGCGAGTCCAAAACAGTTACGGGGAGGGCTCTTGGTATTCAACCTCTTATAAAAAGACCAAGGCCTTACTTCTTTTTTCAATCTCAAGTGTGTTCGCCCGTCGCCTCGAGTTCCAACACCCCAGGCTCCAGATTCCAGGCGCTTCGGACCTTCGACAATGTCCGGTTCTGACCTTCAAGGCCGGTGGACGCCCTCCTCCGTCACGGAGGAGGACGTGCTAAAGTTGAGGGAGGCTAAGTTCCTGACCGGTGAAATTTCACATAGATTGCCTGCTCAAGGGCAGGTTATTCCCAGTCCCCAGCCCGGCGAGAGCGTGGTGTTCATGTCTCACGTCCTCCGAGGGTTAGGCTTCCCCATGGATCCCTTTGTGAGGGGACTGCTGTTTTATTACGGGCTGGAATTTCATGATTTAGCTCCGGAGTCCATCCTCCATATCTCCTCATTTATCGCCGTGTGTGAAGCGTTCCTCCGTGTTACCCCTCACTTCGTATTATGGCTCAAGACTTTCAAAGTGGAGCCGAAGATGATCGAGGGACGGCACGCAGAGTGCGGAGGCGCTGTTATAAGCAAAAATGCCGATGCTCCATGGCCCGAGGGCTCTTTTCAAGAGGAGCTAGGCTTGTGGCAACGAGAGTGGTTTTATAACACCGCTCCCCGGGGCACCACGTGGGTGGCGCCTCCTGCCTTTCGCTCGGGTCCCCCACCACGGCTAGCGTCGTGGATCAACAGAGGGTTAGATTGGGGTTTGCCCAAAGACGTACCCTTGCTGCAGGGCCGCATTAAGGATCTCTTGGAAGGAGACCTCAACCTGGTCAAGGTGACGCAGGTCATGTTGATTCGCCGGACTCTGCCCGGCAAACGTCGCCCCTTCGCCTGTGGGAGTTCAATCCAGAGGGACCGCGAGCTCTCCGGGATTTTATGAGCGCGACACCCGCGGAGATGTATAAACTGTTCTTCGGATCACAAGAAGTGTGTCCGGATTTGACCGAGGACGCAGGCCTAAGCCGCAATCGCCCGGATACTCAAGTAAGTAACCTTGTGCCCGGACCTTCTATCCGTATAATTATCATAAACTTGCCCTTAAAAGAGCTGTCCTTTCAAACAGGAGTGGATAGCGAAGGCGAAGCTGGTCAGGTGTCCGGCTCCCCTTCCCGAAACTAGGCCGGATCCCGCGCTAGTCAGGATGCTGGAGGTAGTGCCTTTGGAGGGAAGTAAGGGGGAGGACAAGGAAACTATGGCCTCCTCGAAGGAGGCTGCTCCTAAGGGAGGAACCGACGATTCCTCTCCTAAGGGAAAGAAGAGAGCCACCTCTGACGACCCGAAGACCATGGTCTCGAAGCGGGGGAAAAGATCCTCGTCAGAGGGTCCGACGCCGGGGAGTTCCACGGCCGGACTGCGTACTCAAGGAGATCAGCCCTTCAGCGAGCCGTGAGTAGAGAAAATTTTTTCCTTTCGAGGGATGAGAGAAATCCGTGATTTATATCTGAGAAGTTTAACCGAATTTTTACCTTGTAGTTCAAACCTCAGCCCTTCTCAGCAGAGCTCGTCTTCGGGGGATCTTCTTCCGGAGATGATGGAGAGCGGGAAGCCTCCTTCTGCTGTACCGCCTAACGAAGCGGGCGACCCTGAGGTGTCGTCATAGAGGGTTTCTCCGAGTCCGGCAGGGGCGGAAGATCGCTATGCCCCCCCCCCCGAGGTTCTCCGCGTCCGGCCTTTGAAAGAGGTCATGGGACAAGTCCGGCACCGTCTGGTGCTCGGTCGGAGGAGCTCAAGGTTCTGCTAGGGCGAGCTTCTATTTCAGAGGAGCACTGTGCATTAATGGGCACGGTGATTGAAAGGATTTCGTCCGCAGAGAGCGGATTGCGTGTGGCCGTCGAAAGTTTATTGACGGGTTTTGAGGTACATTAGATAATGTGTACTTTTGTCAGTTGCGCATAAATAAGATGCGCCCTATGTAGATAGTAGCCCCTGAGACTCTGCATGTCGTCAAGAAATGACGGCACGCGGAGGATCATAATCCCAGGTCTAAAATGTCGCCTTTTAATGTAGGCTGCAGGGTGTCCGGAATCAAGCCGAACTGCTGGTTTTGCCGAACTAAAGCGGCAACTGGACGTGGCAGATGCTGACATCGCGCTTGTCAACAAGAGGTTGGATGAGGCTCAAGGTATGTGATTCCTCGGGCGGCAGTAGGTAAGAAGAGTTTTATGCTAGTGTCTTACGATATGTGTGCTTGACGCAGATGGTGCGGCCGCCGTGGAGAGTCTTAGGGCAGAACTTGCCCGAGCTAAAGATCAAGCCAGGAAAAGTGATGTGGCTGCCAAGAAGGCCCTTGAAGAGCTGAGAGCCGAACAGGCTGCCCATTGCCGAAGCAAGGAAGAGATGGCCAGTATGGCCGAAAAGTTAAAGAGCACTGCAGACCGTTGCATACTTCTTAAGAAAGAAGACCAGGCGAGACAGGCGGTCCTAGAGAAGGCCGTTGCTGATGTCAAGGACCTGCGCTCTGCGATGAGAGCTGCGAGGGAGGAGCTGCGTCAGGCCGAACAGATTGTGGCTGGAAAGCCCTTCATGCTGTGAAGAAAATTTTGCGATCCGAAGTTTGCTCCGTTAGACCGGATGTGGAGTGTGGAGGACACCTATCTGGATTTGGCAGCGAGTGCTGCTGATGCGACCGAACACTTTCGAGATCTGAAAGATCGTGAAGTGGAAAAACTGTTCTGGTCACAATTTCACAATCCAGAGCGTCCACTGGCAGTGGACGATCGTTTGGCTCAATGGGCCGAACTTAATAGGTTGTCCGGACTCGCCATGAAGTACGTCATGGGTCATCTGTGGCCGGGGAGGTCGGAGCCGAAGAGTTACTTCAGCTTGGTGCAGCAATTCCTTGACGCAGTGCCGCGCATTAATGCAATGAAGAGGTCGGCGTGTATAGAGGGTGCAAGGATGGCTCTTGCCCGCGTCAAGACATACTGGGCAGAGATGGAGACCACCGTTATTGCGTCCCGAGATTCGGATAAAAGCCGAGTGTCCTCCGAGCACTATTTTCAGGAAGTCCTTGAAGGCGCTCGTGTAATAGAGACGCAGTGCTCGAAGGATGCTATGTTATTATAGCATATGTAATGATGAAGTAAAATTTTGATAAACTGTAGTGGCCTTTTTATACTTGTGCCTTCAAGTATTGTGAACACCTCCTGTGCGGCCATTTAAAAAAAATATATATATATATATAATCTGAAAGATTGCAGTCGTTGGCTTCAACCCCCACGCACATAGTGCGGGGGTGCTCGCAGAAGACGCATTTTCACACTTAACCCAACGTCTTGGTCCTACAAAGGAGGTGATAGCGCAGCGGGCCAGGCAACCGGACTATAATGCTTTAACACTTTCACTTAGCCATAGGAGCTTGACAGTGGGACTATTTAGGTAGCCCATTAGTGGCGACTGCGCTCGCCCGAGTTCGGGGCGCGTATGTGCCTGACCGGGAAGCGGCCCTTCGTTAAAGCGGAGGAATCCGATAGATTCCAATAGGTCATCGAGTGGCTGACCAGTCTCACGCTACATCATGACAGTCAGTTTTCGGCTTTCTCTATTGAGGTGCTCGCCCAGCCGAACCGGGGCACAATCGCAGTAGTTCTCCTGGTGCTACCTTAGCCGATAGAGCGGAACATAAGGTAGCCGAACTCAGGAGCCGGACAACCCAACATTTGACCAAAGACATGATTCGGAGCTGATGCATATAATGCCAAAACTCGCGACGCCGAACACTCCCTGAGGTGTTCGGTCTTTTATGAGTGCGGGCGAAACAACACTCTTTGCTAAAAAAGCCCCTAGTGTCCAGGTACGTGCGAAAAATTCTGACATGGCCACATGCCAAGACGCTAGCCTCCTCCTTGGTTATATCGGAAAAAACCAGGGGATGTGTTGCAACAAGAGACAGTAAAAAAGGTTTACGCAGGGTCTTAATCTAAAGAGAATCCTTTAGGACGGGTCCGTACTGCACGTCTGCGTCTGTGTCTCCGTTGTGCCGTATCCTGGATGGGTGCCGCACGACGTTCATCTGAAAAAGAGAGGAACTAAATTGAAAACGGGTCGTGCCGAACAAAAGGTTTTAAAATAAATGAAGTATAAAGTAAAATATAAAATTAAGCTTTATTGTCTCTACGCGTAGCCCCTAGTACGGGGGTATATGGCCTCTAAGCCTGCATTAATGATGGACTTGTACCGAACTCGTCTATTCCGCGTTCGTGGCCTTTAATGACCTATGTCGAAAAGTTTTTGGCTGGTGAGGCCATTTTATTGTGCGGCTGTCTAAGCGGCCGCACAGTCCTTCGCTTGGGGGAGGCGCCCTTTAGTGCTTCCCCTTCAAAGAGATGATGCCTCGTGGACCGGGCATCTTAAGCGTGAGAGATGCATAATGCGGTATTGCGTTAAAGCGAGCGAAAGCTTCGCGTCCCGGTAGTGCTTGATAGCGACTTGAGAACGGGACGACATGGAAGGTCAGCTTTTCGCGACGGAAGTTATCGGCAGAGCCGAATATAACTTCGAGCCAGAGAAAACCCATACAATGGGTGTCGGACCAGGTGCTACTCCTTGAAAGGAGGTTTTGCTTCGGCGGATTCTTGCTGGGTTTATCCCCATGTGGTGGATTGTGTCCTGATATATCAGGTTTAGTCCACTGCCGCCGTCCATAAGGACATTTGCAAACTGGAATCCGCCAATTATTGGATCGAGTATCAGGGCAGTCCAGCCTGCGTTCTTGATATTTCTAGAATAGTCTAGCTGATCGAAGGTGATTGGTTTTAATAACCAGTGGCGGGACCCCTTGGGGATAGGTCGTATTGTGCGTACCTTTATGGGTGCCACACGTTTTGTTACGTGAAGTAAGTTCACTGTTTTTACTTCTTGTGGGAAGTTCTTTTGTTTCCTGGTGCTCTGCTTCTGGGGTTCGTCCTCGTCTTCGCTTGGTGTGTCGAGCCCCTTGTGTTCGGCATTGAGTCTGCCGGATTGTTTGAAAACCCAACAATCTCTGTGGGTATGGCTAGCAGGCTTGCCCGGAGTACTGTGTATCTGACATATCCTGTCCAGGATTCTATTTAAGTTGGACGGATCATCCCTATTATCCTGGAGGGGTGGTTTTGTCTGATTTTGTCGCGAGCTTTTGAATATGGCATTGACTGCCGTGCTCTTCGGACTTTCTTCTTTAGTTCGGCGACGATCCTTGTTGCGTCGCGGTTTTCCGTTTCCATACATAGTTTCGGATGTACTTAGGTCGCTGGGGCTGCATCTTGCCAACCAGCTGTCCTCTCCTGCTTAAAAGCGGGTCATGAGGCGTGTGAGTGCGACCATTGTTCTTGGCTTTTCCTGGCCGAGGTGTCTGGCGAGCCATTCGTCTCGGACATTATGCCTGAAAGCTTCTAGGGCTTCGGCGTCCGGACAGTCGACTATCTGATTCTTTTTAGTGAGGAATCTATTCCAGAACTGCCGAGCTGATTCTCCGGGCTGTTGAGTTATGTGACTAAGATCGTCTGCATCCGGAGGGCGGACATAGGTCCCTTGAAAATTTGCTCGGAAAGCATCCTCGAGCTCTTCCCAACTTCCAATTGTGTTTTCGGGAAGGCTTTTAAGCCAGTGCCAGGCTGGCCCTTTAAGCTTAAGGGGTAAATATTTAATGGCGTGGAGATCATCTCCTCTAGCCATATGTATGTGGAGGATATAGTCCTCAATCCAGACTCCGGGGTCTGTTGTTCCATCATACGCCTCTATGTTGACGGGTTTGAATCCTTCGGGAAATTCGTGGTCCAAAACCTCAGCGGTGAAACATAGGGGATGTGCGGCGCCCCTGTATTTGGGTGTGCCGGATTCTGATGATGGCTTTTTTGCATTGCTTACAAGAGCTTGCTTTCTTGGCCCATAAATGGACCTGGCTGGGCCATGATGCGAATCCTTAGGTGGGTCGCGTACCGATTTAAGTACGGTGCCACTTGCCGCCTTATGGGGTCGTCTATCCGACCGTATGGCTTTCTTATTTTTTGAATGCGAGGGCTCTAGGGCCTCTTCGTCGAATTCGGGCAGTAGCTTTCTCTTTGGATAGCTTTTAGTACGGCGACCATCGCCGTATTTATCTGCGGTGTTGATTACTTTATTCCATCTAATACGGAGTGCATCTTCCGCTGTCTTTAGCTTCCGCTTCTGCTTTTTCAGGCTGCGTGCAGTTGCAACGAGCCTTTTGTGGAGACTCTTCTGCTCCATGGATTTATCCGGCGTAAGGTTGTCCGGAATGCCGTTTTCGTCGGGGGAGGGAGTTTCGGTTTCTCTATCCGTGTTGCCCTGTTCGGACGGCTGCTCTAAGGCTTGCTCGCCGTCTACCGGCTTGTCCTGCTCTATGGCTGGGTTTCTATCGAGGCGGGGCTTGGGTCGGCGTTTATGCCAACGCTTTGATTGCTTTTCGGGGGGTCTATCTCCCGTTCCATCCCCTTTTTCCTCGTTGTCATTTCCTTTAGGGTATCCACCATGTACACATCGTGAGATGAGGTGGCTGTCCGATGCCCTATGAGCGTTGGTTCATCGGTATCTCCTGCATCGTCATCCATGCTGTCGATGTCTGCGGAGTCGAAGTTGAGCACGTCGTTTAGGTTGTCGACGGTAGCTACAAAGTGGGTGGAGGGTGGGCTTTGAATTTCTTCATCGTCCATATCCCATCCTTGCTGACCGTAATTCGGCCAGGGCTCTCCTGATAAAGAGAGAGACTTGAGAGAGTTCAGGATGTCGCCAAAAGGCGAGTGCTGAAAGATGTCCGCGGTGGTGAACTCCATTATAGGTGCCCAATCGGATTCGATTGGTAGGGGCACGGGGGGTTCGGAGTCCGGATAGGAGTCCGGACCCTCGGAGCCACGGGTCATGCGGAGTGCGGGGCTGGCGTTCGGCTCGATTGCCTTTGAGATAGCAGCCCCCGAGGTGACGTCCAACCGCTCATCCTCGATCGGTGTAATAGGCTCCGATTCTAGGGTCGGAACCAGTGCGTGTGCGGCCTCCAGGACACTGTTCGGAGGCAGAGCTAGATCATGCCCCTCAAGATAGTGCGCGGCGCTTGGCTGTGGCTCGAACCCGTCGAAGATCAAGTCTCCGCGGATATCAGCCGTGTAGTTTAAGCTTCCAAACCTGACTTGATGGCCAGGATCGTAGCTTTCGATCTGCTCCAGATGACCAAGCGAATTGGCCCACAGAGCGAAGCCGCCGAAAATGAAGATCTATCCGGGGAGAAAAGTCTCACCCTGGACCTCATCGTTGTTGATGATCAGAGGAGCCATCGGGCCTAAAGGCGACGACACAGAGGAACTCTCAATGAAAGCACCAATGTCGGTGTCAAAACCGGCGGATCTCGGGTAGGGGGTCCCGAACTGTGCGTCAAGGCCGGATGGTAACAGGAGACAAGGGACACGATGTTTTTACCCAGATTCGGGCCCTCTCGATGGAGGTAATACCCTACTCCTGCTTGATTAATATTGATGATATGGGTAGTACAAGAGTAGATCTACCATGAGATCAAGGAGGCTAAACCCTAGAAGCTAGCCTATGGTATGATTGTGTATGATGATGGTTCGTCCTACGGACTACAACCCTCCGGTTTATATAGACACCGGATAGGGTTAGGGTTACACAGAGTCGGTTACAACGGTAGGAGATCTCGAATATCCGCATCGCCTAGCTTGCCTTCCACGCCAAGGAAAGTCCCATCCGGACACGGGACGAAGTCTTCAATCTTGTATCTTCATAGTCCAGGAGTCCGGCGAAGGTATAGTCCGGCTACCCGAACACCCCCTAATCCAGGACTCCCACAGTAGGACTAGGGTTCCTACCGGCTCTAGTGCGTAGGTTGTAGGGGCAAGGAGGGAGTGGACGCGGCGACCGTCGCGGTTAGGGTTGAGGGCGGCGGCGGCTTGGCTGCGGCGGCTAGGGTTTCCGGCTCCTCTAGGAGCCGGGAAACAAAAGATAATAATAGTCTTTATTGCTTGCTCTCAAAACGATGTCTTACATGAGTATTTATAACTTTAGCCTAAGATAACTTTCCTAAGATAACTTGCCTAAGATAACTTGTGGGCCAAGCCCCTAATACTAATGCCCGGTGGGCCTCTTCCTAGTATAGACCAAGCCGGTCATAACATCTCTCCCCGCCTGCGCAAACAGCTCGTCCTCGAGCTGAAAGTCTGGATAGTGTTGGCGGAAATCCTCACGCTGCTCCCAAGTAGCCTCCTCCTCCGGAAGGCCCGCCCACTGAATTAGGACGAACCAGACGCCACGACGGAGCTGGGCCTGCAACACCTTTGCTGGCTCTGGAAGAATGCGACCATCGGCGGTTGGAGGAAGCGCCGAAGGAGCCGTCGGTGGCTCGCCACGGAAAGGCTTGAGCAGCCCCACATGGAACACGTCGTGGATGCGGGCGCGGGCTGGAAGCTGAAGACGATAGGCCACCTTCCCAATGCGCTCCATGACAGGGAAGGGCCCGGCGTAGCGAGGGCCAAGCTTGCGCTTTGCGCGCGGGTCCAGTGACTGCGTAGAGCGGTGGAGAAGACGCAGCCACACCCAGTCACCCACTGCGAACTCCGCCTCGCGATGATGATCGTCGTAGTAGTGCTTGGCCGTCTGCTGGGCCTGAAGGAGACGCTGACGGACCTCAGCCAGCATCTCATCATGGGTGCGGATAAGGTCACCCGCAACCGCCGTCCGAGCCGTCTCCGGGTCGACCGGAAGTATAGGCGGGGGTGGTCGACCATAGACCACCTCGAATGGCGTCGCGCGCAGGGCAGAGTGATAAGAAGTGTTGTAGCAGTACTCCGCCCAAGAGAGCCAGTCCACCCAAGCGCGAGGCCGATCACCTGTCACACAACGCAAATACATGGCAATGACCTTGTTAACCACCTCAGACTGACCGTCCGTATGAGGATGGAATGCCGTACTCAGGCGGAGCTGGACACTCGCCATCCTGAAGAGGTCGCGCCAGACATGGCCCGTGAAGACTAGGTCCCGATCACTGACGATCGAAGTCGGGAACCCATATAGACGGACGATGCCGTCGAAGAAGGCCCGGGCCACGGACGCCGCCGTGTACAGATGGCCGAGCGCGATGAAGTGGGCGTACTTAGAGAAGCGATCGACCACCGTGAGGATGACCGACTTGCCCCCCACCTTGGGAAGGCCCTCGATGAAGTCCATGGAGATATCCACCCAAACCTGAGACGACACCTCCAAGGGCTGAAGGAGCCCCGCCGGCCTCAGGGTCTCTGTCTTGTTGCGCTGGCAAGTCTGACAAGACCGAACCCAGTCGCGGACCAGGGCACGATCGCCAGGGATGTAGAAGTCGGCGCAAAGACGATGGAGGGTTTTCTGCACACCCTCATGGCCCGCCGAGTGGGCGAGCTGCAACACCTGGTGACGGAGATCATCATGCGCCGGACAAAGATCCAGCGCCCATGGAGGAGCAGTCCGTCAGAGAAGCGCCAGGGCTCCTCCAAGTCGCCGGCCACGAGCTGCTGCTGAAGAAGTGCGGCGTCATCTGCCGTCGCAGTGGCACGTCGAATGTCGGCGAAGAGACCGAACGATGGGCCGGAGCGGATGCACAGGGTCGTCCCGGCGGACGCGTCGGCGGGTGGCGCGAGGTCGGAATCGCGACGGGACAGCGCGTCAGCCACGATGTTAAGACGGCCCAGCCGATACTCGACGGAGAAGTCGAAGCCGAAGAGCTTGCTTATCCACTGGTGCCGCGGAACGGTTGACAGCCGTTGATCCAGCAAGAACTTCAGGCTGTAGTGGTCCGCGCGAATGTGGAAGGTCCGCCCCCACAAGTATGGCCGCCAATGATGCACGGCCTGGACGAGGCCAATAAGCTCCCGCTCGTAAGCTGCCAACTTAAGATGGCGCGGAGCGAAAGGCCGGCTGAAGAAAGCGAGGGGCCCATCGCCCTGATGAAGTACGGCGCCGAAACCGGCGCCCGAGGCGTCACAGTCCACCACGAACGGGCGGTCAAAGTCAGGCATCTGGAGGACGGGGCCCGTCGTGAGGGCCCCCTTGAGGGCCTCGAACGCCGTCGTCGCCTCGTCGTCCCAGGCGAAGGCGTTGCGGCGAAGCAACCGCGTGAGGGGCGCCGCGATGAGTCCGAACTCCCGGATAAATTTCCGGTAGTAGCCGGCGAGTCCGAGGAACCCGCGGAGCGCCCGCGGCGAGTGAGGCATCGGCCAGGCGGAGACGGCCGCCACCTTATCGACGTCCATATCCACCCCGTTGGCCGAGATGACATGGCCGAGGTAGGCGTCCCGAACGAGCACTTCGAGCGCTTAAGGTGGAGGTGGTGCGCCCGAAGCTCGTTGAAGACGATGGCGATGTGCTGGAGATGCTCAACCCAGGTGGCGCTGTAGATAAGAATGTCATCAAAGAAAACAAGCACAAACCGCCATAAGTAGGGTCGAAGGACGTCGTTCATCAGGGCCTGGAACGTCGCCGGGGTGTTGGCGAGGCCGAAAGGCATCACCAAGAACTCAAAGTGTCCATGGTGGGTGCGAAACGCCGTCTTGGCGATGTCGTCCGAATGCATGCGCACCTGATGATAGCCCGACCGGAGATCGAGCTTGGTGAAGAAGCGTGCCCCATGGAGCTCATCCAAGAGCTCGTTGACCACCGGTATAGGGAACTTGTCCTTGAGCGTGAGCGCGTTGAGGGCGCGGTAGTCGATGCAGAAGCGCCATGTGCCGTCTGACTTACGGACGAGAAGCACCGGCGCCGAGAAGGGCGACATGGAGATCCGGATGATGCCTGCGGCGAGCATCAGGGCACACTGGCGCTCCAACTCATCCTTCTGCAGCTGGGGGTAGCGGTAGGGCCGCACCGCCACTGGAGTGGAGCCTGGTACGAGGTGAATATGATGGTCGTACACCCGGGCAGGCGGAAGACCCCGCGGCTCGTCGAAGAGGTCGCTGTGCTACTGCATAAGAGGATCCAGCAGGGGGTGCTCGGCCTCCGAGGACGCGGCGGCCAGCTGGAGGTGTGGCACGGTCGGCGCGGCGCCCCCAAGGCCCTCCCACCGGATGCGGCGGCGCTGCTGCCAGAATGTCATCGTGAGCGCGTCGAAATCCCACAGGATGGGGCCGAGGGTCCGGAGAAAGTCCACCCCGAGAATGAAGTCGAAGCAGCCCAGATCGATCCCTACACAGGTAATGGAAAAGTGTTCGCCGCCGATGGAGATGGGCACGTCGCGGGCTAGCCCATGGCACCAGAGGCGATCGCCGTTCGCCACTGTGATCCGCAGGCGCTCCCCGCCCGTCGTCGGGAGGGCTAGCTGATGCATGGTTGACTCGAGCAGAAAGTTCTGTGTGGAGCCCGTATCCAGCAGGCCCACCAGTCGCTCGCCATGGATCGTCACGGGCAGCAGCATGGTCCGTTCGCCCCGGATGCCGACCAGGGCGTGAAGGGAGACGACGCACGCCGTCACCGCGGGATCCGCGGCCGCGTCCTCGGTCGCCGCAGGCGGAGGTAGTGTGTCGGGCGAGTCATCCTCCTCGGTGTAGTCGACCGTCTCTAAATAAAAGAGGCGGGGGCAGACATGGGTCGGCGTGTAAGGCTCATCGCAGTTGAAGCAGAGACCCTGACGGCGACGCTCCTGCTGCTCGGCCGGTGACAGCCGACGGAAAGGCCGTGTGGCGGTCGGGGGTGTGGCCGTCGCGGCTGGGGGAGGCCGACCCGGGGCTGGGGAAGTCGGCGTTGGCCAGCTGGGCTGGCGGCCGCTCCGTCCGAGTGGCTGCTGCAGTGCCTGGGCCCGCTGCTGGAAGGCCCGGGCGTAGTACATGGCCGTCTGGAGGTCGGGGGGATCCCGGAGCTCGACGTCCACGCGGATATGGTCCGGCAGACCGCCCACAAAGAGCTCGGCGCGCTGGGTCGCGGAGACGCCTGGCGCATGGCACGCCAGGGCCTGGAAGCGGTCGGCGTAGTCCTGCACCGTAGATGTGAACGGTAAACGGCCGAGGGCCGCCAGTCGGCTCCCGCGGATAGGAGGCCCAAAACGGAGGAGACAGAGCTCCCGGAAGCGCTCCCAAGGTGGCATGCCGCCCTCGTCCTGCTCGAGGGCGTAGTACCAGGTTTGCGCTGCGCCTCGAAGATGATAGGACGCAAGCCAGGTACGATCCGAAGCGAGCGTCCGCTGCCCTCGAAAGAACTGCTCGCACTGGTTGAGCCAGTTGAGGGGGTCCTCCGTGCCCTCGTAGGTGCCGAAGTCCAGTTTGGCGAAGCGAGGGGGTGTCGGCCCGCCGTGCCCGGGGGCGGCCGCAGACGCCGGCAGCGCGTATGCTGGGTCGGGAAGCGCCGGGGCGTAGTTCGCCGAGCTGGAGGGGTGATCAAACCGCAGGGAGGGCGTCGGGTGTTCCGGCGCCGTCGAGTTGACCGGGCCCGGAGACGAGCCGGTCGCCCAAGCGGGGATTGGTGATGGTGACGGTGGGAGCTGCACCTGGTGCAGGGGCCGACCCGTAGCCCTAGGCGCGGGTGGTGGTGCTGTCGATGGCGGCGGCGCCTGGTGGAGCTGCTGCACCGACGCCTGCGTCGTGGGGGCCGGTGGTGGCGCCGGAAGAAGCTGCTGGGTCGGGCCTCCCAGCGGCGCGGTGGAGGCCGGCCATGCTGGCCACGGCTGTCCCGCAGCCGAGTAGTGCGGCAGCAGCATCGGCGTCTGGGACGCCCCTCCGTAGGGCGCCTGGAAGGCCGGGGCGGGCCACTGCAGCGGCGGCGGCCCGTAGGCGGTGGTGACGGCGCTCGGTGGCAGGGGCTGGTTCCCGGCGAGGTAGAGGGTAATACCCCTGACCGCCTGGACAAGCTCCCGCAGGGTGCCCGACACCTCCTCGGGCGAGAGGAGCGGAGGCGGGCCCGCCGTGGTGGTGATGGGCGCTGGCGCGGTGGTGGTGGTGGTGCCGGATGCGATCTCCATCATCGGCGTGGAAGTGGCCGGCGGCAGCGAGAGCGGGGCGGAGGTGGATGGTAGCGGCGGCGGTGATGGAGGTTGTGACATGATCGGCCTGGTGTCTCTGGATATCAAATTGGTAGGACTAGGGTTCCTACCGGCTCTACTGCGTAGGTTGTAGGGGCAAGGAGGGAGTGGACGCGGCGAGGAACGGGCGTGCCGGCGGCAGGGCGCCGTCGCGGTTAGGGTTGAGGGCGGCGGCGGCTTGGCTGCGGCGGCTAGGGTTTCCGGCTCCTCTAGGAGCCGGGCAACAAAAGATAATAATAGTCTTTATTGCTTGCTCTCAAAACGATGTCTTACATGAGTATTTATAACTTTAGCCTAAGATAACTTTCCTAAGATAACTTGCCTAAGATAACTTGTGGGCCAAGCCCCTAATCCAATGCCCGGTGGGCCTCTTCCTAGTATAGACCAAGCCGGTCATAACAGGTAGATAACCATAATAGATCATACCAATTTTTGTAAACACTCATTCTGGTCCAAATTTTGGTACACACTGTCAGTGAGCATCAAAACTTGTGAGTAGTACTTGCCCAACACTGCTGATATAAACTCAAGTAATAGACTAAATCCATTATTACGTCTCAACCAACCTGATGATCCAACAAATGTTGCACACAAGTATTTAAGTTCTCAAGTGTACGAACATCAATGGTTATCAATGATTCCATGGATAACTGGAATGTTTCTTTGTGTTGCTTATCAGTTCAGGCTTTGAGTTGCATACTTCATTTGGAGTAGATTCAATTGCAATAAATTGCTGTGTTAATCCTTTTTAGTAAAAAATGCATGATGGTTCCCTGTTCTTAGGAAATTGCACACATTTAGGTTCTTAAATTTCATGGGTTATCAGCCATTTTAACTAGTCCAGGACAGCAATTTATGATGTGGCATGATACTCCTTTTGATCCCTTGCCTTCTGTTGGAGTGGTAAGATAGTTTGCTGAAAACCCCATCTTTGAACCTCATATACTTCCTCTGTCCCATAATATAAGAACGTTTTTGAATTAGTGTAGTGTCAAAAACGTTCTTATATTATGGGACGGAGGGAGTAGCAGGGAGCCCTATGTCAGCTACCGCACTTCTATGCATTGCAGTCTTGTTTTTAGGCAGATATCAGCAGGGGTAATCCCACCTTGATGTTTGCATGATCAGCCAATTTCTCGCAGTTATAAAGCATAATAAGAGCTGGTTAGGCCTTGTAAACTTTTACAGCTGTTAGCAGAAGTGTCTGAGTTGCTTGCCCAGTTGCCACAAAAATAAACACTATCTATGCATGCATAGATAGTTGTTGGGAAAACTGAGTCTCTCCTCTGAAATTTCATTTTTGCAATAACTCCTTTTTATTGCCGATAGCTTATGCTAAAGTGTTTGATGGGTGCTAATCTTGCCATCTTGTTTGTGTGCTTCAGAAGAGATCCGCTGTCTGTACTGCGATTACGAAGGCACCAAAATCGTGCACCCGGCCACGGAGGAATTCCCATTCAAAGGGCGCGACGTGGAGTTTCAGAAGATGGTGTGTGGAATAGATCCCTACCAAGATGAAGCATCTCCATACGAGCGGCAGCGCTACACCAACTGCACTATCATCAGGAGCTCGTCCAAGGCATTAGATTGGTTGGGATATGTGGTAGATGACTGGATCTATATCGACTTTGACGAGGAAGATGACAGTGATGATTCTAGTACTGACGAATCTGAATGAGGTGGGTTTATACTAAAGTTAGTATAAAGTTGAGTCATTTATTTTAAGAGGGAGGGAGTACTCTGTTGTACCCCGTATCAGGATAGGAGGCCTGAACGTTCCCTCCCTTGCGGCCTTGCAAGAACGGCTGTACCAGGGAGTAGCTCCGCGCGACAACGAGCGCGTGAGCGCGACCCGTGGGGTGTTCACACCAGCCCATACACTCCGTGCTTTTTTAAACTTGGCAAAATTTTAAGTTCTTTTTTTTGAGGATTGGCAAAAATTTAAGTGCTCCTTCTTTCTTCATGCAGCCAGCTCCTCCTTCGCCCTTATTCTCCACCATGGCCTTATATTGAGAATGAAATTGGCCCACTTCCACCAGTGAAAAAATTGTGCGGTACCGATAGATCTCGATCTCCCGCCGTTGCTTCATATCTCAAGATTCGTGCGCAGAAAACTGGTATAACTAGGTGTGTTTCATCTATTTCATATACATTTGCAATACACAGTACACTGACAGAGAGTCAGATACAGAGGCTGGTCCCATCTCACTCATTGAAAACGCGTGCACCAATCGAAAATATCCTAGGCAGTGCCAACACTTCTTCCTCCCTTCCTCCCTTCTCCTCTCTTACCCTTCTTCCTTCCCCCATTGTCCAGCTCGGTCTGCCAGTTCTTTACTTTGAAAGATGAAGATTCTGTTGCTCCAGTGCGTAATGTGTTGAAGTGAATCAGTGCGTAATGCGTTGAAGTGAATCTCAGCTCCTGGTAGATCCGCTATAAATCATCTGTATCTTCTCTCTTCTGTCGAAATATCAAGGTAAATTAGATTTATTTTCCCGTATATTTCGGATTTAGAAATAAATACAGTCATTTTTATGTTCGGAGGATATAGAATAGTTTGTTTTGTCTTAAGATAGAAAGATTCACCCATTAGATCTATGTTTCATGTTCCACTTAGTTTGGGCTGATTTTGAATCATCTTCACATTTGTTAAAAAAAACCATATGCGTTCAAGTTTAGTTCGTTAATGTTTATATTTTCTGTACAAATCCTCAAATTCACATATTTTTTCGTCTTAGCAATGTGAAATAGTCATAAATGTATTGAGGTTAAAGAAGTGAAATGTACTATATACATAAACAAATATCGTAGTTATAACTTCTTTTGTATTTTGTAATTGTTATATGTGTTATATTATACCATTCTTAATATCATTACGATGAGCGTATCGCTTGTGAACTATGTACAGTATCAATTTAGTGTAGTGAAATATAATATGTACATAAACAAAAAGTACTACATAGAATGTCTTTTCCTTTATTAATTCTTATATGTGTTATATATGATCATTACTAATAAGGTTACACTGAGCATAAAAAATGTATTATATGATATGCTCATTCCTTAATTCAAGGTCATGCAATCTGCAGCAAAATTTATACCACGGATTCTGCCCAAGTGCTGAGCATGGTGAATAGCGTAACAAATGACGATGGGAGAGATGTGCTTTTTTAAGCGAACCTAAGGTATGCTAAAAAATAAGAAATTAATTAAATTTTAATCATCTAGGACTAATATTATGAAAGTGTATACTTATTTTCGTTATATCTATTAGGATAAAATAGATGTACTTTGTGAAGCTAACCTAACATTTTTTTACTTAGCGTTGATATGGAAGAATACAATAATGACATGGATGAGGTGCAATCCAAGTTTGGTATATATCATCTGTAAATAAATCTTCAGAACAAAATGACGAAGTAGAAACTCCATATTTAGATGAAGAATATTTGTTCTCGGCGTACAGCCGAATATTAGATGAACCTGCTGAAAATGAGTCTGATAATAGGAAATTTGATTTTTTTTTCCTTATATCAAATTAAAACTTCTTACTTTATTGCTCATCTCTATTCGGTGTAAATGTTAATCCGGCTATCCAGCGTGGAATGACGGTTTATTGTGCAGACAGATCAATTGATATGTTCAAACCTGCTTTGGGTATGAAGTTTCCATCAGATAGAGAGGCGTATGACTTTTACAACACCTATTCTTGGGTCGTTGGATTTGGTATACGAAACGGAGATAACTCGGTTAATGGCAAAGGAATAAAAAAATGCAAGAATTCAAGTGCCAACATAGTGTACGTACATACACATCCTCAAGTCACTTGTCCATTGTGTACCATTGATAATAAAAAGTTTAAAATAATATTTCTTTACCGTTTACAGGGTTTTAACAAAAAAAAATCAAGTTTTCAACTACTAGATGTGGTTGCAAAGCTGAATTAAGGATGATTTGTCAGACTGGTATGTAAAGTCCTTCAAAGAAGTACACAACCATGAACTTGTTGAAAGCTGTGGAGAAAAGAAACATTTGTATTCACGTCAACACATTGATACAGTAGCTAGAGATCTTATCAAACATCTCAGACAAAACAACATTTCGCTGATTAGGGTTAATTTAGTAATAACTGATCTCTATGGATCTACGAAAAATGTTCCATTTAGCAAAACAAAGCTTAGAACTGTTTGTTCTCAGATTGCTAGTGAAAATCTACAAAATGATATTGCTAAAACATTGGAGATATTTCGAGAAATGATTTTGCAAGATGATAGATTTGCTTTCACTGCACAAGTAGACGATGATAATCGACTAAAAGCTATCATGTCCACTAGTGGTAGGAGCAGATCACTCTATCAATATTTTGGTGATGCAATCGCTTTTGGCACCACCTATGAAACAAACATATACAACATGCCCTTTGGTATGTGCAATCATTTTGAAAGTTCTATTTCGCTGGGTTTTGCTGACAAATGAGAAGACCAAGAGCTTTACATGGGGGGGGGGGGGGTGACCTAGGTCCGGTAGGTGCAGGGTTGACGGCGCGGTCGGGGGTGCGCTCCATGGCAGCGGCAGCACGAGAGCCACGGGGTGAAACTTCATAGGGCAGTTGGCCACACGCGTGCGCCGTTTTTTGCATTTGGGCATGACAGCGTGTGATCTAAATATGGATCACCTTGGTCTTATTTTTTTGGGCACCACAACTTTTTATGTTTAGGGCAGCTGTTGGAGTTCCTTTTTGGGCTCAAGTGATGCAAAAAAATGATTTCTTTGCATCAAGTGTCCTGTTTCAAGGTTGCTGTTGGAGATACTCTAAGATTTTGTAGGAAGAGTACTAACGATCTTAGTACTAACAAGAAAATGACATGATGGTTTACAACCATGGAACTGAGTTCACTTCAGTGCCGAGGTTTATTTCTGATCGTGATATATAGCAATACAAGTCCATAAGACGCCTACGTCTTAGGAAAGTACACCGACGGTGACCCGCCGTGTTGGATGCGGTAGTACAGTAGTAATCTGGACCTATTGTTCGTGAGGAGTTGCGGAGCCCTCGGGGTCAGGGCACCGAGGGTCCCAATTTATTGTCCAATTGTACATCCCCGAGAGCGAAAGGAGCACCTCGGCCATGGACGGCCGCGTCTGGGGCTCCCGGGCCACGCACCTCAGTGCCAACGCGAGCATGGCGAACACCACGTCCAACGGGTACTGCCCATGCAGCCGGCCGTCGACGAACGCAGTCACCTTGTCCAGCAGGTCGCCGGCGCCGCCGCCCAGTCCCAACCGTTCCGCTTCCTCCCAAAGCAATACCACCTCCCCGTTCTTGCCGTCGTCGTCGTCTTGTCTAGCCGCCTCCCTCCCGGACAAGAGCTGAAGCACGAGGACACCGAACGCGAACACGTCGAGCTGGGGGCCGATCAGCCCGTTCTCGAGGTACTCGGGCGCCAGATAGCCCTGCGTGCCGACCACGTGCCGGGTCATCCACAGGCCGCCGCGGTCGTCGTCCTCGTCCGCGGTGATCGCGAGCGCGAGGCCGAAGTTCGAGAGCTTGGCGCGGAAGCATGCGTCGAGGAGGATGTTGCTGCCCTTGAGATTCTTATGCACGTAGGGAGGGTCGGTGTAGTTGTGCAGGTAGTTGAGCCCGCTTGCCACGTCGAGCGCGACCTGCACGCGCTGGCTCCACCCGAGCAGGCGGCGGCGGCCCTCCTCGCCGCCATGGAGCCAGTCGCTGAGCGCGCCGTTCTCGGCGAACTCGAACACTGTGTAGGTATAGCCGCCGTGCATGCACAGGCCGGACATGCGGATGAGGCTCGAGTGGTTGACGCGCCCCAGGATGGCCACCTCAGTGCCCACGTCGCCGGGCACTCGCTTCACGGCCACAGCGCTGCCGTTGATCACCGCGCGGTAGACCGACGAGTTTCCAATACGCTGCTCCTCCGAGAAACCCGATGTCGCCCTCTCTAGATCCCCGTAGTCGTACACGGTCAGCGACCCCACTGCCTCGCGCACCACCATCGGCCACATCAAGGACGCCACCCTCGTCAAAGCTCCCTTCGCCGGCCCGTCTGACACAGCATGCTCCACTGCTGGTAGGGTGGCCTTGCTTCGGTCACCACGGTCGCCGTGCCGCCGACACCAACGGCATAGCAAGAAGAGAGCAAGCACGGCACCCAAAGTAAGAACACTACTGCATCCAGCAGCAACGCCGGCGACGACCCGCCACCTAGGAGTAGGACCACTGCTTGATTCAGTGGAACTCGCCGGCGGGACTGACGGCAGATCGGACGGTGCTGGTGACAGTGTGGGTGGCTCCGGCAGGAACGCTATTTCAGAGGTGGGCTTATCCTTGAGCGGAACCAGCATGGTGGTGAACGGGTACACGGTGGTGTCGTCGGTGATGCTATTGGCGTGAAGCAGGGCCCGGTAGTCCGCGTGGAAGCGGTCGGCGACGGTGGACGCGTCGTCGTCCCAGTCGAGGAGGTAGGTCACGAGGTACTTGACTCCAGCCGAGGCCTGGGCGGCCGAAGGGCACGCGCAGCGGAGCGGCACGGTGAGGGCGATGCCGGGATACAGATCGAGGCTGTCATGCGCGGGGTTCTGCGCCATCATCGCCTGGCAGGTGGAGAGCCCCTGGTACACGTCGCTCGCGATGGAGAAGTAGGTCTCGTAGTCGAACTGGATGGCGTAGGCGGCGTCATGCTGGTAGCGCCCCGCCGCCGTGCAGGCGCAGCGGACGGGGACGAGCAGCAGGCTGCCGTTCTGGACTGGGGAGGCGATGGGCACGGAGTTGGCGGCGGCGACGGCGGGCGCGCTGGCGTTGAGGAGGTAGGCGACGGTGATTGGGGAGCCGTAGCCGGGCTGATCGGAGCGGAAGGCCAGGTAGGTGGTGCATGGCGATGCCGAGGAGGAGTTAGCGTGGTTGGTCCTGCTCTTGCTCTTGCTGCAGGTGTAGCCGAGGACCGAGCTGCCGTTGTTGGCGTAGCAGTCGCTCTGCGCGTTGGCCTCGTATTCCTGCTGCGCAGACGCCAGCGGGAGCAGCGCGAGGAGGAACGAAATGAGGAGGTGGTGGTGGATGGCAAGCGCGGCTGGGGCGCGGCCATGGAGACGAGGCATGGTTTGCTTACTTGGACTTGGAATAATTTGGTTCATCAGGCGCTTCCCCCGCAGGATGCTGGCCAAGAGTGTGAGCCGGGAATTAATAACCAAGTGAAGACTCAGGAGTAAACTATAGACTGCAAACGACCTCGACCGTTGACGTAGACGGAAAGTTGATATTTCCTGGTAAAATTTTGCAATTTAGCTTCATTTCAGTCAGCTGAGTTTTTGATTTTGGGTTAGTCGATTTTCTGACAGTTGGATTTTGCTTTGAGATTTGTTCTTTCTTTTTTTCTTCTTTGATGTTTTTTCTGGTCAGTTGGGCCTAGCTGAAATTGACTGACTCTTGTTTGGGTCAGTCGAATCTACCTTTGGGCTCGTTGTGCTTGCGGGCGCCCGTTTTCTGCGACTACGCCGCCTATTAACAGGCTGGCAGCCCAGCCCGGTGTTGTGGATGCCGAGCGTCGCCCGTTCTGGTCTTATCTCCTCCCTTCTCGTAACTTGTCAGTCACTTTCCCCTCGCTGCTTCAGTCTCTCTTCTCGCTCTGTGTCGTCTCCTCTTCCTACAAGAGCTAGGGTTCATCGAGTTTGTCCTCTGTTGTGACTTGCTTACTTGGACTTGGAATAATTTGGTTCATCAGGCGCCTGCAGGATGCTGGCGAAGAGTCTGGAGCCGGGAATTAATAACCAAGTGAAGACTCAGGAGTAGACTAGTACAAACGACCTAGACCGTTGACGACGTACACGGAAAGCTGATATTTCCTGGTAAAATTTAGGTATTTTGAAGGCAAATTTAAATTAAGTACTACTATACCTCGGGCCGGATAAAAAAAACCGGTGCTGAAAACCTAGGCCTGAGCCCGGCCTAGCCCGACCATCGGGCCTGCTAAATCAGGCCCGAGCCCGATAAAGCCCGGTCGGCAGCTAAAATCCTGCTTTGTGCAAGCTGGGCCCGATTTGCCCGTCGGGCTCGATTTTTGGGCCTGAGCCCGGCCCGATGGCACACTAGGACTCGGCCCGGCCCAGGATTTTCGAGCCGGGTCGGGTCAGACTGTCCGGGGCGGCTGCCCATGGCCAGGTATAAGTACTACCCTACCAAGACTCCTCTCCCAAGCAGCCCCGGTAATTAATATTTTTAAGGCCCCTTTGACTCGCATGATTCTAAAAAATGCGGGAATAGAAAAGGTGGAGGATTAGAGTGACATGCCAACTTTAAAAAGAGTGTTTGATGTCATAGAAAAGCAAACAAATTATAAAAAGAGGTTGAATTGGATGCTGGATTTCTTATGAAATGTAGTACCTACAAAAGAATTCATATCAAGAAAGCATCCAATCCTACGAATCAAAAGACCAACATTGGAAAAAAAATTCCAAGGATTTCAATCCTCCAAAATTCCTATACAATTCCTTTGAATCAAATGAGCCCTTAAACTGAGTTTGGATGTATGTATTGGGCTCTCTGTATCGGATTTGGTATTGGGCTGCCCCAATTGAGGTGTTTGGATGTACTTTGAAACAGCAGACCGAAACGGTGACGAATACGCAGCAGTTTTCGTTCGCACACGCCCACTCCTCGCGACAATTCGAAGGGCAGGACCTTCGATTTCAGCCGAATTGGCTCAAGCCCCCAAAAGGAAATGGTTCGGGCCTCTCTTTCGTCCCTTCGTCCCCCCACCACGAGATAGAGGACGGCGGCACCCAGGCAGATCGAGCACGGCGAGACCCAGGCAGATCGAAGATGGCGGCGCCCCGTAGATCGGCGCCCTCCCGTTCTCTTTTTCTCCCGCCGCCGATACTTCCTCCCCTCCGGCTCCCTTCTAGTTGTCTTCAGCCATGCTCACCGCGGCTAGATCCCATCTAACCTTTGATGGATGTGAAGGAAATATGCCCTAGAGGCAATAAAGTTTTTATTTTATATTTCCTTATATCATGATAAATGTTTATTATTCATGCTAGAATTGTATTAACCGAAATCTTGATACATGTGTGGATACATAGACAAAACACTGTGTCCCTAGTAAGCCTCTACTAGACTAGCTCATTAATCAAAAATAGTTAAGTTTTCTAACCATAGACATGTGTTGTCATTTGATGAACGGGATCACATCATTAGGAGAATGATGTGATGTACAAGACCCATCTGTTAGCTTAGCATATTGATCGTTTAGTTTTATTGCTATTGCTTTCTTCATGTCATATACATATTCCTTTGACTATGAGATTATGCAACTCCTGGATACCGGAGGAATGCCTTGTGTGCTATCAAACGTCACAACGTAACTGGGTGATTATGAAGATGCTCTACAGGTATCTCCGAAGGTGTTTGTTGGGTTGGCATAAATCGAGATTAGGATTTATCACTCCGAGTATCGGAAAGGTAACACATCAGAGCAAAGCTGGCCAAACGGGTCGGCCCGGCCCGCCATAAACGTGTCTGGCACGACACGGCCTGCAAGGGCACGATTAATAGCCGGGCCAGGGCGGGCCAGCCCACGTGTTGCAGGCAGCAGCTCAAGCACGACATGTGAGGTAAATGGGTCGGCCCACGACACGCTTAGGCACGCCAACACGTTTCAGTCTTCACGAAATTCCTGAAAAAACAGGTGAAAAGGTCCCAAAAAATGTTGAAAATTTAAAAGATTCTATGGAGTATTATTTAGGATGAATCTAGATTTTTATTAGCGCTTACATCATTAAAACTTTGCATCTCAAAGAAGTAAAGAAAATTACAAACGTGCTCTAGAATTATAAAAAGATAAAAAAATACAGACTACAATACAACAGTACAACTACTCAGATCCAAGCACTATAAAAGTATGCAAGCAATACAAAAATGTTGAACACATTAGGTATTTATATAGGACATATATATTTATATAATTCAGAAAAAAACAGGTCGTGCCGGCCCGTGTGCCTAGCCTCCAGGTCCAGGCATGGCCCAAGGCGTGCCGCGTGCCGGGCACGGCCCGTTTAGCCCGTGCCGTGTCTGGCCCATGGCGGGCCGTGCTGCCGTGCTCGCGGCCCGGCCTGGTTGTCCCGGCCCGTTTGGCCAGCTTTGCATCCGAGAGACCCGCGGCTGGAATTTGCCCAAGGAAATGAACTGAACTCTTTTTTCCCCTCTTGGCCTCTCCCTTCCTCGTAGCTCCTCGGTGCTCGCCTGGCGGCGGCGCACAACACCTGTTCGACGGAACGCCGCTCCAGGGCGAGAAGCTTCGACCATGGCGAGCAGGGAGGACCGCATCATCTACCCCGTGGATGCTATCACGGAGTCTCAACATTGCCACCTTATGACGCAATGGCAGAACCTCAAAGTCAAGGCGGCTGTCGGCTCTGTTCGACCTCCTGAACCCGGCGCAACTTTTCACTGTCTTCCAATTCCAGAAGGATATGCTAGGGTGACGGTGGACGAAATAACGGAGGGATTTGAGGGCCTCTAGCTTGACCACCCTACCGGTGAAGGGGAGACTAGGTTGGGTTCTACTCTGAAGACTCCATGCCTATGGCGGAAGGAGCTCATCAACCTTCCGAACTGGACGCCTCTGCCTCCTCCTCCTCCTCCAGCGAGTCAGGGCACTCCACCTCCTCCACCGCCTCCTCCTCCGGCGAGTGACGATCAGGGCACTCTGCCTCCTTCTCCGGCACGTGGCGGCACTCCGCCTCCTTCTCCGCCTGCGCCGGCGCGCCCGAGCAGCCAGCCTCCTCCTTCTCCGCCTCGTCAGCAAGGGCGGAAGAGACCCGCCACCGCTCTGACTGCTCCGGTGCGTCGTAGTCCTTCTCCTCCGCCTCGTAAGCAAGGAAAGAAGACAGCCACAACCGCTCCGTCTGCTCTGCCGGTGTCTAGCAGTACAGCCAGAGGCGGGAGGCAATACAGATTCGGCCCTTCTCTGAAGACTCCAGAGAAGTTACCATACGAGATGACCCCGGAGGAGAACATGAAGATCGCGCGAGACGAAGTGACGAACTTCTTTCAAGGGGTGAAAGCAAAGAAACATCCACCTCCGGAGGAGAAGGTAGATCCGATGAAAGCCAAGCACACTCTGGCTGCCCTGACAAAGCCACCAAAGTCTCCGCCGAAAAGCAACTATGAGCGCATTATTGGAAAGACATTTGTCGAAGCGGAGCGGTCGGGAAGTACTGTCAGTGATCAAAGGATAAAAGAACGACGAGCTGGGAAAAAAATTGCCCAGCTCGGCGAACAAGCGAACCAATCGTGCCCCCCGCTCAAGGTGTCTAGCGACATCGTCGCTAATGATCTGAGTGTTGGAAATATGCCCTAGAGGCAATAATAAAAGCATTATTATTATATTTTCCTTGTTCATGATAATTGTCTTTATTCATGCTATAATTGTGTTATCCAGAAATCGTAATACATGTGTGAATAATAGACACCAACATGTCCCTAGTAAGCCTCTAGTTGACTAGCTCGTTGATCGACAGATAGTCATGGTTTCCTGACTATGGACATTGGATGTCATTGATAACGAGATCACATCATTAGGAGAATGATGTGATGGACAAGACCCAATCCTAAACATAGCACAAGATCGTATAGTTCGTTTGCTAGAGTTTTCCAATGTCAAGTATCCTTTCCTTAGACCATGAGATCGTGTAACTCCCGGATACCATAGGAGTGCTTTGGGTGTGCCAAGCGTCACAACGTAACTGGGTGACTATAAAGGTATACTACGGGTATCTTCGAAAGTGTCTGTTGGGTTGACATGGATCGAGACTGGGATTTGTCACTCCGCTTGACGGAGAGGTATCACCGGGCCCACTCGGTAATGCATCATCATAATGAGCTCAATGTGATCAAAGTGTTTGATCACGGGATCATGCATTACGGTACGAGTAAAGTGACTTGCCGGTAACGAGATTGAACGAGGTATTGGGATACCGACGATCGAATCTCGGGCAAGTAAAATACCGATTGACAAAGGGAATCGTATACGGGATTAATTGAATCCTCGACATCGTGGTTCATCCGATGAGATCATCGTGGAGCATGTGGGAGCCAAAATGGGTATCCAGATCCCGCTGTTGGTTATTGCCCGAGAGCCGTCTCGGTCATGTCTGCATGTCTCCCGAACCCGTAGGGTCTACACACTTAAGGTTCGGTGACGCTAGGGTTGTGAGGATATGTATATGCAGTAACCCAAATGTTGTTCAGAGTCCCGGATGAGATCCCGGACGTCACGAGGAGTTCCGGATTGGTCCAAAGGTGAAGAATTATATATAGGAAGTGCAGTTTCGGCCATCGGGAGTGATCTGGGGGTCACCGGTATTGTACCGGGACCACCAGATGGGTCCCGGGGGTCCATCGGGTGGGGCCACCCATCCCGGAGGGCCCCATGGGATGAAGTGGGAGGGGCGGCCAGCCCTTAGTGGGCTGGTGCGCCCCCCAAGGCCCACCCCCTGCGCCTAGGGTTGGAACCCTAGGGTGGGGGGCGCCCACTTGCCTTGGGGGGCACTCCACCCCCCTTGGCCGCCGCCCCCTTGGAGATTAGATCTCCCAAGGGCCGGCGCCCCCCCAGGGGCCTATATAAAGGGGGGGAGGGGCAGCCGCACCCTTGACCCTGGCGCCTCCCTCCCTCCCTGCTACACCTCTTCCTCTCGCAGTACTCGGCGAAGCCCTGCTGCTGTGACGCCCTGCATCCACCACCACGCCGTCGTGCTGCTGGATCTTCATAAACCTCTCCTTCCCCCTTGCTGGATCAAGAAAGGAGGAGACGTCACGCTGACCGTACGTGTGTTGAACACGGAGGTGCCGTCCGTTCGGTGCTAGGATCTTCGGTGATTTGGATCACGTCGTGTACGACTACTTCATCCCCGTTCTCTGAACGCTTCCGCTCGCGATCTACAAAGGTATGTAGATGCATCCGATCACTCGTTGCTAGATGAACTCATAGATGGATCTTGGTGAAACCGTAGGAAAATTTTTGTTTTCTGCAACGTTCCCCAACAGTGGCATCATGAGCTAGGTCTATGGGTAGTTCTTCTTGCGCGAATAGAACACAATTTGTTGTGGGCGTAGATTTGTCAACTTTCTTGCCGCTACTAGTCTTATCTTGCTTCAGCGGTATTGTAGGATGAAGCGGACCGGACCAACCTTACACGTACGCTTACGTGAGACCGGTTCCACCGACTAACATGCACTAGTTGCATAAGGTGGCTGGCGGGTGTCTGTCTCTCCCACTTTAGTTGGAGCGGATTCGATGAAAAGGGTCCTTATGAAGGGTAAATAGAAGTTGACAAATCACGTTGTGGCTTTCATGTAGGTAAGAAAACGTTCTTGCTAGAACCCTAATTCAGCCACGTAAAACTTGCAACAACAATTAGAGGACGTCTAACTTGTTTTTGCAGCAAGTGCTTTGTGATATGATATGGCCAAAGTTGTGATGAATGATGAATGATCTATATGTGATGTATGAGATGTTCATGCTATTGTAATAGGAATCACGACTTGCATGTCGATGAGTATGACAACCGGCAGGAGCCATAGGAGTTGTGTTTATTTTTGTATGACCTGCGTGTCATTGAGAAACGCCATGTAAATTACTTTACTTTATTGCTAAACGCGTTAGCCATAGTAGTAGAAGTAATAGTTGGCGAGCAACTTCATGGAGACACGATGATGGAGATCATGATGATGGAGATCATGGTGTCAAGCCGGTGACAAAGATGATCATGGAGCCCCAAGATGGAGATCAAAGGAGCTATGTGATATTGGCCATATCATGTCACGTTTATTATTTGATTGCATGTGATGTTTATCATGTTTTGCATCTTGTTTACTTACAACGACGGTAGTAAATAAGATGATCCCTCATAATAATTTCAAGAAGTGTTCCCCCTAACTGTGCACCGTTGCGACAGTTCATTGTTTCGAAGCACCACGTGATGATCGGGTGTGATAGATTCTAACGTTCACATACAACGGGTGTAAGACAGATTTACACATGCAAACACTTAGGTTGACTTGACGAGCCTAGCATGTACAGACATGGCCTCGGAACACAGAAGACCGAAAGGTCGAGCATGAGTCGTATAGAAGATACGATCAACATGAAGATGTTCACCGATGTTGACTAGTCCGTCTCACGTGATGATCGGACACGGCCTAGTTGACTCGGATCATGTTATACTTAGATGACTAGAAGAGGGATGTCTATCTAAGTGGGAGTTCATTAAATAATTTGATTAGATGAACTTTATTATCATGAACTTAGTCTAAAATATTTAAAATATGTCTTGTAGATCAAATGGCCAACGTAGTCCTCAACTTCAACGCGTTCCTAGAGAAAACCAAGCTGAAAGACGATGGCAGCAACTATACGGACTGGGTCCGGAACCTGAGGATCATCCTCATAGCTGCCAAGAAAGATTATGTCCTACGAGCACCGCTGGGTGACGCACCTGTTCTTCCTGCAGAACAAGACGTTATGAACGCTTGGCAGGCACGTACCGATGACTACTCCCTCGTTCAGTGCGGCATGCTTTACAGCTTAGAGCCGGGGCTCCAAAAGCGTTTTAAGAGACACGGAGCATATGAGATGTTCGAAGAGCTGAAAATGGTTTTCCAAGCTCATGCTCGGGTCGAGAGATATGAAGTCTCCGACAAATTCTTCAGCTGTAAGATGGAGGAAAATAGTTCTGTCAGTGAGCACATACTCACTATGTCAGGGTTACATAACCGCTTGACTCAGCTGGGAGTTAATCTCCCGGACGATGCGGTCATTGACAGAATCCTCCAGTCGCTTCCACCAAGCTACAAGAGCTTTGTGATGAACTTCAATATGCAGGGGATGGAAAAGACCATTCCTGAGGTATTTGCTATGCTGAAATCAGCAGAGGTAGAAGTCAAGAAGGAACATCAATTGTTGATGGTGAATAAAACCACTAAGTTCAAGAAGGGCAAGGGTAAGAAGAACTTCAAGAAGGACGGCAAGGAAGTTGCCGCGCCCGGCAAGCAAGCTGCCGGGAAGAAGCCAAAGAATGGACCCAAGCCCGAGACTGAGTGCTTTTATTGCAAGGGAAGTGGTCACTGGAAGCGGAACTGCCCCAAATACTTAGCGGACAAGAAGGCCGGCAAAACAAAAGGTATATGTGATATACATGTAATTGATGTGTACCTTACCAGTACTCGTAGTAGCTCTTGGGTATTTGATACCGGTGCAGTTGCTCACATTTGTAACTCAAAGCAGGAGCTGCGGAATAAACGGAGACTGGCGAAGGACGAGGTGACGATGCGCGTCGGGAATGGTTCCAAGGTCGATGTGATCGCCGTCGGCACGCTACCTCTACATTTACCTACGGGATTAGTTTTAAACCTCAATAATTGTTATTTAGTGCCAAGTTTTAGCATGAACATTGTGTCTGGATCTCGTTTAATTCGAGATGGCTACTCATTTAAATCCGAGAATAATGGTTGTTCTATTTATATGAGTGATATGTTTTATGGTCATGCTCCAATGGTTAATGGTTTATTCTTAATGAATCTCGTACGTGATGATACACATATTCATACTGTGAATACCAAAAGAGTTAAAGTTGATAACAATAGTCCCACATACTTGTGGCACTGCCGCCTTGGTCACATAGGTGTCAAACGCATGAAGAAGCTCCATGCAGATGGACTTTTAGATTCTCTTGATTATGAATCATTTGACACGTGCGAACCATGCCTCATGGGTAAAATGACCAAGACTCCGTTCTCAGGAACAATGGAGCGAGCAACCAACTTATTGGAAATCATACATACTGATGTGTGCGGTCCAATGAGTGTTGAGGCTCGCGGTGGCTATCGTTATGTTCTCACCCTCACTGATGACTTGAGTAGATATGGGTATATAAACTTAATGAAACACAAGTCTGAGACCTTTGAAAAGTTCAAGGAATTTCAGAGTGAGGTTGAAAATCAACGTGACAGAAAGATCAAGTTTCTACGATCAGATCGTGGAGGAGAATACTTGAGTCACGAATTTGGCACACACTTAAGAAAATGTGGAATAGTTTCACAACTCACGCCGCCTGGAACACCTCAGCGTAATGGTGTGTCCGAACGTCGTAATCGCACTCTATTAGATATGGTGCGATCTATGATGTCTCTTACCGATTTACCGCTATTTTTTGGGGGCTATGCTTTAGAGACTGCCGCATTCACTTTAAACAGGGCTCCGTCGAAATCCGTTGAGACGACACCGTATGAATTATGGTTTGGGAAGAAACCTAAGCTGTCGTTTCTAAAAGTTTGGGGATGCGATGCTTATGTCAAGAAACTTCAACCTCAAAAGCTCGAACCCAAGTCGGAAAAATGCGTCTTCATAGGATACCCTAAAGAAACTATTGGGTATACCTTCTACCTTAGATCCGAAGGCAAGATCTTTGTTGCCAAGAATGGATCCTTTCTAGAGAAGGAGTTTCTCTCGAAAGAAGTAAGTGGGAGGAAAGTAGAACTTGATGAAGTGTTACCTCTTGAACCGGAAAATGGCGCAACTCAAGAAAACGTTTCTGAGGTGCCTGCACCGGCTAGAGAGGAAATTAATGATGATGATCAAGATGCTTCTGATCAAGCTCCAACTGAAATTCGTAGGTCCACAAGGACACGTTCCGCACCAGAGTGGTACGGCAACCCTGTCTTGGAAATCATGTTGTTAGACAACGGTGAACCTTCGAACTATGAAGAAGCAATGGCGGGCCCGGATTCCGACAAATGGCTAGAAGCCATGAAATCCGAGATAGGATCCATGTATGAAAACGAAGTATGGACTTTGACTGACTTGCCCGTTGAGCGGCGAGCCATAGAAAATAAATGGATCTTTAAGAAGAAGACAGACGCGGATGGTAATGTGACCATCTATAAAGCTCGGCTTGTCGCTAAGGGTTATTGACAAGTTCAAGGGGTTGACTACGATGAGACTTTCTCACCGGTAGCGAAGCTAAAGTCCGTCCGAATCATGTTAGCAATTGCCGCATTCTACGATTATGAAATATGGCAAATGGACGTCAAAACGGCATTCCTTAATGGTTTCCTTAAGGAAGAATTGTATATGATGCAGCCGGAAGGTTTTGTCGATCCTAGGAATGCTGACAAGGTGTGCAAGCTCCAACGCTCGATTTATGGGCTGGTGCAAGCATCTCGGAGTTGGAACATTCGCTTTGATGAGATGATCAAAGCGTTTGGATTTACGCAGACTTATGGAGAAGCCTGTGTTTACAAGAAAGTGAGTGGGAGCTCTGTAGCATTTCTCATATTATATGTAGACGACATACTTTTGATGGGAAATGATATAGAACTCTTGGACAGTATTAAGGCCGACTTGAATAAGAGTTTTTCGATGAAGGACCTTGGAGAAGCTGCTTATATATTAGGCATCAAGATCTATAGAGATAGATCAAGACGCCTCATAGGTCTTTCACAAAGCACATACCTTGATAAGATATTGAAGAAGTTCAATATGGATCAATCTAAGAAGGGTTTCTTACCTGTGTTACAAGGTGTGAAATTGAGCTCAGCTCAATGTCCGACCACGGCAGAAGATATAGAAGAGATGAGTGTCATCCCCTATGCCTCAGCCATAGGTTCTATTATGTATGCTATGCTGTGTACCAGACCTGATGTAAACCTTGCCGTAAGTTTGGTAGGAAGGTACCAAAGTAATCCCGGCAAGGAACACTGGACAGCGGTCAAGAATATCCTGAAGTACCTGAAAAGGACTAAGGAAATGTTTCTCGTTTATGGAGGTGACGAAGAGCTCGTCATAAAAGGTTACGTCGACGCTAGTTTCGACACAGATCTGGATGACTCTAAGTCACAAACCGGATACGTGTATATTTTGAATGGTGGGGCAGTAAGCTGGTGCAGTTGCAAGCAAAGCGTCGTGGCGGGATCTACATGTGAAGCGGAGTACATGGCAGCCTCGGAGGCAGCACATGAAGCAATTTGGGTGAAGGAGTTCATCACCGACCTCGGAGTCATAGCCAATGCGTCGGGTCCAATCAAGCTCTTCTGTGACAACACTGGAGCTATTGCACTTGCCAAGGAGCCCAGGTTTCACAAGAAGACCAGGCACATTAAGCGTCGCTTCAACTCCATTCGTGAAAATGTTCAAGATGGAGACATAGAAATTTGTAAAGTGCACACGGATCTGAATGTCGCAGATCCGTTGACTAAACCTCTCCCTAAGGCGAAACATGATCAGCACCAGAACTCTATGGCTGTTCGATTCATCACAATGTAACTAGATTATTGACTCTAGTGCAAGTGGGAGACTGTTGGAAATATGCCCTAGAGGCAATAATAAAAGCATTATTATTATATTTTCCTTGTTCATGATAATTGTCTTTATTCATGCTATAATTGTGTTATCCGGAAATCGTAATACATGTGTGAATAATAGACACCAACATGTCCATAGTAAGCCTCTAGTTGACTAGCTCGTTGATCGACAGATAGTCATGGTTTCCTGACTATGGACATTGGATGTCATTGATAACGAGATCACATCATTAGGAGAATGATGTGATGGACAAGACCCAATCCTAAACATAGCACAAGATCGTATAGTTCGTTTGCTTGAGTTTTCCAATGTCAAGTATCCTTTCCTTAGACCATGAGATCGTGTAACTCCCGGATACCGTAGGAGTGCTTTGGGTGTGCCAAACGTCACAACGTAACTGGGTGACTATAAAGGTATACTACGGGTATCTCCGAAAGTGTCTGTTGGGTTGACACGGATCGAGACTGGGATTTGTCACTCCGCTTGACGGAGAGGTATCACCGGGCCCACTCGGTAATGCATCATCATAATGAGCTCAATGTGATCAAAGTGTTTGATCACGGGATCATGCATTATGGTACGAGTAAAGTGACTTGCCGGTAACGAGATTGAACGAGGTATTGGGATACCGACGATCGAATCTCGGGCAAGTAAAATACCGATTGACAAAGGGAATCGTATACGGGATTAATTGAATCCTCGACATCGTGGTTCATCCGATGAGATCATCGTGGAGCATGTGGGAGCCAACATGGGTATCCAGATCCCGCTGTTGGTTATTGCCCGAGAGCCGTCTCGGTCATGTCTACATGTCTCCCGAACCCGTAGGGTCTACACACTTAAGGTTCGGTGACGCTAGGGTTGTGAGGATATGTATATGCAGTAACCCGAATGTTGTTCGGAGTCCCGGATGAGATCCCGGACATCACGAAGAGTTCCGGATTGGTCCGGAGGTGAAGAATTATATATAGGAAGTGCAGTTTCGGACATCGGGAGTGATCTGGGGGTCACCGGTATTGTACCGGGACCACCAGATGGGTCCCGGGGGTCCACCGGGTGGGGCCACCCATCCCAGAGGGCCCCATGGGCTTAAGTGGGAGGGGGGCCAGCCCTTAGTGGGCTGGTGCGCCCCCCAAGGCCCACCCCCTGCGCCTAGGGTTGGAACCCTAGGGTGGGGGGCGCCCACTTGCCTTGGGGGCCACTCCACCCCCCTTGGCCGCCGCCCCCTTGGAGATTAGATCTCCCAAGGGCCGGCGCCCCCCCAGGGACCTATATAAAGGGGGGAGGGAGGGGCAGCCGCACCCTTGACCCTGGCGCCTCCCTCCCTCCCTGCTACACCTCTTCCTCTCGCAGTACTCGGCGAAGCCCTGCTGCTGTGACGCCCTGCATCCACCACCACGCCGTCGTGCTGCTGGATCTTCATAAACCTCTCCTTCCCCCTTGCTGGATCAAGAAAGGAGGAGACGTCACGCTGACCGTACGTGTGTTGAACGCGGAGGTGCCGTCCGTTCGGTGCTAGGATCTCCGGTGATTTGGATCACGTCGTGTACGACTACTTCATCCCCGTTCTCTGAACGCTTCCGCTCGCGATCTACAAAGGTATGTAGATGCATCCGATCACTCGTTGCTAGATGAACTCATAGATGGATCTTGGTGAAACCGTAGGAAAATTTTTGTTTTCTGCAACGTTCCCCAACACTGAGGATGGTGCCCGGTTATAGCAGTCTTGGAGATTACCTGCCCGACGATGTACATTATGATATCTTAGAGGTGGTACATAGATACGAGTACGGGAAGCCTCTCGTCAAAGATGAAAGATCTCTAACAATGATGATGCGAAAATTGCATGATTGGTACATGAAAACCTGCAGAGAGTCTGGGGGGGGGAATACTTTGACGCTGAGAGTTAGAGAGGAGCATGACCTCGTTGGAATTGAACTGTTGAATGTTCCATTTGAGGAGTTCTTCCAGTTTTTCAATCAAAGGGCCCTCGATAAAGCAACGGTCACTTGCTACTGTCTGTAAGTACTACTACTTATGTCATTAAGTCTCTCTATATAGGTCAGCTCTTTCATTGCATGTATTTATAATTATCCTCTATATTATGCAGATTGAAGATCGCCGAATTGTAGAAAAGACAAGTTGGTGATATTGGGTTCATTAACACAAATCTCATAGATGCAACTAAGGTTAAATATCATGCCGAAGATGCCGAGGCCAACTTGCTACGATCGTTCGTAATAAATGAAAACAAAGATATAATACTCTTTTCTTACAACTTCAAGTGAGTGTTACTGTCTTGTGCATATTCAGTTTCCCTTATATATTAGTCCAGGTTATAGTAATGTAATTGATGAGTTATGCATGCGTGCGCAGGTTCCACTATATTCTCCTAGAGATTAAGCTTGAGCAGGGACTAGTAACCGTCTTAGACTCGAGACGAAAAGATCCCCAGGAGTATGTGGACATGACTCAATTCCTCGAGAAGTAAGTTAAATCGATCATTATCCACCATATTAGCAACTTTGTTCATTTCCTAATATCAAGTAATGGTTTTCTTTGTCTGGCAGGGATTGGAGAAAATTCACCCAAAAAAGCTCCGGGACTGCCGAAGAAGCTGCAATTTAGACACCCGAAAGTAAGTACTATAGTAGCATGTTCCGCGCATCTCCTAGTGATTCAAGCGCTAGTTTCATCAATACCATTTGGCATGCTTGCTTATCAGTTTGATTGACCTCTATTTCTTGTAAAGTGGTTGTGGCAGGATCAAGGGAATGATTTCTGTAGATAATACGTTTGCGAGTCCATCCGCCACACGACCTATGAGCGGGGGTAATCTGACGAACAATATGAAGTGCGTAAGCAATAATATTCATAATTTTATTTTATTACCATCATTTGTGTTGAGTTTCATTTATTCATATATATATATGTATTGACCCCCTTCTTCAAATTAGATCTTTCGGATGCGGGATGAACTCCTAGCATCAGATCGTATGCGAGCAATTCAAGAGGAATTGGCGGCATTCTTCCTTGATCACGTGATCGCTGAAGACGGAGAATACTATGTGGATCCTGTGTTCATATATAATTAGGAGATTATATTGTAAGAGATAATTATTGTATATATGTAGCCGGTAGTGTCGGATAGATATACGAGAACTTATTGTTCGACCAATCTCTCGGAGAAGGAGAGGTGGTCGATATCACTTCTCTCTATATGCATATGTGTTCATGACGATCTTCTGTTTCCTTCGTTTGCTTACTAGCTAGCTAGCGTGTCTAGTCCTCTCTATACGTATATAGTACGTAGCATCGACCAAGCATGGACATAAGAGAGGACACTTCTCTTTATTAATTAGCTAGCTAACACAATATACGAATCACCTAAATTAACCCCCCCAAAACCCCCACCCCCTTTCAAAAAAACCAAAAAACCCAGCCCCTTAAATGCTGGCGTGTGGACGTCTATTGGTCCCGGTTGATGCCATCAACCGGGACTAAAGGCCCTCCTGCCTGGGCTCGGCGCAACGACCACGTGGAGGCCCATCTGTCCCGGTTCGTGTAAGAACCGGGACTAAAGGGCTAGGGCATTAGTAACGACCCTTTAGTCCCGGTTCAAACACCGGGACAAAAGGCCCTTACCAACCGGGACGAATAGGGTTTTTCTACTAGTGAGAGTTGTCGGTAGCCGACATTAGGTACAAGGAAAAGCTCTATAAAAGCGAAGAAATGAAATCGAAGGCCGATGGTAAAGCTGGGGTGGATTCTGAGTCGACCAGTTCGTTGAGGGCAAGATTGGAAAGGACTTACAACGAGCAATATCCAACAAAAAAAGAAAATAAAAGCGGTTGATACAGTGTGCTGGTGCAATAGCAAACGAGCATCGGAGAGACAACAAGCCTACTAGAGATAAACAAACTAAGCTAGTAGGTATCGTTGGAGCCCTACAAGCAAGCGTCAGAGACAACAAGCCTACTGGAGATAAACAAACTAAGCAGTAGAGTACACTCGCTGTAAAACTGCTACTGCTACTACTGTTTTCGCTGCTATCATATTACTGTGCTACTAATAAATTGCTGCAACAAAATGATTCTCAGATGGGATTGAATTTACAACTCAACTTCTTTTTTTGAAGGAGAGTCACCTCAACCTTTGCATCAGAATGATGCATGCATCCATATTATTAAAAGGTTTGTCGTACGGTATAAGCTCACAAGGAGAGCGAAAGAAAATTAAAGATAAAAGTTGCCAGAGCCGGCGAAAAACCGGTCAAGATGACTAAACACCTAGTCTATTATTGAACCGTCATCCAAACCGGTTTGTAGATATTCCGTGCTACCGTCTCCGAATGGTTGCACCCAATGGCCATATGCTCCTTGTCCTTGGGTACCGCATAACTGTGTGACGACCACGTATGGATCCAAGCAGTAGCTCTATATATGACCTGCAAAACTTTTATAAGAGTTTGTCTGTTATAGATCATCTCATTTGTGCAGTTCCATATAGCCCAAAATAATGCGCACACTCCTATTCAAGTATGACCCGCAGTATTTGGCTCCATTCCATTTAGACATGTCCCAAATAAGGTGTTAATACTATTTGGAGGGCTGACGTTAAAATCGTACGGCATGATAGCTTGGCGCGAGGACATTTGAGAACGAGATGTTGTCACTTCAGACTGACACATTCAGAGATTGGTGGCTATCGAAGAGGAGGGGATTCTCCAGTAGAATCTTGCGTGGTTTCGACTCCTTCGTGGTCGGGACAGCGTGGTCCCTATGGAAGCAGAGGAATGCGAGAGTATTTACAGACAACAGGACCAAAGATCACCGCCTGAACTAATCACTCAGGTGCTTGCAGAGATCAGAGAGTGGAGACTTGCGGGTTTTGGTGTTGGAGGTTTAGATCCTTTTTGTGAGAGAGTGACTTAATGTGTACAGCTGGTGTGGGTGTGGGGTCGCCAGTCAGGTTGTTCGCAATCAGATTTGGCATCTTATAATTACAACTCTCTGCCTTTTATAAAAACATGGTACGCCATTGACGTACTCTCGGAAAAAAGATGTTGTACAATGTCATCTTGATCACAAAAGCAAAATTGTTTACTACCCTCTCATCTTCGGTTTACCAATTTATTCTTAGTCAGAATCATTACTTTGCGAACAAATCACATAATTTGTTTTTGTTCTTAAAGATATTTTAATCTTCCAGATATGAGTTGATTTTAGAATTGGATCGTAATCTATTAAATCTAAATACATACACCCTCTGTTTCTAAATATTTGTTTTTTAGAGATTTCAACAAGTGAGTGAATCTACACTCTAAAATATGTCTATATACATCCGTATGTGATAGTTTATTTGAAATTTTTAAATGGACAAATATTTAGAAATGGAGGGAGTAGATTTCACCGAAAATACCCCATTTACTTTCTAGTGAATCGTATTAAGCCCAGCTACCTCGCCCCGTATGGGCAGCTTTGGTTGGAGTTGCCCTAAGGAAATGAACTGAACTCTTCTTTCCCCGCTTGGCCTCTCCCTTCCTCGTAAGCAGTCTTCCTCCCTGCTCCCCGGGCGGCGGCGCACAACACCTGTTCGACGGAACGCCGCTCCGGGGCGGGAAGCTTCGACCATGGCGAGCGGGGAGGACCGCATCAGCGTCCTCCCGGAGGACATCCTCCACCAGGTGCTCCGCCTCCTGCCGGCTCATGAGGTGGTGCGGACGTGCTTGCTCGCCCGGCGCTGGCGCGGCGTCTGGAGGTCCGTGCCCACCCTCCTCTTCACCGAGGCCAAGGGGTGGGGCAGCGCCGACAGGTTCGCCCAGTTCGTGGGCCACCTGCTCCACCTCAGGTGCGGGGGCGACGGGCCGCCTCTGGATTCCTGCGATTTCGACTTCGATTCAGACGGATTCATGCTGTTGCCCGCCAACCAGCGGCGTGCCCGCATCTGGCTCTGGAAGGCCCTGCCTCGTGTCCGGGCGCTCCGGCTCCGGCTTCGCATTCCCGAGGATCCGGGAGCCTCGCCACCATCTGACATGCATCTCTTCTCCCAGCACCTCACCAGATTAGAGCTTGTTGGTGTCGGTTTCTACGGCAGCGTCGTTGATTTTACAGGCTGCCCAGCATTGGTGGAACTGAGTATGGATACTTGCGACATCGTTGTCAAACAGCTCTTGTCTCCATCCTTGAAACATCTGCGAATTACCCGCTGCTATGCTCAAGAAAATTACCGCATTCTTATTTCTCTACCAAATCTTGTGTCACTTGAGTTGATCGAATGGGGCCAAGGAAGGATTCCATTGCTTGGGAGCTTGCCGTGTTTAGCAAGAGCTGTTGTTGTGCTTAACGAGAGTTGTGCCGATCAATGCTCTCAGGGTCGGTTTGATAGTTGTGGTGATGATAGTGATATGTGTGATCGTTGTTATTATTATTATGGGGATCCTGAACTTGGGCCTCCTTATGACCGCAACAACTGCATCTTTCTCAAAGGTTTGTCAGAAGCCACAGACTTGGAGCTGTCAGCTAATTCTGATGTGGTATGCTTGCAGCCGCTTCTCTCTTATTATCATGCTATATATGTTTCATCATTTCTCATGTAGAAACCATATTCATCATCACAGATCGTAATTGCTTTACATATGACTTACTTCACACATCAGCTGATTGCACTTTGTCTTCAAAGGTCAAAAGGATCCTAATTTGATCCGTCTCTTTTGCACTTTCCCTAGATTGTTTTCCACAGGGATTTGAGGTGGTGTCCTACATTTACCAAGTTAAAGACTTTGCTACTCAATGATTGGTGTTTGGCTGCTGACCACAATGCACTAATTTGTTTTCTCCAACACTCACCAATTTTGGAGAAGCTTACCCTTCAACTTTCTGAGGTATAGATTTTTAAGCTGGATAGTTGTGTATTGTTTAAAATGACCATCCATGATTTACCTGATTGATTTTTGTGCATGTGTTAGAAACCTTCATATGTAACTGGAGCAGAAGGAATATACAAACCATTGGGACAGTCAGTTGCATCCAACTGTCTTGAGATTGTTGAAATCAAATGTGCAAATGTCGATAACAGGGTTCACAAAATTCTGAAGATTCTGACTACGTATGGCATACACCTTGAGCAAATTAGTGTCCAACAGACTTGCAAAATTCCTGGATCTGGATGTGAGTTAAACTGTTGGCACTCTTCATGCTACTTATATTTCCAGTTGTTAATGTGTTTATGCATTATAGAGCTATTGGGCATATGTCGAAAAATCTCAAACTAATTAGTAGAATATAGTTGTTAGAAATTTGGGCGTATGTTGACAAGCGTTCGGACAACCCATATTTGATGAAGAGAAAATGATAGACAACAATGTACTGAATGTTTGTAACTGGCTTTATTATTTGAAAACCTATACTATCAATTCGGATTTTGGATTGAACTACTCTGTAATGCACAAATTAGTTAGTAACAATTATACATCAAGCAGTTCCAACTTCCAAGTCTATTATGTATTGGCATTATATAGCAGTTGAAGTTTATCGACATATGGCAAATGAATGGTTCCAGTACTCTTGGTAGACAGTATCCATATAGGTGAATGCAATGCTCTATCCAGCCATTTTGATTGAGCCAACTATCATCTAGATCCGTTACAGACTGGCATGTGACTATCTTGCTCTTCTTATGATACAAGTCCCTTCTTTTTAGCGGACATCTCACAGCAAATAACATATCAATGATTTAGGATTTTTTTAACTCCATACTGTTGCCATCTGTAATCGTGTATGAACCCTGTTATGTGCGATGTTACATGTCAAATAACCAGAAAGAAGCCAAAATATTACCATCTTATTTTAGTAGAGTTAGTTCTTATACATGTTTCCTTATTACTTACAGAGCATTGAAAACTCCCATTGTCTGTATTAGGTTCTCTTTGAATTGATTCTGTGATTTTCTTATCTTGCAGGTTTCAATTTTGTATGCACTGGTTTCTGCTAAAACTGTAGGTATGAAGATCTATACCATTCCAATCTTCTACTCCCTCCGTCCGGAATTACTTGTCTCGGAAATGGATAAAAATGGATGTATCTAAAACTAAAATAGGCCTAGATACATCCATTTCTCCGACAAGTTACTCCGGATGGAAGGAGTACAATGCAACTCTATTGGAATACTGGCAATATCTAGCGTAGATGTTCACTCATTCTGCTTCATACATGGACAAAATTTGTATACATATATAAATGAAGGAAAGGTAAAAAAAATGCTTGCTGGTTAAAGTTTGGATGTAAACCAGTTGGTGAACAATTTGTCGTTATTCTTAGACCCAATGATAAAAATAGGGAAAAATAATTGAGGTAAATCACTACAAGACTCTCCTCAACCATAACCTAAGTGCTCTCATTTTTTGCATTTATGCCGCAATGTGGCATCATTATTTTCGTTCAATAGTTTATACCATAACCTAAATGCTTCGTTGAATAATACCTAATGGAAGGGTCAGGTGATCTTATGCGCTGAAAATATGCCGCACTCCTGTGGCCAACCTTTTATGTTTTTCTTGGAAACTCAACAAACCACCAAACAGCTGATCAACAGATTCAGTTGTCCAGAAGGTATAGTTCCCATTCCAGAAGCGCAACCACAAATTTGACCAAATAGATGTAAGCTAGGAAAGTAGACACATCAACAACAGGTGATCGACAGATTCAGCGGCATGCACCATAAAAGTCACAGGCATTGCTACCTTTCCATCCATTTTGAGCTTATTATCCTTATTTAAACTCTCCATTCCTCAAAGAAATTAATTTTCAGCGACAGTCAGAATTCATACATGGTTTTGAATAGGTGAAAGACAGATTTGCGTTGTCAGAGCTGGATAAGAGGAATGTACTGAAAACTCGCCCTTTAGATCCTAACATTCATCTCAAACTCTCGTGTTTCTTCTTATTTAAATGCACTTCAGCACATTCCTCTTATAACTGTAGGGTTGTTAATTAGAGATATCTGTCTTCTGATGATCTCAATATATATGCTTGTCTAGGTACAAATGACGTCGTGCGGGCCAATGGCAAGAAGTTAGCCATGTTCTCAAGGCGGCCAGCTCCACCGGGGAGAGGTACTCCACTGGATTCAACGAGCTGCTCACCATCGTCCCAAAGCCCTATCCCTTTTGTACTCCACACTAGTAGATCATAGCAGCGTTGTACCTTTGCTAAACAATTTCCCGTGGCTCTTGAACTTTGTTGAGAGTTGTTCCAAGTTTCTGATCTAGTATGTGACAAAATGGATGCATCAATCTCAACAATAGGTTCGGTCGCAGACTGTCCATTCAAGCAGAAATAATAACACGTCTCCGAAAAGGCAAAAGCTCACCACTAAAAGTACAGAAGTCATGCCCATAACACTAACTTTTCCTTTTGTAGTTTTCAGATATACAGCATATTTTTGTGTATGCCCATCTGTACTCTATTCATTTTTTCTCTATGTGTATTTCCTCATTTTTCCAAAGACAAACTGGACCTTCATTCCTCATCCGAAGTAGAAAGGTGAACATGCCGTAGCCAGTGAAAACTCGTACCATTGTACTCTCTTTCTTATGTATAACCAACCTTCAAAGTATCGCTCCTGAGTAAACCTCTCTCGGTCTGCTGCCCTAGGAAAAATGGGTCCATTCCCGCTGATGTGTAGTCCTCCAAAGAATCTAGGTGATTGATAGCCTGTACTAAACTGAAGTTGCTGAGCTGGTACCTAATCAATATTCATTCTCGTGCGTGCAGACACAATTATTTTTATTTATTTTTGACAGGTCGTGCAGACACAAGTAAGCACCAACACTGCCCGCCAGGGTTTAGGTCATTAGACGGGAGAAAGAACTCAAGGGATGATAACGCTTGAGCAAGATCGTGATCCAAAACGGCAACGGCTAACTTGGGCACTTGGCGAAGCAACTTCGGTAAGATCACAGATGACGAGTTCAGTGAACAATACCCTGGGTGACCTCGAGAGCATCTATAACCAGACCTTCCATAACCGCCCCAAATGCCCCGAACGGCTGTCCAGTCAGTGAGCGGACGAAAAAAAAAACACCACCCAACGGGGCCCCATTGCGGGTCCAAACATGTGGATTAACCGACACACCTATAACCAACCCAAATATGGGGTGGATATACGTACGCCTGGTCTGACCGACACTACCGGTAACTAGCCCAAATCCGGGGCGGATATGGGGATGCCCGGACGCGTCTGCCACGTCGGATCCAGCCGATGCTGGCCCACCCGACACGACATAAATGGACCTTATCCGCACTCCGGCCGAAACCCTAGCCGCATTCCACTCCCCTCCCCTCCCCTCCCACACTACCAAGTTCCTCTCCGGCCAGCTCCGACGTTCTCCTCCATGGCGGCGCCTGGATCTGACTCTGATATGCAAAGATCTAAGGATTGGGAGCTCATCCCTTGCAGCACCGAGGAGCAGATGGTCGTTCGCGCTGCTCTCCGACGCTCACGTGAGCAGTGCGCCCTCCCGCGGTCTTCAGCGAGCCGGTGGGAATCCATTGCCCAACGGGCGGCCGGATCCGGGGCCAGAGGATCTCGTCACGCGTCGCCGGTAGTGGTCACCATGGGCGCATTGCGCAACCAAAGATGCATGAAAATTCTTCTATTTCCAATGCATACAATCAGCACTCCTTAGAATCCAAGGTCGCCCTTTTGCTTCATGCATCGCTAAAAGCCTGGATGTGTCCTCAGTGTTGGGTGCTCGCACATACTTCTCTCCATAAATCCGCATCACAACATTAGCGAACACTTTCGTGATGATTGTATATTTGGCCATTTGAAAAATGTCGTACCATGAATCTGCAAGGGAGCCATAGACAATCCTCTGAAGTACCGTGGTCACCTTCTAAAAAGGGGAAAACCGAGGAGATCGACTGCATTTCTCTATTGTTTGAAGAAAGGTTCGTTGGCTTCCATGTCATCGATGATTCTGTAAAGTAGTCGCTCAGTCAGTGAAAGTGTCACCGGAACACATATGGCGAGAAGGTACAACCTGACACAAAGTAGTCGAGCATGAGTTGCTTGTGGTCTTCGATTTTGTTACGGCAAAATGTCGCATGACCAACATGCGACCCCAAACGCTTCTTTGTTCCGGTTGACGCAATCCCTTAATCGACCATCAATATTGCCTCGTCTTCTTCGGCATACATGATTTCACTCTCAGACTCGTAAATCGCTCGAATCCGACTATGAATAAAAAAACAATAGTTTCGCCATTTAATCATAATGCGAATTTTATGTCATATGCATGAATTTACACACCGCTAAACTAAATATACAATAAAAGGTTGGGAAATTTTACCTTTGAGCAAGTCGTTGGACACCTCGAGGTCGGGCGCCGGAAGGAGTGACGCGAACGGATGGCGGGAAGAAGGCACGTGGATGCGGCGAAGCGTGGGAGGTCCGTGAATAGCTCAGTAGGGGCGAAAGAGGCCAAATCGCGGCAAAAGAAAGCCGCACGGGTGTGTGGATGATAGTGGAAGGGAACAAATGTATGTTTTGAGGCGCTGTTAAAAAATATGGTGATTAAGAATGGATAGCAACTGTGTTAGAATGACCATTTCAGACATAATGACTGCAATGTTGATTAATATGGAGATCAGGACGATATGGACTCGCTAGAGTTTGGTGCAACGGATGGCTGCGTGGCCGCAGTCGGCCTTGTGGAGGCGCGCTCGCTCTGAGCTAGTACAAGCAACGTGCAAACGTGCGCCAGCCTCCAGGAACACAGAAGTACTACTGGCAGCCCCGGTAGGTGGTGCAGCACACGCAGCCCGAGTTGTCGGCGTAGGGCCGTGGCTAGAGTGTTGTCTAGAGGGTGCGCCTGAAGGGCACGAACAGTGTCATGGGCTCGGGGCGCGCCGGGCGTCGCAGTTTATGTGTCAGCTAGCGCGGGCCGCCACTCCCGCGCCGTTCAACAAGCCCGGGGCCGGCGGCATGTATCTCCTCCGTCGGCCGTCGGTGTCGCGAATCTGGCTCGTCAGGCCGGTCAGTCTCGGGCCATAGTCTACGTGCAGTGCACCGATATTTGGCGATCTAGGAGTATCATTTTTACGCGCATACGCCAATTGTCCGCCAGTTACCCCACTGCTGCAGACGTACACATGAGAGCGGCGCGTACATCATCATCCCCAGTAATCCCACCCCGCATGATTGCCCAGCATCACACGAGCAAGACGGCCCCAAAGCTAGCTAACTAACACGCCAAAACAAAGAGTGGTTGCGATGAGGTTGCATGTTAGCGCATCCACCAAAGTCAATGAGGAACTCAAACTGTATCCTTGATTGAGTAGTACGTGTGCGTGCGTGTGTATACTGCAGTCTACAGAATCGTGGCACATGGCTAGGCCACCGGGCGAGAGCCACGCCAACCGTCCCGTACTAGTGGTAGCAGCATCGTAGCACAGCACCGGCGATCCCACTCTAGCGTGAGTATCCATCCGGCGACCGAACGCAATGGACGCCGCTAGTTAAAATTTAATTCATGCCGCGCCCTGCCAAAAACGGTTCAGTCGGGGAACATGTCGTCCACCCACTCCACGGACAGCAGAGGACCTCTCCCGCTCTCCGGTCTCCGAGTTGGTCACATGGGCTCGCTTCACAGTTCACACGCACCACCGTTTTGTACCCACTTGCCCATTGCAATTGCATCCATGGTCCAGTTTCCGTGCAGTTCCGGTTTATTCCCAGCAGGAGCATGACTCGCTCGCCATAACTCGGCGTGCGCATTCACGTCTACAGGACACGAGAAAGAATGTGCGCAGAGATCCATCCACCCACGGCTAAATTCACTGTTTCGACCCTTTTATGCACGTTTAGCCACATCTGACCCCTCTTTCAGAAGTTTTTCGGATCTGACCTTTTTCTATCGCCACCCGCGCTGGCGGTATGATAGAACTCCCTACCGCCACCAGATCTGGCGGTAAGGACCGGGTCAACATCGACGGCGTCGTCTGCCTGCTGACGTGGATAAGTGGCTACCGCCACTGGCTGTGGCCGTAGGGTGTTGCCCCCTACCGCCAGATCGGGTGGCGGTAGGTTCCGAACAGGCAATTCCGTGCTCGTTGGCTGCGGGCGGGCCCTACCAGCCCGTTCTTCCTCCTCACATCGACTCGAACAGAGGCCAGCGGCGCCTCTCTCCTCCTCCCGATCCCCTCCCTCGATCTCCCTCTTCCCTCCACCATTTTCGCGGATCTTTGGGGCAAATCGAAGAGGCCGGTAAGCTCCTCCATTCCCTCCAATCAGTTTTTGAAATGCTTTTTTATTTTTGAAGCTTTTTTTGGCAGTAGGTGCAACCTAGGTTTTGGTGTTGATTTTTTTTAATGATGTTTTAGTTGTTTAGTAGTATATGATTTAGTAGTAGGCTTATGAAAGGATGTGTGGGTGAAACCATAGCGAGATATGTGAGGATATGTTGGTGAATGCATATATGTTGGTGAATTTTATTTTGTAATGTAGATATGAATTGTATGAGAAATTTTTCTGTATGGTGAATGCAAGATTGTGAGGATGAAGGCATTGCAAAATTCTTAGATGGTCAATGCATTGTAAAATTACGAGGATGAATTTTTTGCAAAATTTGTAGGTGGTTAATGCATAGTATGAAAATGTGTGTAATTCATATAGATGCTTTTTGTTGTGATGGAGAATGCATACTAATTGTATGGTATTTTCATATTTTGCAGTTTATAATTGAAGATGTTTGGTTTTAGTTTTTTATATTCATATGTATAGACGATGTTGTCTAATAAGTGAAAAAATTATATATTTGTTAGGATGGCCGAGGATGAGGACAATGGGCGTTTGTATACGGGGCTTGACCTTGCTTTTGACAAGGACCATCGTGCCCGTGCTATCGAGCGTGAAGAGGTAACAATTTTGAGAAACAATTGTTTTTGTCATTTTCATGCTATTTTTTGAATGAAGGAAGCTTCTGACATATTTTCTCAATTGTTACAGAAACTTGTTGTCATCCGCTTTAGGAGCCACATGATGGAAAACCAGATGCAATATGACGTGCGCTACGAGCCGTACTTTGAGCGTGCCGGGCTGCTACCGTTTGTTCTTCAGTTCAAGCGCGTGCCGCCGTCGATGTGCCATTCAGCTCTCACCGCCCTTGTCGATCGTTGGCGGCCGGAGACACACAGCTTCCATCTCCCTTGTGGCGAGCTGACGGTGACGTTGGAGGATTTTGCCATGATCATCGGGCTTCCCATTGACGGCAAGGCTCTCACCAGACGAGTGGACGGCAAGAACTGGCGTGCGAGGGTTACCGCTCTCATCGGTGACTGCTCGACCTCTCTTAGTGCCCAGGGAAGGACTGACAACAGGACAAGCGGCATCCCATTCCCTTGGCTCCAGCATCATAGGTCGGGATGCCCTGAAGAAGCCAATGAGGAGACCGTGGAGCAGTATGCTCGAGCGTACGTGTGGCAGCTCCTATCACAGGTGGTCTTTGGAGACTGCTCTGGAGACGTTGCTCCTTGGATGTTTCTTGACTTCTTGGCCGACTGGGACGAGAAGTACAGCTGGGGGTCTGCTGGGCTCGCCTACTTATACCATCAGGTGACAAGTTATGCAAATATCCATTAAGCATGGTAGTATGTTCATGAATTCCTACAAAGAGCACTCCTTCAACTCATATGTTACTATATTTAACCAGTTTGATTTTTGGCTTGCAGCTCGACGTCACATGTAGGAAAACCACCTCGAGGCCATGCATGGGTGGATGTATTTGGGGCCTCTCGGTCTGGATGTGGGAGCGTTTGCCAGTTGGGCGTCCTGAAAAGCATCCTTCACCGCACGTGTGGGCAGGCCTTAATGAAGAAGATGATGTTTTTTGACTCCCCACCGTGGCATTCTCTTGGGACCGGGTTAGAATTTTTGGAAGCAAGAACAAGTCCTTGTACAAGAATTTCACCAACGAGATGGACAGCCTCACATATCGTCAAGTATACCAATGCAATATTTTCTCTAAGCTTTCATCAAATGCATTGGCCGAACTAATAGCTCTTCGACAGGTTAACTGGAGGCCTTACGAGGCAAATAGGGGTTTCACATTAAACCAGATGTGCACTAGGGACTCCTATCTTTGGCGGATCAGGTGCCCTCTCATATGCATTTATGCTGTCGAGTGCCATCTACCACATCGAGTGGCCATGCAATTTGGTATGAGGCAACGCACCCCACCGGAGCCAGCAAGCACGGGTGGACTTGAGCTTCACAAGTGAGTTACCTAACCGAGGCTATGTTAACCAACAATACAATGTTTTAAATTGTTTTCTTATGCATGCTTTGTTGTTGTCATTGTTTGCAGTCAGAACCGAAAGAATAATCAGAATGTGCTTGAGTGGGGACAACACCATGCTAGGTATGTCGAGATGTGGGAGCAGAGGCTCGGTTCTAGAGAGACAGATATGACTTTGGCGGACATGAGGAATTACAAAGAAACTCATCTAAAGTGGTATGACAACGGGAGGCGATTTCGGGTGCGTTTGAGGCCAAGGTGGACCAACCCGACATGCACGATGGGCCTGGTTTCGCGAGGAAAAGGGTTGCATGATCCATTGGGGGGTTCTGCAGAGTATCAACCAAAGCCTAATCCAAAGCGTGCTGCACTAATCGAACGTATTAAGCAGGTTAGGGCGTCTCTTCCGGCTTATTAGGGGATCCTTTCTGGGTACTTAGGATGCTACCGGGCATGATGTTGGTCATTTGAACTTGTGGAAATGATGTGTGTTTTTTGAACTATCGGACATGACATGTGTCATTTGAACTATGTAATGGGTGTTGCTTGTTATTTCAATTATCGGACATGACATGTGTCATTCAAACTATGTACCGGGTGTTGCATCTCACTTTTTCATTTTGCCCTATGCAACATAGTTGACAACAGAATTACACACATTGTTTTTCGACTCCCATCTATACCTACGAGCTGTTTTGCAGGGATCAAATCCTACCGCCACTGCCTCTGGCGGTAGGCAACCAAACCCTACCGCCGTAGCCTGTGGCGGTAGAGTGCCTACGCGTCGCATCAGACACTAGACGTAGTGTGTCTGGCGCAGTGCGTGAGTAGCAGGGCCTACCGCCACAGGCTCTGGCGGTAGGGTCCCATCAGACACCAAACACAGAGTGTCTGGCTCGGTGCGTGAGTAGCAGGGTCTACCGCCACTGACCCCGGCGGTAGGCGGCCACATGCTACCGCCGTCCACTGTGGCGGTAAGGTTCAAATATCTGCAAAATGAAAAAAACAAGCAACACGTTAGATGTAGATAACTAAACAAACAACAATCATATATATAGCTGACAATATTGTAGCAACAATTTGTCTGACACTTTTTTCGACACGATCACAAATAGTTCAACACGATCACAAATAGTTCAACACGATCACAAATAGTTCATACATAGTGGAATAAAATAGTCTCAAGCATCGCAATATCATCAAATATCCGGCATACGAAATACCATCGGACAGTCACTAAAGATACAACTTCAATAGATGCATCTAAAGATCACTAAGGAAACATGGGCCCTTTTCCCTTCTTGTAACGTGCCTCATCCTCCTCTTGTGCGTCACGAGCCCTTGCAAGCTTTCTTGCCCTCTCTTCTTCACGAGCAGCCTTCTCTTTGCGTGCCCTTTCCTCCTCGCGTTTCTTTCGTTCCATCTTCTCCTTCTGACGATGCTCTTCATCCAAGCCTCTCTTAAAAGCTTCTTCAAACAACCGTTGCCTCCTAAGACAATCTTGATATTGGTCCTTTTTGACATCCTCTGGAACATCTTGATCTATCCATGTGAAGTACTTGCAAACAGGAGGCGGTGACTGCATAGGATAAACAAATTTGTTGTTAGGATTATGAGTTGAAGTTGGACAAAATTTGAGATTGCTCTTTGACCATACCGGTGGTACGTCATAGGCGTTTGTTGGAAGCGCCCGATCATGTGCATAGTTGGGACACACAAAGAATCTCCTCCCTTCAGTCCATGACTTGTTGCGGTCGATGGATACCTTCACCTTGCAAACATCTCCACACCAACATGATGTAGTTTTCATATCTTTTTCCTTCACCTCGTCTAGCTTGGCGTTCTCCCACTTGTTCGGCATGTCTTCACGATCAGCACACGACGGCCTCGTCATGGAACCGGATGAAGACATGCCTACAAAAATAAGAGTGGTGTTAGTGAAAGATATCAACATAATGAATAGAGAAAATGAAATAAGAGTGAGTACACAAAACAACAAGTACCATTCATATTATTTCAACCATCCAGATTAAGCAAAACGTCAATAGGCCTTCCTCTATCGATCCTCCTGGTCCTAGTAAGACCGGAAGCACGACCACCTCTAAGACTCGCCAGTCCTCCACGCCCACCAATAGTAGTCCCTCCTCGTGCACTACCTCTAAGACTAGTCCGTCCTCCACGCCCACCTATAATAGTCCCTCCTCATGCACTACCTCTAAGACTAGTCCGTCCTCCACGGCCACCAGTCCTACCTCCTCGTGTGCCACCGGAACCTCCACTATGAACACCCGTTTGGCTAGAGCTCGTGTTGGCATCGGTCCTTGGTTTTTTGGTGCATGTCCTAACATTGTGTCCCGGATCATCACATTGTCCACAGTTGTTGATGTCCGGTGGCTCCATGAAATGACCGCTACCAAATTGTTTCATTCCGGTGTAACCAGCTAGATCATCCATGCCACTCCTAAACCTCTTCTTCCTTCTTCTTCCCTTTGTACGCACCATGAGTTCAGGGTCAGGCACGATATGTGGGCCATCATACTCAGGCCACTGTGACTGGTCAAGGAAAGGATGAAATCGAGGCGCCCATGTCAACCTCGTGGCTTCCAATGTGAACTCCTGCAACCGCACGGTCCTCCCATCAGAAACATGCAAGTTTCTCGCCTTGGCCGCCGTCATCAAATGCGAGCACGACCAGTGGTACTTATGAGGCCTCTCACACTGACACCACCGGTTCTTGAGGTCCACCTTATACGCAACACCGCCTTAAGCCACACCGTGCCACCTGGCTCGTCCACTTGATAGATCATTTCTTTGTCGTTGAATCTAATGATTTGTTGATGCGAGGACTTCCCTGCTTGAAACCTCAACCAATCATCAACCTTGTCGGGATACTCTTTTTTTTCACCTATCCATTTGGCGGTGGTTTTGGAATGCCTAAGAAAATACTCGTTCAGCTTGAAGAAGGTGTATTTCAGTATTGCAGTCACCGGCAAAGAACGGACGCCCTTAAGCACATTGTTGAAGCATTCAACCATGTTGCTCGTCATGTCACCGTATCTCCAACCTCCTTCATCGTAAGCGCGTGACCACTTATGCTTCTCCCCATAATTCCTTTCCAAGAATGCTCTTCCACCTTTGTTCTTTGCCAATGCCTTGAAGAGTTTATCATACCGGATTTTGAATGAACTGACGGTGAATGCCACACAAACATGGGTAAGGTCTTTGCAAAACTCCTTGCTCTTGCATGCCCGGTAAAAGTTCGCCACGAAATGCCTCATGCACCATCGGTGATGAAGCTTTTGAAGCCCAAGAATGACAACTTCTATGGCTTTGAGAATGCCATGGTGCCGGTCCGATATAATGCATACCTGCCTCTTCCCAATCACCTTGGTCCTCACATGCCCCATGAACCACTCCCAATTGTCATCATGCTCGGAAGGAACTAAAGCAAAGGCCACCAGCAACACATTGTCATTGGATGAATGAGCCATTGCCACCATTAGTGTGCCCTTGTATTTGCCGGTCAAGAAAGTGCCATCTATAGACAACACCGAACGACAATGCTTAAATGCCTCGATGCATTGCCCAAAACTCCAGAAGGCACGATGAAACACTCCGTCAATGTCCTCAACCCCATGCTGCATGCCTGGGTTCTTATGTGCAATGGCTCCCAACATCCTCGGAAGAATATTGTATGCGGCCGCATAATCACCGTGCAACATCCTAATAGCATTTGACTTGGCCTTCCATACCTTCCCATAGTTGACCTTGTATCCGTACATTTTTTCAACAATACTCATCAAAAACTTCACCTTCACGGTTGGGTCATGGGATATCTCATTCAATAATTTGTAGCCAAGAAACTCTGACATGAGTTGACGATGGCCCTTGCTTCGGTCAGCTTTGTCTGGAGGTATGCACTCGTGAGTAGCTACACAACTTTTCAACTCCCATTGCCCCGTTTCATGAATTTTTCTTCCACGAACCTTCCATTTACATCCTTCTTTGTCACACTTCACGGTGTACCGCACCTCTTGGTTAGAATGACCAACAACAAATGGCCTATGGTTCCGAATGGCGTAGTCACTCAACCACATCTTAAACTCTTGGAAGCACCCAAACTTGATGCCTTTTTTCAAATGAGCATTCTCGTTCTCATTCTTCGGCCTTGGATCGCCGACTCTCGGGCACGGTGTTGGTTCAACCAACCCAAGTCTCATGCCACCATCAACAATGGCATGGTCGGCAAGGCTAAGATCACGAAACAATGGGGGTCCTCTTTCCTTGCCGTGCACCTCCTTGAAGAATTGATTTTCTTGCACCGTGAATCCATCTTCGTCCAAATCTTCCTCAGGACCCTCATCATCAGAGCCATAACCACACATACGGTTATAAGGGAGGCTACGATCCATGTCTTGTTGATGGACAATGACATCCAAGTTACCTATTGGATTGTAATGAATCTCTTCTTCTTCCGCATAAGCATCATCATCAACATGAGCCATATCATTAATCTCCGAGTCTTGAATTACTATGGCTCTATCATTCATCTCCGCTTCATTTGATTGACTACTTGGTGGATGGCTACAAGAATTGGGGACATACACCTCCACCCTAGCATCATGTATTGGGGAGGAGGCATGCCGGTTCAAGTCAATTTGTAGCAGAGGAGCATCAACCTTGGTGGCAAATAATTCAAGTGGGTTGTCTTGTGATTGCTCTACTTTACCCTTGTACACCTTCCAATGCAATTTCGAGGTGATAGGCATACTCTTCAACCGAGACTTCACCCCCACTCCAACATCATACCTTCCAATAAGTTTAAGCTCATCACTTGGGTCCATCCAATGTAACACACTTCTAACTTTCACAACTACATCCTCATAGGTTGGGCTATACTCAAATACCATGTGTTCTTCCCCTTCATCGTCATTGCCATTCATAAATGTCTCCTTATCCAAATAATGAAGATTCACGAGACAACCCATCTAAATAAATTTTAGATAATGTCAATGATAGGCGGCAACATAATATGGGACAATATTCATTGTGCATTCCATGGATCAATAAAAGTTCTATGCAATACATTTAAGCAACAAAACAAATAACAACTGAAGAACAAAATATCATGGCTTAACCCTAACAACTAAAAAATGACTTTGCTTAACACTAACCCTAACCCTAGAAATAACCAAAACAATAATCATAGATCTAGCTACAAACAACAAAGTTAGCAAACTACACATGGTCAATCACACATATACAACCCTAGATCTAGATCTATCATCCATCAAATCCATTGATTTCACACAAAAAGGAGCACAACTAGGGTTTGCATAAAAAAAATCAATGCCATCAAATAAGTTGATTCCAACCAACCAAAAAGAAGAGAGTGGGTGAGGTACCTTGAGGGATGAAAATGGCTTCGATACACCGGAGAAAACTCAAGCAATGGAGATGAATTTGATGGAGCCCTAGGATGGGGGAGAGAGGGGTGAATGGACCCCAGCCATTGGTTTTATGCATTCAGCACCCTACCGCCCTAGTCTCTGGCGGTAGGCTGCCTAGGGCTACCGCCACAGACAGTGGCGGTAGCCACTTATCCACGTCAGCAGGCAGACGGCGCCGTCGACGTTGACCCGATCCTTACCGCCAGATCTGATGGCGGTAGGGTGTTCTATCCTACCGACAGCGCGGGTGGCGGTAAGAAAAGGGTCAAATCCAAAAAACTTTTGGAAGAGGGGTCAGATGCAGCTAAACGTGCACAAAAGGGTCAAAACAGTGAATTTGGCCTCCACCCACCCATCTTTCAGACAAAGAAACGAGCCTACTGCCACGGCTAGGCAGCAGCAGCAACGTATCGGTCGGAGCGAGTAAACGGGCGACGGTGGCGCGGCACGCAAAGCAATGGGTTGGTATGCTAAAAAAAAAAAAAGCAATGGGTTGGTTTGGTTCGTGCGAAAAGGAGACAGGGGGTCATGTGTTGCGCGCGAGGCCGTACGGTCCAGTCCAGTCCAGTCCAGTCCAGGCTAGTGCCTTTTCTTCCCCGGCCCCCTGGGCATCATGCTGCCGGCCAGCCGCCCGCCCGCGCGCGCTCGCCTTTTCATCTGAATCCAGTGCGCTCCGCTCCGCGGCGAGCTCACAAGACACAACTACCACCTACCGACGACGATGAGCCTACCGCCGGTGCCATGGGTGCGGCGGAGATGGATCGGATCCCCCGTGGACAGGAGACTTTTCTTTTCCGGCTAGCGGTCACCAGCCACTCCACTCATTCACGTCCACTCGTAGTGGCACGCACAGCTACCGGTTGTACACGCAGCAGCTACGATAGATAGAATCTACGTACGTACATTGCCAACCATTAACTAAAGGGAAGCGATTTGTTAACGCACACCCGGCCAAAACCGCCGCGTCCTCCAACGCGGCGGTGTGCATCTCGTGACCCATTCCATTCCACCGGAGACCTGCTACTAATCCAAGAGTTTCGTAACTTGTAATGGATTCCTCTTGGATGACTACATTATTGGTCTGTCTCCGGCTCACGTTTTGCCGGCCCGTCCACGTCCCCTTGCCCCAAAGAAGACACGGATGAAAACGCCTTTCCTCGATGTACGCCTCCGCACCGCACGCCTCGTGTGTCCCTGACTGACAAAAAAGCCCAACTGCCGATGCCCCAACGCCTCTCTCTCTCTTACCTTTGCAGCAGCTCCGCCTGCAGCTGCAAGCCTGCAAGAGACACCCATCTCCTTTTTCTAACCATTGCCCCATGATTTTTGCCCCTTTTCTCGCTCTCTTTCATTCATCCTCCCCGCCCGCCCGCTGCTAGTTTTCTAGCAGCTTCTCCTTCAGTGGCTTCACTGCAATCTTTGGCATATGCTTGCTGTTCGACCGAGTCCTAGTTCTTGCCGTCTGCTTGCTCGATCTGCCCCTCTGCTTCCTTCCGCCTGCAATGGCCGGGAGCTTCGATGGGAGGATGCCGACCAGAGGTGTTGAGCAGGTCTGTAAAAAAATATTTATTTTCCCTTCTCGATTTTTCTTGCAGCCTCCCACCCCCTCGAGATTCTGTTTGGTACCCATTTCTTAGATTTCTTGGCTGATTTCGATTATATGGATTATTAAGGCCTAAATGCTTGTTCTGGATTTGCTCTCCTTCTTCATCTGGGCTTTCGCCATTCTCAGATTTATTCCCCGGTAGGATCTGCCAAGAATGTGATCTGATTCTGACGGATTACTTCTTCCTATTATTATCCAGGCCATTGTTGCTCTGAAGAAGGGCGCGCATCTCCTCAAGTGTGGCAAGAGAGGGAAGCCCAAGTTCTGCCCCTTCAGGCTCTCTTCTGTGAGTACTCCACTCTGCTCTTTTCTGGGTTCTACATTGATGTAGTAGTATGAAGTTGTTGATGACTTGAATCAGGGGGGCAGAGCTTGTGAGCCCATGGGAGGCCTGCATAGTACTCGTAGATGCCTTCATTCTCTCGAGTTCTGCACTGCAGTGATTCGCATGTCAAGCGCAATCATTATACATTTTATCAAGCATGACATGCATTTTATATACATTTTGACTGCAGCCTACGCAGCTCAGACTGTCTGGAGTACACAAATCCGTCACTGTCATGGGGATTTTCCGGAGTTCCCAGGCAATAAAGTTATGGCTGATACTAATCTGCACCTACTAGCTACTACTACTAATGCTTTAAGACTTATGTTTTGCATTTCTATTTTTTTTGTGAATGCTCAATCGCGATAGATGACACTATATTCTACTGCTGTTAAAGTTTCGACAGTAAATGGGTCTAATCAAACTGAAGTATAGAGCTTGGTCTTTTCCTTTTAGTTTATCACTATGACCTATAAATCTGCAGCAGGGTGAACTGCTATGCAACTAAAATCCATCTTCCAGTCATGGCAAACTGATCTTCTTCTTTTCACAGGATGAGAAGACACTGGTGTGGTACTCGAAAGACAGGGAAAAACACCTGAGCCTAAATTTTGTTTCAACTGTAATCCTTGGCCAGAAGACTGTACGTAATTCCTTACCCTGAACAAATTATTGTGTTATCTATGTACCATATAATACTACTGGTTCTAAGGATCTCAGAATCTTGCAGACAAACTTTTATCGTCAGCGTTGGCCTGAGAAAGAACATCAATCCTTGTCACTCGTATACAGAAATGGCGAGTGCTCACTCGACTTGGTATATCCCTTGCCAGATATTACGTCAGTTCATTTGTGATTTCAGTGTCCATTGTTCCTCACCGGTGTCACATCTTCTAAACACCATGCTGACCCAGATCTGCAGAGACAGAGATCAAGCTGAGTGCTGGCATCTTGGCCTGACAGCCTTAATATCAGGTCCTTCTAGTCCATTTTCATCAGTTGGGTCAAAGAGCAGCAGGCAGATGACCAGTTGCACAAGTACTCCCCGCAGCTATATTCAGCGAAAGAGCAAGCTATCAGCTGTGCATGACACACCAAGGCACAAACAGGTTAGTTCTAAAACTTGTACAATGATATCTAAGTGAACTTTATTTTCACTTCAGAAAGATTTATATGGCCAATTAGGTCTATCTAAACTTTGGATTCAGGGCATTGGTCCAATGGACAAACACGACATTCTTAGGTTCTACTAGTGAGGTGTGTCAATTTCAACAAACCATTCTCTGTCCAGATAGCATGATAAGTGCGATGGGTATCAATAATATCCGCATATAAATTATTGGACTTACCACTGAACTCCATTAAAAAAAAAGGAGTGGCATCTTACTGTCGTTAATGCTTAAGTGTGTAGACATTGCTGAGCTATAGTTTAATTTTGCTGGATGTTCTCTGTCATTTTGTAGTATCCTCTGTGGGACTGATCCTTCGTTAATGAATTTCTTCTTGAAGGTATATCCATCTTATGGGAGTCCTAGGATGACACAGAAAGATTTATTTGGTGGTTACCTTGATTGTTCGGAAGCATTATTTTACCAAAGACAGCGAACATTTTCGGACGTAGACTCTTACCTGGAGAGGCTTACTCCCAAGGTGGCAAATCCAGTTAGGCATAGTTTGAAGGACATTTTGGTTGCTAACAACAAACACAAGACACAGGCAATTAGTCGAACACCTAAAGTGAAAGCATTTGAAGGGCCCCGTGCAGCATGCAGACTGGATTCTCTGAAGGATGTTTTTCTCTGGGGTGATGTTGTTGCCAGTACGTTAGACAGTGAAGATATTCCAAAGGCACTTCCGAGGTTAGTGGGATCAACCAAAATGCTTGATATACAGAGCATTGCTTGTGGGGAGAATCATGCAGCCATAATCACCAAGCAAGGGGAAGTCTTCTCCTGGGGCAAGGAGAGTAGGGGGAGGCTGGGACACAAAGTAAATGACAGCGCCATCTGTCCTAAAATGGTCGAGTCTCTTGCCTCTGTACATGTGAAGGCTGTGGCATTTGGTTCAAAGCACACCTGTGCAGTCACGGTTTCTGGCGAACTTTTTGAATGGGGTGAAGGAGCTCATAGCATGGGTCTGTTGAATAACTGGCATGGGAGGAACCAATGGTTACCCCACAAATTGTTTGGTCCTATGGATAACATTTCCGTGTCAAAAATTGCCTGTGGCGAGTGGCACACAGCTATTATAACATCTTCTGGTCAGCTATTCACATATGGGGATGGAACATTTGGTGTTCTTGGGCATGGGGATACGCAAGGAATTGCTAAGCCAAAAGAAGTAGAATCCTTGAAAGGGTTACGGGTGAAATCCGTGGCGTGCGGGCCATGGCACACAGCTGCCATTGTTGAAGGAATGAGCAGTGTCAAGTGCAACGCTCCAATTGGCAACCTGTTCACATGGGGAGATGCAGATAAAGGGAAGCTGGGTCATGCTGACAAGAAGATGAAGCTTGTACCAACATGCGTCGATTCACTCATCAGTCATGATTTTCTCCAGGTATCCTGCGGGATGGCTCTGACTGTTGTGCTTACTTCTCATGGGGTGGTATTTACTATCGGAAGCTCCAAACATGGGCAACTAGGGAACCCACAGGCAGATGGTGAATCTGTTTGCACTGTTGGAGGAATACTTAAGAATGAGTTTGTTACAGAGATATCATCTGGTTCTTCCCACGTAGCCGTGCGGACTATGAACGGAAAGGTTTTCACCTGGGGTAAAGGTGCGGATGGACAACTTGGTTTAGGTGACTATGCCAATAGGAGCTCTCCTACTTTAGTAGAGGCACTAGAAGGTAGACAAGTTCAGAGTATAGCTTGTGGCTCCAATTTTAGTGCTGCAATCTGTTTGCATAAGGGTATCTCAGTGAAGGACCAACCCATATGCAGCAGATGTCAGATGGTTTTTAATTTTACTAGAAAGAAACACAACTGTTACAACTGTGGTTCCATGTTCTGCAACTCCTGCAGTAGTAACAAGGCCGCAAACGCAGCACTTGCGCCAGACAGGAACAGAAGGTATCGTGTCTGCGATGCATGTTTCTGTCAACTAGAGAAAGTCTTGTACTCTGCCGAAGTAAAGCCACAGCCAAAGATCAGCAAAGGAGAAATGTTTAAAGCAGAAATAATGGCATACACACCTAAGTTGTCACGTTTATTCAAGGAAGCAAACCTCATTGTTGAAAAGATGGCTTCAGTACAAGGTCCCAATCAAAGAAATGTGGACTCTGCCGTTCCAATCCAAGTGAGAACTGAAAGATGGGGGCAAGTTGAGTGTCCCGCCAAATTTATATCTGCACAAGACAATTTAAGACATCAGCTGGTACCAAATAATCAGATGTCTGGTGTCTCTTTTTCCCAAAGAATGCATGACGCTGTAGGGTTGAAGGCTGGAAACCCTTTGCGACAGTCTACTGACAGCCAGAGAGATGAAATGAGTATGATGGAAAGAATACTCACGGAGGAAGTGAAGCAGCTGCGCTCACAGGTAATTCTTTTTCCACTGTTCAGCAAATTAATTGTTTCCCCCTTTGAGAACTGAAGAACGCTGATATTATTATTGTTGTTCAACCAGGTCACGGCTCTTGCAGAGCAATGCCAGCAGAAAAATCATGTAGTCCAAGTGTACAAGCAAAGACTAGATGAAACATGGCTCATTGTTAGGGATGAGGCTGCAAAGTGTAAAGCTGCCAAAGATATCATAAAGGTTCTAACTAATCAGGTATGATCTCCATGTAACCTCATTACATGGTATTGTTAGTTTCTTTTCCAGTAACAAAGAACTAACATGCTGCATGATGGATCACTCATCGCTCCCCCTTGATATATGACCTGTTCGGCTGCTGTAAACTGTGCAGTGCAATGCCTTGTCAGCGAAACTTTCAGTTGGCCAGCAATCAGAAAACTCAAAGATGACACCTGATAGCACCCCAGAACTAGCACGGTCACCAGGTGCCGCGGTGCCACCAGATGGATCATTCAGTCATCAGAATATCGCCAGAACATTCGACCGTGACGGCTATACCACGGAAGCCGATTCCGTGGACACTCCTGTCGACGGTGTGATAGAGCAGATTGAGCGAGGGGTGTATGTCACACTTGCTGTCTCCCCGGGTGGAAGGAAAGACATAAGGCGGATAAGATTCAGGTGAATCCTATAAGGCCCTGTTACCGCTGCTGATTATTTATCTGCCACTATACTTGTGCGATAATCTGGTTGTTTGGTCCTGCAGTCGGAAGCATTTTGGCGAGAAGGCGGCTCAGTGCTGGTGGGAAGAGAACAAGAGCAGGGTATATGCAAATTACAGCGTTGAGCAAGCGGCGACACCACACCTGAACCGCGCTTAACGGTGACGACCGGCAGAGTTATTGTACAGAGGTTATAACCGTCCGGTGCTACCAACATTAACTGACCAAACTCGTTCAGCAAGTAGGCTTTCTTCATATGCTTCTCGTGCTTTCTTCGTCAGTGAAGCTGATGGAATTTTTGTAAGCTGACACCAAGTGATCTAATCTACCTCCTGCATTGTACGATGGGCAGACCTGTGTGGTTGCACATAGGCCTGATGCTGATGAGATGGGAACCAAGTGACCTAATCTACCTTCTGCATTTCTGAATCGAAGCTTATACGGTTTCTGCTCTGACGGAGGACGAGCTTGATACAAACCCTCGAAGTCAGAATAGATTTATCCCCCCACAAGTCGCGGCAATGGCGAGCGCAGGCGCCGTCTTCGCCACCCGCTGCCGCCGCCGCTCCTTCTCTAGCAGCTCCTCCCTCGTCTCCTTCCTTGGCCCCGCGCCGCCGCATAGTCCGCCCCCTCCTCTGTGGGTGCTGCAGCGCGCGACGCCCCACCGCCGCCTGCTTCCTCGCACCACCGGGCGCCGCTGGGCCGTACGTCGGCGATAGGCGTCTCGGCGCTATTCCTCGCAACCGTTGTCAGGATCCGAAGAAAATCGGTCTGGACTCCACGCGAAGAACGGCGGGCATCTGCCCGATGAAGGTAAAAAGTACTGTAGTTGGGTTTTTTTAGCCGAAAAAGTAGTAGGTTTAGGGATGTAAATTTGTGACGGTGACACCACGTCGTTGAACCAAACAAACTAGATTTTCAAAAGTTTATGCGACTTCTGAATATTTCTTGTTCAGTTTAGTTGAACTAAAGAGGGTCCGAGGATACCCTAATGATGTGTTCGGTTCATGGGATTGGAGAATGGGCATTGAGGGATAAGAAGACTGAAAGTCCTCTGATTGATTAGAGCGAAAAGGAATGGAGTTGAGAGTTGAGAGAGCTATTTCCCACAGATTTCTTCCAATGGTCGGACCTCCATCCTACCTAATTTTCATATTATACGAAACAAGGAAATGGAAGTACTACTTTTCATATCTAATCCCTATACAAACTCCCTTGCGTAAAACCATTCATCTGTCCCAATGGGTATCAAACAGGTTGTAAAAGTCATCCATTTTGTGCTTTTGTAGGTTGCTTTTCATGTGCTAGTCTTTGATTGAAGTTCACCGGTGGGTGGGGAGAAAACATACTCCTACAACACAATCGTTCATTCCTCAACGAGGACGATTTTATTGCTTGGGCTGGAGAGAAGACGGGCATCTTCTCGGTTCGTAGCGCATATAGGATTGCCTTTGAAGAAATGAACCAGCCGAATCAATCTTCTTCCAGTAACTCTTCTGATGGAGAACGAAGAGCTTGGTCAGCTATTTGGTCTTGTAATGCTCCACCAAAGACCCGCATTTTTGCTTGGTGTGCTGCAAACAACTCACTTCCGACTTGGGATCTGAAGCATGCTAGGAAGCTGGAGGTTGTGGATTTATGTCCAGTTTGTGGCACTGAAAAAGAAGACACGTTTCATGCTTTGTGTCGATGTCCCAATGCCAGGAATCTTTGGCTTGCAATGGCTGATATTTGGCCTATCCCCGATCTTAAAGACGTGATGAACACAGGCCCGGAATGGCTTCTCCATGCCCTGTGCAAATTGCCTGATGAGCAGCGCTTGCACCTGGTTATGCTCTTATGGAGAATTTGGTACGTTCGGAATGAGGTAGTACATGATAAACCAGCACCGCCAGTTCAGGTTTCTGTACGCTTTCTTAGAAGCTATGTTCAGTCCATTTTGACAATCGCCAAAGAGCCAGAGAAAGACCCCTTGAAGGGGAAATCTGCTATGCTAGATTGTTCTTTTTCTGTTGTACCTGCGGCTACGTCTGAACTGGTAATTCCACCAGCTGTGTGGCTAAGACCTGAAGAAGGACGATTGAAACTCAATACAGATGGCTCCTTTGTTTCGGCGGACGGTACTGCTGGCAGCGGCATGATATTGCGTGATCACAACGGTAATATAGTCCTCAGTGCTTGTCGTCATCTGTACCATTGCCTCAATGCTTTAGAGTCTGAACTTGCAGCCATCAGAGAGGGTCTTGTTGGAAATATGCCCTAGAGGCAATAATAAATAGGTTATTATTATATTTCCTTGTTCATGATAATCGTTTATTATCCATGCTAGAATTGTATTGATAGGAAACTCAGATACATGTGTGGATACATAGACAACACCATGTCCCTAGTAAGCCTCTAGTTGACTAGCTCGTTGATCAATAGATGGTTACAGTTTCCTGACCATGGACATTGGATGTCGTTGATAACGGGATCACATCATTAGTAGAATGATGTGATGGACAAGACCCAATCCTAAGCCTAGCACAAGATCATGTAGTTCGTATGCTAAAGCTTTTCTAATGTCGAGTATCTTTTCCTTAGACCATGAGATTGTGCAACTCTCGGATACCGTAGGAATGCTTTGGGTGTGCCAAACGTCACAACGTAACTGGGTGACTATAAAGGTACACTACAGGTATCTCCGGAAGTGTCTGTTGGGTTGGCACGAATCGAGACTGGGATTCGTCACTCCGTGTGACGGAGAGGTATCTCTGGGCCCACTCGGTAGGACATCATCATAATGTGCACAATGTGATCAAGGAGTTGATCACGGGATGATGTGTTGCGGAACGAGTAAAAGAGACTTGCCGGTAACGAGATTGAACAAGGTATCGGGATACCGACGATCGAATCTCAGGCAAGTATCGTACCGATAGACAAAGGGAATTGTATACGGGATTGATTAAGTCCTTGACATCGTGGTTCATCCGATGAGATCATCGTGGAACATGTGGGAGCCAACATGGGTATCCAGATCCTGCTGTTGGTTATTGACCGGATAACGTCTCGGTCATGTCTGCATGTCTCCCGAACCCGTAGGGTCTACACACTTAAGGTTCGATGACGCTAGGGTTATAAAGGAAGTTTGTATGTGGTTACCGAATGTTGTTCGGAGTCCCGGATGAGATCCCGTACGTCACGAGGAGTTCCGGAATGGTCCGAAGGTAAAGATTTATATATGGGAAGTCCTGTTTTGGTCACCGAAAGGGTTTCGGGTTTTATCGGTAACGTACCGGGACCACCAGGAGGGTCCCGGGGGTCCACCAAGTGGGACCACCGGCCCCGGAGGGCTGCATGGGCCACATGTGGGAGGGGACCAGCCCCAGGTGGGCTGGTGCGCCCCCCCCCCCACAAGGGCCCAAGGCGCCTAGGGTTTGGGGAAACCCTAGAAGGGGGCGCCCCCCCTTGCCTTGGGGGGCAAGCCACCCCTCCTGGCCGCCGCCCCCTCCTCAGATGGGATCTGAGGGGGCCGGCCCCCCTCTCCCTTGCCCCTATATATATGAAGGGAGTGGGAGGGCAACCGTACCAATGTGCTGGCGCCGCCCTCCCCCTCTCCCAAGTCCTTCTCCTCTCCCGCGGTGCTTGGCGAAGCCCTGCAGGATTGCCACGCTCCTCCATCATCACCACACCGTTGTGCTGCTGCTGGATGGAGTCTTCATCAACCTCTCCCTCTCTCCTTGCTGAATCAAGGCATGGGAGACGTCACCGGGTTGTACGTGTGTTGAACGCGGAGGTGCCGTCCGTTCGGCACTTGGTCATCGGTGATTTGGATCACGACGAGTACGACTCCAGCAACCCCGTTCACTTGAACGCTTCCGCTTAGCGATCTACAAGGGTATGTAGATGCACTCTCTTTCCCCTCGTTGCTGGTTTCTCCATAGATAGATCTTGGTGACACGTAGGAAAATTTTAAATTTCTGCTACGTTCCCCAACAGTGGCATCATGAGCTAGGTCTATTCCGTAGATTCTTTGCACGAGTAGAACACAAAGTAGTTGTGGGCGTTGATTTTGTTCAATATGCTTACCGTTACTAGTCAATCTTGATTCGGTGGCATTGTGGGATGAAGCGGCCCGGACCGACCTTACACGTACACTTACGTGAGACAGGTTCCACCGACTGACATGCACTAGTTGCATAAGGTGGCTAGCGGGTGACAGTCTCTCCCACTTTAGTCGGATCGGATTCGATGAAAAGGGTCCTTATGAAGGGTAAATAGCAATTGACATATCACGTTGTGGTTTTGCGTAGGTAAGAAACGTTCTTGCTAGAAATCCATAGCAGCCACGTAAAACATGCAAACAACAATTAGAGGACGTCTAACTTGTTTTTGCAGGGTATGCTATGTGATGTGATATGGCCAAAAGGATGTGATGAATGATATATGTGATGTATGAGATGATCATGTTCTTGTAATAGGAATCACGACTTGCATGTCGATGAGTATGACAACCGGCAGGAGCCATAGGAGTTGTCTTAATTTATTTATGACCTGCGTGTCAACATAAACGTCATGTAATTACTTTACTTTATTGCTAAAGCGTTAGCCATAGTAGTAGAAGTAATAGTTGACGTGACAACTTCATGAAGACACGATGATGGAGATCATGATAATGGAGATCATGGTGTCATGCCGGTGACGACGATGATCATGGAGCCCCGAAGATGGAAATCAAAAGGAGCAAAGTGATGATGGCCATATCATGTCACTATTTGATTGCATGTGATGTTTATCATGTTTATACATCTTATTTGCTTAGAACGACGGTAGTAAATAAGATGATCCCTCATTAAAATTTCAAGAAAGTGTTCCCCCTAACTGTGCACCGTTGCGAAAGTTCGTCGTTTTGAAGCACCACGTGATGATCGGGTGTGATAGATTCTTACGTTCGAATACAACGGGTGTTGACGAGCCTAGCATGTACAGACATGGCCTCGGAACACACGTGAAACACTTAGGTTGACTTGACGAGCCTAGCATGTACAGACATGGCCTCGGAACACAAGAGACCGAAAGGTCGAGCGTGAGTCGTATGGTAGATACGATCAACATGAAGATGTTCACCGATGATGACTAGTCCGTCTCACGTGATGATCGGACACGGCCTAGTTGACTCGGATCATGTAATCACTTAGATGACTAGAGGGATGTCTATCTGAGTGGGAGTTCATAAGATGAACTTAATTATCCTGAACATAGTCGAAAAGGTCTTCGCAAATTATGTCGTAGCTCGCGCTTTAGTTCTACTGAGTTAGATACGTTCCTAGAGAAAATATAGTTGAAAGTTGACAGTAGCAATTATGCGGACAGTACAAGGCTTATGTCCTTAATGCATCGCTCGGTGTGCAGGACCTCGAACGTGGTCTGTGGATGTTGCGAACATCTGACATACACGTTTTGATGACTACATGATAGTTCGGTAATGATAAATGGTTTAGAATTGAGGCACCGAAGACATTTTTGAAATGTCGTGGAACATATGAGATGTTTCGAGGGCTGAAATTGGGATTTCAGGCTCGTGCCCACGTCAAGAGGTATAAGACCTCCGACGATTTTCTTGGCCTGCAAACTAAGGGAGAAAAGCTCAATCGTTGAGCTTGTGCTCAGATTGTCTGAGTACAACAATCACTTGAATCGAGTGGGAGTTGATCTTCCAGATAAGATAGTGATGTTTATCCAAAGTCATTGCCACCAAGCTGCTAGAGGTTCGTAATGAACTATAACATATCAGGGATAGATATGATGATCCTTGAAATATTCGCGATGTTTGACACCGCGAAAGTAGAAATCAAGAAGGAACATCAATTGTTGATGGTTAGTGAAACCACTAGTTTCAAGAAGGGCAAGGGCAAGAAGGGATACTTCATGAAATGGCAAATCAGCTGCTGCTCTAGTGGAGAAACCCAAGGTTGAACCCAAATCCGAGACTGAGTGCTTCTGTAATAAGGGGAACAGCCACTAGAGCAGAATTACCCTAGATACTTGGTAGATGAGAAGGCTGTCGATAGAAGTATATTGGATATACATTATGTGAATGTGTACTTTACTAGTACTCCTAGTAGCATCAGGGTATTAGATACCAGTTCGGTTGCTAAGTGTTAGTAACTCGAAATAAAAGCTACGGAATAAACGGAGACTAGCTAAAGGTGAGCTGACGAGATGTGTTGGAAGTGTTTCCAAGGTTGATATGATCAAGCATCGCACGCTCCCTCTACCATCGAGATTGGTGTTAAACCTAAATAATTGTTATTTGGTGTTTGCGTTGAGCATAGACATGATTGGATTATGTCTATCGCAATACGGTTATTCATTTAAGGAGAATAATGGTTACTCTATTTATTTGAATAATACCTTCAATGGTCTTGCACCTAAAATGAATGGTTTATTGAATCTCGATCATAGTGATACACATGTTCATGCCAAAAGATATAAGATAGTAATGATAGTACCACCTACTTGTGGCACTGTCATGTAAGTCATATTGGTATAAAACGCATGAAGAAGCTCCATATTGATGGATCTTTGGACTCACTCATTTTGAAAAGGATTGAGACATGTGAACCATGTCTATTGGTATATACGCATGAAGAAAGTCCATGCAGATGGACCGTTTGGACTCACTTGATTTTGAATCGCTTGAGACATGCAAATCATACCACATGGGCAAGATGACTGAAAGCTTCGATTTCCGTAAAATGGAACAAGAAAGCAACTTGTTGGAAGTAACACATTTTGATGTGTGCAGTCCAATGAGTGCTGAGGCACGCAGTGGATATCGTTATGCTCTTACTTCACAAATGATTTGAGTAGATATTGAGCATATTTACTTGATGAAACACAGGTCTGAATTATTGAATGGTTCAAGTAATTTCAGAATGAAGTTGAAGATCGTCGTGACAAGAGGATAAAATATCTATGATATGATCATAGAGATGAATATCTGAGTTGCGAGTTTGGTACACAATTGAGACATTGTGGAAATTGTTTCACGACTAGTACCGCCTGGAACACCATAGTGTGATGGTGTGTCCGAACATCATAACTGCACCCTATTGGATATGATGCATACCATGATGTCTCTTATCGAATTACCACTATCGTTCATGGGTTAGGCATTAGAGACAACCGCAATCACTTTAAATAGGGAACCACGTAATTCCGATAAGATGACACCGTATGAACCATGGTTTGGAGAAACCTAAGCTGTCATTTCTTAAAAGTTTGGGGCTGCAACGCTTATATGAAAAAGTTTCAGGCTGATAAGCTCGAACCCAAAGCTGATAACTGCACCTTCATAGGACACCCAAAACAGTTGGGTATACCTCCTGTCTCAGATCCGAAAGCAATAGGGATTGTTTCTCAAATCGGGTCCTTTCTCGAGGAAAAGTTTCTCTCGAAAGAATTGAGTGGGAGGATGGTGGAGAATTGATGAGGTTATTGAACCGTCACTTCAACTAGTGTGTAGCAGGGCACAGGAGTCATTCCTATGGCACCTACACCAATTGAAGTGGAAGCTTATGATAGTGATCATGAGACTTCGAATCAAGTCACTCCCAAACCTCGTAGGATGACAAGGATGCGTACTACTTCAGAGTGGTACGTAATCCTGTCTTGGAAGTCATGTTGCTAGACAACAATGAACCTACGAGCTATGGAGAAGCGATGGTGGGCCCGGATTCCGATGAATGGCTCGAGGCCATAAAATCCGAGAGGGGATCCATGTATGAAAACAAAGTGTAGACTTTGGCAGAACGGCTCGATGGTCGTGAGGCTGTTGAGTACAGATGGATTTTAAAAGGAAGACGGACAATGATGGTAAATGTCACCATTAAGAAAGCTCGACTTGTCATTAAGATGTTTCCCGACAAGTTCAAGGAGTTGACTACGATGAGACTTCCTCACTCGTAGCGATGCTAAGAGTCTGTTGGAATTAGCAGGTACTGCATTATTTATGAAATCTTGCAGATAGGATGTCAAAATATTGTTTCCTTGTTCTTGAGGAAAGGTTGTATGTGATACAACCAGAAGATTTTGTTGATCCTGAAAGATGCTAACAAGTATGCAAAGCCCCAGCAATCCTTTTAAGGACTGGAGTAAGCATCTCGGATTTGGAATGTACACTTTGATGAGATGATCAAAGATTTTGGATTTATACAAAGTTTATGAGAAACTTGTATTTCCAAAGAAGTGAGTGGGAGCACTATAGAATTTCTGATGGGTATATGTTGTTGACATATTGTTTATCGGAAATGATGTAGAATTTCTGGAAGGCATATAGGGTTGTTTGAAAAATGTTTTTCAATGAAAACCTGGATTAAGCTACTTAAACATTGAGCATCAAGATCTATAAGGATAGATCAAAATCGCTTAATAGTACTTTCAAACAAACACATACCACGACAAGATTTTGAAGGAGTTCAAAATAGATCAGCAAAGAAGGAGTTCTCGGCTGTGTTACAAGGTGTGAGTATTGAGCAAGACTCAAGACATGACCACGGCAGAATAGAAAGGACGAAGGTCGTCCCCTATGCTTTAGTCGTAAGCTCTAAAGTATGCTATGTTATGTGCCGCACCTGAAGTGTGCCAAACCATGAGTCAGTCAAGGGGTACAAGTGTGATCTAGAAATGGATCACAGGACAACGGTCAAAGTTATCCTTAGTAACTAGTGGACTAAGGAATTTTCTCAATTATGGAGGTGGTAAAAGAGTTCGTCGTAAAGGGTTATGCCGATGCAAGCTTTGACACTAATCCAGATTATTCTGAGTAGTAAACTGGATTCGTATAGTAGAACAGTTATTTGGAATAGCACCAAATAGACTGTGGTAACTGCATCTAGGAGATGACATAGATATTTGTAAACCACACACGGATTTGAAAGGTTCAGACCCGTTGACTATAACATCTCTCACAAGCATAACATGATCAAACCCAGAACTCTGTGAGTGTTAATCACATGGCGATGTGAACTAGATTATTGACTCTAGTGCAAGTGGGAGACTGTTGGAAATATGCCCTAGAGGCAATAATAAATAGGTTATTATTATATTTCCTTGTTCATGATAATCGTTTATTATCCATGCTAGAATTGTATTGATAGGAAACTCAGATACATGTGTGGATACATAGACAACACCATGTCCCTAGTAAGCCTCTAGTTGACTAGCTCGTTGATCAATAGATGGTTACAGTATCCTGACCATGGACATTGGATGTCGTTGATAACGGGATCACATCATTAGTAGAATGATGTGATGGACAAGACCCAATCCTAAGCCTAGCACAAGATCATGTAGTTCGTATGCTAAAGCTTTTCTAATGTCGAGTATCTTTTCCTTAGACCATGAGATTGTGCAACTCCCGGATACCGTAGGAATGCTTTGGGTGTGCCAAACGTCACAACGTAACTGGGTGACTATAAAGGTACACTACAGGTATCTCCGGAAGTGTCTGTTGGGTTGGCACGAATCGAGACTGGGATTTGTCACTCCGTGTGACGGAGAGGTATCTCTGGGCCCACTCGGTAGGACATCATCATAATGTGCACAATGTGATCAAGGAGTTGATCACGGGATGATGTGTTGCGGAACGAGTAAAAGAGACTTGCCGGTAACGAGATTGAACAAGGTATCGGGATACCGACGATCGAATCTCGGGCAAGTATCGTACCGATAGACAAAGGGAATTGTATATGGGATTGATTAAGTCCTTGACATCGTGGTTCATCCGATGAGATCATCGTGGAACATGTGGGAGCCAACATGGGCATCAAGATCCCGCTGTTGGTTATTGACCGGATAACGTCTCGGTCATGTCTGCATGTCTCCCGAACCCGTAGGGTCTACACACTTAAGGTTCGATGACGCTAGGGTTATAAAGGAAGTTTGTATGTGGTTACCGAATGTTGTTCAGAGTCCCGGATGAGATCTCGGACGTCACGAGGAGTTCCGGAATGGTCTGGAGGTAAAGATTTATATATGGGAAGTCCTGTTTTGGTCACCGAAAGGGTTTCGGGTTTTATCGGTAACGTACCGGGACCACCAGGAGGGTCCCGGGGGTCCACCAAGTGGGACCACCGGCCCCGGAGGGCTGCATGGGCCACATGTGGGAGGGGACCAGCCCTAGGTGGGCTGGTGCGCCCCCCCACAAGGGCCCAAGGCGCCTAGAGTTTGGGGGAACCCTAGAAGGGGGCGCCTCCCCTTGCCTTGGGGGGCAAGCCACCCCTCCTGGCCGCTGCCCCCTCCTCAGATGGGATCTGAGGGGGCCGGCCCCCCTCTCCCTTGCCCCTATATATATGAAGGGAGTGGGAGGGCAACCGTACCAATGTGCTGGCGCCGCCCTCCCCCTCTCCCAAGTCCTTCTCCTCTCCCGCGGTGCTTGGCGAAGCCCTGCAGGATTGCCACGCTCCTCCATCATCACCACACCGTTGTGCTGCTGCTGGATGGAGTCTTCCTCAACCTCTCCCTCTCTCCTTGCTGGATCAAGGCATGGGAGACGTCACCGGGCTGTACGTGTGTTGAACGCGGAGGTGTCGTCCGTTCGGCACTTGGTCATCGATGATTTGGATCACGACGAGTACGACTCCATCAACCCCGTTCACTTGAACGCTTCCGCTTAGCGATCTACAAGGATATGTAGATCCAAATGGCTCGTCGATCCAAATGAATCATTCTTCATGGAAGACGCAGTTAGGGAGTTGGAAGATGCACTTTGGACTCCTGCACCAGTAAGAATGGAACTGGAATAAAAAGTCGGGGTAGCTAGTCACTTCGTTACTGAGGAAAGAGAGGATGGCATTTCCATAAGTAGACTCTCCTTCTTACTGAATCCTTATCCTGCCCTCTCTACTCGGGAACAATTCATTCTTAACTCGTACATAAGTTCCGGGCGTCGACAAGAGAGTTTGCGATCTACAGCTGGTTCGGTGGACTGGTGGTGACACGGGCGGGCCCTCTACTTTATTTGCCGAATCCAATCGATCATGGGCGGCCCTCTTCGTTCACAGTCTTTCTTTCTTCTTTTCTATACTGAATCTGCTTCGGTATCTCTTTCTTCCTTCCCTTCTGTAAACCAAGCAGTGACTAGCCTCTGGCACTCACTTTCCAAAGCACCAATTGACTTGCTTTCAGAACAACCCTGATCAGTTATACCTGAAATACCACCCATACGTAGTACGCCATTCCCAACGCGGAGCGCCTTTAATTTTGTATTGAACTCCGCCAGGAAGAAAAAGTTAGACCGTAGCCTTGTCGAACAACCTCGTTTCTCGCTTTTGTCGATTGACTCGTGGGACTCTACTGAATTCCAGCATGGGTGTGGTAGATTACTGACGTGAAGCCGGACCTCTATGAGTGCTCTACATGGCCGGATCAAAGCTCCAAATCGTAATGTCGCGGCATACATAATCAGAAAATAGGATTCGTGAGAGCGTTTTCTTTAGCTGTTCCTTAAGAAAGCTATCGACTTAACCGCTTGTGTTAAACATATAGATTGTCCTATTCTCTCTTTTTTTCTCAAATGACCTATTTCACATAACCGATGTTGATTACAGATTTTGCCTTGCGTCACATTATCGTGGTGATCAATTCCTTTCGTGGATCGATTGAAATAACCGATTTTGGTGTCTTAATTCAAGATAGGTAATTTTCCTCAAGGTCATAAAGATCGGTCATCTAGCGTGGACTTCTGACTCTAAGTGGAAAGTCTTTCTCATCTACCTCTTCCATCCAAAACCGTTTTTCCGCATTTTTTTCTGCCAAGTTACTTAAATCTATATCGGAGCTATAGGATCGGTAGATTCGTAAGCGAAGATGGTCGTTCTGCTCTGTCGGATCGATGGTAGTCTCAGAGATCTGGTAACCTCCGACATTTTTGACAACACGCTTCCTGCTTCCGTTTTGAGTTGCGCATCTTTCTCCCCGGGGCATACTATAGTATCACATCGTAGACCCCCACCCCAACTCTATCTTCCTTATCAGTGAACCGGAACATAGTGCATAGGTACTCTTCGATGCTGCGAGGACGAGACGAGGTGACATACTACGATCACGCACTGAAGTTCTGCCCTTCGGCTCGGCATATGGAACCTCTCAGCAGCTCCCTCGGGATAGGTAGGCCCACCCCCCCTTTCCCGAGAGGCGGCCGGGCTGTGTTTCCCCTGCGGCCACCCAGTGGCGGCAGAAAACGAAAAAGGGTGGGCTCCGCGCGGTTCGCGTTTTCTTGTAAAAAGAGAGCTTTTCATTCTCTTATAGAAGCCCGCTCCCACGCGGGTAAAGCCCAGCGAAGCTGCAGGGAGCACTGAGCAATGGGGGGATTAGGGCGACTCCGCCCACGGGTTGGACCACACCACAGGCAAAAGTCCTTCCACGGCAAGAGAAGGGTGACCGGAACAAGAAAAGGGAGCTAGTCATTGGAGGGAAGACAAGGCTCGTTCCGTGTGACTCCACAGAAGAGTACGCGCGCTAGAAAAGGCAGCCAGCTTAAAAACGCTAGCTAGCTACTTTTGTAGCCTTATTTAGTTTGGTTGCCTACGCTTGCTCTCCGGCGCGCTACGGCAACACCCCCTGCTTGCTTCTTTCTGTTCGACGCGGAGCTTGCAGCCTCCCCACCCTTGCTTAGCGTTCCACTTGTGATCCTGGAGGATTTGGAGAAATGCGCCCGACCATGAAGAATGGATTTTGTATTTTCTTTCATGTGAACGGCCCTATCTTGTAAAGAATGGTTTTTCGTGCTATAGACCACGTTGAGAAAGACCAACCAACAACACAAATAAAGACCGTTCCATTTGGGTACCTCGAAAGGGAGGTGCTCCTTATGATGCTACGGACGGCTGTCCGAAGTGCATGCAATGACGGGCTCGGATAGGATAGGATTGTGCGCGCCGGGCCCTTCGGGTGTCCATATTTTGGCCAACCTTAGCGTATATACTATGTTATGCGGCCGTAATATTTTGATACCTTCCATCGCTGTTACGCCAGAAATCCAAGGTTCCACACGAGCTCCTGTTCTGCGGCGTGGTGGCAGGACCGCTAGGGGATTGGCTCCGGGTGTAGGTAGGGTCAAATCCGCAGGGGTCATGCAAATACATAGGCCCCTTCCCTTCTGCCGAGTTGTTTAGAAGGCGCTTTCCGTTCTACGGTTCCTCGGAGCGAAGGGTTAGGCAGGTAGTACGGGCCCTCTGACTTCCAGCTATGTGCTGTGTGCGACTCCCGCGAAGCGAATGAAGGGAAGCTCTTCGAGCTTTCTCCGCCAGCGGCTTATGTAGTGGTCGGCATTCCTACGTGCTCCAACTGATCCCCACTGGAGATTATATGAGGGGTCTTGGAAACTGTCGTGACGCTTTGGTGACGAAGGTCACCGGGGTGACTATGGAAGGATTCCGTGGTAGTCTCTGACTCCCTCCAACTCAATCAATATCAAGAACATGTCGTGAGCATGGGGGTTTGGCCGACTACTAAACTATTGGCTAGGGCTTTTCTAGTTATAGCTTCTATAGTGAGTGGCCCTTCCGCTTTGATCTAGTTATAGTTTGTATTGTACTAAATTGAACACATATCAAAGAAAGGCGATCAATCAATAAGTAGTTGCCCTTCTCCGGCCTGGGAAAAGCAGCGAACTCATTAAACAAGGGGCTTTTTTATTCATGGTCGCTACTGTTGTATTGTATATTGTCGGGGGAAGCTACTGCTTCTACGACAGCTCCGCTTCCTCGTCTTGCTTCTACTTTGCTTGTTTGCGCGAAGGCTTAGAGTCCTTTTCGCTAGGTCCAAATTCGTCAAAGCGAAAGATCTGATCCAACGGAAATCCCGCATATTGAGCGCAGCTGATATGTGGCTACTAGGCGCGATCATCCCGCATGCCATAAAAAAATACTTCTTTTTTTTATGGCCCGTCATATAAAGATAGAATAGATATGGATAGAGAGACATTCTATTGATTCACGAAATGGCTCGTCGATCCAAATGAATCATTCTTCTGGTCTCTCTCTGCCCCCCCCCCCCGCCCCAAAACTGACCCACGACACATCGCCCATTCGTTTCGCGCGCGGGAAGGCAACGAAGTTCAGTTCAAAAGACCGCAGCGGAGTGGAGCAGCCGCGACACGAAGTTCCTTACCTTAGCTGGATCTCGTTGGTGCCACCTAAACGGTAGGTATAGGCGGCGGATGTCTGACGTTTGCAGTTGTCGTTCGTGCACCTGTCCCCAATAGAAGAATGAGTGATCCCTTCCCCTGCGGATCATGGCCTTACCACTAGGTCCCCGATGGCCAGCGGGGGATTCGGTATAGCAGCTCACGTTCGTTTGCACTTCGCGTTCCCGCTGGACTGGGCACGTGTTAGCTGTAGGAAGTATGGTTACGAAAGTGACTTCGGTTCGCCAATTTAGGCTCAACTCCTCGCTTTACGTTAGCGGACTTACAGGTCGGGCCGGGGCTCCACGCTCTTTCTTTCTGTGTGGGACGATGCCGGGGAATGTGTCGAGGCGGCGAACAACAACAAGACAACTAACTACATTTGCTTTTTCCCTCCATGAGATGAGCCAGTGCATTGGACCGATGGATAATAGAACTGAGCTGGCCAAACGCTTGGGCGCTCTACATACGATGTAGAAAAAATCAGATACATATCGATTTCTTTCTGATGGATCCAGAATAGATAGATATCTTGTATCATCAATAGATAGAAAGAGGTCAACCCTTATTATTGATAGAAAACCTTTCGATCTATCAGAACAGATCAGGCCATCTATCAATCGATTTGAATCATCTCGCTTTTCGTTCATTTCAGCCACGCCATAATAGCCGCCACAATAAGAAAGAAGCAAGCGAAACAGCTAGAAGCGCTCGCTTCGCCGCGCCCAACAATTCTTATTCACGGGAAAGCCAACCGAAAGATTCGATTCGGACTTCGTAGAGCCGGTGCTGCTGCTGTCTGCGTAGGGCCGTCCCCCACTCCCGTCCCGGGGCGCTAAGGGGTTTTGTTTTAGGAACAGACGGCGGTGTTTTTGAGAAAAGCACTGAAGATCAACAACCATAGCTGCACGGAGTACGGTAGAATTCCCCGGTACGGTCATTCGGGAAGTCCCCCCGAGGACGACTCCCATACAATTCTTGCGAGAGCTGGAGAAGCGTCTACGGGTAAAGCACCGTATCCATATAACTGCCTGCCACCTACGCTCCGCCATCCATTCCAAGTTTAGGGACCTAGGTTATAGTATCCCTATCAAAGAGCTGACGAAGGGGATGAGCGGAAGAGGTCTTCTACTGGACGCGGTTCAACTAGCGGAGACTCTTGGAAAAGATGGACTAAAAAGTCCCCAAGTTAGCGTATTATGGGGGACCGTCAAGCACATCCGGCAAAGATCGAGGGGGATCTCGTTGTTGCATAGCTCAGGTCAGAGCAAGGTGCCATCAGGCGTTCAACAGGCAGTCTCACGATCGGGCATGAGTGTCCTGGAGAAGAAATTGTATACTCCCTTTGGTCGGAAGGCGGCGGGGGAAGGAAGGGGACACTGGGCATGATCTTTCAGCAGCGAATTCCCCATACAGATAGAGGCGCCTATCAAAAAGATACTCCGAAGGCTTCGGGATCGAGGTCTCATTAGCCGAAGAAGGCCCAGGCCAATCCACGTGGCCTCTTTGACCAACGTCAGCGACAGAGACATAGTAAATTGGTCCGCGGGCATCGCGATAAGTCCTCTGTCCTACTACAGGTGCTGCGACAACCTTTACAAAGTCCGAACGATTGTCAACTACCAGATCCGCTGGTCCGCTATATTCACCCTAGCCCACAAGCACAAATCTTCGGCGCGGAATATAATCCTAAAGTACCCCAAAGACTCAAATATAGTCAATCAAGAAGGTGGTAAGACCCTTGCTGAGTTCCCAAACTCTCTTTACAATGTTGCATAGCTCACGATCGGGCACTCTCTTTCCCCTCGTTGCTGGTTTCTCCATAGATAGATCTTGGTGACACGTAGGAAAATTTTAATTTCTGCTACGTTCCCCAACAGGTCTGTCACTTGCTTTACAATGGAGCGAGCTACCTATAGACATTGAGTCTGATTGCTTGGAGGCTATCAATCTGTTGAAGAAGGGAGAAATGGATAGATCTGCGAACAGTTTCATGGTTTATGAAATCAAAATACTCGTGGATCAACGAAATTCTTGTATTACTCACATTTATCGTAGTCAAAACACTGTAAGCCATTTGTTGGCATCTTTTGGTAGAACTACGGGTCGTACCATGGTGTGGTTCGGATCTAGAACTACGGGTCGTACCACGGTGTGGCTCGGATCTGGACCTGATGAGGTCGTCAAACTGTGTAATTCTGCTAGTAGCTCGGCTACGTGAGTAATACAAGTAATTTCCCGCAAAAAAATTTTGCAGTAGTAGGTATGGAGTCGTCGGTTCCTTTGCCATTCATAAACACGAACCCTATAGATTTTGAACATTCAGATTTTAAGCATGGTAACCAGAACATTTTTCATTGCTACTTTAGTCGACACCAGGTAGCAAGTTTAGTTGATAAACATGGCAATTTTGTCCGTTAAACATTGTGCAAGTAGGGCATCGGCGCTAAGTTCATTTGTCAACAACAACGTAGTACAACTAAGAAGGCCTTGCGGCATTCTCCTAGCATGCCATTGATGAGAGCTGTGCAACAATTAATTTACATCAGGGCGATCGATCCTACTACAACTACACCAAAATTATATAGGTCAACGTCGACCTCTGAACCTCCACCAATGGGGCGAGATCGCAGACGCCCAATGAACACTCTGTACTTCATGCCCTCCATAGTTACAAGCAGAGCCTCGTCATCTCTCTATCCGCCTCCTCCCTGGGAGCCTGGGGCTGCATCGCCTTGGTCTCAGCGGCGCACCTCTTGTACGGCATGAAACCTCGCTGCTGGACGAAGGTCGGGCTCACACGCTCTCTCAAACCTGCAGCATGCACCATTTCGTCGTCGCCGCCGGCCGCTCCCGTGCATGACTCTGCAGAATTCCGGGCTGTTGTTTCAGCCACACTGCTGGAGGCCGTGTTCGACGACGCTTCCCTCCGCCTAAGTTCATCGGCGGCTTCGGAAGCCTGGTGCTGGTGCTGTTGATCTGCCTTGGGGCTCGACGGCATGGGGTACGGCACACTTCCATTGTTGTAGCCGAAGAAAACTGCCCCATGAGGGACATAGTACATGAACTGCTGCGAGTTCGCCAGCCATGGGCTCCATGTGCTTGCCTCTGGTGCACTAGTGGGTGTCCCGGACGAAGTATCCAGTTCCATGTCCGCGGCAGTTTGCAGGTCGCAAGTGCCAGGGCTTGGCAGCTGATGCGATTCATTCACAACAACTGTCTTCCCAAACAGCTTCAGGACCGGAGCATCGGACGTGTTGTCACACACCACTTCTTCAGAAGTACCACTACTGCCCTTGGATTTCTGAAACACACAATCAAGAAATTCATCAGAATTGGAAAGATTGAACAATTTCACTCAATAATAATAATGAAATATCTGCTGGTGTGTTGTGTTGATATTTTGTGGACTTATTAAGATCGGATAGTTATATCCTGCAAGATATTATGCTTTTGCTGGGAGTATACCTTGGCATCATTGGTTGGTGGCGCTTGCACAGCGACCTCGGCGGTCCCCGTGCTCGGCGTGGGGCATCGCTCTTCAACGTCGATGGTCGAGGTGTCGCTGTCGAAGCTCTCGGAGCCCAAGCCTATCTGCGAGGTGGTCACCACGGATGTCGGTGAGCCATTCCCCTGCTCACACATGGACAGCTGAGGCTTGTCGACCCGCAGGAGCGCGGGGGCGCGCTTCCCCGGCTGCGCGCTCCTCTGGTTGCACGGGTACGGGTGCACCGACTTCCTCTTGGGCCGCGGCGGCGGGATCTGGATGGCCGGCCCGGCCCCGCCGGAGCTGCTGCCGCCGCTGTCCCCGGACGAGTCCCGGGTGACCTTGGAGAAGAATTTTTGCGCGTGGCTCCTGATCTGCACGGCTGTCTTGCTGCCTATGTGCTCTGCGGAGTGAAAGAAACCTTTGTCAGATCACAAGGATTTTTTATTTTTGTTCTCGGATAATAAGGTAGCAGAATCACAGATGGAGCTTTTTGGGGAGGAAACGCACCTTGAATTCGGCGCCAGGCGCGGCCATGGAGCTGCATGGCCTCCAGGAAGAGCTTGTGCTCCTCCTCGGTCCATTTCTCCCGCTGCTTGGTTATCATGTACGGCTTTCGCGCCTTGGGGAGGCGGGCCTCGGCCATCATCCGCGTATCGCTGCCGGAATTCAGCAGATCCGGCTTGGTTTCCTTCAGGAAAGAAAAGCAGACGATTTTGTTAGACTCGATTCGAAGGGAAAACTTCTCTAATTTAAGCATCAATTTTCTGCTTGGACTTTTTTGCCAACCAATTCTACTGCAAAAATAAAAGAAGATATTTTCCAACAAATATCTACTAGCATATACAGTTGTGCGACCGTGGATCTTCCATGAACATGTTCTACTCCAACTAAAATCACATCTGAACAAAGATCGAGCAATTATTACCTGAAAACGAGCCATATCTCTCTCCAGATCCTTCAAAATCGAAGCGCCGGTGAAGCCAAATCTCGCTGCGACGATCACGAGGCAGGCGACGAAGAACAGAAGCAAAATCACCAGCTCCTAATCTTTGTTGTTGCTTCTCTCTCCAAAGGAGAGCAGAGCAGGAGACGAGAGGAGCGGAGATGAGAGAAGGAAAATGAGGAGGCGTGTGCTGCGACGAGGAGGGAGGGGAGGGGGAGAAAAAGGGCTCGGCCAGGGGTGCCACCTCGGACGGGATTTTTGGTCGCTTTGCGCTTTTCCCCGGTGCGCTTTTCTGACTCGCGCAAATATCCTAGCGGCCAAATTCGGGAGGCCGCTCGATTCTTGTGGCTCTCGCTGCTTCCTTCACCCGCCACCGCTCCCTCCCTCCCTCCCACAGTTTGTTGGGTAGTGGAGGACTACTGGCACCCAGCAGGCGAGGTCACGTCTCCATGACGGTACGTGGCGCCCGTGTGTGGTGTAGTGTGGTTAATCCATGTGCTCTCGTCTCGTGGGGTGGGGCTGCACGGAATGGATGCGTCTTCGTCCTCACCGTTCGGTGACTGTCTATCCATCGCCTCGTTTTTCCGCCCTTTTTCCTTCTTTTCCGCGGGATTTCACCTGTGGCGCGCGCGTGTTTTACCGACACGTTTGATTTGATGGATGTGTTTTGTTAGGCAGAGATTTCGCCGGTCGGTGAGGGTATTGGTACATCTCGAATTTCGACGTGTGTTCTTGGTGATTGATCAGGCTTTCTTTTCTGCGAAAAAAAAAGCGTTGGTGAGGTTTCGGGCGTGCTGGTTTTCCTTTTTGGAAGAGACATGAGAATCGTAGTCGGCCAAGCTACATACATCAAGAATCATAGTCGGCCAAGCTGCATACATATGCTACTTCTCTGTTTGATCGAATCGGTTAAGTGAGACTAGTATTACAGAAAAGGGTGACGAGACTGAAGATAAGTTGGTTAAATGAACACTAAAAAAAGGCTAGAACAGTTCATTAATTAAGTTGAAATATCGTATATGAAGAACGGGGCCCTAGAGATAACCAATTTTCTTATAATCGCATACTCCCTATTTGTCTTCTTACACGTAGCGATTAGTAGATGTTTACTGCTTGATTTGTGGGGTGAAAAAGCGCATGAGACTGAAATACCATCTTCACACGTCGAACAAGCAAAATCCAAAATATCTAAGTGTTCCCCTACACAAATATCTTGGAGCTTCGATCTGGCAAAAGAGCGTGCCAAACCCAAAAGCGTAGCCAAAGGATACCTAGCATCTCGCCTCCAAAAATATCTGGAAAACCTGCATTGTCATAAATGCTAAACACAATCATTGAAATAATCATTTTTCTTATAATTAGGTACTCGCTAAAGTTTTATTCTTCTGCGCATGGTGATCATATATTTCCCTCTTGTTTGGTTGCAAGAAAAAAATGCGAGATATCTATAGCTCGATGTTGACAAAGAATGACCATATATTGTAACACGTGGATGAAGCAAAATGCAAAAGGGTAGCCATGAATATCTAGCAGCTCTCCTCAACAAATATCTTGCAACTCGATCTGGCAAAGAATGACCATACACTTTTATAATCTGTTGTGGAAAACGATAAGGTTAATTAAATAATCACTAATAGACCAAAAAAACGTCGGGCAAGCTAGAGCTTTAGAAATAACCATTTTTCTCATAATCAGATACGCCTATTCATCTACACGTAACTACTAGACATTTGCCTCTTGTTTTGTGGAAATAGCAAATGGGTCTCAGGTTCCATTGCGGCACCTGAATTAGATTTATTTCAGAAAATTCAAAAAGAGTCAAAAATTCTGAAACTTTGTGGAATCAAACATGCTCAGGTATTACACTCGTGTGAAAATGTGCTAGTTTTAAGTGTTCTTGGTAATGAATCAAGCTTTCTTTTTTGCAAAAAGTGTGATAATAGTAAAGTTTTGCGCATCCTAGTTTCCTTGTTTGGAAGAGATATGCTACTTAGCTGTCTAAGGATCATAGTCGGTCAAGCTACGTACATGAAGAATCATATCCGTCTAATAAGAATCAGTTAGATGGGACTTCATTAATTCTAGTCCAAACTTTATAACCTACTATTGTATTCTAAAAAAGGGCGACAAAACTACAGATAAGTTGGTTAAATGAACACTAAAAAAAGCTAGAACGGTTCATTAAGTTGAAATATCATATATTAAAAACGGGGCCTTAGAAATAACTAATTTTCTTATAATCACTTACTCCCTAAAGTTTTCTTAGCGATTAGTAGATATTTACCGCTTGATTTGTGGGAAGAAAAGGCGCAAGAGACTGGAATATCATCTTCACACGTCAAAACAAGCAAAATAAAAAATATTTAAGTGTTCTTCTCCACAAATATCCTGGAGCTTCGATCTGGCAAAAGAGGATGAAACCCAAAAGCGTAACCAAAGATACCTAGCATCTCGCCTCCAAAAATATCTAGAAAACCTGCATTGTCATAAATGCTAAACACAATCATTGAACTAATCATTTTTCTTATAATCAGGTACTCGCTAAAGTTTTATTCTTCTGCACATGGTGATCATATATTTCCCTCTTGTTTGGTTGAAAGAAAAAAGTGTGAGGTACCAAAATACAAATATCCGGTCCACACGTGGATGAAGCAAAATGCAAAGGGTAGCCATGAATATCTACCAGCTCTCCTCAACAAATATCTCGCATCTCAATCTGGGAAAGAACGATCATATACTTTTATTGTTTGTTGTGGAAAATGATAAGGTCAATTAAATAATCACTAAATAGACCAAAAAACTTGTGGGGCAGGCTATGGCCTTAGAAATAACCATTTTTCTCATAATCAGTTACACCTATTCATCTACACGTAGCTATTTGATATTTGCCTCTTGTTTTGTGGAAATAGCAAATGGATCTCAGGTCTGTTGCAGCACCTAAATTAGTTTTATTTAGAAAATTCAAAAGGAGTCGAAAATTCTGAAACTTTTTGGAATCGAACATGCTCAGGTATTACACTCGTGTGAAAATATGCTAGTTTTAAGTGTTCTTGGTAATGAAGCAAGCTTGCTTTTTTGCAAATAGTGTGATGATAGTAAAGTTTTGCAAAAATATCCTAGTTTCCTTTTTTGGAAGAGATATGCTACTCAGTTGTCAACGGATCATAGTCGGCCAAGCTACATACATGAAGAATCATATCCGTCTAATAAGAATCATAGGCTAGTTTCCTTTTTGATTGTGTTAGTTAGGTGAGGCTTCATTAATTATAATTCAAATTTTATAACCTACTATTGTTCTAAAAAAGGGTGACAAAACTAAAGATAAGTTGGTCAAATGAACACTAAACAAGGTTAGACGGTTCGTTAATTTAGTTGAAATATCATATATGAAAAACAAAGCCTTAGAAATAACTAATTTTCTTATAACCGCGTACTCCCTAAAGTTGTCTTCTTCTACACATAGCTATTAGTAGATATTCAACGCTTGATTTGTGGGATGGAAAAGCGCAAAAGACTGGAATACCATCTTCACACGTAAACAAGCAAAATCCAAAATATATAAGAGTTCTCTCCCACAAATATCTTGGAGCTTCGATCCGGCAAAAGAGCATGCAAAAACCAAAAGCGTAACCAAGGATACCTAGCATCTCGCCTCCAATTTTTTTTGGAAAACCTGCATCGTCATAAATGCTAAACACAATCATAGAAATAATAAGTTTTTTCTTATAATCAGGCACTCGCTAAAGTTGTATTCTTCTACACATGGTGATCATATATTTCCCTCTTGTTTGGTTGAAAGAAAAAAGTTCGAGATACCGAAATATAAATATTTGCTCTACACGTGAATGGAGCAAAATGCAAAAGGGCAGCCATGAATATCTAGCAGCTCACCTCAGCAAATATCTTGCAACTCGATCCGGCAAAGAATGACCATATATTTTTATAATTTGTTGTGGAAAACGATAAGGTTAAATAAATAATCACTAAATAGACCAAAAACCTTGTCGGGCAAGCTAGTGTCTTCGAGATATATTTTTTCTCATAATCAGATACGATTATTCATCTACACGTAGCTATTAGATATGCGCCTCTTGTTTTGTGGAAATAGCAAATGGGTCTCAGGAGTTAGGTCCCATTGCAGCACCTGAATTTTTTTTTAGAAAATTGAAATGGAGAGAAAAAATCTAAAACCTTTCGGTTTCAAACATGCTTAGGTATTACACTGTGAAAATATGCTAGTTTAAGTGTTCTTGGTAATGAATCAAGCTTGCTTTTTCACAAAAAGTGTGATGATTGTAAAGTTATGTGAATCCTAGTTTCCTTTTTTGGAAGAGATATGCTACTCGGCTATCTAAGGATCATAGTCGACCAAGCTACGTACATGAAGAATCATATCCGTCTAATAAGAATCATATGCTAGTTTCCTGTTCGATTGTGTCAATTAGATGAGGCTTCATTAATTTTAATCCAAATTTTATAACCTACTATTGTATTCTAAAGAAAGGGCAAACAAACTAAAGATAAGTTGGTTAAATGAACACTAAAAAAAGGCTAGAATAGTTCATTAATTAAGTTGAAATATCATATATGAAGAACGGGGCCCTAGAAATAACCAATTTTCTTATAATCGCATACTCCCTAAAGTTGTCTTCTTCTACACGTAGCGATTAGTAGATATTTACCGCTTGATTTTTGGGAAGGAAAAGCGCAAGAGACTGGAATACCATCTTCACACGTCGAACAAGCAAAATCCAAAATATCTAAGTGTTCCCCTACACAAATATCTTGGAGCTTCAATCTGGCAAAAGAGCATGCCAAACCCAAAAGTGTAGCCAAAGGATACCTAGCATCTCGCCTCCAAAAATATCGGGAAAACCTGCATTGTCATAAATGCTAAACACAATCATTGAAATAATCATTTTTCTTATAATCAGGTACTCGCTAAAGTTTTATTCTTCTGCGCATGGTGATCATATATTTCCCTCTTCTTTGGTTGAAAGAGAAAAGTGCGAGAGACCTAAATATCGCTCCACATGTGGATGAAGCAAAATGCAAAAGGGTAGCCATGAATATCTAGCAGCTCTCCTCAACAAATATCTTGCAACTCCATCTGGCAAATAACGATCATATACTTTTATAATCTGTTGAGGAAAACTTTAAGGTTAGTTAAATAATCACTAAATAGACCAAAAAACTTGATGGGCAAGCTAGGGTCTTAGAAATAACCATTTTTTCTAATAATCAGATACACCTATTCATCTACACTTAGCTATTAGATATTTGCCTCTTGTTTTGTGGAAATAGCAAATGGATCTCAGGTCCCATTGCAGCTCCTGGATTAGTTTTTTTTAGAAAATTCAAAAAGAGTCAGAAATTCTGAAACTTTTTGGAATTAAACATGCTCAGGTACACTCGTGTGAAAATATGCTAGATTTAAGTGTTTTTGGTAATGAATCAAGCTTGCTTTTTTGCAAAAAGTGTGATGATAGTAAAGTTATGTGAATCATAATTTCCTTTTTTGGAAGAGATATGCTATGCAACTGTCTAAGGATCATAGTCGGCCAAGCTACGTACATGAAGAATCATATCCGTCTAATAAGAATAATATGCTAGTTTCCACTTCGATTGTGTCAATTAGATGAGGCCTCATTAATTCTAATCCAAATTTTATAACCTACTATTGTATTGTAAAAAGGGTCAAAATAATAAAGATAAGTTGGTTAAATGAACACTAAAAAAGAGATGCTAGAATGGTTCGTTGAGTTGAAATGTCATATAGGAAAAATGGGGCCTTAGAAATAACTAATATTCTTCTAATCGCATACTCCCTAAAGTTTTCTTCTTCTACACGTAGCGATAAGTAGATATTTACCGCTTGATTTTGCGGGAAGAAAAAGTGCAAGCGACTTGAATATCATCTTCATACGTTGAACAAGCAAAATCCAAAATATCTAATTGTTCTCCTCCAAAAATATCCTAGAGCTTCGATCTGGCAAAAGAGCATGCAAAACCCAAAAGCGTAACCAAAGACACCTAGCATCTCGCCTCCAAAAATATCTAGAGAAGTTAAATTGTCATAAATGCTAAACACAACCTTAGAAATAATCATTTTTCTTATACTCAGGTACTCCCTAAAATTTTGTTCTTCTGCACATGGTTATCAAATATTTCCCTCTTGTTTTGTCGACCGAAAAATGGGAAATACCTAAATATCCTCTCCACACATAGATGAAGCAAAATGCAAAAGCACAACTATGAATATGTAGCAGCTCTCCTCAGCAAAATATACTGTAGCTCGATGTTGGCAAAGAATGACCATATACTGTAACACGTGGATGAAGCAAAATGCAAAAGGGTAGCCATGAATATCTAGCAGCTCTCCTCGACAAATATCCTGCATCTCGATCTGGCAAAGAACGACCATATACTTTTATAATCTGTTGTGGAAAGCGATATGACTAATTAAATATTCACTAAATCGACCAAAAACCTTGTCGGGCAAGCTAGGGCATTAGAGATAATCATTTTTCTCATAATCAGATACGCTTATTCATCTACACATGGCTATTAGATATTTGCCTCTTGTTTTGTGGAAATAGCAAATGGGTCTTAGGAGTCAGGTCCCATTGCAGCACCTGAATTAGTTTTTTTTTTTAGAAAATTCAGAAGGAGAGAAAAATTCTGAAACCTTTTGGTTTCAAACATGCTCAGGTATTACATTGTGAAAATATGCTAGTTTTAAGTGTTCTTGGTAATGAATCAAGCTTGCTTTTTGCAAAAAGTGTGATGATAGTAAAGTTATGTGAATCCTAGTTTCATTTTTTGAAAGAGATATGCTACTCAGTTGTCTAAGGATCATAGTCAGCCAAGCTACGTACATGAAGAATCATATCAAGAATCATATGCTAGTTTCCTCTTCGATTGTGTAATTCTAATCCAAATTTTATAACCTACTATTGTATTCTAAAAAAGGGCAAAAAAAACACTAAAGATAAGTTGGTTAAATGAACACTAAAAAAAGGCTAGAATGGTTCGTTAAGTTGAAATGTCATATAGAAAAAATGGGGCCTTAGAAATAACTAATCTTCTTGATTAGTAGATATTTACCGTTTGATTTTATGGAAAGAAAAAGCGCAAGCGACTGGAATATCATCTTCACACGTCGAACAAGCAAACTCCAAAATATCTAAGTGTTCTCCTCCAAAAATATCCTGGAGCTTCGATCTGGCAAAAGAGCATGCAAAACCCAAAAGCGTAACCAAAGATACCTAGCATTTTGCCTCAAAAAATATCTGGAGAAGTTAAATTGTCATAAATGTTAAACACAACCTTAGAAATAATCATTTTTCTTATACTCAGATACTCCCTAAAATTTTATTCTTCTGCACATGGTTATCAGATATTTCCCTCATGTTTTGTCGACAGAAAAAAGTGGGAAAGACCTAAATATCCGCTCCACACGTAGATGAAGCAAAATGCAATAGTGCAACCATGAATATCTAGCAGCTCTCCTCAACAAATATACTGTAGCTTGATGTTGGCAAAGAATGACCATATACTTTATAATCTGTCGTGGAAAAAAGAAGATACTCCACAATTAATTAAATAATCACTAAAATAGACAAAAAATCTTGTCAGGCAAGCTAGGGCTTTAGAAATAATTATTTTTCTCAAAACTTATACCCCTAAAGTTTTGTTCTTCTATACACCTACCTATTAGATATTTGCATGTTGTTTTGTCATAAGAAAAAGTGTGAGGGACTGAAATATCATCATCACACCTCAAACCAACAAAACCAAAAATATATAACAATTTTGATCCAAAAGTATCAAGCAACTCCATCTTGCATTCTTGCAGTGAACAAGGAAAAACCAAAAGTGAAACCGACAGTATTATCATTAAACTAAATAAAAAGTATCCAACATTTTTGCCTAAGCTGCATTTCATAAATGACAAACACAACCTTAGAAGTAACTATTTTTCTTGTAATCAGGTACTCCCTACAAAATTATTCTTCTACATGTACCGATCAGGTATCTACGTCTTGTTCGTCAAAAGAAAAAGCTCGAGAGACTAAAATGTCATCATAACACCTCAAACAAGTGGAAACCAAATAATAGGTCTCCTCCAGAAATATCTTGGAGCTTTGGTGCGACGAAGAACAAGCAAAAACCAAAAGCGTGACCAAGGATATCTAGCATCTCGCCTTCAAAACAGAAAAAGCTGCATTGCCATAAATGCCAAACACCACCTTAGAAATAACTATTTTTTTATACTGTTCGAAAACATAAATCTTATAATCAAGTAGTATTCCCTAAACTTTTATTCTTCTGCACATGATGATCAGATATTTCCCTATTGTGTTGTCGACAGAGAAGAGTGCAATAGACTTCACGCCCCGAGCAAGCGAAATGCAAAAGGGTAACCATGCATGTTTTGTTCGGCAGGCCTCCTCAACAAATATCTCGCAGCTGGATCCGGCAAAAACCCAAAAGCGTACCCATAGAATATCTCCCTCGTAGCTAGCTAGCTACAGGAGGAAATATCTCTGAATAGCACACGGGACTGCTCGCTCGCTGTGGGAAAAGAGGAAATATCTCGTGTTGGGACGGATCGCACGGGACTGCTGAAATCTCTGACCTGACGCCGCCTGTCCACCTCCCCGATTGATTCCTCCCAAACCGTAATTTTCTCGAAACAGTGCACACACGCCTTGCCCGCTTTGAAATATCGCCAGTCGGTACGGGACCCACCCGCCCGCCTCACTGCTGGGATGGATGGATGGACGGATGGATAGAAAAGCGCAGGGGCGGCGGGGCCCGCCACTCGCTTTTTGGACACGTCAAAGCCGGCAAGCTGGCCGAGGGCGTCGTCGCTGCTGACGCCTCCCCACGTGGAACCCCGCTGTTCGGTCGCGCTTTTTCCTCCTCGGATGGGCTTGGGCGATCCTCCTCCACATGCTCGGGTTGGCGCCGCGCGCGGTCGACCGGAGCCTTCCCAGCCACATGCTCGCTCCGCACCACCACTGGAAGGAGGAAGTTTGGGTGGAGACGTGACCCGCGGGGCCCGCGCGTCAGACGCTTGGGTCTCTCGCGGAGTCGCGAGAGGCTTGCGCCCACCGCTGTGTCGCCCACGAGGTCGTGCCGTGTGGCGCAGCTGCGCGAGTATCCGGGTATTATCCGTCGGCGTCGTCGGCATCGGCATCGGCCATCCGTTTATTTATTTTAGTTTAGAAAAACATCGTTTGGTGAGTTGATACTAAGAGATAAACCATTGTTTGTGTGGTGACACTGCGACCGGATAGGATATAGGTAAGCTGGGTCATGCTCCACTCGTTTAGCGTAGCGTAGGGCAATAATTCACTCACTCACAGGCGCTTTAGTTGCCGTCTTTGGGTTCGGGACGGCGACGCCTCCAGCTGCGGGTCGACGCTTGGATATGCTGCCTCGGGCGGTTTTATCCTTTCCTTTTCTTTTCGACCGCGGCGAGTAGCAGTCCAAGGTTGGTTTCTTCACGCATAATGATAGTGTTATCCTCAAAAAGAAAATGGTGTTGTGAAAACCCGACTCGTGTGTGCGCAGCTCGGCGCAAAGCGACGGCTTTTGTTCGAGTGAAGAAAAGGCGTGGCCACTGCGGAGCGAGCAGCTGGCGCGACGCACCTCATCATCCGACGCACACGAGAGAGAGGCCGCTGGTTCTGTGATCTGTACAGCGCGCCCTCGCACTGGCACTGGTGGGCAGCTCGTGGCGGAGGGACGAGAGAAGAGGAGACTTGCTTTGGGTGCGCCGAAACGAGGGCAGTCGGTCTGGACGCCACCACCCACTTCGCAACGCTGGTTGGTGAACGGAACTCAGTGCACGTGGCCCTGGCCGGTTACGCCTTCCAGGGCTCCAGGTTCCCGAGTAAAACCTCAGAAAGCGGCCGTGAACGTGCACGGGGTTTTGTTCGATGCTCTGCTTCGGTGGTGCCCTCGGAGCCGTCGTGCAAAACCGTGATCCATGGCAAGCCTTGCCGACTGGTCGGACATCGCCTTCTTCGATTCCTGGAGCTCTTTTGTGGCACACTAGTGCTAGGGAGTTTCCATGGGTGTATCGTATTCTCCGCTCTTCTTCAAAAATACTGTTACATACTAAATTCGTCCATTTGGCCGCGTGTATGAATCTGACCTAATAATTTTAATGTCACGACTACCAGCCACCCTATCGAGCCGAGGGACGACAAGGAGCCCGAACCCAACCCATTAAGGCCCATGAGGAATAGGAAGCCCAACAAATTCTTCGGCCCGGTCACATGGGGCTGTGAGGAGCTACTTATGAGCGAGTGAGACCTAAGGGTCAGTCACGGCGATGTAATTAGCAAACACTTTTTTCCAAGTCCTCATCTCCTCCTCCTCCTCCATATTGCCTCCTCTTCCTCCACACCCTACCCTAAAGGCCTCTTTGATTCACAGGATTCTGAAAATGCGGGAATAGGAAAAATATAGGGTTCAAGTGGCCTGACCATTTGAATCCTACAGGATCAGAAGGAGTGTTTGATGTCTAAAAAAAACAAAGGAATTGTAAAAGAGGTTGGAGTAGATGTTAAATTTCCTATGAAATGTAGTACAAAAGGTTTCATAGAAAAAAAATCTTATGAGATCCAATCGTATGAATCAAAGGACAACGTAGGAAAAAAAATCCTAAGGACAATCCTTCAAAATTCAATAAAATTTCTTTGAATCCAAATGTGCCCTAAATCCTTGTTGCCGACCTATGCCTGTGTGAATCGAGAAGAGGGGCGTGGCATATGGTATCAGAGCCTCCGGGTTATCTCAAGAGACCCCCTTCACCACGCGCCAGCAGTGTCACACTGGCGAAATGGAGCAACGGGTCGACGACTTGGTGGCGACACTCAAGGCTATCCAGGAGCAAAACACATCTATCTAGAAGGCGGTGGAGGCGTCCACAACTCTCTTCGAGGAGATTCAGCTTGCGGTGATCGATCTAGCGGAGTGGAGGCCGACGCTGGAGAAGTCGGTTGCGGATCTAGGCAGGGAGCTTGGGGGCATGCGACGGGAGCTGGATCTCGTTGCAAGGAACCCGGCTCTCATGTTCAAGACGACGAATCTTCCTCCCCTGCTACCATGACCGGGAGGTGCGCCACTTGCTACACCGGCGACTGCAACAACCAATTGGACATATGGCCACTTTGTGAAACATCACACCAGGGGCTGGTAACGGGGCAATCACCGCCTTTGTTCCGCCTCAGGTTACGGGTATGTTTCGCCTATCACATCCCCGCTTTTTTACTGTCCATCAGTCTCCTAATCGTCGTTCTCGACCTCTGGAGCGGTTGCCTTTGCGTGAGCTATCCCGCTTCGGTAGCTCCCATCTGTTAGATTCTGGTAGTCCTCGTCCACTTAGCGCACCCTTACTCTCTCGCCCAAAGATGGGTTTCCCTCAATTTTGGGGTGAGCGTCTAGGTAGTTTGTCGGAGCTAAATCTAGCGGATCCCTCTGTAGGGTATCCTAGCTAGGCGACTTTGCACGATGGTAACAAGGACAAGGATTTTACCCAGGTTCGGGCGCTCGCGGCTGAGATAATACACTACGTCTTTGATGTGTACTACACAACTTATTCTTGTAGACTCGTGTTGGGCCTCCAAGCGCAGAGTTTTGTAAGACAATAGCAATTTTCCCTCAAGTGGATGGCCTAAGGTTTATCAATCCATGGAAGGCGTAGGATGGTCTCTCTCAAACAACCCTGCAACCAAATACAAGAAATCCCTTGTGTCCCGAACACACCCAATACAATGGCGAGTTGTATAGATGCACTAGTTCAGCGAAGAGATGGTGATACAAGTGTAGTATGGATAGTAGATTTAGGTTTTTGTAATCTAAAAATATATATAAAAAACAAGGTAGCAAGTGATAAAATGGAGCACAAATGGTATTGCAATGCTTAGAAACAAGGCCTAGGTTTCATACTTTCACTAGTGCAATCTCTCAACAATGCTAACATAACTGAATCATATAACAATCCCTCAACGTGCGATAAAGAATCACTCCAAAGTTCTTATCAAGCGGAGAACATAAGATGAAATTGTTTGTAGGGTACGAAACCACCTCAAAGTTATCCTTTTCCGATCAATCTATTGAGCTATTACTATAAGTGTCACGAACAACCCTAGAGTTCGTACTAAAATAACACCATATGATACACATCAACCAACTCCAATGTCACCTAGATACTCCAATGTCACCAAAAGTATCCGTGAGTCAACTATACGATACACATCAAACAACTTCAGATTAATAATATTCAATCCAACACAAATAACTTCAAAGAGTGCCCCAAGATCTCTACCAGAGAAAGTAGGACAAAAATGTTGAAGGAAATATGCCCTGAAGGCAATAATAAAGTTCTTATTTATATTTCCTTATTTCATGATAAACATTTATTATTCATGCTAGAGTTGTATTAACTGGAAACTCGATACATGTGTGAATACATAGACAAAAGAAAGTGTCAATAGTATGCCTCTACTAGACTAGCTTGTTAATAAAAGATGGTTAAGTTTTCTGACCATAGACATGTGTTGTCATTTGATGAACGGGGTCACATCATTAGGAGAATGATGTGATGGACAAGACCCATCCGTTAGCTTAGCATAATGATCGTTAAGTCTTATTGCTATTGCTTTGTTCATGACTTATAGATAGTCCTTTGACTATGAGATTATGCAACTCCCGAATACCGGAGGAACACCTTGTGTGCTATCAAACGTCACAACGTAACTGGGTGATTATAAAGATGCTCTAAAGGTGTCTCCGAAGGTGTTTGTTGGGTTGGCATAGATCGAGATTAGGATTTGCCACTCCGAGTATCGGAGAGGTATCTCTGGGCCCTCTCGGTAATGCACATCATGATAAGCCTTGCAAGCAATGTGACTGATGAGTTAGTTGTGGGATGATGCATTGCGAAACGAGTAAAGAGACTTGCCAGTAACGAGATTGAACTAGGTATGAAGATACCAACGATTGAATCTCGGGCAAGTAACATACCGATGACAAAGGGAATAACATATGTTGTCATTGCAATTTGACCGATAAAGATCTTCGTAGAATATGTAGGAACCAATATGAGCATACAGGTTCCGCTATTGGTTATTGATCGGAGATGTGTCTCGATCATGTCTACATAGTTCTTGAACCCGTAGGGTCCGCACACTTAACGTCCGATGATGATTTGTATTATGAGTTATGTGTTTTGGTGTCCGAAGATTGTTTAGAGTCCAGGATGAGATCACAGACATGACGAGGAGTCTTGAAATGGTGGAGAGGTAAATATTGATATATTGGACGATAGTATTCGGACACTGGAATGGTTTCAGAGTGATTCAGATATTTATCGGAGTACCGATGGGTTACCGGAACCCCCCGGGGAAAGTAATGGGCCTCTATGGGCCATAGGGGAGAGAGAGGGCAGCCCACAAGGGGTGGCGCCCCACCCCCATGGGCCTAGTGGTAGCTTCACATTGTGTTTAGAAAGTGAAATATTTTGAGGCTTGACAATCACAATTTTGGTCATACAAGCCATTCACGGATAATTAGTATAAGGAAGGGAACTTTCACATGCAAATACACTATCTTGGAAGTCTTCTGTGATTGTCAGCCCCCATCAAAATATTATATGCCTAAATTGTTGACGTTGGACAAGGAAGACAATGTAATGAGTTATGTTTGTTCATATTCACATAGAAGTTATATTGTCATACATCATTCGACATGTGGTGCTTGCCCCCATCTTTGCTAGCCAAAAATTCCACACTAAGTAGAGATACTACTTGTGCATCCAAAAAACTCTTAAACCCAAATCTTATCTTCAAGAGTCCACCATACCTACCTAAGGATTGAGCAAGATCCTGCAAGTAAGTTGTCATCGGTGCTATAAGGCAATAAAAATTGCTTCTAAAACTATTAGATCATTTAGTGTAAGAGAAAATTGAGCGTTGTACGGACTTGTGATGGCAAAGCAATAAAAGCGATGGACTGCATAATAAAGGTTGCTATCATAAGGGGCAATATAACGTGGCGTTCTTTTGCACTAAGGGGTTGATTATACAAACAAATAAGCGTATGACAACCTCTGCTTCCCTCTGCGAAGGGCCTATCTTTTACTTTTCAGTATTTATTTTTATGCAAACGAGTCAGAGTTATTCTCTCTATTCCTTTTTATTTTTCTCTTTTGGCAAGCATCATGTGGTGAGGAAAGCACATATGTCTAGTTGAATATGGGTGGCATGAGTTATCATTGTTGACATCACCCTTGAGGTGAATGCGTTGGGAGGCAAAACAATAAGCCCCTATCTTTCTATGTGTTCGGTTGAAACGTTTTGCTCATGTGTATGCGGTGAGAGTTAGCAATCATAGAAAACTATATGATAGTTGAGCATGTGGAGCTCTTACTTAAACTCTGTTGAATAAGTTGAGTTGCAATTGCTTGGTGACTAAGAACATAGGTTGTTGAGTTTCAAGAGAGTTCATTGTTTGAACCTTAACATGCGAATTGGCTGCTACTATAACATGGGAAGTTTTATAAGAAAGAATTGTTGTTATGATACTAGGAAAAGTGAATGAAATTTTCATTGATCAAACTTATGCACTTTGCTAGCATTCACACTTCATAAATTATTTCTTTTATCATTTACCTACTCGAGGACGAGTAGGAATTAAGCTTGGGGATGCTGATACGTCTCCAACGTATCTATAATTTATGAAGTATTCATGCTGTTATTTTACCATTCTTGGATGTTTTACAATCGTTTTATAGCAACTTTATATCATTTTTTGGGACTAACCTATTGACCAAGTGCCCAGTGTTAGTTGATGTTTTTTGCTTGTTTTTTACATCGCAGGAAATCAATACCAAACAGAGTCCAAATGCAACGAAACTCCACGAAGATTTTTTATGGACCAGAAGACATCCATTGGGCTAGAGCAGCACCTGGGGGTGCCTCGAGGGGGGCACAACCCACCAGGGCGGGCCTGGGGGCCCAGGCGCCCGGGTGGGTTGTGCCCACCTCGGTGGCCTCCCGCACCCCCTCTTTACCCTATAGAATCACAAATATTCCAAAACCCTTCGAGGTTGACCTAGATCATAAGTTCCGTCGCCGCAAGGCTCTATAGCCACCGAAAACCAATCTAGACCCTTTTCGGCACCCTGCCGGAGGGGGGAATCATCTCCGGTGGCCATCTTCGCCATCACGGCGGCCACCATAATGAGGAGGGAGTAGTACACCCTCGGGGCTGAGGGTTTGAACCAGTAGCTATGTGTTTAATCTCTCTCTCTCTCTCTCTCTCTCGTGTTCTTGAGATGTCACGATCTTGATGTATCGCGGGCTTTGTTAATATAGTCGGATCATATGGTGTTTTCCCCTCTCTATCTTGTTGTGATGAATTGAGTTTTTCCCTTTGAGATTTCGTTGTTATCGGATTGAGTAATTTTATGGATTTGAGAACACTTGATATATGTCTTGCAATTGAATACTTGTGGTGACAATGGGGTATCGTATTGATTCACTTGATATATGTTTTGGCACTCAACTCAAGGATTCCCGAGGTGACATTGGGGTAATCTATGCATAGGGGTTGATGCACATTCTTGTCTTTGTTTGTCCGGTAGAAATCTTGGGGCACTCTTTGAAGTGCTTTGTGTTGGATTGAGTATTATGAATATGAATTTGCTTTGGTGTTATTTTAGTATGGACTCTAGGATAGAGCAAACGGAAAGAATAGCTTTGTGTTATTGTAGTACGAACTCTTGAATAGATCGAGCGGAAAGAATAGCTTTGAGGTGGTTTCGTACCCTACAAACAAATTATTCTTATGTTCTCCGCTAGATAGGAACTTTGGAGTGATTCTTCATCGCACTTTGATGGGTGGTTATATGATCCAATTATATTAGCACTATTGAGAGATTGCAGTAGTGAAAGTACGGACCCTAGGCCTCATTTTCAAGCATTGCAATACCGTTTTTGTGCCCGTTTACTATTTGCTACTTTGCTGTTTTTATTTATTCAGGTTATAAAAATATATTTCTACCATCAATATGACACTCTTATCACCATCTCTTCGCCGAACTAGTTCACCTATACAATTTGCCATTGTATTGGGTGTGTTGGGGACACAAGAGATTTCTTGTATTTGGTTGCAGGGTCGTTTGAGAGAGACTATCTTCATCCTACGCCTCCCATGGATTGATAAACCTTAGCTCATTCACTTGAGGAAAATTGCTATTGTCCTACAAAACTATGCGCTTGGAGGCCCAACACGTGTCTACAAGAATACAGTTGTGTAGTAGACATGAAGCTCTTTTCTGGCGCCGTTGCCGGGGAGGTGAGTGCTTGAAGGTATATCTTTAGATCTTGCAATTGAATCTTTTAGTTTCCTGTTTATCACTAGTTTGGTCTATAAAAGAAAACTAAATAAAAAATCAATTTAGGTTGCATCATATTATTGATCATCTTTATAATATCTTTCTTGAAAATGATGGTTCAGAAAATTGTGCTCAATTGTTAGAAGAAGAAGTCAATAAAATGCTTGGCACAAAATATTTGAATGATGAGCATGATTGCAATGTTGTTCGTATGAATTCTTGAATATCCAAAATGCTAATGAGGATTGCACAAGTCATGACAAAAATGTTTCTTATAAGCATGTCACTTTTTGCGGAGTGAATTGGGAGTGCAATTGCACACCAAAAAGGGAAGATAGATTTTGTAAGAAGCATAAATATTTAGAAACAAAAAAGTTGCAAGAGAGGCTAGAAGATTGTGCTGAAAGATTTTTTTGCCAGTTCTATAGCTGCAAAATGGAGAAGAACAGTTCTGTCAGCGAACACATACTCAGAATGTCTGGGTACCATAACCACTTGACTCAGCTGGGAGTTAATCTTCCGGATGTTAGTGTTATTGACAGAGTTCTTCAATCACTGCCACCAACCTACAAAGGCTTCATGATGAACTATAATATGCAAGGGATGGATAAGACAATTCCCGAGCTCTTCGCTATGCTCAAAGCTGCGGAGGTAGAAATCAAGAAAGAACATCAAGTGCTGATGGTTAACAATACCACTAGTTTCAAGAAAAAGGGCAAAGGAAAGAAGGGGAACTTCAAGAAGAATGGCAAGCAAGTTACCACTCCCGGGAAGAAGCCCAAGTCTGGACCTAAGCCTTGAACTGAGTGCTTCTACTGCAAAGGGACTGGACACTGGAAGCGGAACTGCCCCAAGTATTTGGCGGATAAGAAGGATATCAAAGTGAACAAAGGTATATTATATACATGTTATTGATGTGTACCTTACTAATGCTCGTAGTAGCGCCTGTGTATTTGATATTGGTTCTGTTGCTCATATTTGCAACTCGAAACAGGGGCTACAGATTAAACGAAGATTGGCTAAGGACGAGGTGATGATGCGCGTCGAAAATGGTTCCAAGGTCAATGTGATCGCCGTCGGCACGCTACCTCTACATCTACCTTCGAGATTAGTTTTAGACCTAAATAATTGTTATTTGGTGCCGACGTTGAGCATGAACATTATATCTGGATCTTGTTTGATGCGAGACGGTTAATCATTTAAATCAGAGAATAATGGTTGTTCTATTTATGTGAGTAATATCTTTTATGGTCATGCACCCTTGACGAGTGGTATAGTTTTATCGAATCTCGATCGTGGTGATACACATATTCATAATATTGATGCCGAAAGATGCAAATTTAGTAATGATAGTGTAACGTATTTGTGGCACTGCCGTTTAGGTCATATTGGTGTAAAGCACATGAAGAAACTCGATGCGGATGGGCTTTTAGAATCACTTGATTATGAATCACTTGATGCTTGCGAACCATGCCTCATGGGCAAGATGACTAAGACTCCGTTCTCCAGAACAATGGAGCGAGCTACTGACTTATTGGAAATTATACATACCGATGTATGCGGTCCGATGAGTGTTGAGGCTCGCGGCAGATATCGTTATTTTCTGACCTTCACAGATGATTTGAGCAGATATGGGTATATCTACTTAATGAAACACAAGTCTGAAACATTTGAAAAGTTCAAAGAATTTCAGAGTGAAGTGGAAAATCATCGTAACAAGAAAATACCGTTTCTACGATCTGATCGCGGAGGCGAATATTTGAGCTACGAGTTTGGTCGTCATTTAAAACAATGTGGAATAGTTTCGCAACTCACGCCACCTGTAACACCACAGCGAATGGTGTGTTCGAACGTCGTAACCATACTTTATTAGATATGGTGCGATCTATGATGTCTCTTACCGATTTACCACTATAGTTTTGGGGTGATGCATTAAAGACAACTGCATTCACATTAAATAGGGCACCATCTAAATCCATTGATACGACACGTATGAACTGTGGTTTGGCAAGAAACCTAAGCTGTCGTTTTTTAAAGTTTGGGGTTGCGATGTTTGTGTGAAAAAGCTTCAGCCTGATAAGCTCGAACCCAAATTGAAGAAGTGCTTCTTCATAGGATACCCAAAAGAAATTGTTGGGTACACCTTCTATCATAGATCCAAAGGCAAGATATTTTTTGCTAAGAATGGATCCTTTCTAGAGAAGGAGTTTCTCTCGGAAGAAGTGAGTGGGAGGAAAGTAGAACTTGATGAGGTAATTGTACCTTCTCTTGAATTGTAAAGTAGCTCATCACAGAAAACCGTTCCTGTGATGCCTACACCAATTAGTGAGGAAGCTAATGATGATGATCATGAAACTTGAGATCAAGTTACTACCGAACCTCGTGGGTCAACCAAAGCACGTTCCGCACCAAAGTGGTAATCCTGTTCTGGAAGTCATGCTACTAGACCATGACGAACCTACGAACTATGAGGAGGCGATTGATGACCCACAAGTATAGGGTATCTATCGTAGTCCTTTCTATAAGTAAAAGTGTCGAACCCAACAAGGATCAGAAGGAAATGACAAGCGGTTTTCAGTAAGGTATTCTCTGCAAGCACTGAAATTATCGGTAACAGATAGTTTTGTGATAAGGTAATTTGCAACGGGTAACAAGTAACAAGAGTAAATAAAGTGCAGCAAGGTGGACCAATCCTTTTTGTAGCAAAGGACAAGCCTGGACAAATTCTTATATAAAGGAAAACGCTCCCGAGGACACATGGGAATTATCGTCAAGCTAGTTTTCATCACGCTCATATGATTCGCGTTCGTTACTTTGATAATTTGATATGTGGGTGGACCAGTGCTTGGGTACTGCCCTTCCTTGGACAAGCATCCCACTTATGATTAGCCCCTATTGCAAGCATCCGCAACTACAAAAGAGGTATTAAGGTAAAACCTAACCATAGCATGAAACATATGGATCCAAATCAGCCCCTTACGAAGCAACGCATAAACTCGGGCTTAAGCTTCTGTCACTCTAACAACCCATCATCTACTTATTACTTCCCAATGCCTTCCCCTAGGCCCAAATAATGGTGAAGTGTCATGTAGTGGACATTCACATAACACCACTAGAGGAAAGACAACATACATCTCATCAAAATATCGAACGAATACCAAATTCACATGACTACTTATAGCAAGACTTCTCCCATGTCCTCAGGAACAAACGTAACTACTCACAAATCATATTAATTAATGTTCATAATCAGAGGGATATTAATATGCATAAAGGACCTGAGCATATTATCTTCCACCGAATAAACCAACTAGCATCAACTACAAGGAGTAATCAACACTACTAGCAACCCACAGGTACCAATCTGAGGCTTTGAGACAAAGATTGGATACAAGACATGAACTAGGGTTTGAGAGGAGATGGTGATGGTGAAGATGTTGATGGAGATTGACCCCCTCCCGGTGAGAGGATCGACGGTGATGACGCTGGTGATGATTTCCCCCTCCCGGAGGGATATTTCCCCGGTGGAACAGCTCCGCTGGAGCCCTAGATTGGTTCTGCCCAGGTTCCGCCTCGAGAGGGCGGCGCTTCGTCCCGAAAGCTTCCTCCTTATTTTTTCTAGGATAAAAGACTTCATATAGCAGAAGATGGACACCTGAGGCCTTCCAGGGGGCCACGAGGCAGGGTGTGCGCCCAGGGGGGTAGGGCGCGCCCCCACCCTCATGGCCAGGGTGTGGGCCCCCTCTGGATGATTCTTTCGCTAGTATTTTTCATTAATTCCAAAAAGTGCTCCCGTGAAGTTTCAGGACTTTTGAAGTTGTGCAGAATAGGTCTATAATATTTGCTCCTTTTCCAGCCCAGAATTCCAGCTGCCGGCATTCTCCCTCTTCATATAAACCTTGTAGAATAAGAGAGAAAAGGCATAAGTATTATAACATAATGTGTAATAACAGCCCATAATGCAATAAATATCGATATAAAAGCATGATGCAAAATGGACTTATCAACTCCCCCAAGCTTAGACCTCGCTTGTCCTCAAGCGGAAGTTGATAACGAAACATATGTCCACATGTTTAGAGATAGAGGTGTCGATAAAATAAAATACGGACATGAGGGCATCATGATCATTCTTATAGCATCAACATATATATAAATATTGTCATAAGATTTCTTATGCTAAAGTAACAATCTATTCACAATGTCAAGTATGAATCAGAAACTTTATTGAAAACTAACAAACTATAATCTCGGTCATTGAATCAATTGCAATTTATCATAACATCGGAAAGAGTCAATATAAGAGCTTTTCAGCAAGTCCACATACTCAACTATCATTTAGTCTTTCACAATTGCTAACACTCACACAATACTTATGGGTATGGAGTTTCAATCGGACACAGAGAAAGATAGGGGCTTATAGTGTTGCCTCCCAACCTTTTACCTCAAGGGTAATGTCAACAATAATAGTTTATGATAACTCACATCCAATTGGATATATATATATATATATATATATATATATATATATATATATATATATATATATATATATATATATATATATATATATCAAGATCTTTCCAACACAATGTGCTTGCCAAAGGATAAAATGCAAAAAGGAAAGGTGAAGATCACCATGACTCTTATATAAGGTATAAGACAAGAATAAAAGATAAGGCCTTCGCAGAGGGAAGCAAAGGTTGTCATGTGCTTTTATGGTTGGATGCACAAAATCTTAATGCGAAAGAACGTCACTTTATATTGCCACTTGTGATATGGACCTTTATTATGCAGTCCGTCGCTTTTATTTCTTCCACATCACAAGATCATATAAAGCTTATTTTCTCCATGTCGATGTACAAAAGTAGGGGTGCACCTTTGTACCCCTTTACCTGTGCACGGATAGTCGGAACCGCGCCCACGGCTGCACCAAGCAGAGCAGGGGAAGGAACCAGAGAGAAGCCGAAGCATAAGATGCCCAAGGCAACGTGAGGGCCAAGAACACAAAGAAGCAGAGAGGCGGAGCAGGTTCCCGCGGCAAGATCCTTACCGAGGGCAGCCTTAGCGGCCCCGGCAAGACCCTTGCCGGGGCGGATCGTCCTCGCCCATAGAGTGAGCCACCCTTGAGCCCACTGGTTCCAACTCAACCAACCACGTTGGAACTAGGGCTCGGGAGGCACCTCCGTGGTAGCATGCAGATCTTCGTGAAGACAAGGAATATTCAAGATCAGATGAGGATTAAAAGACAACGATCCTTGGCAAGATCCTTGTCGAGGAGAGCCACAAGACCCCCGGCAAGATCCTTGCCGGGGACGACAACACGCCACGGCAAGGCCCTTGCCGGGCCACCTGGCAAGGCCCTCACCAAGGACGCCAGTAGGGCCACTTCCAGGCCCGCACCAGCCAAGTCTCCACCGCCGTTCGCATGGAGCTGGCATCCCAACCAGCTGGGCAGGCACCTGCGTGGCAACATGCAGCTTCCAGGCCAACTCAGCAAGCGCCTGTGTGGCTGCATGCAGATCTTCGTGAAAACCCTACCACCGCGCCACCTCAGCTGCTTGCCTGCCTACATGGCGCCGCATGCATCGCTGGCCAGGGCACGTGTCGAAGCGAGGGGGAGCGACGACAGACGGGACGGGCCTCGCCCCCGTCCCCGATAAAGCATAGGGACACCTCAACAACACATTAAATGTGTCTTGTCCTGTAATACGAGCGATAATCTCGCAGTACTGTATGCCTTTCCACCTCCTGTGTGCCACTGTGGCAGCTCCTTTTGACTATAAAGGAGGCACATGGTGTACTGGAGAGGGATTCGGCTCTTTGGAACTACTCAGCCACCGTAGCTAGTTCGAGGGCTCAAGAACACTCAATATACCCACCAAAGCAGGACTAGGGTTTTACGCATCCTGGCGACCCGAACCTGGGTAAACGATCCTTGTGCTGACTACTAATCATGCTCTTCTTGCAACCCTGCGCCCCGGCAACCGTAGTAGGGATTCTTGTGATCCCATATGTGTTGTTTCCCACCGACACCTTTGGGCGCCAGGTAGGGGGTGCAATTGTGAGAATCTGGTCTAGTAGTTAGCCTGGCGGTTCTTCATCGCCATGGCTCCCAAGAAGAAGACGGCTACGGTGATCGGCTCGTCGGGGGCCGAACGGCCCGTGCCAGTACGGGCGAGCAGCGGCACGATCGCGGACAGGTCCCGAGCCGCGGTCCGCGAGCACCAGCATCGCCCTGGCAGTCAGAGCCCGGCGAGCGGCGCCGTTCGTGCGCCAGGCGACGGGCCGCACACCACCAAATCCAAAGATGGGGCTGGGCCCCCCGCAGGCGGCGCGGGGCCCTCCAGGAGTGTTGTTGTGCCACCCACGGGTGGCGCAGCAACCTCCAGGACGCCCACGCCGGCGACCACTGTGCGCTCTTCCCATGGTGTGCGTGACGAGCAGCGTCACCACGCCGGTGACCCTGGACACCGCCGTGGGAAGAGCCTTGTGCGTCGTCCGCGGGACGAAGGAGTTCAGCATGCCCGCCGAAGTGCCGGCGAAAATGGCGCGCAACCGCTGGGTCGTGATGGAGCTCCTTCTAACGTGGTTAGAAGTCGAAGCGCGCCACGGTCCATGCAGCTGTCGCCGCCAACCACGCCAGCAGAAGCTTTGGCGCGCACGCAGTTGCTCCTCGACTTCCCTCCTGCCGCGGAGAAGCTCGACGAGTGGAGGGCACCATTCGAAGTCTCGTCGCCGTCGCCAACAAAGATGATCCGCGACCGGCGGGGTCCTCGGGCCGGCGCTCCACCGAGCCACCACATGCCAGCGCTGGGAGGACTGGGGGTGCTGCGGTCATGGTGCACTCTCCTCCTCCTCGCCAGCCGCCGTGGGCGTCGGCCCGTCATGACGACGCTTGTGATAACATCTCTATAGGCGGCGTCCGACCCGCGGACCCACCGCGACCAGCGCCAAGTTCTTCGAGTACGAGCTCACGAAGATGCTCGAACCACTATCGAGCGCCGGTGTGATACGCGCCACCAGTTGGACAAGCGGGCGGGACCCGCTATGGACCACCCAGCACCGGGGGGCTCCGGCGGCCTACCTTACGAGGTGGGCTGCCCGGCCTTTACCCGCGAGCTGCGGCAGTTCCAGTGGCCGTCCCATCGCATGTTCAAGCCCGACGTCGGCGAGAAGTACACTGGCAAGACCCATCCGTCCGAGTTCCTCAGCATCTACACCATCGCGATGCAGGCTGCCGGAGCTCGCGACGACAAGGTGCTTGCCAATTATTTCCCGCTGGCACTGAAGCCCAATGTTATGTCTTGGTTGATGCACTTGCCGCCGGATTCCATTTCTTCTTGGTCGGATCTGTGCCATGAGTTCGTTGGTGCCTTCACAGGAGGCCACCAAGCTCATGGCCAGGACAGTGATCTGCATATCATTCCCCAGAAGGAAGGGGAAACCCTGCGCAAGTACATCCAGAGATTTAGCCGGGTGCAGTACAACATCCCCGACGTTCATCCCGCCGCCGTGATCAGCGCGTTCCATCAGAACGTGCGCAATCGCAAGATGCGCGAAGAGCTGGCGATGACCAAGGTTAAGGATGTGGCCGAACTGTATGTTCTGGTGATAGGTGCGCCCGGGCTGAAGAGGGAAGGAAGTACCCCGGCGAAGGACACCGGTGCGAAAACCGACTCTACTGATGAAGACACCGCCGCCCCGATGAAGAAGGGCCGGCGTTGCAATAGGAAACGCAAGGGCAAGGCTGTGCTTGCCGTTGAAGGATCTGACGACACCGACGCTACCAAGAAGGTCAAGGCAGATAAATGTCGGATTTCGGGTTCCGGCAGACCCTTGAGGTTCGAACACTGGGCTGCGCGCGGAGATTTCCCCTTCTACCTACCTGTACCCCACCGCCTCGCTAAGATCTAAGCTATGAAAAGAAAAGCACAAGAGACACATGGTTTATACTGGTTCGGGCCACCGTTGTGGTGTAATACCCTACTCCAGTTTGTGGTGTGGTGGATTGCCTCTTGGGCTGATGATGATGAGCAATATAAGGAAGAACAGCCTCGCGAGGGTCTGTTCTTGGCTGGGGCTATGAACTGCTAGGAGGAGTTCAGTCACCCTTCTCTCTCTGATTCTCGATCTACCCCTACCCCGGGGGTGGCTAGTCCTATTTATAGGCAAAGGCCCTGGGCCTCTTCCCAAATACTGAGCGGGAAGGGCGCCAACAATTGGCCATTTTGAAGGGGAACTGTACACTTATCCTGACTAAAGTTGGTCCTCGTCTGCCAAAGGCTCTGGTGATGACGCTGGCTTGGGCTCCACAATGACTTCTTCCCTGCCGTTGGGCTGGTCTTGGTCTCGTTGCACCGAAATGGGTGCCTTTGCTTGATGCTCTCGCCTGCGCTTGCTCCCTTTGCACCAAAGAGGAAAGGAGGACACTGCGCGGGCTGGCGCCCACCTGGCGCCCTTGGTCATCATGGCTTGCGTCACGGGCACCTCGTGAGGTACCCAACCTTGATCTCTCCGCCTCCTCGCGAGCCAGCCTGATGAGGCCGTGCCTGAGGAAGCTCCGTGTCGTCCGCCTCGCGAGGCTTGGCCCCTCGCGAGGGTCTTGGGTTTGTGTTGATGAAGATGGGCCGTGCTGGGCCCCCCTTTGAGCCACGCCGCAGGCAGGTAAGTCTGGGGACCCCCTTTCCCTGAACGCCGACAGTAGTCCCCAGGCCCAAGGCGCGCCCGGACTTGGCCGTGCAGCGAGGCGAAAGGGCAAGGGCGAAGAGCCGCGCGCCCTAATAGCCTGTGGCCTTGGGCGCCGCATGGCGGTTGATTGGACGTGGGCGCCTCTGCAACCGCGCGAGCTGATAAAGGAGCGGCATCTGCCCAGGCTTTGCTTTTTTTGCTTTCTCCAGTTGCTTCTCAGATCCCATTTCTTGCACCTCTCCTTCCTTCCTCCAAACTTCTAGATCAACTTCGACCGCGTGACCTAGGAAGCCATGGCGCCTCGTCAGTCCCCGGTCGGAGCTTGCTACTCGTCTGCCCTGGATTCGCCGAACGTGTCGGAGGCGAGCCTCGCCCGGCTGTGCCGGATGGCGGCGGCGTAGGGCATCGACAGGGCGAGGGTGTTCAAGGCCGGCTCCGCCACCCCTGAGGGCCAGGGGAGCACCTTCTATCCGTTCTTTGCAAGCGCCATTGCTGCTGGCTTGGTGCCTCCCTTCTCTGAGTTCTTCTTCTCCGTCCTCCGCCATTATAGGCTACAGGCTCTGCATGTCCACCCCAATTCCGTCCTTCTCCTGACAATCTTCGCCTATTACTGCGAGGCTCACGTAGGGGTGCAGCCCTCAGTGGCCTTGCTGCGCCACTTCTTCTACCTCCGGACCTCCCGTGGTCCTGCTTCCGCGTGCGCGAGCTTCGTCACGTACGGTGGCGCCATTGCCATTTCGAGCCTCAGAAAAAGGATTGAGGGCTTCAGGAGCAAGTGGGTCTTGGTAGATGCTGGGCGCATCCACCCTCGGCTGATCTTGCCCACGGAGCAACCCGCGAGCTCCAGCGATTGGGGTCGAGCGGAGCTCGCGGACCCCCACGCGAATCTGGTGTTGGATAAGATGGATGCGGATCTGAAGCCGGCCAACATGGCGGCGGCGAAGCTGACCGGCGCGTCGCTGCTGAGGGAATTCCTGGAGCACCAGCTGGCTCCGCTTCGGCGGTACTCACTTCCGATGTGGAGGCCCCATCCGAGCCCCGCAGCCTTGGCCGACGAAGATCTGGTTGCGGTCCTCCAATCTCTGGTCGGGGGCGATGTGGCGAGGTTGGAGGGTGCTCCTACGCCCTTGTTCCTCCACGACGACTGGGAGCAGGTAGTGGAGTCCATGCCCGTCTTCAACGGGGACGGGCCCGTGCCCACGGAAGCTCCCGAGGACCCGGTGGACGTGTCCTTCGACGACTCCAGCGAAGAGGAGGAAGGAGGGGAGCGGGAAAAAGGGCCTGACTCGGAGGAGACCGACGGAGAGTCGAGGGCTCCCCTCCCCCAGCGCAGGCCCCGCGCTCTCCGGCTTTCTCCGAGCGATGACGACGAGGATGATGACGAGCAGGGTGGTGGGAGCTTGCCCCCGATCCCGAAGAAGGACAGGACCGGGCTGATCTCCCGCGGGTCTGCCCCGGCCCCGAGGTGGACCGCAGACGCGCCTTCCACTCCCGAGCTTCCCGAGGTTGACCCTTCCGGCCGGATTTTGGGCTTCAAGTTTGGCCGGAGGCTGCTTGAGTCTACTGACGATGACCCGTAAGCGCTTGATTCTTGTTTTTATTTCTTGTTCTGCTGCTAAGGCTTGACGTCCGCATCTCTTGGATAGGCTGGCGCCCGCAGCAAAGAAGCCGAAGGGAGCTCCTGAGGTTCCATCTAGGGCAGCGCCTCTGCCTGCGAAGGAAGGCGATCGCGACGCACGGGTCTCTCCTGCCCGGTCGTCCTCGCGAGGCCTGGCTGAGCCGGCTGGGGCAAGCTCAGCCCCCATGGCCCAAGCGACTCCCGAGGTGCCTTTGCCTGCTGCCGCCGCCACAGCCGTGGGGGCGCAACAGGCTCCGCCTCAGGATGTTGTGGTCGTGCCGCCGCCTTCTCCCCCTACTCCACCGACTGCTGTCTCTCCGACTCCTCCTACCGTTCTGGATCGTGCTGCTGCTGAGCTGGACCGGCTACGGCAAGATCTTCTCGGCGCCGACCCTCGCTTGGTGGCCGAGCGCTTGGAGCTGGCTTCAGGATGGATTCACTCTGACGCTTCGATTCCGGCGGCGCTGGTCCAGGCCTGGACGGCTTGCGATGAGGAGAGGCAGGCCGTCCTTGAGGCGAAGGCTGCTCGTGACGCAGCCCTGGGGGAGGTGGTCGATGTCCGCGGTCACTGCAAGGCGCTGGAGGAGGAGCTGCAAGGCTTGCGGGACCAGCTCACGAAAGAGGCCCGCCTTCGCCAAGAGCAGGAACAAGGCGTGAAGGCTCGCGAGGCGGCCGTCAAGGGCCGGGAGGCCAAGCTCAAGAAGCGCCATGACCGCCTAGGCGCGCTGGAGCAGGAGTTGGGGGCGAGGAAGGTCGAGCTGGACAACAAGGCCCAGGTTCTTGCCGAGGACCGCGTGGCCTTTGCAGAAATGGAGGAGAAGGCTCGCTCCTCGCTGAAAACGCTTTACAACAGCGGCTGGAGAGCCCGCTGGCCGGCGCCGAGGACGGCCCCGCCAAGCTGCTTCCCTTCCTGGTTCGCGCTCTTGAAGATGTCGCCCTTGGCCTTGGCCCCACGGTCGAGGCCGAGGCGCGTGTCCTGTCTTCCGCAGCGCTGACGCGGGTCTTCACCCACATCTACCTTCGCGATCCCAGCGTCGACCTCGACAGCCTGCTGGAGCTTGCAAGTGGCGAGCGTGCCGCTGTCGCTGCCGAGGCCGTGAAGGGTCGCGCGGAGGCTCTGCTGGGGAAGTTCCTGGCCTTCAGCACCAAGCCGAAGCGAGGCGCTGCCGACCCTGCTGCTCCATGAGGCGAACCCACTCCGCGCTGCTCCACCGCCGTCAAGTGATTCCGTTGTGGCTCCTGTCCTGCCTTTAATTCCTGCACATGTACCATGCCTCGGGGAGGCGTTTAAACTTGCGTCTGGCATTGAGATAACAGTGTGGACTGTAATATTTGCTTCTGAATTCCTTGAAATTTACGCTATTCCTTCCTACTTGCTTATATTCTACACTGGCAGAGCCCGGCCCCGCGCGTACCTCACCCAGCATTAGCCCCGACCGGAAACCAGGACGGAACCAAGGAGTGAGGGGCTACGTGACAAGTTAGGCTCGTGAGTCGCGATGCTCAGGAGTCCCCCTTGGCGCACGAACAGCAAGTAGGGAGGCGATTCTTGAAGTTTACGCTTTTCCTTCCTACTTGCTTATGTTCTACGCCGGCAGAGCCCGGCCCCGCGCGTACCTCACCCAGCATTAGCCTTTCAGAACTAAGGAGTGAGGGGCTACGAGACCAGTTAGGCTCCTGAGTCACGATGCTCAGGAGTCCCCCTTGGCGTGCGAACAACAAGTAGGGAGGTGAGATGTGGGTGGATCTACCGTTCTACGTTTGCAGAGCCCGGCCCCGCGCGTACCTCACCCAGCGTTAGCCTTTTGGAACTAAGGAGTGAGGGGCTACGAGACCAGTTAGGCTCCTGAGTCGCGATGCTCAGGAGTCCCCCTTGATGGTTAAACGGCCTTTGTACCTTGGCTCCGCTCGGGGAGAGACGCGTGACAAACCAGGCCCGGGGGGCCTGGCTGGGTGGCGTGCGTCTGGGCGTGACCTATGCGCAGCCCCCGTGCCTAGCCCCCTCGCGCGGCACTCCCGAGGGGAGGCGTTACGATGAGGCTAGACATTGAGCTCTGGGCTCCCTGAGGCTGATGCGGCCCGGGGGCCACCCTCAGTTGTTTATCACAGCATAGCGCTTCCGTTTGTGTACGGGCATAGCCGCTCCTCGGCAGTGTCGTCAGCCAGCGCGGAGCATGGTGCTTCCACTGGTACGTGGGAGGGGGCTCCCCTCCGGGAGGAGCCCCCGGGGCGTGTACAGCCCCGCCCTGACACGTGGCTGACACGGTAGGGCCTGGCGAGGTGTATCTAGGCACCCGTGAGCCAACGCGGGACTCACGGGGCCCTACCTCTAGGCGGGTTGCGCCTGGCACTGGGCCTTATCTTGTGATGTGTTCCTGCAAATTTGGTTAGATGCCTGCACTCTACGTCCTCGGGTCCCGACCCTCGAGCTGGTCTCAGCTGTCGCTGGTATGCCAGGTCGCGATGCCGTGGACAAGGCCAGAGGGTGAGGGCTGGAGAGCCAGTAAGAGCCCTGAGTCGCGATGCTCAGGTACCCCCCTTTAACGTGCAAGTGGTCGACATGGAGAAGAAGAGGTGCTGTGGACCGACATCAAATAATCAAGCATGGTAGGTCGAACGCATAGCTGAAAGTAAACGCAAAAGGGATACATGCCGCTGGGTCTGGCCCGAGCGACTTGGGGATGATGCAACCCGAGGGGCGCCCCCAACAAAGTAAGCTAACAACATGAAATAAAAGGGATACATGCCGCAGGGACGGACCCACGCGGCCCGGGAATGATGCAGCCCTGGGGGGTGCTCCTAGCTGGGAATGAAACTTGAAAGATGTCACCTGATGATGTTGAGGACGAATGAGGGTTGATGTAGGAGACTCGGTGGGCTGCGGAAGCTGATCCTCATGAGCCCCCATGCCCAGGGGCCTCGTGAGGCTCCGGAGGCGCTGGTGGCCCCTCGCGGACCATCTCCATCTCCGCCAAGGCTGCGGAACGCCTGGCCTCTTGAGCCTCCATGATGCCCCTCATGAGGCGCTGGTACGTGGCAACCGCATTCGGCAAGCCGTAAGGCATGCGAATGTAGCTGTGGGGTGGCCCTTCGCAGTGCCCCACTAGTGAGGGCCAGAGGCGCTCCAGAGAGGCGACTCGATTGAGCCCTGGTATGTCGATGCAGACGCGCAGCCCACCATCCTTGCCTGGATGGGGAGCCACAGCTGGTAGGCGGCGGCCGCCTCTCATGACTCTTGACTCCTGTGGCTCCTGAATGGACTTGCTGACGAACTCCTGAGGGTCTGGCCCTCCTTGCCTTACTCCTTCTTGAGGGAAACGTGCTTCGAAACACGCCTCCATGTGGTGCCCAAGTGCCTCCCTCATGACCTTAGCCAGGTCGGTGGCCCTCCAGGGGAGAGCCCCCGAGCCCTGCCTGAGGAGGGCGCCGGGCGTGCTTTCCTATGCGATGGAAGGAGGATCCCTCTGGGCAGGCGCGGGCCCTGAGGGGCCTGCCTCCTGAGGGGCCGGGCCGGACGATGTCTTCTTCTTCTTGGGGGTGGTCTCGGGAAGCCTCCTGCTTCCGCGATCCGGGTCTTCCAGTGATGCGGCCTGAAAGGCTCGTTCCAGGGAACACGCCGCGTCCTTCTCTTCACAGGGCACCGTGATGACTCCGCCACTTCCTGGCATCTTGAGGACGTTGTAGCCGTGGTGAGTTACGGCCATGAACTTGGCCATCGCTGGGTATCCAAGGATGGCGTTGTACGGCAGACGAATGTGAGCGACATCAAAATCGATGAGCTCGGTGCAGTAGTTGTCATGTGTCCCGAAGGTGACTGGGAGGCGGACCTGCCCAATCGGGACCGTGGAGCCGTCGGTGACTCCGGAGAAAGGCTTGGTTGGCTGAAGCTGGTTGTGGGGCACTTGGAGATTGTTGAATGTTTCCACGGACAGGACGTTGAGCCCTGCCCCACCATCGATGAGGGTCCTGGTGACTAGCATGTTGCTGATGATTGGGGAACAAAGCATCGGGAGGACTCCGGCTGTGGCCGCACACTTGAGTTGATCCGCTGAGCTGAACGTGATGGTGCACGCCGACCACCTGAGAGGTCGCGTTGCTTCGAGCTTGGGGAGGACTACATTTACTTCGCGGGCGAACTGCTTGAAGATGCGCTGAGAGGCTGGGGCTTGAGCCCCGCTCAGGATGCAGGCGATCGCGCGCGGCTCCTGGAGGCCCCCAGCCCCCTCGTCCTGATGGCGGTCCTTGTTCCTCCTTGGTTGCGGCGGCAGCGGAGGGAGGCCTGCGTTGCCTTGCGGGCGATCCTCGCGAGGCTGATCCCTCTAGTCTCCCTCGCAAGGCGGGTCTTGCCAGCGGTCCTTGTGAGGTTGGTCGTGCCACCCTTGGCGCGGGCCGCGATCTTCCTAGCGTCCTGCGTTCCTTCCTCCTCCTCGACCGTAGCCCCGATCACCGCGGTCGGGACGACGGCCGATCCTTCCTTCTCGCACGGCTCGGAGCTCTTGACATTCGTTGGTGTTGTGGGTGTGGAGGTCGTGGTACACACAGTACCGACTGCCCTTGGAAGACTCGGGCTGATCTCTGCCCCGCTGTCGGGTGGTAGATGCGACATATGCCAACGGGTGGCTTATCTTTGTGGGAGCCAGTAAGACATCGCCGGTGCCTGGAAGCGGGATGAGGCAAAGACATGCACGCCGACGAATCTTACCCAGCTTCGGGGCTCTCCGTGGAGATAACACCCCTACTGCTGCTCTGCGGGGTCTCCGCATGATCACTCGATGAACAAGTAGATACAAGATGCTCCTTAAGCTGTTTGGCGAGAGGAAGAAGAAGGGCAAGGCTAGCTCTACTCTTCTCTCTATGTGGGGTAAAACCTAGATCAGATCAACCCTTTGCATGGGTGCTCCGGGGGGTTTATATAGGCCTACCCCCGGGGGTACAATGGTAATCCGGCTGGGCGCGGGCCCTAGCCGTCAGTGTCTACGCTTGCCGGCTTCTGCGCCGGCTGCTGGGGCCCGCCGGCTGGTGGGTCCCGCCGGCTGCCGGCTTCTTGGTCGACAGGCAGGCCTCACTGCCAAGGGCCCTGTCGGTGGCTGGTTAGTGTTGCCTCAATCCTGATGATGAGGGCTTTATCGAGGTAAGCATGGCTACAGTGCCGCCGCCTGGCGGGCGATCGCTGTAGCCTCACGTCGTCTTGTCTCCTTAATGGAGCGCCTCCTTCGAGGGAGGGGGCAAGCCGGCTTGGGGAAGCCGGCCATGTCTTGGGCCGACTGGAGGAGGCCTGGCCGCCTTCGGGGGTCTCTCTGCCCGAAGGGGCCCACCGCCCGTGGGCCGCGCTGACAGCCCGCCGTGGATGGCGCCATAGTCAACATGGCAACAGTGCCGCGCCGGACGGGTCAGAGCTACCCCGTATGGCGCACTGTGCCAGGCGTGCTCCGGGTTTCAGGGGTGGCAGGCTTTACTGTAGCCACGCCCCGTCCCATCGCCGTTATGTGGATGCGGGCTTCGAGGGTACGATCTTGACCGTGTTGTGGGAGCCGGCTCCTTGGAGTCGGCCTTCTCGTGGCCGGCTTCTTGGAGCCGACCCTCCCGCGGCTTTCTTCATGAGGGTTAAGGCCGGGCCGCCTTCCGATAGTCGGCCTGAGAGGCAGCCGGCAGGGGGAAGGCGGCCCCACGTCTTGGTTTCTTGGAGGCCGGATCGGCTCGTAATTTTTTCTGAAGTGCCAGGGGGAGCCGGCTAGGCTACCCGTGGTCATTTACCCCGACAGTAGTCCTCGAAGCTGGTCGCGCTTCGAGGTCGGCAAGGGGGACAAGAAGCTCGGTCAGCTTCCTATCTTGAGGAGCCGGCATCTGGGAGCCGGCTCTGCTTATGCGCGCCGCCTTGGGAGGGCGCTGTGGCCTCGTCAACGAGAACGTGGGCCAACTTGCGCGCTGATCACGCGCCTCTCCGCATGTCATGTGGCAGAAAAGGCCTGCCATTGCGCGTGCGCGACGGGACGTCGCCGCAGGCCCGGGCCCGCCACTCCTGGCCTCGGCCCAGGCACAGATCTTCTGCGGCCCAAGATGGGCTGTTTGCCTTCCCGCGGCGGTTTCGCCACGCCGTCAAGGCGCAGTTATGGCGGGGCGTGGGGGAGTGGGCGCAGTTAATCCCACGTCCCCCTCACCACGTCTCCTCGGCTCCGCCGCACGGGTCTATAAGTAGGGGGAAGAGAGGGAGCGGCAGAGGCTCGCACACTCTTCCTCGCTCCTACCTTTCTCACTCTCCTTCCTTATTCTCTCCGCCACCGCAGCGCTTCATCACCGCGCCGTTCCGCCGTCGGCCCTCTCTGGTCGCGGTTGCTCCGCTGCTGCGGGGTCGCACGTGCCTCCGCCGCTGCACCTTGCTCCTCGCCGCACCGTCCCAATGGTGTTGTCGAGCTCATGGGACGGCTCCAACGTTCTTGACGAGCACATCGAGTTCCTCCGCCGGACGTGGCGTCTGCCCGGCGAGAACTACGTGCGGGTTCGGCGCGCGCCGGAGAGGGAGATCTCGCCGGCACCGGAGGAGGGCGAGCGGGTGGTCTTCCGCTCGCACTACCTGCGCGGCTTCGGCCTCCCGGCGAGCGGGTTCCTTCGCTCCTTCCTCGAATTCTACCACCTTCAGCCGCATCATCTCACCCCCAACGCAGTGATGCTGCTGTCGGCCTTCGTCACCCTCCGCGAGGGCTTTCTTGGTGTTCTCCCCACCCTGGAGCTTTGGGGATAGTTCTTCCAAAGCAAGCTTGGCACCGTCGTCGCGGGCGTGCCCGCCCCATGCGGAGCTTTCATCGCCATGAGGCGGACGGGCGAGAACAATCCGTTCCCGTCCATCCCGCTGATCCAGTCGGTGAAACTCTGGCAGAAATCCTACTTCTACGTGAGGAACGTCGCCTCGCAAGGCGACTTTGTCAACCTGCCGGCTTACATAGCCGGTCTGCCGACTGCGAGGCCACCCTCATGGAGCTACCGGGCCAGGACGCTGTCCCAGGCCGGGAACGCCGCCATCGCCCGACTCCGGGTGATGATCCAGTCGGAGGGCCTGGTCGGAGCCGACCTGGTGGCCGCCTTCGTGGAGCGTCGGGTACTCCCGCTCCAAGGCCAGCCGCACATGATCTGCCAGATGAGCGACCGCTTCGACCCATGCCGGCTGAGCACCAGGGAGATGCCCCATGCCGAGGTGTCCTACCTGGTGAACTAGATCGCCAACTGCAAGCTCCTCGAGGATTGGCGGTACGGCAAGGAGCCGTACTCTCGCGCCAACCCTCCGCCTGCCGTAAGTCTTTCTTCTTTCCTTTCTTTTGTGTTGCCGGCCTCGATATGACCGGCCTCTGATCAGCCGGCTTGCTTTCTGCAGAATCCCCTACTTCCGCTGGCGGCGGGGGCCGCAGGGGTAGAGCGCCAGTTCCTCCCCGACCATATGGTGGATGACATCGATGATCTGGATCTTGGGGCGGCCGCCATGGAAGATGCCGCCGCGGGGGAAGGCGGCGAGGCAGGCGGCCTCGAGGACTGGGCGGACGACGACGAGGTCGAAGTCGTCCCGCACCGCTAGCCGGCGCCTGATCATCAAGGCGCCGGGCCGTGTCGACCTACTTCGGCAGCCGCCCGAAGAAGGCCAGGGGCACCGCCGCGGCATCCAAGCGGGATGAGGCAGCCGTGAGGGCGACCCACTTCCAGAAGGTCGTGAAGCAGCCGCAGGAGGTTTCGGGGTAAGTGTTAAGCGTCTTGTATTCTTGCCGTATTCTTCGATTGAAGTTCTTCTAAATTCTTTCTTGGCTAACCGGCCAGGGCGCCGCTTTCCCTCGAGCGGGGTCCTGCCGACTCTGTGATCGGATCAGCCGGAGGGTCTTCGAGCTCCCGCTGCGTGGATCCCCGCACTGACCTCATGGAGGCTACGGAGCAGAACGCGCGGGAGGCGCAGGAGGAGCGGGAAGCGTTGGAGCGGAGGGCCGCCCAGGCGGCGAAGGAGCAGGCCGACGCGGCGGCCAAGGCCCAAGCGGAGGCAACGGCCGCGGAGAGGGAGGCGGAGGCCTTGCGCAACCAGCCTCCACAGGTCGTCGTTCCCCTCCGCAGCGTGGCTCCCGACGTCACCATGCCTCCGTCAGAGGAAGCCAACCGCGGCCGGTCGGGAGCGGAGGGAGGATGATGTGATTGTCTTGGAGGAGGTGCCGCGGACGGCGCTGACTGGGGCGGGCCAGAGCGGTCAGCCGGCTACGGCGCCGGAGCAGCCGGCTGGGAGCGAGCCGGCAGCAAGAGCCAGCCTGGTGGTGCAGCCGGCATCATGCCGGCGCGCGGGGGAAGCTACCCCTTTGCCGGAGCCGGATAGAGCTGAGAGCGCCAGCCGGACGGCGGAGGCCCTGGAGGCGGCCAGCTCCAGCACGTCCGAGTGGGCGCCCAGCGGGGGGACGACCGAGCTGAACGCGGCGGCCCAGGAGGTCCGGAGCCGGCTTCAGGCTCATGCTACCGCGCTGCAGCGATATACCCGAGATTTCCTTGCAACGCGGGCCGTCGTCCGGGTGAGTCTTCTGGCCTTGGTTGTTTTGCTTTTTTGATTTCTTCTGTGGGGGCGCGTCAGCGCACCCACTGGGTGTAGTCCTCGAGTTCCAAGTCGGCTGCTGAGCAGGCGGCTTGGAACTTACTAGGTCCTGACAGTTATCTTAATCCTGCATCCTGTCTGATCTTCCAGGAGTATCATAACCAGAGTGCTGCCGCCTTCGACTCCCAGGCTCAGGAGCTGCGCCAGAAGAGCGAGGATCTGACCGACAGCCGGAGTGCATGCTCTGTCTTGTTCATATCCTGTGGGGGCGCGTCAACGCACCCACTGGGTGTAGTCCCCGAGATCCGTGCCGACTGCTGAGCAGTCGGGTCGGATCTTCCCCGACGACTTCTTCCTTATTGTTTCTTCCTTTGTCTTCATGCTTGCAGGGGCCAATGCCGACTTGAGGGAGCAGCTCGGCGGGGCCCGGACCGCCCTTCGCGCCAAGGAGGCCGAGTTCAACGCCTTAGTCCTGGAGCGCGACCGCCTGGCCAAGAAGTTGGTCGACCAGGAGGAGAGCCACAAGGCGGCCCTGAAGAAGGCGCAGGACAGCAGGCCGCCCTCAAAGCCGAGTTCGAGACCGAAACGGCGGGCTGGGCTGAGGCGAAGCAAGCGCTGAGCGAGGGTTACAGCCGGATCGAGGATCTGATCGACGGTAAGCCGCCTTCCTCACTCCTTGCTCGCCCCCTTGCCCTCTGATTCGTCTTCTGATTTGTGCTGCTTTTGTTCTTTGCGCAGAGTACTTCCCCTGCCACTCCGTCATTGCCACCCAGACCATCGAGGCCCACCGTGAGGCACGCCGGCAGGCGGGGGTTGAGATCGCGCTGGACGCGAGCCGGACACTTGAGGAGCAGCTCTTGGCGATCCAAGCCCGGTTGCAGCCGGCACACCGCATGCTCCGCCGCCTCCAGTGCGCTGGGGCGCAGGTGCTGGCCGCCCTCTGGCCAGGCGAAGCGATTCCCCGTACCCCGAGCCGGACTGCCGACTGGCTGGAGGTGGCAGTCGGCCGCTTTTAGGCCTGGAAGGCCTCCGCTGCTCGATCCGGTGCCAGGTGGGCGCTGCAGTTCGTCCGAGCCTGGTACCCTGGGCTGAGCTTGGAACAGCTGAGGACTTGGCGGGAGGAGGCTGACGAAGAGCTGGTGGAGGTGCGGCCGACTATCATCCAGCATGCTTCGGCTCTTGCCGAGTTTACCGACACCAGCGTCTTCGCTCCTGAGGTGGACGACAACGGCGTCGCCCAGCCGGAGGAGTGGTTCGGGCTGAACCCGGCGGAGGGTGAAGACTCGGCGGAGGAGATCGCCTCCAGCGATGAAGGTGAAGACGAAGAAGGGGAGAAAAGCGAAGACGCCGAGCCAGCCGGTGAAGCAACCAGCCAGCCTCAGCATGACCGTGCCTCCAGCAACGAGGCGCATGCTGGCGCGCCCTCTGCGGGAGGCGGTGATCATGCCGAGGTTCACCAGACGGCCACTCCTCCAGCCAGCGCTGCTGTCTCCGCCGACCTGCCCGATTCGCCAGTCGTTCCCTTGGCTTGATCTGCCGTCCTTGCTTTTCCTGCTCGTTACTCTTTGAACAATTTTTATTAAGCTTGCGCAGTTCCACCCACTGGGGGTGTATTCAAACTATGTTGAATGTTGGCCTTTTCAAGGCCTTTTGTGTAAATATAATCATGCATGTGTTTGGCTTCCATTCTCGTATGCCTTTTATCCTTAGGCTGTTTCCTTTGCTACCTTCCCCTGATTGCTGCCTTCCCAGCCGGCAGCTGCTCTGCAGTCTATGGCTAAGGAAGGACTCAGCTATCTTTTTGGGGAAGGCAAGTACTCGAGCTTTCTTAGATTGTAGCGAAGTGAATGGAAGCCGGCCGGCCGGCTACTCTTGTAGTCGGTCGGCGGTAGGAAAAAGCCGGCTTTTGTTATATTGGTCCATTAGTCCCTAGCCGTTTTTCGTGTGGGCGTCCTTTCTTGCCTTTGGCTCTTGCAGCCGGACAACCGATTCTTCGAAATGCGACTTTTGGCAAGAGAGGGCTTTGGAGCCGACACACTACTTGTCTGACCGCGGGTAGGACTTCTAATATAACTCAAGGCAGCCAGTCCCCGGGCCGACTAGTCGAACCCGGTGCCGGACGAGAGAAGTGAATGTAATGACATAATCATAAGCATGATACTCTTCATTCATAGATGAAAGATGGCAGTCCCCGAGTTCTCCTCGAGGGGCCTATTGTTTCGTACTTAGTACAAAAGTTAGCGTGATACATACTGCATTTCAACTGTAAAATCTTCGGAGTAGGTTGGCATTCCATGGTCGTTCCGACTCCTTGCCGGAGTCGTCTCTCTTTCGTGCCTTCGGCTTATGTGCGTCGATCAGGTAGTAGGTTTCGTTTCCTAGCGCTCTGCTGATGACGAAGGGGCCTTCCCAAGGGGCCGAGAGCTTGTGCTGGCCGGCTGTTCGCTGGATCAGCCGGAGCACAAGGTCACCCTCTTGGAAAGATCTTGGCTTGACCTTCCGGCTGTGGTAGCGACGCAGACCCTGCTAGTAGATGGCGGACCGGCTGAGGGCTAACAGCCGGCTTTCTTCCAGCAGGTCGATGCCGTCTTCTCGTGCTTCCTTGGCCTCTGCCTCTATGTACATGGTCACCCGAGGCGAGTCGAACTTGATGTCGGTTGGGATGACCGCCTCGGCACCGTATACGAGGAAGAAAGGAGTGAAGCCGGTTGACCTATTTGGGGTAGTGCGCAGACTCCAGAGGACGGCCGGCAGCTCATCGAGCCAGCAGCCGGCCGAACGCTCCAGTGGCACGACTAGTCGGGGCTTGATGCCGGAAAGGATGAGGCCGTTGGCTCGCTCAACTTGGCCGTTTGACTGCGGGTGGGCAACGGACGCTAAGTCCAGTCGGATGCCCTGCGTCGCGCAGAAACGTGCCAATGCTCCCTTGGCAAAATTTGTGCCGTTGTCGGTGATGATGCTGTGCGGTACACCGTACCTAGTTGTTATATCTGCAATGAATGTCACGGCAGTCGGCCGATTCAGCTTCTTGATCGGCTTTGCTTCGATCCATTTGGTGAACTTGTCCACAACGACAAGCAGATGTGTCATGCCGCCGCGCGCCGTCTTGAATGGGCCCACCATGTCCAGACCCCAAACGGCAAAGGGCCAAGTGAGGGGAATGGTCTTGAGTGCCGAAGCCGGCAGGTGTTGCTTGGAGCTGAAGACTTGGCACCCTTTGCAATGTTTGACTAATTGCTTGGCGTCGTCCAAAGCAGTCGGCCAAAAGAATCCATGGCGGAAAGCCTTGGCGACTAGTGATCTTGAGGCCGCATGGTGGCCGCATTCACCTTGGTGGATGTCTCTGAGGATTGCTATGCCCTTCTCTTGCTCAGCGCATCGCTGGAAGACTCCAGTGACGCTGCGCCTGACGAGCTCTCTGTTGACGATTGTGTATGCTCCGGCTCGGCGTTGGACTTGTCTTGCCTCTGTCTCATCAGCCGGCAGTTCTTGGTTTGTCAGGAAGTTGAGGATGGGCTGAGCCCATGATGGAGCTGTGACTTCTTCTATTGCCAACGCGGCTACTGCGACCAGGGTGGGCGGGCTGGGTTGTGAAATGCTGGATTCGGCCGCCGCCTGCTGTGCTGGTGCAGTCCCCGGGCCGACTACCGCAGTCCCCGAGCCGGGTTCAAAAGTCCCCGGGTTGGGTGCGGCTACGGAAGTCCCCGAGCCGCCTACTGAAGTCCCCGCGCCGCCTATCGAAGTCCCCGGGCCGCCTGCTTGGCTCTTCAAGCCGGATCCGGCTGCATCGGGGCTAGGCGGCACGAAAATGGAATCGGACTCCGGAGACGGCTTGATAGACGGCTTGAGGAGGCGTTGCAGAGAGACGCCGGTTGGTATTGCCTGCCGAGTAGAGCCTATTCGAGCCAGGGCATCTGCTGGCTCATTGTCGGCTCGTGGTACGTGGAGGAACTCGCATCCTTCAAAGTACCCGTTGATCTGCTGAACGACGAAGCGGTAGCTTGCCATATTTGCGTCCTTGGCGTCCCAGTCGCCGGATGACTGCTGGACTACCAAGTCTGAGTCGCCGTAACACAGGATCCGGCGTATGCCGAGCTCTTTGGCAAGCCGGAGCCCGTGTACAAGCGCCTCATACTCGGCCACGTTGTTGGAGGCAGCAAAGTGAATTTGCACCGTGTATCTGAGCTTGTCACCTTTGGGAGAGGTGAGGATGACGCCGGCTCCCAAGCCGGTGCGCATCTTGGATCCATCGAAGTGCAGGCGCCAGTGAGTGGAGTCGGGAGCCGGTGGCAGGTACTGGGTCTCGGCCCAGTCGATGAGGAAGTCGGCCAATGCTTGGGACTTGATGGCGGTGCGAGGCTGGTAGAAGATCGTGTAAGGGGCCAGCTCGATGGCCCATTTCGCCACCTGGTCGGATGCATCCCGGCTGCCTATGATCTCGGCAAGCGGGGCGGTGCATACGACCGTGATGGGGTGCTCTTGGAAGTAGGGCTTCAGCTTCTTGGCGGCAAAGTACACACCGTAGCACATCTTCTGGTAGTGTGGGTAGTTATTCTTCGAGGTAGACAACACCTCACTCAAATAGTACACCGGCCTCTGGACCGGCTGGGCACGGCCCTCTTCTGGGCGCTGGACTACGATGACGATGGTGACCACCCAGCTGGTTGCAACAATGTAAAGGAGCATGGGCTCTTTCTCAGTTGGCGCCGCCAGGACAGGCGGCGTGGTCAGCATCTTCTTCAGCTCGTGAAAAGCTTGATCGGCTTGGTCGTTCCACTCGAAGTGAGTGGTCTTCTTCATGAGGCGGTAGAGGGGGAGAGCCTTCTCTCCGAGCCGGCTGATGAAGCGGTTCAGGGAAGCCAAGCATCCGGTGAACTTCTGGACGTCTCAAAGTTTGGTGGGAATCGCCATTCTCTCAATGGCCTTGATCTTCACTGGGTTGCATTCGATGCCGCGTTCGGAGACCAGGAAGCCTAGAAGCTGGCCGGCTGGCACTCTGAACACGCATTTCTCGGGGTTGAGCTTGATCCGAAATCGGCGCAGGTTCTCGAATGTTTCCTTGAGGTCTTCCAGCAAGGTGCTGCGCTTCTCCGTCTTCACCACAATGTCGTCCACGTAGACGTGGGCATTTCTGCTGAGTTGCTTGAGGAGGCATTTCTGCATGCAACGCTGAAAAGTGGCACCGGCGTTTCTCAAGCCGAATGTCATAGTCAGGTAGCAGAAAGCTCCGAAGGGCGTGATGAAGGTGGTCTTCAGGCGGTCGACCGGGTCCAACTTTATCTGGTGGTATCCGGAGTAAGCATCCAAGAAACTCAGCAGCTCGCATCCGGCTGTGGAGTCTATCACTTGATCTATCCTTGGCAGGGCGAAGGGATCTTTGGGGCAGGCCTTGTTGAGGCTCGTGTAGTCTATACACATGTGCCATTTGTTGTTCTTCTTCAGCACGAGGACCGGGTTGGCAAGCCACTCCGGAAAGAAAACCTCCATAATGAAGCCGGCGGCCAGAAGCCGGGCTATCTCTTCTCCTACAATCCTTCTCTTTTCCTCCGAAAGTCGGCGGAGGGGTTGTTTGACTGGTTTTGCACCTTCTCGGACGTGTAGTTTGTGCTCGGCGAAATCCTTCGGAACACCCGGCATGTCCTTGGGGGACCATGCAAAGATGTCCCGATTCTCACGGAGGAAATCGGCGAGCTCGCCTTCCTATTTGCTGCTTAGGTTTGCCCCAATGACGACAAACCTTTCTGGGTGCTCGGGGTCAAGAGGTATCTTCTTCTTTTCCTTGGCCGGCTGGAAGGAACCTTGGGCATCACATTCTTTGGGATCGGGGGACACGGCCGGCTGCTTGCCGGCCATGGCCACGACCCGGTCCAACATCTTCTTCTCTTCGGCAATCACAAGGGATTCGGCCAGCCGACTGCTGGCTGCTGCGCACTCAGAGGATTTCTTGTAATCGCCGGCTATGGTGATGATGCCCTTGGTGCTCGGCATCTTCATCTTGAGGTAAGCATAATGGGGGACAACCATGAACTTGGCCAGGGCCGGACGGCCAAGAAGTGCATGGTAAGAGCTCTCAAGGTCCACCACTTCGAACCAGATGGCCTCCCTGCGGAAATGATCCTTGTCCCCAAAGAGGACATCAATCTTGATCTTGCGAATGGGGGCGCAGGACAGGCCGGGTACGATGCCGTGGAACACAGTCCGGGTAGGCATGAGATGCTTCATCTTGACATTGAGCTTCTTCAAGGTACAGGATGTTGATGCTGCTCCCGCCGTCTATCAGCACACAGGAGAAACAGGCGGCGCGTCTATCCGTTGCAAGGGTGGCATCCAGAACCAGCGCATAAGAGCCGGGAGATGGCATCACCTCTGGGTGGTCGGCCCGGCTCCAGTTGATAGGCTTTTCTGACCAGTGCATGTGCTCGGAGGGGTTGGCGGCAACCGCATTGACTTCCTGGTGCTCTCGGCGCCTGCTGCGCCGGTCTTCAGGCTGGCTCGTAAAGACGACATAGGCGGCACGCTCGTCGGGGAACTAATCGCGCACAGCTCCGACTGCTGGCCGAGCGGCCGGCTGCTGCGGAGCCGGAGGCGGCGGACCAGCAGGTGGAGGCGGCACGAGCCCTTCGCCTTTGGAGATTCGGGTGAGCCAGTGGCACTTCCGGGTTGTGTGGTTGGACGGCTTCGCGCCGCTATGGAACTTGCATGGGGCGTCGAGAGTTTGCTCGTAGGAGAAGGCCGGCTGCCAAGCCGGCCTGCCGCCTTTCTACTTCTTGGGCGTGGCCCGCCCTTCGGGCTGCTCTCCCTCGACCGTGGCCACCTGCCGACTGGTGGAAGGCGGCATGGGGCCCTTGCGTTTGTGGTCGTTTTGGTACGGTCGTCGGCCGGAGTCCCCAGCCGGCGTCTTGGGCGCCGGGTTGAGTACCTTCCCGGACGCGTCTACCTGGAGTTCAGTCTTCATTGAGGAGTCGGCAGTGGCGTACTTGTCCGCTATGACCAGAAGCTCGTTGAGGGTAGTCGGCTCGTTGCAGAGGAGCTTGTGCTTGAGGAGGGTGCCTTCTCGGCACCCGGCTGTGAAGTATTCTATGGCTTGCACCTCGTGCACTCCTTCGCAAGAGTTGCGGAGCTCGGCCCAACGCGTGAGGTAATCGTGAGTGGACTTGGCGGGGCCTTGCATGCACAAGGAGAGCTGTCTGGGCTTGGGAGCCCGCTTGTAGGTGCTGGTGAAGTTGCGGACGAAGGCTTCTGTGAAATCTAGCCAGCTGTTGACGCTGTATGGCTTGAGGCTGTTGAGCCAGGTCTGCGCCGTGCCTTGGAGCATGAGGGACACGTACTTCACGGCAACGCGCCTGTTGCCGTTCGCTATGCGTACTGCGGTGGAGTAGTCGATCAACCAATCTTCCGGCTTCACGGAGCCGTTGTACTTGGGCGTGTCTCTTGGGAGCGAGAACCCTTTGGGGAAGGGCTCGTCGCGGATGCGGGGGCCGAAACAAGGCGGGCCGACATCGTTTTCTTCTTCTAGCACCAGGGATCGCGCTAGGCGGTCGATCCGATGGCGGGCGTCGTTCTCGCCGACTCCTTCGCGGCGACCTAGTCAGCCGCTGAGAGTCGGATGCATGACAGGCGGCGGGGTGGGATACCTTTCCCCATGAGGCGGAGGCGGAGGCGGGTTGCCCCGCCGCTCCACGGCTCGAGGGCGGCCTTCTGCGTCTCGCTCGATGGAGATCCGAGTTTGGCTTCGGCTTGCAGCCGGCTCTTTCTCGTGTCGGGCGCGGGTTTTACCCGCAATCGGCGTCCGGGACGTCGCGCCGTGCTCCCGGCGTGGTGGAGGGCTTTCCGCGCGGGCGTCGGCTTCGTGCCGCTGTGCGGCTGCATCGATTAGCTGCTGGATGCGTCTGTTCATGTAGGGGAGCTCTTCGGCCCCCAGTCCATCCAGCTCGTCTACGGCCGCTTGGGCGGCGCGCAGGTTCTCGAGTGGGGTGGCATAGACTGGGCGGTCGGCTCCAAGCATGTCGGCGATGACAGCGCCGCGCTGTCTGACGACGCCGGCTCGGCTTGGCCCGCCAGGAGGTGGCGTGCCGAAGGCGGCGCGGTCGACTTCGCGCTGGTGGGCCTCGGTGAGGCGTCTCATGGAAGCTAGCTTCTGGCCCTCCGCGAGGAGGGCGAGGCGGCGAGCCTCCATTGCTTCAGCGTCGGCATCGGCCGGGAGGGGGACGGACAAGTCGTGGATCACCGCTCGTGGGGCATCGTGGGCGTTCTCTCCAGAAGCGCCGCCGTGGCTGATGACCATCACCTCGGCAGTGGCACCGTCACAGCCATCGGCTCGGGGAAGCGGGTCGTCGTAGATCACGACGTTGGTGGGGAAGGCATCGAGCGAGGCCGCGTCAGAATCGACAGGCATCGGATAGGTGGAGCCAACGGACTCCTGGTCCACAGCAAGCTCGCTGGAGACATGGAGCTGGCCGAGGAGGTTGACGAGGTGGTCGGTGCCCGCGTCATAGGCGGGCTCATCGGAGTTGAGGGCCTCGCCAAGTGGATCGGCGAGGTTGCTCGTGCGCAGGCGTTGGTGACGCCTTGCAGCGCGTCGTGGCAAGCGCCATCGGGCGTGCCGGGCTGGCTACGCTCGCTGGGGAGGAAGAGGGTTCCCGTCCAGAACAGGTCTCCGGACGACGGTGCACCTGGCCCCACGGTGGGTGCCAAATGTCGGGTGGTAGATGCGACATATGCCAATGGGTGGCTTATCTTTGTGGGAGCCAGTAAGACGTCGCCGGTGCCTGGAAGCGGGATGAGGCGAAGACATGCACACCGGCGAATCTTACCCAGCTTCGGGGCTCTCCGTGGAGATAACACCCCTACTGCTGCTCTGCGGGGTCTCCGCATGATCACTCGATGAACAAGTAGCTACAAGATGCTCCTTGAGCTGTTTGGCGAGAGGAAGAAGAAGGGCAAGGCTAGATCTACTCTTCTCTCTATGTGGGGTAAAACCTAGATCAGATCAACACTTTGCATGGGTGCCCCGGGGGGTTTATATAGGCCTACCCCCCGGGGATACAATGGTAATCCGGCTGGGCGCGGGCCCTAGCCGTCAGTGTCTACGCTTGCCGGCTTCTACGTCGGCTGCTGGGGCCCGCCGGCTGCCGGCTTCTTGGTCGACAGGCAGGCCTCACTGCCAAGGGCCCTGTCGGTGGCTGGTTACTGTTACCTCAATCCTGATGATGAGGGCTTTATCGAGGTAAGCATGGCTACAGTGGCGCCGCCTGGCTGGCAATCGCTGTAGCCTCACGTCGTCTTGTCTCCTTAATGGAGCGCCTCCTTCGAGGGAGGGGGCAAGCCGGCTTGGGGAAGCCGGCCATGTCTTGGGCCGACTGGAGGAGGCCTGGCCGCCTTCGGGCGTCTCTCTGCCCGAAGGGGCCCACCGCCCGTGGGCCGCGCTGACAGCCCGCCGTGGATGGCGCCATAGTCAACATGGCAACAGTGCCGCGCCAGACGGGTCAGGGCTACCCCGTACGGCGCACTGTACCAGGCGTGCTCAGGGTTTCGGGGGTGGCAGGCTTTACTGTAGCCACGCCCCGTCCCATCGCCGTTATGTGGATGCGGGCTTCGAGGGTACGATCTTGACCGCGTTGTGGGAGCCGGCTCCTTGGAGTCGGCCTTCTCGTGGCCGGCTTCTTGGAGCCGGCCCTCCCGCGGCTTTCTTCATGAGGGTTAAGGCCGGGCCGACTTCCGATAGTCGGCCTGAGAGGCAGCCGGCAGGGGGAAGGCGGCCCCACGTCTTGGTTTCTTGGAGGCCGGATCGGCTCGTAATTTTTTCTGAAGTGCCAGGGGGAGCCGGCTAGGCAACCCGTGGTCATTTACCCCGACACCCGCTTGGTGTCTGGTTCTGCCACGAGCACGGCAGCCCCCTTGCGCTGCACATCCTTGGCCTTGAGCTTCTTCTCTTCTGGGTCTGCGGTAGGCAGCTCGAGGAGGGAGAGACGCCCTTCCTCAGCCGTGGCGCACTTGGTCGCCAAGTTGAACAGCTCCAAGGAAGTGCACAGGTCTTCATGCATCGCCAGCTCCTCCTTCATCTTGACGTCGCGCACGCCGTCGGAGAAGGCCGAGATGATGGCCTCCTCGGTCACCTTGGGAATCTTGAGGCGTGCGTTGTTGAAGCGCCGGATGTACTTTTGCAGGGTATCCCCGGGTTGTTGCTTGATGCGGCGCATGTCGCTCACGGCGGGTGGCCGGTCGTGAGTACCTTGGAAGTTGGCGATGAAGCGGGTGCACATCTCATCCCAGGAGGAGATCGTGCTTGGAGCCAGGTTCAGGAGCCAGGTGCGGGCCCCGTCCTTGAGCGCCATGGGAAACCAGTTCGCCATGACCTTCTCGTCTCTGTTGGCAGCTTCGATGCCCAACTCATAGAGCTGGAGGAACTCCGCAGGGTCGGCCGTGCCATCGTAACAAGGAGGCAGGTCTGGCTTGAACTTGCCGGGCCACGTGACGCTGCATAGTTCGGTGGTGAAGGCACGGCAGCCAGCTGTGGCCACGGGAGGCCTTGGGTAACGGAGAGCTTGGTCTTGTAGGTCCCCATGCGCTACAGCTGGGAGCAGCGCGGGGTCTTGACGTGCGGGAGCAGGGAGCGCCCGGGCGGCTTCTCGCGGGCGAGGGACTTCTTGGCAGCTCTGCTCTTGCCGCGCTGGCACCTGACGGAACGGGTCTCGCCCAGGGGCCCCGCGCGGCACCCTCTTGAGGAGGAGGCGGCTGGGGCGCCCCCGGAGCTTCGTCGCCCGCGCGGGGCGGGGTGCGGTGCAGCGGAAAGGACGGCGCGGACGAGCTCGGCGACGCGGTCGAGCCATTCTTGGTAGACGTCGTCGACGGGACGGTAGCGCAGGAGCTCGTGTGCCACGATGAGCGCAGCTCGAGCCTCCATGGGTGCGAGGAGCGCGCGGGACGAAGAACCAGCTGGGGTGAGCGACGGAGTAGCGGTACGACCGTCTTGCCGCATGGACGGATGCTGAGACAACGCTTGCTGCTTGTTCCCCGCCGGGCCGGTGGCGGCGTTGACGACAGGTGACGGGGAATGGCGAGGACGCCCGCCGACAGGAGCCGTCTGGGTGACGCGGGAAGCGAGAGCGGCTCGGCGCTCGGCGCGGGCCCGACGAGCGTTACACATGGATGCAATGGTCAAAGGAGAACGGGGCGGTGGAAGATGAATTCCGGCGCACCCCTACCTGGCGCGCCAAATGTCGGATTTCGGGTTCCGGCAGACCCTTGAGGTTCGAACACTGGGGTGCGCGTGGAGATTTCGCCTTCTACCTACCTGTACCCCACCGCCTCGCTAAGATCTAAGCTATGTAAAGAACAGCACAAGAGACACAGGGTTTATACTGGTTCGGGCCACCGTTGTGGTGTAATACCCTACTCCAGTTTGTGGTGTGGTGGATTGCCTCTTGGGCTGATGATGATGAGCAATACAAGGAAGAACAGCCTCGTGAGGGTCTGTTCTTTGCTGGGGCTATGAACTGCTAGGAGGAGTTCAGTCACCCTTCTCTCTCTGATTCTCGATCTGCCCCTACCCCGGGGGTGGCTAGTCCTATTTATAGGCAAAGGCCCTGGGCCTCTTCCCAAATATTGAGCGGGAAGGGCACCAACAATTGGCCATTTTGAAGGGGAACATCTGGTACACTTATCCTGACTAAAGTTGGTCCTCGCCTGCCAAAGGCTCTGGTGATGACGCTGGCTTGGGCTCCACAATGACTTCTTCCCTGCCGTTGGGCTGGTCTTGGTCTCGTTGCACCGAAATGGGTGCCTTTGCTTGATGCTCTCGCCTGCGCTTGCTCCCTTTGCACCAAAGAGGAAAGGAGGACACTGCGCGGGCTGGTGCCCGCCTGGCGCCCTTGGTCGTCATGGCTTGCGTCACGGGCACCTCGTGAGGTACCCTGCCTTGATCTCTCCGCCTCCTCGCGAGCCAGCCAGATGAGGCTGTGCCTGAGGAAGCTCCGTGTCGTCCGCCCCATGAGGCTTGGCCCCTCGCGAGGGTCTTGGGTTTGTGTTGATGAAGACGGGCCGTGCTGGGCCCCCCTTTGAGGCACGCCGCAGGCCGCAGGCAGGCAAGTCTAGGGACCCCCGTTCCCAGAAGACCGACAATAACCCCGGCAAGGAGATCACCGGGTGCGCCGCCTGCCGGGCCTTAGCAGCTGCCGACAAGCTAGGGGGCTCCGGCAAGCAGTACTGCAAGATCCACCGCACCAAGGGCCACGACCTCCAGAACTGCCGGCAAGTCGAGCTGCTTTCTAAGAAGCAAAAGGCCGAGTATGAGAGGCGGGACAAGGAGAAGGGCCAGGACGGTGCCGAGGAACCTGGCAATAAGCGTGGCGGCCAAGGAGGCCGCCGCGGCAAGGACAGCTAGCAAGAGAGGCCCACTCGGGTCCGTGATAAGAAGCAAGAAGACGATGATCATGACGAGGACGACGAGTCCGGCGAGCAAGAGTTCCGAAAGGCTACAGAGGCCATGTGCATCGATGGTGGCGCCTCGCTACATAATTCTCACCGCCAGCTCAAGCAGTGGGCGCGAGAGATTACAGCAGCGGAGCCATCATTCGACGCTCAGAAGCCGCTGAAGTGGTCCAGCACACCCCTCATCTTTGACGTCGAGGACCACCCTGATCGCACAACCGCGGTCGGGTGTTTGCCGTTGTTGGTCTCACCAACGATACACAACCTCAAGGTGAACAAGATGTTGGTCGACGGCGGGGCCGGCCTGAACTTGATCTCGCCCGTCGTGATCAAAAGGCTGCAAATTCCTAATGGAGACCTCGAGGAAACGGGCACGTTTCAATGGGTCAATCTGGGGAGGAGCCAGCCAAAGGGGAAGGTCACACTGCCCGTGATGTTTGCAGGAGAGTTGAACTACAGGACGGAGAGGATCGTCTTTGGCGTGGCCGAGATCCCCTTGCCCTACAACGGGATCCTTGGCCACCCGGCACTAGCCAAGTTCATGGCGGCGTCACACTACGCCTACAACATGATAAAGATGCCCACGCCGTTGACCATCATCTCCGTCCCTACCAACAAGAAGGACACGCTGATTTGCACCGACCAACTCTACCGGGAAGCAGTTGCAGCAGCTGCTGTCAAGGCACTTGCTCCTCCTGCTGAAGGCCCGGGAGGGAAGAATAAGACCGACAAGACCTCTCGCACCCACTCCGCAAGCGCACCTCCTCGGAGTGTTGTGCTACCATCGAGGACGTGCTAGAGAGCTCTACCGGCAAGAGCAAGAAATCCAGAGCTGAGCCACCACAGACCAAGAAGGTGTCCGTCAGGGAGGATGGCACGGGAGGGGCCTTCACCATAGGCTCCACCCTCGACAACAAATATGAAGGAGCGCTCGTCACCTTCCTGCGGGCGAATGTCGACGTGTTTGCGTGGCAAGCATCCGACATCCCCGGTGTTCCCAGGGAGGTGATTGAGCACCACCTAGCTGTCTGTCCTCATGCGCGGCCCGTCAAGCAGAAGGTCTAAAGCAGGCTCTAGAGAGGCAGGAGTTCATCACAGAGGAGATCAGGAAGTTAGAAGCGGCAGGTTTGGTGAGAGGAGTGCTCCATCCGACGTGGTTGCCCAATCCGGTAGTGGTGCGCAAGGCAAATGGTAAGTGGAGGTTGTGTATTGACTACACATATATCAATAAGGCTTGTCCTAAGGACCCCTTCCCGTTGCCACGCATGGACCAAATTGTCAACTCCACGGCCGTGTGTGATCTGCTGTCGTTCCTCGACTCCTACTCGGGCTACCACCAAATCTTCATGACAAGAGAAGATGAAGAGAAGACAACATTCATCACCCCATGTGGTACGTATTGCTTTTTACGGATGCCTTTCGGGTTGAAGAGTGCTGGCTCGACGTTTGCAAGAGTAGTCCAGATTAGTTTTGAACCCCAGCTCCATATATGGAAGCATACATGGATGACATAGTTGTCAAAACCAAGGACGGGGAAACTCTTGTGCAAGATCTGGAAGAGACATTTGCCAACCTGCGCAAGATCAACCTTAAGCTGAACCCTGAGAAGTGTGTCTTCAGCGTTCCGTCCGGCAAGCTTATCGGATTCTTTGTGTCGCAGCGCGGGATCGAGGCAAACCCAGAAAAAATCAAGGCTATTGAGCAGATTGAGGCGCCCAAGCGGATCAAGGATGTGCGTCAGCTCACCGGCTGCGTCACCGCCATGAGTCGATTCATCTCCAAGTCTGCCGAGCGTGCCCTTCCTTTTTTCAAAATCTCAAAGAAGGTAGGCCCAATGGAGTGGACCCCAGAAGCCGAGGCAGGGTTGCAGGATCTGAAGAAATACCTTTCATCCACGCCAATACTGGTTGCGCCTAAACCACAAGAGCCGTTGCTGCTGTATCTGGCGGCGACAAATCAAGTGGTCAGCGCCACACTGGTGGTGCAGAGGGAGGTCGACGAGGAGGCAGTGGCGACGGCAGAACCAGCGGATGGCGAGCCAAAGATTCCCCCGACAGGGCTTGGTGCCGGCAAGACGAGGCCCCTGGCAGAGTCTGATGCCACCAAGGCAGTGCCCGCACAGTCGAGTGAGGTGGTGCAGAAGAATAAGATGATGCAGCACCCGGTTTACTTTGTCAGCTCCCTATCAGCTCCCTCTTGCAGGGGGCTAGGTCGAGGTACTCCGGTGTGTAGAAATTGCTCTTCGGCCTCCTTATGGCCTCGAGGAAGCTGCGTCATTGCTTCCAAGCCCACGAGATCACTGTCGTCACCCGCCTCCCGTTGCAACGGATACTGCATAACCCAGATGCGGTTGGAAGGATTGTGGAATGGGACCTGGAGTTTTCGAGCTTTGGGTTGAAGTTTGAAAGCACCTCGACAATCCAGAGCAGAGTCTTGGTGGAGTTAATTGCTGAATGAACCTCAATGCCCGGCGAAGAAATCCAGGAGACCGCTCTCCCCGGCAAGGAAGCAGACCGCGATTGGATCATGTACTTTGATGGGGCTTTCTCACTGCAAGGCGCCGGTGCCAGTGTGCTACTTGTCGCGCCCACCGGAGAGCACCTCAAGTATGTGATCTAGATGCACTTTCCCAGGGAGATGTCCACAAACAACACTGCTGAGTACGAGGGGCTGCTTGCCGGTCTCAGGATCGCGGCAGACCTCGGGGTGAAGAAGCTCATCGTCAGGGGTGACTCGCAGCTTGTCATCAGACAAGTCAACAAGGATTATCAGAGCCCATTGATGGAGGCATACGTAGATGAAGTGAGGAAGCTGGAGGAGCGCTTTGACAGTATCCAAGCGGAGCACGTTCCCCGAGCGGAGAACGACATCGTCGATTACCTGTCAAAGCGTGCTGCATTCAAGCTACCTGTGGAACCATGTACCTTTTTGCTCCGGTTAACTCATCCATCCGTCGAACCGTCAACGGGGCAGAATAAGCGGAGGAAATCAGGTCTCGACAAGTACTTTCCCGCCGAGCCCCCTAGGGCTGCCGACAAGGATGTTGCCGTGCACACTGAGCCTGCCAAAGAGCAACTGGCTCCGGCAGGGCGTCAAGCCCTGGCCGTGGAGACAACCTCTCCCATGGCAGAAGAGATGCCTTTGGTCCTTGCCGTCGAGCCCCAGGCTCCGGCATGGCCGCAACATATCGTCCGATTCCTCCAAACAGGGGAGCTTCCTGAGGAGCAGGAAGAAGCAAAAAAAGTAGCCCGTCGGTCTGCCCTGTACCAGTTCTTCGATGACGTCCTATACAGGAGAAGGCCGAATGGTGTGAAATTGAAGTGCATCCCCTGGGAGGAAGGACTGGAGCTTTTGGCAGAAATACATGGAGGTATATTTGGCTCCCACATAGGGTCGAGGGCCCTTGCCGGCAAGGCGTTCCGGCAAGGTTTCTTCTGGCCCACCGCCCTCTAGGATGCGACGACACTATTAATCAAGTGTGAAGCGTGTCATTTCCATTCAAAGAAGCTTCATCAGCCAGCTCAAGCCCTTCAAACAATACCTCTCTCCTCGCCATTCTCGGTCTGGGGGCTTGATATACTGGGCCCCTTCCCCCGTGCTGTCGGGGGATTTGAGTACTTGTACGTTGCAATCGACAAGTTCACAAAGTGGCCGGAAGTGGAAGCAGTGAGAAAGGTGACAGCACAGTCAGCCGTCAAGTTCTTCAAGGGACTGGTCTGCCGCTTTGGTGTGCCAAGCAGAATTATCACCGACAACGGCACGCAGTTCACGAGCCACACCTTCATGCAGTACATTCAAGACCTCGGCAGCAAGGTCTGTTTTGCTTCCGTGGCACACCCTCGGAGCAACGGCCAAGCAGAGAGGGCGAATGCTGAAGTGTTGCAAGGCCTGAGAATGAAGACCTTTGACAGGCTGCACAAGAGTGGAAGGTGCTGGATTGATGAGTTGTCAGTGGTTCTTTGGTCGACCAGGACGATGCCAAATCGAGCCACCGGCCAGACACCCTTTTCCGTAGTATATGGGGCGGAGGCAGTTCTCCCCGCGAAACTCATATACGGGTCACCTCAAGTGCTCGCTTATGATGAGCTTGAGCAAGAGCAGTTGCGGCAAGATGACGCAACACTCCTTGAGGAAGATCGTCTTCGGGCGGCTATGAGAGCAGCACGCTACCAGCAAGCCTTGCGCCGCAACCATAGCCGCAAGGTTCATGCCCGAAGCTTTGAGGAAGGCGACCTTGTTCTTCGGCGCGTTCAGTCGACCAAGAATACCAACAAGTTGACGCTAAAGTGGGAAGGCCCTTATCGGGTAATACAAGTCACCAGGCCCGATGCAGTCCGCCTGGAGACCGAAGATGCTGTTCTAGTGAGCAATTCCTAGAACATCGAGCATCTTCGCAAGTTTTACCCATAAGGCGCGGCTTGCCGCCCCCCCGGAAAGCCACATTTTGTACAAGCTTTGCCGTCAAGGCATGTAACCCTCTGTACAAAGCCAGGCGCAGACCCTGAGCATAAATAAACGAAGCGCTGGCGCCCTAAGTTATAGCATGCATGCTAGGTTGAGTCTCTTCCCCGGTTAGGGTTGATAGTGCTTAGCAGCGACTAACCCCTAGCCTAGAGGTCGAGTGTGCATCTTTTCTATTTTATTTGGTTCGCAGGGCACTTCTGCTGAGCCACTTGGGAAAATGAGAATGAACTGGCGCTCCGAACCCGGCAAGGCAAGGTTGCCGGGGGCTGAAGATGTAAGGGTCCAACCACGACGAGCCAAGGTTGCCGGGAGCTGCGGATTCATATAAGTTTTTCATCCCCTGCTATGCGTTTCCGTATGGAACTGGGACATGTGAAGCCTCGTTTATGTCTTAAAACCACCATGCTCCCTTTTTCCCTATACCCGAGAGTTACTTCCTGGGTCGGAATTTGGTAGTAGTTGCGGTGGCGAAGAGATGAACGAGGAGCCTAACTCTACTTCGCCCCTGCCTCTGCCAAAAGCGCGAGAACGGTCGGCTGAAGAAGAGAAACGGCAAGGCCTGTTGCCGGGCGATAACATTTATTATGAAAACAACAAGGATTCATGCTTGGCATGGGCCTCGCTCACGCATGAAGAACCCGACAAGCACCCTTTTTCATTAAAAACGTCCCATACAGGTACAGTTCATACGGAAAGAAAAACATGAACAAGGGGGATTACAAGCTTTAAATCTAACAAGGCCCGAAGGCTTACAAACTAAAAAAGAGATGAGATGCCCGTGATCCCTTTCTTGTCCCTCTCCTCAGGAGGCAGGTCAAGGAGGCGAAAGGGCAAAAGGGGCACCTAGGCAAACTACGAGCAGCAGAAAGCACCAAGAGAACACCTCGGTGGCTGCCCACGGGTGGGCCGGTGATGACGGTGCCGGGAAAGGAGTTGGAAGACGAGGCGGTAGGTCGCCAAACACGCGACGAAGGCGTCTATGTCTGCGTACTCTGAGTTGACGGCCTTGCCGCCCGCCCTCTTCCTCTTCCGCAGCCCCCCGATGCCAGCCGCCCAAGGAGACGGCCCTGAGAAGTTCAAGGAGCTGGCCCCTCCCCCGGCAAAACTCCGCCGGAGGATTGGCTAGGTGCAGATGCTGCTGCTGCTGCACCCGCCCAGGCGCGGGGCGTCCGACGCCTAGTCAGACTCGTCCCCGTCATCTGCCCCGTTGTCCTCCTCGTCACTTTCGCTCGAGGAAGAGCTTCCATCGTCGGAATATCCGTCGGAGGAGCTCTCCACGCAGCACTTCAGGCGACTTCCAAGATCTCCGAAGACCTTGACGGAGAGCAGGCTGTCCTCCATTAATTTGAAGTAGAAGACGAGCCCCGCCGTCAGGCTGTGGATGCGAGCGAACGTCTTCCATCCATGGTGGAGGTACATGACCCGAGGAGCCGGGAAGTCGACGTCGACCCGCGTGCCCCCATTCCCACATCCCCTCATGTGCAATCTAAGGGTCTGGGGCAGGTCACGCTCCATCTCCCGAGCAAACGGGGCGGGAACACGAAGACGGCGACGCGGATTCTGGCGCAGCCTGATAAAGAACTCGCAAGGCTGGTCTCCAACATGGCCCTCCATCGGGAAGGCATCATTGGCGGGGGCGAGGCCGGCGCGCCACCCCGTCCTCCTCTTCCCCGGGCACCACGACCTCTGCCACGACCTCGCCCACGGCCTCACCCCCTCCCCCTTCCCCTCGCGGCCGGCTCCGCCACCGCGGGCTCAGGAGGAGGAGGGACGCGCTGTCGAGGGACGACCCTCGCCGCCACCGTCGAGGGACCGGGGTTCCCCTTCTTCATGGCGGATGCGAGGAAGAAGCAGAAGTAGGAGGAGATAGAAGATAGAAGAGTACAGAGTGCCATTCCCCCTTCCCTCTCCTTATAAAGGGGCGGGGTCGGGGCTCGGCCGCCCCGCTCAGCCAATCCAGGGGCTCGGCTGCCCCGCTCAGCCAACCTAGCCACTGGGGGCGCAGGGAATCGGGACCAACCCGCTGCCCCGACCAGCGACGACCCGGTTTCCCGCCTCCACAGCTCGCCACCTGCATGAAGGACGCGTGGCAAGCACGCATGGTCGAAAGGACGGGTGAGGCGACCGTTCCCCGCCCCGTGATCAGGGGGGCATGGGCGCCTTAAAGACTGCGACCCGAGTCAATCCAGTAAATGAGCCGCGCCTCCACGCCTCCCTCTTTTTACGGGGAAGGCGCGAGCCGCCTCATTACCATGATGTGACGCATGCATGCGGAAACCGCCCCACGCATGCCGCCCACGTCACGCGCACCCCTCCACGTCGCGCGTTCAACTCGGGTCATGGGGAAGCGCAGCAGACGGAAAATTACTGCGGTAAAAACCGCCCCTCCTGCCCGCGCACCGTTTTGGGCCTGGCCCAACAACGTGTCGCGCTTATGTGTGGCCCAGGCTCGGGGGCTCCTGTCTGTGTACAAAAGTAGGGGCGCACCTTGGTACCCCTTTACCTGTGCACGGACAGTCGGAGCTGCGCCCACGGCCGCACCAAGCAGAGCAGGGGAAGGAACCAGAGAGAAGCCGAAGCACAAGATTCCCAAGGCAACGCCAGGGCCAAGAAAACAAAGAAGAAGAGATGCAGAGCAGGTTCCCCCGGCAAGACCCTTGCCGGGGCGGCTTGTCCTCGCCCATAGAGTGAGCCACCCTTGAGCCCACGGGTTCCAACTCAACCAACCACGTTGGAACTAGGGCTCGGGAGGCACCTCCGTGGTAGCATGTAGATCTTTGTGAAGACAAGGAATATTCAAGATCAGATGAGGGTTAAAAGACAACGATCCTCGGTAAGATCCTTGCCGAGGAGAGCCACAGGACCCCCGGCAAGATCCTTGTCGGGGACGACAGCACGCCACGACAAGGCCCTTGCCGGGCCACCCGGCAAGGCCCTCACCAAGGATGCCAGCAGGGCCACTTCCAGGCTCGCACCAGCCAAGTCTCCACCGCCGTTCGCATGCAGCTGCTAGCCCAACCAGCTGGGCAGGCACCTGCGTGGCAACATGCAGCTTCCAAGCCAACTCAGCAAGCGCCTGCATGGCGGCACTTAGATCTTCGTGAAGACCCTACCACTGCGCCACCTCAGCTGCTTGCCTGCCTACATGGCGCCGCATGCATCGCTGGCCAGGGCGCGTGTCAAAGCGAGGGGGAGCGACGACAAACGGGACGGGCCTCGCCCCCATCCCCGATAAAGCATAGGGACACCTCAACAATGCATTAAATGTGTCTTGTCCTATAAGACGAGCGATAAGCTCGCAGTACTGTATGCCTTTCCACCTCCTGTGTGCCACTATGGCAGCCCCTTTTGACCATAAAAGGAGGCCCATGGCGTACTAGAGAGGGATTCAGCTCTTTGGAACTACTCAGCCACCGTAGCTAGTACGAGGGCTCAAGAACACTCAATACACCCACCAAAGCATGACTAGGGTTTTACGCATCCTCGCGGCCCGAACCTGGGTAAACGATCCTTGTGCTGACTACTAATCCTGCTCTTCTTGAAACCCTGCGCCCGGGCAACCGTAGTAGGGATTCTTGTGATCCCATAGGTGTTGTTTCCCACCGACACTCCACACTAATAAATCATACGTATTTAGAGAGAAATTTTTATTGCATGCAACAATGACAACTTACTCGAAGGATCTTACTCAATCCATAGGTAGATATGGTGGACTCTCATGGCAAAACTGGGTTTAAGGATATTTGGAAGCACAAGTAGTATCTCTACTTGGTGCAAAGAGTTTGGCTAGCATGGGAGAAAGGCAAGCTCAACATGTTGGATGATCCATGACAATATACTTTATTTCGGATATAAGAAAACATAACCCATTACGTTGTGTTCCTTGTCCAACCTCAACTTTTAGCATGTCATATTTTAATGAGTGCTCACAATCATAAAAGATGTCCAAGATAGTATATTTATATGTGAAAACCTCTCTTTCTTTATTACTTCCTATTAATTGCAACGATGAGCAAAACTATGTTTGTCAACTCCCAACAACTTTTATTCATCATACTATTTACATGTGAAGTCATCACTCCCCATAAGATCAATATGATCTCTTTATTTATTTTTATTCTTTCTTTTTCTATTATTCCCTCAAGATCATAGCAAGATAATCAAGCCCTTGACTAAAAACTAATCTTAATTATATATAGCTCTCGGACTCGATTACATAGAGGGATCATAAAGCAAAACTCAAAACTAGATCATACTAAAACTTTTATTCTACTAGATGAAGATATTACTAAAAGGATCGAACTAAGAAAACGGTAAAGATAGAAGTGTGATGGTGATACGATACCGGAGTACCTCCCCCAAGCTTGGCAGTTGCCAAGGGGAGTGCACATGCCCATGTGATTATGTCTCCTTCTTCGGAGGTGAGGAAGGCAGTGGTGATGATGGGTAGTCGCACATCGAGCATAGGAGATCCTCCAATTTGCGGATAATGCCCTTGAGTGCGGTGATATGTTCCTTCAACAAAATATTTTCACATGTGAGATACTTGTTTTGTATACGAGCCAACTCAATCATCTTGAAAGCTTCAATCTCAGTTGGGGTAAGAAGATTGTGATGAAGTTGAAGGTTGTCTTCTTCTTCTGTCGGAGCTTGATCCTCCATGGGCTTCTTGATCCCATCATCCTTGTTGATCTCCCCGGGTTCTTCTCTCTTCAGCTCTATCTTCATTAGCCAAGCATTGTTGCCCTCATTGTTGGAGGAGGGGGGGGGGCGACATGATGCCTGGCCTTGACAAATCTGACAGAAAACAGCCCAAAACAAAAACAGAGGATATTTGCGTGATACGAGAATCAAAACCTTCGGGAGCTTATATAATGAAATTTTACCGACCAAAAGAAGTATCGTGCAAGAAAACGGAGTCCGGAGAGCACACAAGGTGCCCACGTGGCAGGGGGGCGCGCCTAGGGGGGTAGGGAGCGCCCTCCAGCCTCGTGGAAGCCTCGTGTCCTTCCAGGACTACTTATTTTCCTATTTTCTTAAATATTCCAAAATGGAGAAAAAATGTTGTTAGAACTGTTTTGGAGTCGGTTTACTTACCGTATCACATACCTATTCCTTTCCGGAGTCTGAAACGTTCTGGAAAGTGTCCCTTATGTATTCCTCCGGGGTTACGGTTTCAATAACATTAGTTTCAACATTTATGGGATTACCTGAGATGTAATGCATGATTCTTTGACTGTTCAGCACCTTTGGATTTGTGCCTTCGAAGTTGTTGATTTTTATGGCACGGAAGGATAGACCTCCTCAATAACGTAAGGACCTTCCCATTTAGAGAGGAGTTTTCTTGCAAAAAATCTTAAGCGAGAGTTGTATAGCAACACATAATCACCTACATTAAACTCACGCTTTTGTATCCTTTTGTCATGCCATCTTTTAACTTTTTCTTTAAACAGTTCGGCATTCTCATAAGCTTGGGTTCTCCATTCATCAAGTGAGCTAATGTCAAATAGCCTCTTCTCATCGGCAAGTTTGAAATCATAATTGAGCTCTTTAATAGCCCAATATGCCTGATGTTCTAGTTCGAGAGGTAAGTGACATGCTTTTCCATAAACCATTTTATAAGGAGACATACCCATAGGATTTTTATATGCAGTTCTATAGGCCCATAATGCACCATCAAGTTTCTTGGACCAATTCTTTCTAGATCTATTAACAGTCTTTTGCAAAATTAATTTGATCTCTCTATTACTCAGCTCTACTTGGCCACTAGATTGTGGGTGGTATGGAGATGCAATTCTATGATTAACATCATACTTAGCAAGCATTTTACGAAAAGCACCATGAATAAAATGTGAACCACTATCAGTCATTAAGTATCTAGGGACTCCAAACATTGGAAAAATAACTTCTTTAAGCATCTTAATAGAGGTGTTATGATCAGTACTACTAGTTGGAATAGCTTCTACCCACTTAGTAACGTAATCAACAACAACTAAAATATGTGTATACCCATTAGAGGAAGGAAAAGGTCCCATATAATCAAAGCCCCAAACATCAAATGGTTCAATAACAAGTGAATAATTCATAGGCATTTCTTGACGTCCACTGATATTACCAATTCTTTGACATTCATCACAAGACAAGACAAACTTACGGGCATCTTTGAAGAGAGTAGGCCAATAAGAACCGGATTGCAATACCTGATACGTCCATTTTGCATCATGCTTTTATATCGATATTTATTGCATTATGGGCTGTTATTACATGTTATGTCACAATACTTATGCCTATTCTCTCTTATTTTACAAGGTTTACATGAAGGGGGAGAATCCCGACAGCTGGAATTCTGGGCTGGAAAAGGAGCAAATATTAGAGTCCTATTCTGGACAACTCCAAAAGTCCTGAAACTTCATGGAAGTTATTTTTGGAATTAATAAAAAATACTGGCAAAAGAATCCACCAGAGGGGGCCCACACCCTGGCCACGAGGGTGGGGGGCGCGCCCTACCCCCTGGGCGCGCCCCCTGCCTCATGGCCCCCTGGCAGTCCTCCAGTGACCATCTTCTGCTATATGAAGTCTTTTACACTGGAAAAAATCATAAGCAAGCTTTCGGGAAGAAAGTCCGCCGCCATGAGGCGGAACCTTGGCGGAACCAATCTAGGGCTCCGGCAGAGCTGTTCTGCCAGGAAAACTTCCCTCCGGGAGGGGGAAATTATCGCCATCGTCATCACCAACGATCCTCTCATTGGGAGGGGGTCAATCTCCATCAACATCTTCACCAGCACCATCTCCTCTAAAACCCTAGTTCATCTCTTGTATCCAATCTTTGTCCCAAAGCCTCAGACAGGTACCTGTGGGTTGCTAGTACTGTTGATTACTCCTTGTAGTTGATGCTAGTTGGTTTATTTGGTGGAAGATCATATGTTCAGATCCTTTATGCATATTAATACCCCTCTGATTATGAACGTGAATATGATTTGTTAGTAGTTACGTTTGTTCCTGAGGACATGGGAGAAGTCTTGCGATAAGTAGTCATGTGAATTTGGTATTCGTTCGATCTTTTGATGAGATGTATGTTGTCTCTCCTCTAGTGGTGTTATGTGAACGTCGACTACATCACGCTTCACCATTATTTGGGCCTAGAGGAAGGCATTGGGAAGTAATAAGTAGATGATGGGTTGCTAGAATGACAGAAGCTTAAACCCTAGTTTATGAGTTGCTTCGTAAGGGGCTGATTTGGATCCATATGTTTCATGATATGGTTAGGTTTACCTTAATACTTCTTTTGTAGTTGCGGATGCTTGAAATAGGGGTTAATCATAGGTGGGATGCTTTTCCAAGAAAGGGAAGTACCCAAGCACCGGTCCACCCACATACCAAATTATCAAAGTAACGAACGCGAATCATATGAGCGTGATGAAAACTAGCTGGACGATAATTCCCATGTGTCCTCGGGAGCGCTTTTCTCTATATAAGAGTTTGTCCAGGATTGTCAAAAAAGGATTGGTCCATCTTTTTGCACCTTATTTACATTCATTACTTGTTACCGGTTACAAATTACCTTATCACAAAACTATCTGTTACCGATAATTTCATTGCTTGCAGAGAATACCTTACTAAAAACCGCTTATCATTTCCTTCTGCTCCTCGTTGGGTTCGACGCTCTTACTTATAGAAAGGACTAGATAGATACCCTATACTTGTGGGTCATCAAGACTCTTTTCTGGCGCCGTTGCCGGGGAGTGCAGCGCCTTTGGTAGGTGGAATTTAGTAAGGAAAAATTTACATAGTGTGCTGAAATTTACTGTCACTTGTTACTATGGAAAGTAATCCTTTGAGGGGCTTGTTCGGGGTATCTTCACCCCGACCAGTAGAGCGAAGAGTTGCTCCTCAACCTATTGAACATACTGAAAATGTTTATTTTGAAATTCCTTCGGGTATGATAGAGAAACTGCTAGCTAATCCTTTCACAGGTGATGGAACATTACATCCCGATTTGCACCTAATCTATGTGGATGAAGTTTGTGGATTATTTAAGCTTGCAGGTATGCCCGAGGATGTTATCAAGTCGAAGGTCTTCCCTTTATCTTTGAAGGTAGAGTCATTGACATGGTTTAGGCTATGTGATGATATGGGATCATGGAACTACAACCGATTGAAATTGGAATTTCATCAGAAGTTTTATCCTATGCATCTTGTTCATCGTGATCATAGTTATATATATAATTTTTGGCCTCGCGAAGGAGAAAGCATCACTCAAGCTTGGGGAAGGCTTAAGTAAATGCTATATTCATGCCCCAATCATGAGCTCTCAAGAGAAATGATTATTCAAAATTTTTATGTTCGACTTTCACTCAATAATCGCTCCATGCTCGATACTTCTTGTAGTGGATCTTTTATGATGAAGACCATTGAATTCAAATGGGATTTATTGGAAAGAATTAAACACAACTCTGAAGATTGGGACCTCGATGAAGGTAAGGAGTCAGGTATAACAACTAAGTTTGATTGTGTTAAATCTTTTATGGATACCGATGATTTCCGTGAATTTAGCACTAAATATGGATCTGACTCTGAGATAGTAGCCTCTTTCTGTGAATCGTTTGCTACTCATGTTTATCTCCCAAAGAAGAAGTGGTTTGAATATAATCCCCCCATTGAATTAAACGTAGTTGCACCTATTAAAGTTGAAGAAAAGACTATCACTTATAATGATCCTGTCATTCCTAATGCTTATATTGATAAACCACCTTTCCCTGTTAGAATAAAGGATCATGCTAAAGCTTCAACTATGGTCAACAAAAGTAACATTAAGACACCCAAACCCCCTGAGCAAATTAAAATTGAACCTAGTGTTGCTATGGTTAAAGATCTCTTGGCTGATAATATTGATGGGCATGTTATTTACTTCTGCAATGAAGCTGCTAGAATTGCTAGACCCGATGCTAAAAATAAACATAGACCTATTGTAGGCATGCCTGTTATTTCTGTTAAGATAGGAGATCATTGTTATCATGGCTTATGTGATATGGGTGCTAGTGCAAGTGCAATACCTCATTCCTTATACAAAGAAATTATGCATGATATTGCACCTGCTGAGATAGAGGAAATTGATGTTACAATTAAGCTTGCCAATAGAGACACTATTTCACCAGTTGGGATTGTTAGAGATGTTGAAGTCTTGTGTGGGAAAGTTAAATATCCTGCTGATTTTCTTGTTCTTGGTTCCCCACAAGATGACTTTTGTCCCATTATATTTGGTTCCCCGCAGAAACTTTGCTAAATTTCGTAGACAACCCCGTGATGAGGAATTTCCTAGTAAAGATGAAATTATTAGTCTTGCTTCTATTGCCGTGCCTCCTAATGATCCTTTAGAACAATATTTGCTCGACCATGAAAATGATATGTTTATGAATGAAAGAAGGGAAATAGATGAAGTATTCTTTAAACTAGGACCTATCTTGAAACACACCTTGCCTGTTGAAATCCTAGGGGATCCTCCTCCACCTAAGGGTGATCCCGTGTTTGAGCATAAACCATTACCTGATACTCTTAACTATGCTTATCTTAATGATAAAAAGATATATCCTGTTATTATTAGTGCTAACCTTTTAGAGCATGAAGAAAAGAAATTATTGAAATCTCTGAAGAAGCACCATGCTGCAATTGGATATACTCTTGATGATCTTAAGGCATTAGTCCCACTCTATGCCTACACAAAATAAAATTGGAGAAAGACGCTAAACCGGTTGTTGATCACCAACGACGGTTAAATCCTAAGATGAAAGAAGTGGTAAGGAAAGAAATACTAAAGCTTCCGGAGGCAGGTATAATTTATCCCATTGCTGATAGTCAGTGGGTAAGTCCTGTCCATTGCATCCCTAAGAAGGGAGGTATTAATGTTGTTCCTAATGATAAAGATGAATTGATCCCACAAAGAATTGTTACAGGTTATAGAATGGTAATTGATTTCCGCAAATTAAATAAAGCTACTAAAAAGGATCATTACCCTTTACCTTTTATTAATCAAATGCTAGAAAGACTATCCAAACATACACATTTTTGCTTTCTAGATGGTTATTCTGGTTTCTCTCAAATACATGTGTCAAAAGAGGATCATGAAAAGACCACTTTTACTTACCCTTTCGGTACCTTTGCTTATATACGTATGCCTTTTGGTTTATGTAACACACCTGCTACCTTTCAAAGATGCATGATGGCTATATTCTCTGATTTTTGTGAAAAGATTATTGAGGTTTTCATGGATGATTTCTTCGTATATGGAACTTCTTTTGATGATTGCTTGAGCAACCTTGATCGAGTTTTGTAGAGATGTGACGAAAATAACCTTGTCTTGAATTGGGAGAAGTGCCACTTTAGGGTTAACCAAGGTATTGTCTTGGGGCATAAAATTTCTGAAAGAGGTATTGAAGTTGACAAGGCTAAACTTGATGCTATTGAAAAGATGCCGTGTCCCAAGGACATTAAATTTATATGAAGTTTCCTTGGTCATGCCGATTTTTATAGGAGGTTCATTAAGAACTTCTCTAAAATCTCTAGGCCTCTGACTAATCTCTTACAAAAGATATTCCTTTTGTCTTTGATGATGATTGTGTAGAAGCAAATACTTAAGAAAGCTTTGATTTCTAGACCTATTGTTCAGCCACCAGATTGGAATTTACCTTTTGAAATTATGTGTGATGCTAGTGATTATGCTGTAGGTGCTGTTCTAGGACAAAGGGTTGATAAGAAATTAAATGTTATTCAATATGCTAGTAAAACTCTAGACAATGCCCAGAGAAATTATGCTACTACTGAAATGGAATTTTTAGCAGTTGTATTTGCTTGTGGTAAGTTCCGACCTTATATTGTTGATTCTAAAGTAATTGTTCACACTGATCATGCTGCTATTAAATATCTTATGGAAAATAAAGATGCTAAACCTAGACTTATTAGATGGGTTCTCTTGCTACAAGAATTTGATTTGCATATTATTGATTGAAAGGGAGCTGAGAACCCGATTGCAGACAACTTGTCTAGGTTAGAGAATGTTCTTGATGACCCACTACCTATTGATGATAGCTTTCCTGATGAACAACTGGCTGCCATAAATGCTTCTCGTTCTACTCCATGGTATGCTGATTATGCTAATTATATTGTTGCTAAATTTATACCACCTAGTTTCACATACCAGCAAAAGAAAAAGTTTTTCTATGATTTAAGACATTACTTCTGGGATGACCCACACCTTTATAAAGAAGGAGTAGATGGTGTTATTAGACGTTGTATACCTGAGCATGAACATTAATAGATCCTACACAAGTGTCACTCCGAGGCTTATGGAGGACACCACGCTGGAGATAGAACTGCACATAAGGTATTGTAATCTGGTTTTTTGGCCTACTCTCTTCAAAGATGCTCGTAAGTTTGTCTTATCTTGTGATGAATGTCAAAGAATTGGCAATATTAGCATACGTCAAGAAATGCCTCTGAATTATTCACTTGTTATTGAACCATTTGATGTTTGGGGCTTTGATTATATGGGACCGTTTCCTTCCTCTAATGGGTATACACATATTTTAGTTGCTGTTGATTATGTTACTAAGTTGGTAGAAGCTATTCCAACTAGTAGTGCTGATCATAACACCTCTATTAAGATGCTTAAAGAAATTATTTTTCCAAGGTTTGGAGTCCCTAGATATTTAATGACTGATGGTGGTTCACATTTTACTCATGGTGCTTTTCGTAAGATGCTTGCTAAGTATGATGTTAATCATAGAATTGCATCTCCATATAACCCGCAGTCTAGTGGTCAAGTAGAATTGAGTAACAGAGAGCTCAAATTAATTTTTGCAAAAGGCTGTTAATAGATCTAGAAAGAATTGGTCCAAAAAACTTGATGTTGCATTATGGGCCTATAGAACTGCATATAAAAATCCTATGGGTATGTCTACGTATAAAATGGTTTATGGAAAAGCATGTCACTTACCTCTCGAATTAGAACATAAGGCATATTGGGCCATTAAAGAGCTCAATTATGATTTCAAACTTGCCGGTGAGAAGAGGCTATTTGACATTAGCTCACTTGATGAATGGAGAACCCAAGCTTATGAGAATGCCGAACTGTTTAAAGAAAAAGTTAAAAGATGGCATGACAAAAGGATACAAAAGCGTGAGTTTAATGTAGGTGATTATGTGTTGCTATACAACTCTCGCTTAAGATTTTTTGCAAGAAAACTCCTCTCTAAATGGGAAGGTCCTTACGTTATTGAGGAGGTCTATCCTTCCGTGCCATAAAAATCAACAACTTCGAAGGCACAAATCCAAAGGTGCTGAACAGTCAAAGAATCATGCATTACATCTCAGGTAATCCCATAAATGTTGAAACTAATGTTATTGAAACCGTAACCCCGGAGGAATACATAAGGGACACTTTCCAGAATGCTTCAGACTCCGAAAAGGAATAGGTATGTGGTACAGTAAGTAAACCGACTCCAAAACATTTCTAATAGCAAATTTTCTCTGTTTTGGAATATTTAAGAAAATAGGAAAATAGGAAGTAGCCGAAGAGGACACGAGGTGTCCACGAGGGTGGAGGGCGCACCCTACCCCCTGGGCACGCCCCTGCCTCCTGGGCACCTCGTGTGGCCTCTGGACTCCGTTTTCTTGAATGATTCTTCTTTTGGTCGGTAAAAAATCATTATATAATCTCCCGAAGGTTTTGACCACCGTACCATGCAAATATCCTCTGTTTTTGTTTCGAGCTGTTTTTCTGACAGATCTAGATCACCATGACGTCTCCAAGTGCCCCCAGGGACAAGTTCTTCGAGAAGGTCATCAACCCCTACCTCGCTGAAGTGCTGCAACATCCTCAAACCATTGAGATGCGTGAGGGGTTGCTGCACATCCGCGATGTTGAGGGACCAAGGAGGACCGGAAGCATTGAGACAAGGCTCGAGGCAATGGAGCAACAAGTTTTCAAGTGTCTGGAGATGGTGGAGCGTGGACTCGACTCCAATCACATAATGATTACAGAGTTCACCAACAACCACAAGCTGGGCGCCAAGGACATTGGGGAGGCCTGATAACACACAAGTATAGGGGATCACAACAGTTTTCGAGGGTAGAGTATTCAACCCAAATTTATTGATTCGACACAAGGGGAGCCAAAGAATATTCTCAAGTATTAGCAGTTGAGTTGTCAATTCAACCAGACCTGGATAACTTAGTATCTGCAACAAAGTATTTAATAGCAAATTAATATGGAAGTAATGGTAACAGTGGAAAAAGTAACAGTGATCGTTTTGTAGTGATTGTAACAGTGGCAACGATAAAGTAAATAAGCGAAGAACAATATGTGAAAAGCTCGTAGGCATTGGATCGGTGATGGAGAATTATGCCAGATGCAATTATTCATGCAACAGTTATAACATAGGGTGACTGTCGGTGTCAAAACCGGCGGATCTCAGGTAGGGGGTCCCGAACTGTGCGTCTAGGCGGATGGTAACAGGAGACAAGGGACACGATGTTTTTACCCAGGTTCGGGCCCTCTCGATGGAAGTAAAACTCTACTCCTGCTTGATTAATATTGATGATATGGGTAGTACAAGAGTAGATCTACCATGAGATCAGAGAGGCTAAACCCTAGAAGCTAGCCTATGGTATGATTGTTGTTGTTGTGTCCTACGGACTAAACCCTCCGGTTTATATAGACACCGGAGGGGGCTAGGGTTACACAGAGTCGGTTACAATGGGAGGAGATCTACATATCCGTATTGCCAAGCTTGCCTTCCACGCCAAGGAAAGTCCCATCCGGATACGGGACGAAGTCTTCAATCTTGTATCTTCATAGTCCAACAGTGCGGCCAAAGGTTAGTGTCCGGCTGTCCGGACACCCCCTAATCCAGGACTCCCTCAGTAGCCCCTGAACCAGGCTTCAATGACGACGAGTCCGGCGCGCAGATTGTCTTCGGCATTGCAAGGCAGGTTCCTCCTCCGAATACTTCATAGAAGATTTTGAAGACAAGGATCGTGTCCGGCTCTGCAAAACAAGTTCCACATACCACTATAGAGAGAGAGTAGCATTTTCACAAATCTAATCTGCTGACGTATTTTGTAGTGTGACGTCACACCACAACCAAGCCTTTATTCTTTTTTCTTACTTCCCACCTCAGCGCGTTTCGCGAGGTGGTTTCCTTGGCACGTCTTGTCGAAGCAGAGATCGTGTCCCGTTTATTTACGGGATCCTCATCATTACGGACGTGGGTAACCCAGTCGTGTCCGTCGATATATCCCCTCGATCAAAGGTAACTCCCAAACGGTCACGGGGAGGGCTCTTGGTATTCAACCTCTTATAAAGAGACCAAAGCTTTACTCCTTTCTTTCGATCTCAATCGAATCTGCCTTCCGCCTCGAGTTCCAGCACCCAAGGCTCCAGATTTAGGCGCTTCGGACCTTCGATGATGTCCGGATCCGACCTTCGAGGCCGATGGATGCCTTCCTCTGTCACGAAGGAAGACGTACTAAAGCTGAGGGAGGCCAGGTATTTGATCGGCGAAATCCCGCATAGGCTGCCTGCTCAAGGGCAGGTTATTCCCACTCCCAAGCCTAGTGAGAGCGTTGTGTTCGTGTCTCACTTCCTCCGAGGGCTAGGCTTCGCGACGGATCCCTTCGTGAGGGGGCTCATGTTCTATTATGGGCTGGAATTCCACGAATTAGCTCCGGAGCCTATCCTCCACATTTCATCATTTATCGTCATGTGCAAAGCTTTCCTCCGTATTACTCCTCACTTCGGACTATGGCTTAAAACCTTCAAAGTGGAGCCGAAGATGATCGAGGGAGAGCACGCGAAGTGTGGAGGTGCTGTAATAAGCAAGGAGGCTGACGCTCCGTGGCCCGAGGGCCTTCTTCAAGAGGAGTCCAACTTATGGCAACAAGAGTGGTTTTATATCACGGCTCCCAGGGGTACCAAGTGGGTGGCGCCGCCTGTTTTTCGCTCGGGTCCCCCGCCCCGACTAACGTCATGGGTAAATAAGGGGCTGGACTGGGGGCCAGCAAAGGATGTGCCCCTATTGCAGAGCCGCATCCGAGATCTCCTGGAGAGAGATGTCAGTCTGGTCGTGGTGACGCAGGTTATGTTAATTCGCCGAGTCCTGCCCTGCAAACGTTGCCCCCTCCGCCTGTGGGAATTCAATCCGGAGGGACCATGACCTCTCCATCATCTTCTCGGCATGACGCCCGTGGAGATGTACAAGTTGTTCTTCGGACCACAAGTAGTGTGTCCGGACTCTACTTAGGACGCAGGTCTGAGCTGCAATCGTCCGGATACTCAAGTAAGTAGCCCTGTGCCCGGACATGCTATCTGTTCATTTATCGCAATATTGCCCTTAAAAAGGAGATGTCCTTGAACCAGGAGTGGATAGCGAAGGCGAAGTTGATTAGGTGTCCGACCCCCCTTCCTAAGACCTCGCCAGATCCCGTGTTAACCAGGATGCTGGAGATCGCGCCTTCGGAAGGAAACGAAGGGGGGAACAAGGAAGCTACTGCCTCCGTGGAGGAGGTTGTCCGGAAGGGAGGAATCGAAAATTCCTCTCCTCAGGGGAAGAGGAGGACCGCCTCTGAAGACCCGGAGACAATGATCTCAAGGCGGGGGACGAATTCTTCGCCAGAGGGTCCTGTGCCAGGGGATACCCCGGCCGTACTGTGCCCTCAAGGGGATCAGCCCTCCGTCGAGCCGTAAGTAAAAAGGGTGTTTAATAATGAGAGAAATCCTTGCTTCACTTCTGAGGAAAATAACCGAAAATTTACCTTGTAGTTCGGATCTTAGCCCTTCTCAGCAGAGCTCATCTTCGGGGGATCTTCTTCCGGAGATGATGGAGAGCAGAACGCCTCCCCCTGCCATACCGCCTTGTGAGGCGGGTGACCCCGAGGTGTCGTCGCGAAGGGTTTCTCCTGATTCGGTAAGGCAGGAAGGTAGTTATATGGCCACCCGAAGCCCTCTGTGTCCGGCCTCTGGGAGAGGCAATCAAATGAGTCCGACACCGCCTGGTGCATGGTCGGAGGTACTGAAGGATCTGCTAGGGCGGGTGTCTATCTCAGAAGAGCACTGTGCGCTGATAGGTCCGGTAATTGAAAGGATTTCGTTCGCGGAAAGCGGATTGCATGAAGCTGTCATGAGTCCACTGACGGGCTTTGAGGTACATGAAATGATGCACCTTTTTGATAGCACCGCATACTTTACGATGCGCCCTGTGTAGATAGTAGCCCCTGAGACTCTAGGTGCTGTCGAAGACGACGACACATGGAGGATCATAGTCCCAGGTATAAGTTTGCCGCCTTCATACGTAGGTGGCGAAGTGTCCGGTGGCCAGCCGGACTGATGAATTTGCCGAGCTAAAGCGGCAACTTGACGTGGCAGATGTCGACATCGCGCTTGTCAACAAGCAGCTTGACGAGGCAGAAGGTATGTAATTTCTCCAGAGACACCTAGTAAGAGGAGCTTGATGCCAGTATCTTATAATGTGTGTGCTTAACGCAGATGGGGCTGTCGCCATGGAGAACCTTCGGGCAGAGCTTGCCCGAGCTAAAGAACAAGCCAAGAAAAGCGACGCGGCTGTCTGAAAGGCGGTTGAGGAGCTGAAAGCCGAACAGGCTGCTCACTGCCAAAGCAAGGAGGAAATGGCCGATATGGCTGTGAAGTTGAAGAACGTAACTAACCGCTGTAAGCTTCTTGAAAAGGAAGACCGAGTGGAGCGGGCAGACCTGGCGAAGGCCACAACGGCGGCCAAGGATGCTCGTTCTGCGATGAGAGCGATGAAGGAGGAGTTGCGTCAGGCCGGAGATATCACGACTGGGAAGCCCTTTATGCTGCGGATGAAGTTCGGAGATCCTAAATATGCTCTGTTGGACCGGATGTGGAGTTCGGCGGACGCGTATCTGGATTTAGCGGTGAGTGCTGCTGATGCGGCCGAACACTTCCGAGATCAGAAGGATCGTGAAGTGGAAAAGTTATTCTGGTCACAGTTCAACAATCCAGAGCGTCCGCTTCCATTGACCGATCGTTTGGCCGAATGGGCCGAGCTGAATAGGTTATCCCGACTTGCCATGAGGTATTTCGTGGATCATCTGTGGCCGAAAAGGCCGAAACCGAGCAGTTATTTTAGCTTGGTGCAACAGTTCCTTGGTGCGGTGCCGCATATCAACGCGATGAAGAGGTCAGCGTGCGTGGAGGGTGCGCGGATGGCCCTTGCCCATGTCAAAACATATTGGGCGGAGATGGAGGCTACCGCCGTTGCAGCCCAAGATTCGGACGAAAGCTGAGGACCTGCCGAGCACTACTTTCAAGAAGTTCTGGAGGGCGCTCGCTTAATAGAGGCGAAGTGGTCGAAGGATATTATGTTCGAATAGCATGTATTCTCACTGAGAACAATATTTATGTAGAAGCTTTTTATACTTGTGCCTGCAAGAATTATAAGACCTCCTGTGCGGCCGTTTACGTATATGTATATATAACCTGAAAGATAGCAGTCATCGGCCTCAGCCCCCACGCATATAACGCGGGGGTGTTCACAGAAGGCGCATCATCACATTTGATCCAACATCTTGGTCCATGAAGGAGGTGGTAGCGCAGCGAACTAGGCAACCAAACTATAATACTTTATCACTTTCACTTAGCCATAGGAGTTTGACAGTAGGGCTACTATAAAGCCCCTGGTGGCGCCGCGCTCGCCCGAATTCGGGGCGCGTGTGTGCCAGGCCGGGAAACGACCCTTCGTCAATGTGGAGGAATCTCGAAGATTTCGATAGGTCATCGAGTGGTTGACCAGTCTCACGCTATACCATGACAGTCAGTTTTCGGCTTTCTCTACTGACGTGCTCGCCTGGCTGAACCGGGGCACAATCGCAGTAGTTCTCCTGGTGCCGCCTTAGCCGATAGAGCGGAACGTAAGGCAGCAAAACACAGGAGCCAGGCAAACCCAACATTTGACCAAAGACATGATTCGGAGCTGATGCATATAAGGCCAAACTCGCAACGCCGAACACTCCCTAAGGTATTCGGTCTCTATGCTTGTAAACGGGCTGAACAGTGCCCTTTGTAATAAGCCCATATTGTCCAGGTACGTGCAATATTTTGACGTGGCCACATGCCAAGACGTCAGCCCCCTTCTCGGTTGTACGGAGAATCCGGGGGATATGTATCAACAAGAGACAGTAAAAAAGGTTTACGCAGGGTCTTAATCTAAAGAGAATCCTTGGAATGGGTCCCTACTGCACGTCTGTGCCTGTGTCTCCGTTGCGCCGTGTCCTGGACGGGTGTAGCACGATGTTCATCTGTAAAAGAGAGGAACTTAGTTGAAAAAGTAGTCATGCAAAATGTATGTTATATTAAATAAACGAAGTATGATTCGAGGTGGGAAGAATTGAGTTTTGTTGCTGCTTGTTTACGTGTGCGGATCCCCTTGTATGACTAACCATTAGTAATTATATAGTCGCGCCGGACTCGTCCAGTCGTGTCCGTGGTCTTAACGACCTAATAGGCGCTCTGGTTTGTGGGGCGATTTAGTGTGTGGCTGTCAAGGCAGCCGCACAGTATTCCGCGCGCGAGGAGTGCTCAGTGTTTCTGTCGGGGGTTGGATGCGCCATATGCCAAAGGATGGTTTATCATGGTGGGGGCGAGTAGAACGTCGCCGGTGCCTGGAAGCGGGATGAGGCGTAGACATGCACGCCGGCGAATCTTACCCAGCTTCAGGGCTCTCCGAGGAGATAATACCCCTACTGCTGCTCTGCGGGGTCTCCGCATGATCACTATGGTGAGATGTGTACAAAGTTGCTCCTCGAGCTGTGTTCTGGAGGTAGGAGAGGGCAAGGCTAGCTCTCTCCCTTTTATGCTTCTGGTCTGGTGGTAAAAGGATCGAACCCTTTGCATGGGTGCTCCGGGGGGTTTATATAGGCCTACCCCCGGGGGTACAATGGTAATCCGGCTGGGCGCGGGTCCCAACCGTCTGTCTCTCAGGTCGACGTCTTCTTCGCCGACTCCTGGGGCCCGCCGCTGGTGGGCCCCGTCGACTGACTTGGTCACTGTAGCCGCGCCTTGGATGACGTTGGCTTGGTCGTGGGGTCGTGGCAACAGTGCCGCCGCCTGGCGGGCGATCACTGTGGCCACTCCCCGTCTTATCTGGTTAATGGTGTGCGGGCCCCGCGGGAGGTGCGGGCCGACTCTCAGAGGCCGACTCCCACGAGGTCCGTCTTCGGGTGCTCTCGTCGTCTTTCGTTCCCCCCGCTGACTAGCGGGACCCGCCGTTTCTGGGCCGTACGGGCGGGCCATCGCGGGAACAGGGTTTCGCCCCCGGGGCGAACGTCAGGGCCAGTATGGCAACAATGCCGCGCCGGACGGAGATCTCCTCCGGTACGACGTACTGTGGCCATACCTGCCCTTGGTAATCAGGGTAGGGGAGGGCCGTACTCCGGCCATCCCCGGTCTCGTCCATCTTCTCGAAGGCAGAGAGTGGGAAGTCGCGGGCCGACTCCCCATAGTCGGTTTCCCTGGAGCCACCAACTGGGAGTCGGCTTATGTCGTAGCCGCCTCTGGGATTCGGCCGTGAGTGGGTAGTCGGTGATGCTGCAGCCGACTCCCAGAGTCAGCCCTTTTTCTTGGGATCTTTGAGGGGCGAAGCCTGCCCCGATGTCTTGAAAGGTTCTGGGTCTCGGGTTAGCCTACCCGTGGCCCATTACTCCGACAGTAGTCCCCGAAGCTGGGGAGGCACCGAGGGAGACATGCCGAGGAGCCTCAACAGTTTCTCCCTCCGAGTGGATGGATCTGAGGCTTGCCTGCCGTCTACCTCCGAGTGGATGGTCCATGGGGAGGTGATCTTATTCAGGCCGTCTCCGACAAGCCAACTATGGGAAGCCGGACTCGTCGAAGGTAGTCTTGCTCTTCAAAGAGTTTGAAAGTCTTGGCGGGATTCAGACGGCGTGCTTGATAAACTACACGGCCGCCGCCCGCCGCGGACCTGCCAAGGGACGCCACGTGGCCGGGCCAGTCTGCCAGCCCACGCGTGCGACGGGACAAGCCCGCGGGTGGGGCCTGCCATTACCGCGCCTCGGCCTTCGAACAGATCCGTTGTGGCCGCGCGGGCGGTTGAGCTTCTCAGCGCAGTAAATGCGCGTGGTAACTTTCGTGGTAAATCGCGGGGGTCGTGGGGGCGTGGGCGCAGTTAATCCCACGATGCCCCCTCGGCTTCTCAGCCCGCTGGTCTATAAGTAGGCGGAGGGAGCGGGGCGGCGAAGCACGCGCGCCCGCTCTCCTCTGCTTCCTTTGTTTCTTTCTTCTTTCTTCTTTCTCCCACCGCTGCTGCGCCGAACTGCGCCCTGCTTGCGGTGATGAGCTCTTCCTCCGCCGCCGCGCCCGCCGCCGTGCGCTCCGGCATGTGGGACGGTTTCGAGATCGACGACGACATGATCGACTTCCTTCGCAAGACGCGTCGCCTCCCCGGTGCGCACCTCATGCAGGCCCGTGCTCCGCTGCTGACGGAGGTGACGCCCGCGCTGGGGGAGGGCGAGCAGCTCGTGTTCCGCTCCCACCTCATGCGTGGCCTGGGGCTGCCGGCGAGCGGGTTCTTCCGTTCGTTCTTGGAGTTTCATGGCCTCCAGCTGCACCACCTCATCCCAAACACAGTGGTGCTGCTGGCGGCTTTCACTGCTTTGTGCGAGGGCTTCCTCGGCGTTCTTCTCACCATCGAGCTGTGGGGAGAGTTCTTTCAGTCCAAGCTCGGCACGCATGTCGCCGGCGTGCCAGCCCAGTGCGGTGCCTTCATTGCGATACGGAGGACGACGGCCGACAACCCGTTCCCCGCCATCCAACTAATCAAGTCGGTGAAGATGTGGCAGCGCTCTTACTTCTATGTGAAGAACGTCGCCCCAGACGACGACTGGGTCAATCTGCCGTCGTACGAAGCCGGCGCGCCGGCTGGGAGGCAGCCCAACTGGTTATACCGCGCCAGGACGCTGACTCCGGCTGGGGCTGCCGCCGTGGCGCGACTTCGAGTGCTGACGCAGTCGGCCGGTCTGACTGGGCCCGACTTGCTGGCCGCCTTCATGGCGCGCCGAGTCCTCCCGCTCCAAAGCCGGCCTCATCTGATCTGTCAGATGAGCGGCCACCGGGACCCCAGTCGGATGTGCACCAAGGACATGCCCCATGCGGAGGTGGCAAACACGGTGAACTACATCGCGAACTGCGGCCTCTCGGAGGACTGGCAGTTCGGCATGGAGCCGTACTCGCGTGCCAACCCTCCGCCAGTGGTAAGTTTGTTCTTCTTCTTCTTCTTCTTCTTCTTCTTCTTTACAGCCGAATCCGAGTTCTGATCTTATTATTCTTATCTCTTGAACCAGAACCCTCTCCTCCAGCCCTCGGCCGACGCCGCGGGGCCGCCCCGCCAGTTCGCCCCTGATCGAGCGGAGAGCGACGTCGACGACCCCGACCTGGGGGCGGCGGCAATGGAGGCCGACGCTGAAGGAGGCGGCGAAGGAGAGGAAGGCGGCCTGAGGCCCTCGGCCACCTTCGCTGACTGGCCCGCCGGCGAAGATGGAGAAGTCGCCCCGCGCCATCAATCAAGGCTAGACAGTGCGAGGAAGCGCCGGGCCGGGCCGAGTTCCCTCGGAGGCCGGGAGAAGAAGTTTAAGGGGGCGGCCGCCGCGACCAAGTGGGAAGAGGCGGTCGCGAGGGCCCAACGCTTCCATAAGGAAGTGAAGAAGCCACCACTATCCTCTGGGTAAGCGTTTCTATTTCTTTGTCTTGCTTTTGTCTGGGTCCTTACATGTCTTCCTTGTTCCAGAGCTCCTCTCACCCTTGGGAGGGTCGCCGCTGCCTCCATGAGGGGGTCGGTGGAGTCGTCCGCCATGACTCGGCATATTGACCCTGCTGCCGACCTCCGGGAAGCGACGGAGCGGAACGCGCAGGAGAAGCGCGACGAGGACGAAGCCGCCCGCCGGGAGAAGGCGGAGGCCGAGAAGGCGGCCGCCTCCACCCAGAAAGGGCTGGAGGGAGCCGACGCCACGGCCGCGGCCAAAGAGCGGGCCGAAGAAGCGGCGCGCCGCCAGTCGGCGCTGTTCGTCGTCCCATTGAACTCGGCGCAGCCTCCGGATTATACGGAGCAGTCTGGGGAAGTCGGTGGGGAGCACCCCATCATGGAGAGGGAGAGCGGCGAGACCCACGGTCTCGACACGGTGGTGCCGCCACCACCACCCCCGCCGCCATCGGGAAGCGTGAGAGATGAACAGCCGGCAAACTCGCCGGTGCCGCCGACTACGGACGAAGCCATGGCGAACTTGCTTCCCCGAGTCGCCTCGCCGATGCGCCGCCGTTTGGAGAAGGCGGCTTCAGCGCCGCGCCCTCTGGAGACCGGAGCAGCCAGCTCGGCCGTCGCAGACATCGAGGTGGTGAGCGCTGCGCCCGTCGGGTGGGCGCGAGGAGGCGGCACATGCCCGCTGAACCAGGCGCTCCTGGACGTCCAGGCGAAGCTGCGAGCCGAAGGCGACGCCCTCCAGAACTGCACCAAGGCGCATCTGGCGTCGCGAGCGGCCGTCCGGGTATGTTTCTTCTGACTTTGTTTTTTCTTGCTCTTCTCTGTGGGGGCGCGCCAGCGCACCCACTGGGTGTAGTCCCCCAGTTCCGAGCCGGCTGCTGAGCAGGCGGGTTGGAACTCTATTGGCGAGTTCCAAATGCTTATTCTTTTTGAAATGCTTATCGTAGGACTACCACAACCTCCGAGCCACTGTCTTCAACCGTAATGTTGAAGAGCTGGGCAAGCGGACTGCCGACTTGTCGGAGAGCCGGAGTGAGTTTCCTTCTTCGCGGGGGCGCGCTGGCGCACCCGCGGGCTGTAGTCCCCGAGATTCGGGCCGACTGCTGCGCAGTCAGGCCGGATCTTCTTGGCGACCTTAGCTGATGACTTGTGTCCTTTTTCTTCTTTCTTCAGAGGCCAACACCGTTCTTCAGCAGCAGCTGGGCGAAACCAACACCGCCTTGCGCGCCAAGGAGATGGAATGTGGCAAGCTCGTTACAGAGCGTGACCTGCTCGCTGCGCAGCTGGCGGAGCAGAAGGAGTTGCTCAAGAAGGTGCAGGAGGAGGCGAAGGAGAGAGAGACTGGACTCCAAGCCGAGTTCGAGGCCGAATGTTCCTCCTGGACCGATAAGGAGGCGATGCTGACCTCCGGCTTCCATGAGATTGAAGATATCGTTGATGGTAAGTTTTCTTTACTCGCTTTCTTTGAGTAGCCGACTGTGGGTCGGGCCGACTCTTGCTTTTTCTGACTTGCTTCTTTTTCCGTCTTGGTAGACTTCTTCCCGGGCCATGCGCAAACTGTCGTTCAAGCCATCAAGGCTGATCGCGAGGCGCGGAGGCCGGCCGGCGAAGAGGTTGCTGCCAACGCCCCCCGGACTCTTGATGAACAGCTTCTAAGCATCGAGGCTCGCGTGCGGCCGGCTCACCGGATGCTGCGCCGGCTTCAACGTGTCGACGCCCAGGCGATTGCTGCCTTGTGGCCAGAGATGCCGATTCTGCGCACTCCCAGCCGGACTGCCGACTGGCTGGAGGTCGCAGCGGGCCGTCTGGAGGCTTGGAAAGGCTCCTCGGCACATGCCGGAGCGCGTTGTGCCTTGGAGTTCGTCAAGGCGTGGTATCCAGACCTAAGCCTGGACCAGCTGGCCACGCTCCGGGATGAGGCCCAGCTGGAGCTGGCAGCCATGAAGGACGACTTTGTCAAGCGCGCCGCGGCGATCGCCGAGTACGTCGACCCCAATGTCTTCGTTCCTGAGCGAGCTGACAACCGCGAGGAGGCGCCGCCGGAGTGGTTTGGGATGAACCCAAACTACGGCGAGGACTCGGCGGAGGTGATCGGCTCCAGTGTCGAGGAGGAAGGCGAGGTGGAGGACGGAGACGAGATGGGGGCGCCAGAAGTCGGACCGGGCGATCAGCCTCAGCTCGACCGTGCCTCCAACAACAAGCCGCGCCCAACTGCACCGACTGCCGCTGGAGGTGATCAAGCCGAGTCTGCCCAGCCGGCCACCCCCAACGTCCGACACCGCCATCTCTTCCGAGCCCCCAAACCCGTCTGCTGCTTCATAGGCCGCCGCCTTGTCTTATTTATCTGCTTAGTAGTTTCTCAAAGAACTTTGTTAATTCGCACAATTCCACCCGCGGGGTGTATTTTGAACTTCCGTTCGAGGATTTGGCCAATGGCCTTTGTGATGTAAATATTTATCTGGGTTCTATCATTTCTTACTTATTGCTCTTTTGGCTTTTTCCCTTTGCCGCCTTCCCTTAGTTGTTGTCTTTGCCAGTCGGACAGCCGCTGGATCAAATACTTGGCTACTTTTGGGAAGGCAAGTACTCAGCCATTCTAGAGTTTCTTTAGCAAGTCGGATAGAAAATAGCAAGCCGACTACTCGGAGTCGATTTTACGAGGAACGGCTGGAAAGCCGGCTCGAGCTATGTTTGTGCTTTGAGTCCTTAGCCATTTTTTGTGTGGGCGCCCATTCTTCCTTACTCCTGCCTGCTGGGCAGTCGCTCTGCGAGCTGCAGCTTCTAACAGGAGACGGCTTAGGCACCACACACTACTTGTCCGACTGCAGGAAGCGTTTTCATAGCGCGAGACGGCGAGTCCCCGGGCCGACTTGTCGAGCCCAGTGCCAAGCGGCATAACAAAGAGTAGCATACTCGGAAGCATAATACTTATCGTACAGATAAAAAAGGGGCAGTCCCCGAGTCCGTCTCGGGGGGCCCAGAGTCTTGGTACTTCAATACAAAGGGGTAGCATGGTACATACTGTATTAATTGTAAAATCTTCGAAGAAGATTCGCGTTCCATGGTCGCTCCGTCTCTTTGCCGGAGTCGTCCCTCTTCCATGCTCGGGGCTTCTGAGCGTCGATCAGGTAGTAGGATTCGTTGCCTAGCACCTTGCTGATGATGAACGGGCCTTCCCAAGGTGCCGACAACTTGTGCTGGCCGACTGTTCGCTGGATCAGCCGGAGCACAAGGTCGCCCTCTTGGAAGGATCTCGGCCTGACCTTCCTGTTGTAGTAGCGCCGTAGGCTTTGCTGGTAGATGCTGGACCGGCTGAGTGCCAACAGCCGAACCTCTTCCAGCAGATCGACACCGTCTTGTCATGCTTCTTCTGCCTCTTCCGCAGTGTACATCGTGACTCGCGGGGAGTCGAACTCTATATCCGTTGGGATGACGGCTTCAGCACCGTAGACGAGGAAGAATAGTGTGAAGCCGGTCGACTTGTTTAGAGTCGTGCGCAGACTCCAGAGGATGGCTGGCAACTCGTCAAGCCAACAGCCGGCCGAACGCTCCAGTGGTTCGACCAACCGAGGCTTGATGCCGGACAGGATGAGGCCATTCGCCCGCTCCACCTGCCCGTTTGACTGCGGATGGGCAATGGACACTAAGTCCAGTCGGATGCCCTGCGTCGCGCAGAAACGGGCCAAGGCGCCTTTGGCAAAGTTGGTGCCATTGTCGGTGATGATGCTGTGCGGTATGCCATACCGAATTGTGATGTCTGAGATGAAAGTCACGGCAGTCGGACCATTCAACTTCTTGATGGGCTTCACTTCTATCCACTTGGTGAACTTGTCCACCGCGACAAGTAGATGAGTTAGGCCCCCTCGTGTCGTCTTGAAGGGTCCCACCATATCCAGGCCCCAAACTGCAAAGGGCCAGGCGATGGGGATAGTCTTGAGTGTTGAAGCCGGCTGATGTGGCTTGGAGCGGAACTTCTGGCACCCCTTGCATTTCTGGACCAACTCTTTGGCCTCTTCGAGGGCAGTTGGCCAGAAGAACCCATGCCAGAAAGCTTTGGCGACGAGTGCCCACGAGGCCGCATGGTGACCGCACTCGCCTTGATGGATGTCTCTGATAATTGCTTGGGCTTGCTCTGGCTCCACGCAGCGCTGGTAGACACCAGTGACGCTGCGCCTGACCAGCTCTCTGTTGATTATGGTGTATGCTGCCGCTCGGCGTTGTATTTGCCGAGCTAAGGTTTCATCAGTTGGTAGCTCCTTGTTCACCAAGAATTTGAGGATGGGCTGGGCCCATGAGGGTGCTGCTATCTCTTCGACTGCCAGAACCGCGACTTGGACAAGGGCGGCTGGGCTGGGAGGCGGCGGGCTAGAGTCCGCAGCCGCTTGCTGGATCAGTGAAGTCCCCGGGCCGACTGGTGCAGTCCCCGGGCCGAGTTCTGGAGTCTTTTCTCTGGTCGCCGCAGTCCCCGGGCCGGCTTTGACTGCGGCGTTCTTGGAGTCATCTGCGAGGGTTTTTGCGCCGTCTGCTTGGGCTTTGGAGCCGGATCCGACTTCTTCTGGAGGAGCCGGCACAAAAATGGAGTCTGACTCTGGTGAAGGCTTGATGGATGGCTTGAGGAGGCGCTGAAGAGCGATGCCAGATGGTATTGCTTGGCGAGTGGAGCCGATTCGTGCCAAAGTATCTGCTAGGTTGTTGTCGTTTCTTGGGACGTGGAGGAACTCGCACCCCTCGAAATATCCGCTGAGTTGCTGCACGAGGAAGCGGTAGCTTGCCATGTTTGCGTCCTTGGCGTCCCAGTCGCCAGATGATTGCTGGACCACCAAGTCGGAGTCGCCATGACACAGGATCCGGCGAATGCCAAGTTCTTTGGCAAGCCGGAGCCTGTGAATGAGCGCCTCGTATTCAGCGACGTTGTTGGAGGCAGCGAAATGGATCTGCAGTGCATACTGGAGCTTGCCGCCTTTAGGAGAGGTGAGGACAACACCGACTCCCAAGCCGGTGCGCATCTTGGAGCCGTCGAAATGCATCCGCCAATGGGTGGAGTCGGGCGCTGGCGGCAGGTACTGGGTCTCGGCCCAGTCGACGAGGAAGTCGGCCAGTGCTTGTGACTTGATGGCGGTGCGGGGTTGATAGTAGATTGTGTAGGGCGCCAAATCTATGGCCCACTTGGCCACTTGGCCGGACGCATCTCGACTTCCAATGATTTCTGCTAATGGGGCCGTGCAGACCACAGTGATTGGATGTTCTTGGAAGTAAGGCTTCAGCTTCTTGGCGGCAAAGTGCACACCGTAACACATCTTCTGGTAGTGGGGGTAGTTTTGCTTGGAGGTCGACAGTACTTCACTCAGGTAATACACTGGTCTCTGGACTGGTAGTGCCTTGCCTTCCTCCTTGCGCTCTACTACAATGACTGTGCTGACTACTCGGCTGGTGGCGGCGATGTACATGAGCATGGCCTCTTTGGGAGTCGGAGCCGCCAACACAGGGGGAGCAACCAACATCTTCTTCAGCTGCAGAAAGGCCTCATCCGCCTTGTGGTTCCACTCGAAAAAATTGGTCTTCTTCATGAGCTGGTACAAAGGGAGAGCTTTCTCGCCCAGCCGACTGATGAAACGGCTGATGGATGCCAAACAGCCAGTGAACTTCTGCACATCCAACAGTCGGCTAGGTACCTCCATCCTCTCGATGGCCTTGATCTTCACAGGGTTGCACTCTATGCCGCGTTCAGAGACTAGGAAGCCGAGTAGCTGGCCGACTGGTACTCCGAAAACACACTTCTCGGGGTTAAGCTTGATCTGGAATCGGCGCAGGTTCTCAAAGGTCTCCTTGAGGTCTTCCAGCAGAGTTCCGCGCTTTTCCGTCTTCACCACCACATCATCCACGTAAACGTGGGCATTTCGGCCGAGTTGCTTGAGGAGGCACTTCTGCATGCAACGCTGAAAGGTGGCGCCGGCGTTCCTCAAGCCGAACGTCACGGTCAGGTAGCAGAAGGCTCCAAACGGCATGATGAAGGTGGTCTTTAATCTGTCTGCCGGGTTCAGCTTGATCTGGTGATATCCTGAATAGGCATCTAAGAAGCGCAACAGCTCGCATCCGGCTGTGGAGTCTTGTTGGGGAACGTTGCAGAAAAAAAAAATTCCTACGGTTGCACCAAGATCCATCTATGAGTTCATCTAGCAATGAGTTATCGGATGCATCTACATACCTTTGTAGATCGCGAGCGGAAGCGTTCAGAGAACGGGGATGAGGTAGTCGTACACGACGTGATCCAAATCACCGGAGATCCTAGCACCGAACGGACGACACCTCCGCGTTCAACACACGTACGGTCAGCGTGACGTCTCCTCCTTGATCCAGCAAGGGGGAAGGAGAGGTTGATGAAAATCCAGCGGCACGACGGCGTGGTGGTGGATGCAGGGCGTCACAGCAGCAGGGCTTCGCCGAGTACTGCGAGAGGAAGAAGTGTAGCAGGGAGAGAGGGAGGCGCCAGGGTCAAGGGTGCGGCTGCCCCTCCCTCCCCCCTTTATATAGGCCCCCTGGGGGGGGCGCCGTCCCTTGGGAGATCCAATCTCCAAGGGGGCGGCGGCCAAGGGGGGTGGAGTGCCCCCCAAGGCAAGTGGGCGCCCCCCACCCTAGGGTTCCAACCCTAGGCACAGGGGGTGGGCCTTGGGGGGCGCACCAGCCCACTAAGGGATGGTCCACCCTCCCACTTCAGCCCATGGGGCCCTTCGGGATGGGTGGCCCCACCCGGTGGACCCCCGGGACCCATCTGGTGGTCCCGGTACAATACCGGTGATCCCCAGATCACTCCCGATGGCCGAAACTGCACTTCCTATATATAATTCTTCACCTCCGGACTATTCCGAAACTCCTCATGACGTCGGGGATCTCATCCGGGACTCCGAACAACATTCGGGTTACTGCATATACATATCTTCACAACCCTAGCGTCACCGAACCTTAAGTGTGTAGACCCTACGGGTTCGGGAGACAGGCAGACATGACCGAGACGGCTCTCGGGCAATAACCAACAGCGGGATCTGGATACCCATGTTGGCTCCCACATGCTCCACGATGATCTCATCGGATGAACCACGATGTCGAGGATTCAATTAATCCCGTATACAATTCCCTTTGTCAAACGGTATTTTACTTGCCCGAGATTCGATCGTCGGTATCCCAATACCTCGTTCAATCTCGTTACCGGCAAGTCACTTTACTCGTACCGTAATGCATGATCCCGTGATCAAACACTTTGATCACATTGAGCTCATTATGATGATGCATTACCGAGTGGGCCCGGTGATACCTCTCCGTCATGCGGAGTGACAAATCCCAGTCTCGATCCGTGTCAACCCAACAGACACTTTAGCAGATACCGGTAGTATACCTTTATAGTCACCCAGTTACGTTGTGACGTTTGGTATACCCAAAGCACTCCTACGGTATCCGGGAGTTACACGATCTCATGGTCTAAGGAAAGGATACTTGACATTGGAAAACTCTAGCAAACGAACTATACGATCTTGTGCTATGTTTAGGATTGGGTCTTGTCCATCACATCATTCTCCTAATGATGTGATCTCGTTATCAATGACATCCAATGTCCATAGTCAGGAAACCATGACTATCTGTTGATCAACGAGCTAGTCAACTAGAGGCTTACTAGGGACATGTTGGTGTCTATTATTCACACATGTATTACGATTTCCGGATAACACAATTATAGCATGAATAAAGACAATTATGATGAACAAGGAAATATAATAATAATGATTTTATTATTGCCTCTAGGGCATATTTCCAACAGTCTCCCACTTGCACTAGAGTCAATAATCTAGTTACATTATGATGAAACGAACACCCATGGAATTCTGGTGTTGATCATGTTTTGCTCTAGGGAGAGGTTTAGTCAACGGATCTGCTACATTCAGGTCCGTATGTACTTTACAAATATCTATGTCTCCATCTTGAACATTTTCACGAATGGAGTTGAAGCGACGCTTGATGTGCCTTGTCTTCTTGTGAAACCTGGGCTCCTTGGCAAGTGCAATAGCTCCAGTGTTGTCACAGAAGAGTTTGATTGGCGCCGACACATTGGGTATGACTCCGAGGTCGGTGATAAACTCCATCACCCAAATTGCTTCATGTGCTGCCTCGGAGGCTGCCATGTACTCCGCTTCACATGTAGATCCTGCCACGACGCTCTGCTTGCAACTGCACCAGCTTACTGCCCCACCATTCAAAATATACACGTATTCGGTTTGTGACTTAGAGTCATCCAGATCTGTGTCGAAGCTAGCGTCGACGTAACCCTTTACGACGAGCTCTTCGTCACCTCCATAAATGAGAAACATTTCCTTAGTCCTTTTCAGGTACTTCAGGATATTCTTGACCGCTGTCCAGTGTTCCTTGCCGGGATTACTTTGGTACCTTCCTACCAAACTTACGGCAAGGTTTACATCAGGTCTGGTACACAGCATAGCATACATAATAGAACCTATGGCTGAGGCATAGGGGATGACACTCATCTCTTCTATATCTTCTGCCGTGGTCGGACATTGAGCTGAGCTCAATTTCACACCTTGTAACACAGGTAAGAACCCCTTCTTAGATTGATCCATATTGAACTTCTTCAATATCTTATCAAGGTATGTGCTTTGTGAAAGACCTATGAGGCGTCTTGATCTATCTCTATAGATCTTGACGCCTAATATATAAGCAGCTTCTCCAAGGTCCTTCATTGAAAAACTCTTATTCAAGTAGGCCTTAATGCTGTCCAAGAGTTTTATATTATTTCCCATCAAAAGTATGTCATCTACATATAATATGAGAAATGCTACAGAGCTCCCACTCACTTTCTTGTAAACACAGGCTTCTCCATAAGTCTGCGTAAATCCAAACGCTTTGATCATCTCATCAAAGCGAATGTTCAAACTCCGAGATGCTTGCACCAGCCCATAAATCGAGCGTTGGAGCTTGCACACCTTGTCAGCATTCTTAGGATCGACAAAACCTTCCGGCTGCATCATATACAATTCTTACTTAAGGAAACCACTAAGGAATGCCGTTTTGACGTCCATTTGCCATATTTCATAATCGTAGAACGCGGCAATTGCTAACATGATTCGGACGGACTTCAGCTTCGCTACCGGTGAGAAAGTCTCATCGTAGTCAACCCCTTGAACTTGTTGATAACCCTTAGCGACAAGCCGAGCTTTATAGATGGTCACATTACCATCCGCGTCTGTCTTCTTCTTAAAGATCCATTTATTTTCTATGGCTCACCGCTCAACGGGCAAGCCAGTCAAAGTCCATACTTCGTTTTCATACATGGATCCTATCTCGAATTTCATGGCTTCCAGCCATTTGTCGGAATCCGGGCCCGCCATTGCTTCTTCATAGTTCGAAGGTTCACCGTTGTCTAACAACATGATTTCCAAGACAGGGTTGCCATACCACTCTGGTGCGGAACGTGTCCTTGTGGACCTACGAATTTCAGTAGGAGCTCGATCAGAAGCATCTTGATCATCATCATTAATTTCCTCTCTAGTCGGTGCAGGCACCTCAGAAACCTTTTCTTGAGTTGCGCCATTTTCCGGTTCAAGAGGTAACACTTCATCAAGTTCTACTTTCCTCCCACTTACTTCTTTCGAGAGAAACTCCTTCTCTAGAAAGGATCCATTCTTGGCAACAAAGATCTTGCCTTCGGATCTGAGGTAGAAGGTATACCTAATAGTTTCTTTAGGGTATCCTATGCAGACGCATTTTTCCGACTTGGGTTCGAGCTTTTCAGGTTGAAGTTTCTTGACATAAGCATCGCAACCCCAAACTTTTAGAAACGACAGCTTAGGTTTCTTCCCAAACCATAATTCATACGGTGTCGTCTCAACGGATTTCGACGGAGCCCTATTTAAAGTGAATGCAGCAGTCTCTAAAGCATAGCCCCAAAAAGATAGCGGTAAATCGGTAAGAGACATCATAGATCGCACCATATCTAATAGAGTGCGATTACGACGTTCGGACACACCATTACGCTGAGGTGTTCCAGGCGGCGTGAGTTGTGAAACTATTCCACATTTTCTTAAGTGTGTGCCAAATTCGTGACTCAAGTATTCTCCTCCACGATCTGATCGTAGAAACTTGATCTTTCTGTCACGTTGATTTTCAACCTCACTCTGAAATTCCTTGAACTTTTCAAAGGTCTCAGACTTGTGTTTCATTAAGTAGATATACCCATATCTACTCAAGTCATCAGTGAGGGTGAGAACATAACGATAGCCACCGCGAGCCTCAACACTCATTGGACCGCACACATCAGTATGTATGATTTCCAATAAGTTGGTTGCTCGCTCCATTGTTCCTGAGAACGGAGTCTTGGTCATTTTACCCATGAGGCATGGTTCGCACGTGTCTAATGATTCATAATCAAGAGACTCTAAAAGTCCATCTGCATGGACCTTCTTCATGCGTTTGACACTTATGTGACCAAGGCGGCAGTGCCACAAGTATGTGGGACTATTGTTATCAACTTTAACTCTTTTGGTATTCACACTATGAATATGTGTATCATCACGTACGAGATTCATTAAGAATAAACCATTAACCATCGGAGCATGACGATAAAACATATCACTCATATAAAATAGAACAACCATTATCCTCGGATTTAAATGAGTAGCCATCTCGAATTAAACGAGATCCAGACACAATGTTCATGCTCAAACTTGGCACTAAATAACAATTATTGAGGTTTAAAACTAATCCCGTAGGTAAATGCAGAGGTAGCGTGCCGACGGCGATTACATCGACCTTGGAACCATTCCCGACGCGCATCGTCACCTCGTCCTTCGCCAGTCTCCGTTTATTCCGCAGCTCCTGCTTTGAGTTACAAATGCGAGCAACTGCACCGGTATCAAATACCCAAGAGCTACTACGAGTACTGGTAAGGTACACATCAATTACATGTATATCACATATACCTTTTGTTTTGCCGGCCTTCTTGTCCGCTAAGTATTTGGGGCAGTTCCGCTTCGAGTGACCACTTCCCTTGCAATAAAAGCACTTAGTCTCGGGCTTGGGTCCATTCTTTGGCTTCTTCCCGGCAGCTTGCTTGCCGGGCGCGGCAACTTCCTTGCCGTCCTTCTTGAAGTTCTTTTTACCCTTTCCCTTCTTGAACTTAGTGGTTTTATTCACCAACAACACTTGATGTCCCTTCTTGACTTCTACCTCTGCTGATTTCAGCATAGCAAATACTTCAGGAATGGTCTTTTCCATCCCCTGCATATTGAAGTTCATCACCAAGCTCTTGTAGCTTGGTGGAAGCGACTGGAGGATTCTGTCAATGACCGCATCGTCCGGGAGATTAACTCCCAGCTGAGTCAAGCGGTTATGTAACCCTGACATAGTGAGTATGTGCTCACTGACAGAACTATTTTCCTCCATCTTACAGCTGAAGAATTTGTCGGAGAGTTCATATCTCTCGACCCGGGCATGAGTTTGGAAAACCATTTTCAGCTCTTCGAACATCTCATATGCTCCGTGTCTCTCAAAACGCTTTTGGAGCCCCGGCTCTAAGCTGTAAAGCATGCCGCACTGAACGAGGGAGTAGTCATCGGTACGTGCTTGCCAAGCGTTCATAACGTCTTGTTCTGCAGGGAGAACAGGTGCGTCACCTAGCGGTGCTCGTAGGACATAATCTTTCTTGGCAGCTATGAGGATGATCCTCAGGTTCCGGACCCAGTCCGTATAGTTGCTGCCATCGTCTTTCCGCTTGGTTTTCTCTAGGAACGCGTTGAAGTTGAGGACTACGTTGTCCATTTTATCTACAAGACATATTGTAAATATTTTAGACTAAGTTCATGATAATAAAGTTCACCAAATTATTTAATGAACTCCCACTTAGATAGACATCCCTCTTCTAGTCATCTAAGTATAACATGATCCGAGTCAACTAGGCCGTGTCCGATCATCACGTGAGACGGACTAGTCAACATCGGTGAACATCTTCATGTTGATCGTATCTTCTATACGACTCATGCTCGACCTTTCGGTCTTCTGTGTTCCGAGGCCATGTCTATACATGCTAGGCTCGTCAAGTCAACCTAAGTGTTTGCATGTGTAAATTTGTCTTACACCCATTGTATGTGAACGTTAGAATCTATCACACCCGATCATCACGTGGTGCTTCGAAACAACGAACTGTCGCAACGGTGCACAGTTAGGGGAAACACTTCTTGAAATTATTATGAGGGATCATCTTATTTACTACCGTCGTTCTAAGTAAACAAGATGCAAAACATGATAAACATCACATGCAATCAAATAATAAACGTGACATGATATGGCCAATATCACATAGCTCCTTTGATGTCCATCTTGGGGCTCCATGATCATCTTTGTCACCGGATTGACACCATGATCTCCATCATCATGATCTCCATCATCGTGTCTCCATGAAGTTGCTCGCCAACTATTACTTCTACTACTATGGCTAACGCGTTTAGCAATAAAGTAAAGTAATTTACATGGAGTTTTTCAATGACACGCAGGTCATATAAAAAATAAAGACTACTCCTATGGCTCCTGCCGGTTGTCATACTCATCGACATGCAAGTCGTGATTCCTATTACAATAGCATGAACATCTCATACATCACATATAGATCATTCATCATTCATCACAACTTTGGCCATATCATATCACAAAGCACTTGCTGCAAAAACAAGTTAGACGTCCTCTAATTGTTGTTGCAAGTTTTACGTGGCTGAATTAGGGTTCTAGCAAGAATGTTTTCTTACCTACGTGAAAGCCACAACGTGATTTGTCAACTTCTATTTACCCTTCATAAGGACCCTTTTCATCGAATCCGCTCCAACTAAAGTGGGAGAGACAGACACCCGCCAGCCACCTTATGCAACTAGTGCATGTTAGTCGGTGGAACCGGTCTCACGTAAGCGTACGTGTAAGGTTGGTCCGGGCCGCTTCATCCCACAATACCGCTGAAGCAAGATAAGACTAGTAGCGGCAAGAAAGTTGACAAATCTACGCCCACAACAAATTGTGTTCTACTCGCGCAAGAAGAACTACGCATAGACCTAGCTCATGATGCCACTGTTGGGGAACGTTGCAGAAAACAAAAGTTTTCCTACGGTTTCACCAAGATCCATCTATGAGTTCATCTAGCAATGAGTGATCGGATGCATCTACATACCTTTGTAGATCGCGAGCGGAAGCGTTCAGAGAACGGGGATGAGGTAGTCGTACACGACGTGATCTAAATCACTGGAGATCCTAGCACCGAACGGACGGCACCTCCGCGTTCAACACACGTACGGTCAGCGTGACGTCTCCTCCTTCTTGATCCAGCAAGGGGGAAGGAGAGGTTGATGAAGATCCAGCAGCACGACGGCGTGGTGGTGGATGCAGGGCGTCACAGCAGTAGGGCTTCGCCGAGTACTGCGAGAGGAAGAAGTGTAGCAGGGAGAGAGGGAGGCGCCAGGGTCAAGGGTGCGGCTGCCCCTCCCTCCCCCCCTTTATATAGGCCCCCTGGTGGGGGCGCCAGCCCTTCGGAGATCCAATCTAGGGTTCCAACCCTAGGCGCAGGGGTTGGGCCTTGGGGGGCGCACCAGCCCACTAAGGGCTGGTCCCCCCTCCCACTTCAGCCCATGGGGCCCTCCGGGATGGGTGGCCCCACCCGGTGGACCCCCGTGACCCATCTGGTGGTCCCGGTACAATAGCGGTGACCCCCAGATCACACTCGATGGCCGAAACTGCACCTCCTATATATAATTCTTCACCTCAGGACTATTCCGAAACTCCTCATGACGTCCGAGATCTCATACGGGGCTCCGAACAACATTTGGGTTACTGCATATACATATCTTCACAACCCTAGCGTCACCGAACCTTAAGTGTGTAGACCCTACGGGTTCGGGAGACAGGCAGACATGACCGAGACGGCTCTCGGGCAATAACCAACAGCGCGATCTGGATACCCATGTTGGCTCCCACATGCTCCATGATGATCTCATCGGATGAACCACGATGTCGAGGATTCAATTAATCCCGTATACAATTCCCTTTGTCAAACGGTATTTTACTTGCCCGAGATTCGATCGTCGGCGTCCCAATACCTTGTTCAATCTCGTTAACGGCAAGTCACTTTACTCGTACCATAATGCATGATCCCGTGATCAAACACTTTGATCATATTGAGCTCATTATGATGATGCATTACCGAGTGGGCCCGGTGATACCTCTCCGTCATGCGGAGTGACAAATCCCAGTCTCGATCCGTGTCAACCCAACAGACACTTTCAGAGATACCCGTAGTATACCTTTATAGTCACCCAGTTACGTTGTGACGTTTGGTATACCCAAAGCACTCCTACGGTATCCGGGAGTTACACGATCTCATGGTCTAAGGAAAGGATACTTGACATTGGAAAACTCTAGCAAACGAACTATACGATCTTGTGCTATGTTTAGGATTGTGTCGATGTGATCTCGTTATCAATGACATCCAATGTCCATAGTCAGGAAACCATGACTATCTGTTGATCAACGAGCTAGTCAACTAGAGGCTTACTAGGGACATGTTGGTTTCTATTATTCACACATGTATTACGATTTCCGGATAACACAATTATAGCATGAATAAAGACAATTATCATGAACAAGGAAATATAATAATAATGCTTTTATTATTGCCTCTAGGGAATATTTCCAACAAGTCTATCACCTGATCGATTCTCGGCAAAGCAAACGGGTCCTTGGGGCAGGCTTTGTTGAGGCTTGTGTAGTCAATACACATTTGCCACTGCTTGCTCTTCTTCAGTACTAAAACTGGGTTTGCTAGCCACTCTGGGAAAAATACTTCCATGATAAAGCCGGCTGCAAGGAGCCGGGCTATCTCTTCACCAACAACTCTTCTTTTCTCTTCTGACAGGCGGCGCAAGGGCTGCCTGACGGGCTTCACATCAGACCGGACATGTAACTTGTGCTCGGCGAATTCCGTCGGTACACCTGGCATGTCTTTGGGGGACCATGCGAAGATGTCCCGATTCTCATGGAGGAAATCGACGAGCTCGCCTTCCTATTTGTTGTCAAGGTTTGCACCTATGACAGCGTACCTCTCCGGGTGCTCTGGGTCCAAGGGTATCTTCTTCGTTTCCTTTGCTGGCTTGAACGAGCCCTCAGCTTCCGACTCCTTGGGGTTGGGAGACATCTCAGGCTGCTTGCCGGCCATCGCCACAACCCGATCAAGAAGCCGCTTCTCTGCTGCAATAACCAGGGACTCGGCAAGCGGACGACTTCCTGTAGTCGCCGGCCATAGTTAGAATTCCCTTGGAACTCGGCATCTTCATCTTGAGGTAGGCATAGTGGGGGACCGCCATGAACTTGGCCAAAGAAGGTCGGCCAAGCAGCGCATGGTACGGGCTTTCGAGGTCCACCACTTCAAACCAGACTGTCTCTCGGCGGAAATGTTCCTTATCTCCGAAAAGGACGTCTATCAGAATCTTGCCGATTGGGGAGCAGGAAAGGCCAGGGACAATCCCATGGAATACGGTCCGTCTGCTCTGGAGCTGTCTTTGCTTGATTCCCAGCTTCTCCATTGTATCCTTATACAGGATGTTGATACTACTACCTCCATCTATCAGAACAAGCGAGAAGCGAGCTGCCCGCCTATCAGTGGCAAAGGTGGCTTCCAGGACCAGGGCATAGGAACCTGGATTCGACATCACCTCTGGGTGATCAGCTCTGCTCCAACTGATAGGCTTCTCGGACCAGTGCATGAACTCTGGAGTATCTGATGCTACTGCGTTAACTTCTTGCTGCTGCAGCCGCCTGCTGTGCCTGTCATCTGCCACACTGGTGAACACCACTTAGGCTCCATGCTCTTCCGGGTACTCGTCTTGTACTGCGCCGACTGGCCTGACAGCCGGCTGCTAGGGTGGAGGCGGAGGCGGCTGCCCAGCAGGTGGAGGAGGCACCAGGCCGTCTCCCTTGGCAATCCTGGTGAGCCAGTGGCACTTTCTGGTGGTGTGGTTCGACGGCTTCGCGCCGCTGTGGAACTTGCAGGGACCATCTAGAGTCTGCTCGTAGGAGAAAGCCGGCAACCAGTTGGACTTGCCGCCCTTCTGCCGCTTGGGTGGAGGCTGTCCCTCCGGCTGTTGATCTTCGACTGTTGTGACCTGCCGGCTACTGGAAGCCGGATGCGGGGCCTTGCGCTTGTGATCATTCTGCTGTTGCCGCCGACTGGCGTCTCCAGCCGGAGTTCTGGGAGCTTGAGGGGCCACTTTGCCGGCCGTGCTGACTTGGATCTGCGTCTTCATAGAAGAGTCGGCTGTGGCGTACTTGTTTGCTATCATCAGCAGCTCGTCCAGGGTCTCTGGCTCATCACAGAGGAGCTTATGCTTGAGGAGGGTGCCTTCTCTGCACCCGGCGGTGAAGTACTCGATGGCCTGCACCTCGTGCACGCCCTCGCAGGAGTTTCGGAGCTCGGCCCAATGCGTGAGGTAGTCGCGAGTCGATTCGTTGGGGCCTTGCACGCACAAAGAGAGCTGGCAAGGCTTGGGAGGTCGCTTGCACGTGCTCGTGAAGTTGCGGACGAAAGCCTCGGTGAAGTCGACCCAGCTGTTGATGCTGCGGGGTTTCAGGCTGTTCAACCATGTCCGGGTCGTGCCCTGGAGCATGAGTGGAACGTACTTCACGGCAACACGCTTGTTGCCGTTTGCTATGCTGATGGCAGTGGAGTAGTCAACCAGCCAGTCTTCCGGCTTCACGGAGCCGGTGTACTTGGGAGTGTCTCTAGGGAGAGTGAACCCTCTGGGGAAGGGCTCATCTTGGATGCGGGGGCTGAAGCACGGCGGCCCCAACTCGTCTTCCTCTTCCAGCGCCAGGGATCGGTGGAGTCGGTCGATCCGGTGGCGGGCATCATTCTCTCCAACTCCCTCTCGGCGGCCGAGGCGGCCTCCGAGAGTCGGATGCTCAACGGGCGGCGGGGAGACTCGTCTTTCTCTGCGGGGTGGAGGAGGCACATAGTCGTCCCGCCGCTCCACTGCCCTCGGGCGGCCGTCTTGGTCGCGTTCGATGGTGATGTGAGTCCGACTGCGGCTCGCAGCCGGCTCCTTGTCTTTTCTTCCGTGGACGCCGCCAGTCGGCGTCCGAGACGTCACGCCTTGATCTCGGCAGGGTGGCAGGTCGTCGTTCTGTTGCTGCGGCCCCTCGGTTCGGCAACCGGCCGCGTTCTTCGCGCCAGCCGCGTCGAGGAGTCGCTGGACTCGCTCCGTCATCAGTCGGCGCTCTTCGCCCTCGAGGTTGTCCAACTCATCCGCTGCCGCCTGGGCAGCTCGAATATTCTCGGCGGGCGTGGCGTATACGGGGCGATTGGCCCCGAACATGCTGGCGATGTCCGCGCCGCGTTGCCGGACCGCGCCTAGGCGGCTAGGCCCTATTGGGGCCGGCGAGCCGCCCACAGCGCGATCCATTTCACGCTGGTAGGCCTCTGACAAGCGTCTCATGCTTGCCAGCTTCTTTGCGCCTTCGACGAGCTGGAGGCGGCGTGCCTCCAGCGTCTCGGCGTCGGCGTCCACTGGAATGGGCGCATCCAGGTCATGCATTGCCGCATCAAGCGAGTCGTGAGTTCTTCCGTCGGAGTGCTCGCCATGGCCGATGACGAGCACTTCTATGACGGTGCTTCCACCGCTCTCCGCTCGAGGGAGCGGCTCGTCGTAGACCACCACGTTGGTGGGAAAGGCGTCGAGCGACGCGGTGTCGAAGTCGACCAGCATCGGGTCGGTGGAGCCTACGGACTCCAGGTCAGCGGCGGGCTCGACGGCAACGTGGAGTTCGTCGAGGAGGCCGGCGAGGAGGCTCTCAGGGCCGCCGGTGCCTGCGTCGGATGCAGGCTTGTCGGAGAGACGAACCTCGCCGACAAGATCGGCGAGGCAGCTGGCCGCGCAGGCGGTCTCAGCGCCATGCAGCGCGTCGGCGCAAACTCCCTCTAGCGTGATGGGCTGGCTGCGCTCGCCAGGGAGGAAAAGGGTTCCCGTCCAGAACAGATCTCCGGACGACGGTGCACCGCGCCCCATGGTGGGCGCCAAATGTCGGGGGTTGGATGCGACATATGCCAAAGGATGGCTTATCATGGTGGGGGCGAGTAGAACATCGCCGGTGCCTGGAAGCGGGATGAGGCGTAGACATGCACGCCGGCGAATCTTACCTAGCTTCAGGGCTCTCCGAGGAGATAATACCCCTACTGCTGCTCTGCGGGGTCTCCGCATGATCACTATGGTGAGATGTGTACAAAGTTGCTCCTCGAGCTGTGTTCTGGAGGTAGGAGAGGGCAAGGCTAGCTCTCTCCCTTTTATGCTTCTGGTGTGGTGGTAAAAGGATCGAACCCTTTGCATGGGTGCTCCGGGGGGTTTATATAGGCCTACCCCCCGGGGGTACAATGGTAATCCGGCTGGGCGCGGGTCCCTGCCGTCTGTCTCTCAGGTCGCCGTCTTCTCCGCCGACTCCTGGGGCCCGCCGCTGGTGGGCCCCGTCGACTGACTTGGTCACTGTAGCCGTGCCTTGGATGACGTTGGCTTGGTCGTGGGGTCGTGGCAACAGTGCCGCCGCCTGGCGGGCGATCACCGTCGCCACTCCCCATCTTATCTGGTTAATGGCGTGCGGGCCCCGCGGGAGGTGCGGGCCGACTCTCAGAGGCCGACTCCCACGAGGTCCGTCTTCGGGTGCTCTCGCCGTCTTTCGTTCCCCCCGCTGACTAGCGGGACCCGCCGTTTCTGGGCCGTACGGGCGGGCCATCGTGGGAACAGGGTTTCGCCGCCGGGGCGAACGTCAGGTCTAGTATGGCAACAGTGCCGCGCCGGACGGAGATCTCCTCCGGTACGACGTACCGTGGCCATACCTGCCCTTGGTAATCAGGGTAGGGGAGGGCCGTACTCCGGCCATCCCCCGTCTCGTCCTTCTTCTCAAAGGCAGAGAGTGGGAAGTCGCGGGCCGACTCCCCATAGTCGGCTTCCCTGGAGCCACCAACTGGGAGTCGGCTTATGTCGTAGCCGCCTCTGGGATTCGGCCGTGAGTGGGTAGTCGGTGATGCTGCAGCCGACTCCCAGAGTCAGCCCTTTGTCTTGGGATCTTTGAGGGGCGAAGCCTGCCCCGATATCTTGAAAGGTTCTGGGTCTCGTTTAGCCTACCCGTGGCCCATTACTCCGACAGTTTCCCTTTACTGAAATGATGCCTTGTGGACCGGGCATCTTAAGCGTGAGAGACACATAGTGCGTTATTGCGTTAAAACGAGCGAAAGCTTCGCGTCCCAGTAGTGCTTGATAACCATTTTTAAATGGAGCGATGTGGAAGGTCAGCTTTTCGCTATGGAAGTTATCGGGTGAACCGAACGTAACTTCTAGTAGGAGGGAGCCTGTGCAATGAGCCCCTAGGCCTGGCATTACTACTTTAAAGAAAATATTGCTATGGCTAATGTTTGTTGGGTCTATCCCCATTTTGCGGAATGTGTCCTGATATATCAGGTTTAAACTGATGCCGCCGTCCATCACAACTCGCCTAAAGTGGTATCCGTCAATTATCGGGGTCTAGTACCAAGGCAGCCCAGCCTGTGTGCTGGATACTTTCGGAGCAATCGCCTCCTTGCCGGGAAGGGCACTCTCCCGAGTTTCTTCATCGGGTGTCGCGGTCCACTCTGCAACGAACTCCGCCAGGACTCGACTTTGGATCTTTGAGGTACTCTCAAACTTGAGGCCAAAGCTGGACAGCTCCAGTGCCCACTCCACGATCCTTCCAGTCGCGTCTGGATTGTGCAATATCCTTTGTAGAGGGAGGCGAGTGACGACAGTGATTTTGTTCGCCTGGAAGTAGTGACGCAGCTTCCTCGAGGCCATAAGAAGGCCGAAGAGCAGTTTCTGCACACCAGAGTACCTTGATCTAGCCCCCTGCAGGAGGGAGCTAACAAAGTAGACCGGATGCTGCATCATTTTCCTCCTCGGCAGCACTCCAACTGGCTGCGTCGTCTCTACACCAATGGCATTAGGCTCTGTTGCTGCTATCACCTCATCGTCGACTTCTCTCTGCGCCACTAGTGCGACGCTAACCACCTGGTTCGTTGCCGCCAAGTACAGCAACAACGGTTCCTGTGGTTTAGGCGCAACTAGTACTGGCGTAGAGGAGAGATACCTTTTCAAATCTTGTAACGCTGCTTTGGCTTCTGGTGTCCACTCCATTGGGCCCGCCTTTTTCAAAATCTTGAAAGAGGGGAGGGCACGCTCGGCGGACTTGGAGATAAACCTGCTCATGGTGGCAATGCAACCAGCAAGCCAATGCACATCCTTGACCCGCTTGGGTGCCTCAATCTGCTCTATAGCCTTGATCTTGTCCGGATTGGCCTCTATCCCACGCTGCGACACAAAGAACCCGAGAAGCTTGCCGGACGGGACGCCAAAGACGCACTTCTCAGGGTTCAACTTGAGGTTGATCTTGCGTAGGTTTGCAATTGTTTCTTGCAAATCCGGTATCAGGGTCGCCCTATTTTTGGTTTTGACCACTATATCATCCATATAGGCTTCCATATTTCTATGGAGCTGGGGTTCAAAACCAATCTGGACCGCCCTTGCAAATGTTGAGCCAACACTCTTCAACCCGAAAGGCATCCGTATGAAACAATACGTACCACATGGGGTGATGAACGTTGTCTTCTCTTCGTCTTCCCTTTTCATGAAGATCTGGTGGTAGCCGGAGTAGGCGTCGAGGAATGACAACAAGTCACACCCAGCCGTGGAGTCAACAATCTGGTCAATGCACGGCAATGGGAAAGGGTCCTTGGGACAAGCCTTATTGATATCTGTGTAGTCAATACACAACCTCCACTTCCCATTTGCCTTGTGCACTACCACTGGATTGGCCAACCACGTTGGATAAAGCACTCCTCTTACCAAACCCGCTGCCTCCAGTTTTCGGATCTCCTCTGTAATGAACTCTTGCCGTTCCAAGCTTGCTTTCTGACCTTCTGCTTGACGGGCCGCGCATGAGGACAGACAGCAAGCTGGTGCTCAATCACCTCCCTGGGAACGCCGGTGATGTCGGATGCTTGCCATGCAAACACATCGACATTCGCCCGCAGGAAGGTGACGAGCGCGTCTTCCTATTTGTTGTCGAGGGCGGAGCTTATGGTGAAAGCTCCTCCCGTGCCGTCCTCCTTGGCAGATACCTTCTTGGTCTCCGGCGGCGTGGCCCTGGATTTCTTGTTCCTGCCGGTGGAGCTCTCTGGCACGTCCTCGACGAGGGCGCCACACTCCAAAGAGGGGCGCTTACCGGAGTGGGTGTCCGAGGTCTCAACGGTCTTCTTCTTCTTTACTCCCGGGGCTCCAGTGGCAGGAGCGGCTGCCTTGGCGGCGGCGTCCATTGCAACTACTTCTTGGTAAAGTTGATCAGCGCAAATCAGCGCATCTTTCTTGTCGGATGGGACGGTGATGATCGATACAGGCCCTGGCATCTTCAGGGTGTTGTAGGCGTAGTGTGACGCTGCCATGAACTTGGACAGCACTGGGCGGCCAAGAATCCCATTGTAGGGCAAGGGGATCTTGGCAACATCGAACACGATCCTTTCTGTCCTGTAGTTCATATCACTCCCAAAGGTCACAGGCAGCGTGACCTTCCCCTTTGGTTGGCTCCTTCCCGGGTTGACCCCTTGGAACGTGCCCGTTTCTTCGAGGTCTCCGTCGGGGATCTGCAGCTTCTTGATCACGGCGGGCGAGATTAAGTTCGGATCGGCCCCGCCATCGACTAGCATTTTCGTCACCTTGAGGTTGCGTATTGTCGGCGAAACCAACAACGGCAAGCACCCGATCGCAGTGGTGCGATCAGGGTGATCCTAAGTGTAAAAAATGATAGGTGTGTTGGACCACTTCAGCGGCTTTTGGGCACCCAACGACGGCTCCGCTGCTGTAATCTCATGCGCCCACTGTTTGAGCTGGCGGTGAGAGGTATGCAGCGAGGCACCGCCATCGACGCACATGGCCTCTGTAGCCTTCTGAAACTCTTGGTCACCGGACTCGTCGCCTTCTTCGTGATCATCGTCTTCTGGCTTCTTGTCGCGGCCCCGAGCGGGCCTCTCCTGCTGTTTATCATTACCGCGATGGCCCGCCTGGCCATCGCGCTTCTTGCTGGACCCCTCAGCACCGTCCTGGCCCTTCTCCTTATCCTTCCTCTCATATTCAGCTTTTTGCTTTTCAGCGAGCAGCTCAACTTGTCGGCAGTTCTGGAAGTCATGGCCTTTGGTGCGATGGATCTTGCAGTATTGCTTGCCGGAGTTCCCTGGCTTCTCGGTAGCCGCCAAGGCCCGGCAGGTGACACATCCGGCAATTTCCTTGCCGAGGTCATCTGCATTGGTTTTCCTGGTGGAGCCGGTGTCATCAGATCCCTTGACGACGAGCACAACTTTACTCTTGCGCTTCCTGTTGCGGCGCCGGCCTTTCTTCGCCGGGGCGGCAATATCGTCGTCTGAAGAGTCGGTTTCCACGCCGGCATCTTCGCTGGGGTACTTCCTTCCCTCTTCAACCCGGGCACACCTGTCGACAAGAATGTAGAGTTCCGCCACATCTTTCACCTTGTTCATTGCCAGCTCTTCGCGCATCTTCCGGTTACGCACGTTCTGATGGAACGCACTGATGATTGCGGCAGGATGAACATCAGGGATATTGTACTATACCCGGCTGAATCTTTGTATGTACTTGCGCAGACTCTCACCCTCCTTCTGGGGGATGACGTGGAGGTCGCTCGCTTGGCCATGGGCTTGGTGGCCTCCGGTGAAGGTGCCAACAAACTCATGGCTCAAATCCGACCAAGAGGAGATAGAGTCTAGCGGCAAGTGCATCAACCATGACATGGCGTTGGGTTTAAGAGCCATCGGGAAGTAATTCGCAAGCACCTTATCGTCGCGGGCCCTGGCAGCCTGCATTGTGATGGAGTAGATGTTGAGGAACTCCGACGGGTGGGTCTTGCCATTGTACTTCTCGCCAACGTCAGGTTTGAAAGTGCGGTGAGTGGGCCACTGGAACTGCCGCAGCTCGCGGGTAAAAGCCGGACAACCTACCTCGTAAGGTAGACCTCCAGGGCTCTCCAGTGCTGGATGGTTCACAGCAGGCCCCCCTCGCCTGTCTGACTGGTGGCGCGCTCCACGCCGGCGTTCGATGGTAGTCCGAGTGTCTTCATGGGCTCGCTCCCGAAGAACTTGGCGCTGGTCACAGTGGGTCCGTGGGTCGGACGATGCTATGGAGGCTTCATCGCCCGTAACGTTGCGACGAGCCGACACCCGCGGTACCGGGCGAGCAGGGGGCGAATGCACGGTGGCCGCGGCGCCGCCGGTCCTCCCGCCGCTGGCGCGTGGGACCCCATAAGAGCGTCGACCCGGGGGCCCCACTGGACTCGGTTCGTCCTTGTTGGCGACGGCGACAAGGCTTCGGATGGTAGCTCTCCATTCATCGAGTTACCCCGTAGCGGGAGGAAAGTCGAGGAGCAACTGCGCGTGCGCCAGGGCCTCTGCCGGCGTCGGCGGCAGTGAAACCTGCAAGGAACGCGACGCGCTTCGACTTCTAACTATGTTAGAAGGAGCTCTATCACGGTCCCGCGGTCGCGCGCCATTTTTGCCGGTGCTTCGGCGAGCGGGCAGGTTTTCTGCGTCCCGGGAGTGGTGCTCGGGGCTCTTCCAGTGGCGGCGTCCGGGATCTTCGTCGTGACGACACCATTCGTCGTGTGCAGCTTGAGAGGAGTGCGCCGTCAACGCCGGCGTGGGAGTCTTCGAGGCCACCGCGCCGCCTTCGGGCGGCGCGACGGCGCTTCCGGAGGGCCCCGCGCTGCCTGCGGAGGGCCTGGCTCCATTTTTAGATTTGGCGACGTGTGGCTCGTCGCCGAGCACGCGAATGTCGCCGCCTCCCAAGCTCCGACTGCTGAGGTGGTGTTGGTGCTTGCGAGCTGCGCCTCGGGTCCTCTCCGCGACCGGTCCGCTGCTCGCCCGCGTCGGGACGGGCCGTCCGGCCCCTGACGGGCCGACCGTCATCGTTGCCTTCTTCTTGGGTGCCATGGTGATGAAGAAACACTGAACTAACCGCTAAAGCCAATTCTCACAACTGCACGCCCCCTGCCTGGCGCGCCAAAGATGTCGGTGGAAACGACACCTATGGGATCACAAGAATCCGTACTACAGTTGCGGGGTGCGGAGTTGAGAGAAGAGCGGATCAAACAGATAGTATGCGGTTCGTTTATCCAGGTTCGGGCCGCGAGGATGCGTAAAACCCTATTCCTGCTTCGGTGGATGTTTATTTGTGTTCTTGAGCTAGCTATGGGGCGTGAGGAGTCCCAAAAAGCCGAATCCCTCTCCTGGTTGCCTCGGGCCTCCTTTTATAGGAAAAGGGGTTGCCACAGTGGCACACAGGAGGTGGAAAGGGTACAGTGTCGCGAGTTTATCCCTCGCATTATATGACAAGGTGCATTTAATGCGTCTGCCTAGGTGTCCTCTTGCTTTACTGGGGACGGGGGCGGAGCCCGTCCCGTCCGTCGCCGCTCTTCCTTGTGTCAACACGTGCCCTGGCCAGCGGTGCGTGCGATGCCATGTAGGCAGGCAGGCAGCTGAGGTGGCGCGGTGGTGGAGTCTTGACGAAGATCTGCATGCCGCCACACAGGTGCCTGCCCAGTTGGTTGGGTCGGCAGCTGCATGCGAACGGCGGTGCGGGTTCGATCGGCGTGGGCCTGGCGGTGGCCCTGTAGATGCCCTCGGCAAGGGCCTTGCCGGGGCCCCGGCAAGGGCCTTGCCGTGGTGTCCGCTGTTGTCCCCGGCAAGGTGCTTGCCGGGGGCCTCGTGGTTTTCCTCGGTTGGAGTCTCGCCAAGGGTCGTCGTCTTCTGGTGCTTGTCTGATCTTGAATGTTTCTTCACAAAGATCTGCATGCCACCACGGAGGCGCCTCCCGAGCCCTTGCCCCAACATGGTGGACCATGGAGGAGGCCGTGGACTCAAGGGTGGCTTGCTCCGTCGGCGTGGCACGAGCTACCGCGACAAGGGTCTTGCCGGGGCTGCTAAGGCTGCCCGTAGTAAGGATCTTGCCTGGGGGGGGGGGAGCCTGCTTCGTCCTTTCGCTCTTTGTGGTCTTGTTCTTGGCGTTGTTCCAGTTCTCCTGGGCTTCGGTCTCACCCTGGCTTACCTCCACTGTCATGCTTGGTGTGGCCGTGGGCGTGGCTCTGTCTGCCCGTGCACAATTATAGGGGTACGAAAAGTGTACCCCTCTTTTTGTACGCCGACAGGAGCCCCCGGGCCTGGGCCACACATGAGCGCAACGCGTTGTTGGGATAGGCCCAGAACGGTGTGCGGGCAGGCGGGGCGGTTTTTACCGTGGTAAGTTTCTTCGCGCGCTGCGCCTCCCACGACTCGCGCGCGTGGCGTGGGGAGGCGTGCGTGACGTGGGCGGCATGCGTGAGGTCGGGTTCCGCACGCATGCGTCATGTCGTAATAAAGGGGCGGCTCGTGCCTAACCTGTAACCGGAGGGAGGCATGGAGGCGCGGTCCGTTTACTGAATGGGGCCGAGGCGCGGTCTTCGAGGCGTCCACTCCCACGATCACGGGGTGGGAAGAGGTCGCCTCACCCGTTCCCTCAGTTCTGCACGTCTGCCATGCGACTCCCATGCGCTTGGGGTGGCAAACAATGGAGGCGGGAAACTGAGCCGTCGCTGGTTGGGGCAGTGGGTCGGTCCGGGTGTTGGGGAACGTTGCAGAAAATTAAAATTTTTCCTACGGTTTCACCAAGATCCATCTAGGAGTTCATCAAGCAACGAGTATTCAGATTAGATAGCATCTACATACCACTTTGTAGATCGCAACGGAAGCGTTCGAGTGAACGTGGATGAGGTAGTCGTACTTGCCGAGATCCAATTCACCGATGACCTAGTGCCGAACGGACGGCACCTCCGCGTTCAACACACGTACGGGACGGGAGACGTCTCCTCCTTCTTGATCCAGCAAGGCAAAGGAGAGGTTAGGGATGAAGGCTCCAGCAACAGCACGACGGCGTGGTGATGGTGGAACCGCAGCACTCCGGCAGGGCTTCGCCGTGCTCAATGGAGGAGGAGGAGGTGTTGGAGAGGGAGAGGGAGGCGCCAGGGCAATGGGGTAATCAGCCCCCTCTCTCCCCCCCTTTATATAACCCCCTAGGGGGGGGCGCCTGCCCTAGGAGATGAGATCTCCTAGGGGGGGCGGCGGCCAGGGCAAGGGGGCTTGCCCCCCAAGCAAGGGGGGCGCCCCCTTTAGGGTTTCCCTCCCCCCAAACCCTAGGCGCATGGGGCCCATGGGGGGGAGGCGCACCAGCCCACTATGGGCTGGTTCCCTCCCTCATACAGCCCATGGGGCCCTCCGGGATAGGTGGCCCCACCCGGTGGACCCCCCGGGACCTTCCGGTGGTCCCGGTACAATACCGATAACCCCGAAACTTGTCCCGATGTCCGTATGATGACTTTCCATATATAAATCTTTACCTCCGGACCATTCCGAAACTCCTCGTGACGTCCGGGATCTCATCCGGGACTCCGAACAACATTCGGGTTACTGCACATATATATCCCTACAACCCTAGCGTCACCGAACCTTAAGTGTGTAGACCCTACGGGTTCGGGAGACATGCAGACATGACCGAGACGGCTCTCGGGCAATAACCAACAGCGGGATCTGGATACCCATGTTGGCTCCCACATGCTCCACGATGATCTCATCGGATGAACCACGATGTCAAGGATTCAATTAATCCCGTATACGATTCCCTTTGTCAATCGGTATTTTACTTGCCCGAGATTCGATCGTCGGCATACCAATACCTCGTTCAATCTCGTTACCGGCAAGTCACTTTTCTCGTACCGTAATGCATGATCCCGTGATCAAACACTTTGATCACATTGAGCTCATTGTGATGATGCATTACCGAGAGGGCCCGGTGATACCTCTCCGTCAAGCGGAGTGACAAATCCCAGTCTCGATCCATGTCAACCCAACAGACACTATCAGAGATACCCGTAGCATACCTTTATAGTCACCCAGTTACGTTGTGACGTTTGGCACACCCAAAGCACTCCTACGGTATCCGGGAGTTACATGATCTCATGGTCTAAGGAAAGGATACTTGACATTGGAAAACTCTAGCAAACGAACTATGCGATCTTATGCTATGTTTAGGATTGGGTCTTGTCCATCACATCATTCTCCTAATGATGTGATCCCGTTATCGATGACATCCAATGTCCATAGTCAGGAAACCATGACTATCTGTCGATCAACGAGCTAGTCAACTAGAGGCTCACTAGGGACATGTTGTTGTCTGTTATTCACACATGTATTACGATTTCCGGTTAACACAATTATAGCACGAATAAAGACAATTATCATGAATAAAGGAAATATAATAATAATGCTTTTATTATTGCCTCTAGGGCATATTTCCAACAGTCTCCCACTTGCACTAGAGTCAATAATCTAGTTACATTGTGATGAATCGAACACCCATAGAGTTCTGGTGCTGATCATGTTTTGCCTTAGGGAGAGGTTTAGTCAACGGATCTGCGACATTCAGATCTGTGTGCACTTTACAAATCTCTATGTCTCCATCTTGAACATTTTCACGAATGGAGTTGAAGCGACGCTTGATGTGCCTGGTCTTCTTGTGAAACCTGGGCTCCTTTGCAAGTGCAATAGCTCCAGTGTTGTCACAGAAGAGCTTGATTGGCCCCGACGCATTGGGTATGACTCCGAGGTCGGTGATGAACTCCTTCACCCATATTGCTTCATGTGCTGCCTCCGAGGCTGCCATGTACTCCGCTTCACATGTAGATCCCGCCACGACGCTTTGCTTGCAACTGCACCAGCTTACTGCCCCACCATTCAAAATATACACGTATCCGGTTTGTGACTTAGAGTCATCCAGATCTGTGTCGAAGCTAGCGTCGACGTAACCTTTTACGACGAGCTCTTCGTCACCTCCATAAACGAGAAACATTTCCTTAGTCCTTTTCAGGTACTTCAGGATATTCTTGACCGCTGTCCAGTGTTCCTTGCCGGGATTACTTTGGTACCTTCCTACCAAACTTACGGCAAGGTTTACATCAGGTCTGGTACACAGCATGGCATACATAATAGAACCTATGGCTGAGGCATAGGGGATGACGCTCATCTCTTCTATATCTTCTGCCGTGGTCGGACATTGAGCTGAGCTCAATTTCACACCTTGTAACACAGGTAAGAACCCTTTCTTAGATTGATCCATATTGAATTTCTTCAATATCTTATCAAGGTATGTGCTTTGTGAAAGACCTATGAGGCGTCTCGATCTATCTCTATAGATCTTGATGCCTAATATATAAGCAGCTTCTCCAAGGTCCTTCATTGAAAAACTTTTATTCAAATAGGCCTTAATGCTGTCCAAGAGTTCTATATCATTTCCCATCAAAAGTATGTCGTCTACATATAGTATGAGAAATGCTACAGAGCTCCCACTCACTTTCTTGTAAACACAGGCTTCTCCATAAGTCTGTGTAAACCCAAACGCTTTGATCATCTCATCAAAGCGAATGTTCCAACTCCGAGATGCTTGCACCAGCCCATAAATCGAGCGTTGGAGCTTGCATACCTTGTCAGCATTCTTAGGATCGACAAAACCTTCCGGCTGCATCATATACAATTCTTCCTTAAGGAAACCATTAAGGAATGCCGTTTTGACGTCCATTTGCCATATCTCATAATCATAGTATGCGGCAATTGCTAACATGATTCGGACGGACTTCAGCTTCGCTACCGGTGAGAAAGTCTCATCGTAGTCAACCCCTTGAACTTGTCGATAACCCTTAGTGACAAGCCGAGCTTTATAGATGGTCACATTACCATCCGCGTCTGTCTTCTTCTTAAAGATCCATTTATTTTCTATGGCTCGCCGTTCAACGGGCAAGTCAGTCAAAGTCCATACTTCGTTTTCATACATGGATCCTATCTCGGATTTCATGGCTTCCAGCCATTTGTCGGAATCCGGGCCCGCCATTGCTTCCTCTTAGTTCGAAGGTTCACCGTTGTCTAACAACATGATTTCCAAGACAGGGTTGCCGTACCACTCTGGCGCGGAACGTGTCCTTGTGGACCTTCGAATTTCAGTAGGAGCTTGATCTGAAGTATCTTGATCATAATCATTAATTTCCTCTCTATTCGGTGCAGGCACCTCAGGAACGATTTCTTGAGTTTCGCCATTTTCCGGTTCAAGAGTCAACACTTCATCAAGTTCTACTTTCCTCCCACTTACTTCCTTCGAGAGAAACTCTTTCTCTAGAAAGGATCCATTCTTGGCAACAAAGATCTTGCCTTCGGATCTGAGGTAGAAGGTATACCCAATAGTTTCTTTAGGGTATCCTATGAAGACGCATTTTTCCGACTTGGGTTCGAGCTTTTCAGGTTGAAGTTTCTTCACATAAGCATCGCATCCCCAAACTTTTAGAAACGACAGCTTAGGTTTCTTCCCAAACCATAATTCATACGGTGTCGTCTCAACGGATTTCGACGGAGCCCTATTTAAAGTGAATGCGGCAGTCTCTAAAGCATAGCCCCAAAAGGATAGCGGTAAGTCGGTAAGAGACATCATAGATCGCACCATATCTAATAGAGTGCGATTATGACGTTCGGACACACCATTACGCTGAGGTGTTCCAGGCGGCGTGAGTTGTGAAACTATTCCACATTTTCTTAAGTGTGTGCCAAATTCGTGACTCAAGTATTCTCCTCCACGATCTGATCGTAGAAACTTGATCTTTCTATCACGTTGATTTTCAACCTCACTCTGAAATTCCTTGAACTTTTCAAAGGTTTCAGACTTGTGTTTCATTAAGTAGATATACCCATATCTACTCAAGTCATCAGTGAGGGTGAGAACATAACGATAGCCACCGCGAGCCTCAACACTCATTGGACCACACACATCGGTATGTATGATTTCCAATAAGTTGGTTGCTCGCTCCATTGTTCCTGAGAACGGAGTCTTGGTCATTTTACCCATGAGGCATGGTTCGCATGTGTCAAATGATTCATAATCAAGAGACTCTAAAAGTCCATCTGCATGGAGCTTCTTCATGCGTTTGACACCTATGTGACCAAGGCGGCAGTGCCACAAATATGTGGGACTATTGTTATCAACTTTAACTCTTTTGGTACTCACACTATGAATATGTGTTGCATCACGTACGAGATTCATCAGGAATAAACCATTAACCATCGGAGCATGACCATAAAACATATCTCTCATATAAATAGAACAACCATTATTCTCGGATTTAAATGAGTAGCCATCTCGAATTAAGCGAGATCCGGATACAATGTTCATGCTCAAACTTGGTACTAAATAACAATTATTGAGGTTTAAAACTAATCCCGTAGGTAAATGTAGAGGCAGCGTGCCGACGGCGATCACATCGACCTTGGAACCATTCCCGACGCGCATCGTCACCTCGTCCTTCGCCAGTCTCCGTTTATTCCGTAGCTCCTGCTTTGAGTTACAAATGTGAGCAACTGCACCGGTATCAAATACCCAAGAGCTACTACGAGTACTGGTAAGGTACACATCAATTACATGTATATCACATATACCTTTGGTTTTGCCGGCCTTCTTGTCCGCTAAGTACTTGGGGCAGTTCCGCTTCCAGTGACCACTTCCCTTGCAATAAAAGCACTCAGTTTCGGGCTTGGGTCCATTCTTTGGCTTCTTCCCGGCAACTTGCTTACCGGGCGCGGCAACTTCCTTGCCGTCCTTCTTGAAGTTCTTTTTACCCTTGCTCCTTTCGAACTTAGTGGTTTTATTCACCATCAACACTTGATGCTCTTTCTTGATTTCTACCTCTGCTGATTTCAGCATTGCATACACCTCAGGAATGGTCTTTACCATCCCCTGCATATTGTAGTTCATCACAAAGCTCTTGTAGCTAGGTGGAAGCGACTGGAGGATTCTGTCAATGACCACTTCTTCCGGAAGATTAACTTCCAGTTGAGTCAAGCGGTTGTGCAATCCAGACATTCTGAGTATGTGCTCACTGACAGAGCCATTTTCCTCCATCTTACAGCTAAAGAATTTGTTGGAGATCTCATATCTCTCAACCCGGGCATGAGCTTGGAAAACCATTTTCAGCTCTTCGAACATCTCATATGCTCCATGTCTCTCAAAACGCTTTTGGAGCCCCGGCTCTAAGCTGTAAAGTATGCCGCACTGAACGAGGGAGTAATCATCGCATCGCGACTGCCAAGCGTTCATAACGTCTTGTTGTGCAGGGAGAACAGGTGAGTCACCCAGCGGTGCTCTTAGGACATAATCTTTCTTGTCAGCTATGAGGATGATCCTCAGGTTCCGGACCCAGTCCGTATAGATGCTACCATCGTCTTTCAGCTTGGTTTTCTCTAGGAACGCGTTGAAGTTGAGGACTACGTTGGCCATTTGATCTACAAGACATATTGTAAATATTTAGACTAAGTTCATGATAATAAAGTTCATTTAATCAAATTATTTAATGAACTCCCACTTAGATGGACATCCCTCTATTAGTCATCTAAGTATTACATGATCCGAGTCAACTAGGCCGTGTCCGATCATCACGTGAGACGGACTAGTCAACATCGGTGAACATCTTCATGTTGATCGTATCTTCTATACGACTCATGCTCGACCTTTCGGTCTTCTGTGTTCCGAGGCCATGTCTGTACATGCTAGGCTCGTCAAGTCAACCTAAGTGTTTGCGTGTGTAAATCTGTCTTACACCCGTTGTATGTGAACGTTAGAATCTATCACACCTGATCATCACGTGGTGCTTCGAAACAACGAACTGTCGCAACGGTGCACAGTTAGGGTGAACACTTTCTTGAAATTATTATGAGGGATCATCTTATTTACTACCGTCGCTCTAAGTAAACAAGATGCAAAACATGATAAACATCACATGCAATCAAAATAATAAACGTGACATGATATGGCCAATATCACATAGCTCCTTCGATCTCCATCTTGGGGCTCCATGATCATCTTGTCACCGGCTTGACACCATGATCTTCATCATCATGATCTTCATCATCGTGTCTCCATGAAGTTGCTCGCCAACTATTACTTCTACTACTATGGCTAACGCGTTTAGCAATAAAGTAAAGTAATTTACATGGCGATTCTCAATGACACGCAGGTCATACAAAAATAAAGACAACTCCTATGGCTCCTGCCGGTTGTCATACTCATCGACATGCAAGTCGTGATTCCTATTACAATAGCATGAACATCTCATACATCACATATAGATCATTCATCATACATCACAACTTTGGCCATATCATATCACAAAGCACTTGCTGCAAAAACAAGTTAGACGTCCTCTAATTGTTGTTGCAAGTTTTACGTGGCTGAATTAGGGTTCTAGCAAGAACGTTTTCTTACCTACGTTAAAACCACCACAACGTGATTTGTCAACTTCTATTTACCCTTCATAAGGACCCTTTTCATCGAATCCGCTCCAACTAAAGTAGGAGAGACAGACACCCGCCAGCCACCTTATGCAACTAGTGCATGTTCGTCGGTGGAACCGGTCTCACGTAAGCGTACGTGTAAGGTTGGTCCGGGCCGCTTCATCCCACAATACCGTTGAAGCAAGATAAGACTAGTAGCGGCAAGAAGAGTTGACAACATCTACGCCCACAACAAATTGTGTTCTACTCGCGCAAGAAGAACTACGCATAAACCTGGCTCATGATGCCACTGTTGGGGAACGTTGCAGAAAATTAAAATTTTTCCTACGGTTTCACCAAGATCCATCTAGGAGTTCATCAAGCAACGAGTATTAAGATTAGATAGCATCTACATACCACTTTGTAGATCGCAACGGAAGCGTTCGAGTGAACGTGGATGAGGTAGTCGTACTTGCCGAGATCCAATTCACCGATGACCTAGTGCCGAACGGACGGCACCTCCGCGTTCAACACACGTACGGGACGGGAGACGTCTCCTCCTTCTTGATCCAGCAAGGCAAAGGAGAGGTTAGGGATGAAGGCTCCAGCAACAGCACGACGGCGTGGTGATGGTGGAACCGCAGCACTCCGGCAGGGCTTCGCCGTGCTCAATGGAGGAGGAGGAGGTGTTGGAGAGGGAGAGGGAGGCGCCAGGGCAATGGGGTAATCAGCCCCCTCTCTCCCCCCCCTTTATATAACCCCCTAGGGGGGGCGCCTGCCCTAGGAGATGAGATCTCCTAGGGGGGGCGGCGGCCAGGGCAAGGGGGCTTGCCCCCCAAGCAAGGGGGGCGCCCCCTTTAGGGTTTCCCTCCCCCCAAACCCTAGGCGCATGGGGCCCATGGGGGGGAGGCGCACCAGCCCACTATGGGCTGGTTCCCTCCCTCATACAGCCCATGGGGCCCTCCGGGATAGGTGGCCCCACCCGGTGGACCCCCCGGGACCTTCCGGTGGTCCCGGTACAATACCGATAACCCCGAAACTTGTCCCGATGTCCGTATGATGACTTTCCATATATAAATCTTTACCTCCGGACCATTCCGAAACTCCTCGTGACGTCCGGGATCTCATCCGGGACTCCGAACAACATTCGGGTTACTGCACATATATATCCCTACAACCCTAGCGTCACCGAACCTTAAGTGTGTAGACCCTACGGGTTCGGGAGACATGCAGACATGACCGAGACGGCTCTCGGGCAATAACCAACAGCGGGATCTGGATACCCATGTTGGCTCCCACATGCTCCACGATGATCTCATCGGATGAACCACGATGTCAAGGATTCAATTAATCCCGTATACGATTCCCTTTGTCAATCGGTATTTTACTTGCCCGAGATTCGATCGTCGGCATACCAATACCTCGTTCAATCTCGTTACCGGCAAGTCACTTTTCTCGTACCGTAATGCATGATCCCGTGATCAAACACTTTGATCACATTGAGCTCATTGTGATGATGCATTACCGAGAGGGCCCGGTGATACCTCTCCGTCAAGCGGAGTGACAAATCCCAGTCTCGATCCATGTCAACCCAACAGACACTATCAGAGATACCCGCAGCATACCTTTATAGTCACCCAGTTACGTTGTGACGTTTGGCACACCCAAAGCACTCCTACGGTATCCGGGAGTTACATGATCTCATGGTCTAAGGAAAGGATACTTGACATTGGAAAACTCTAGCAAACAAACTATGCGATCTTATGCTATGTTTAGGATTGGGTCTTGTCCATCACATCATTCTCCTAATGATGTGATCCCGTTATCGATGACATCCAATGTCCATAGTCAGGAAACCATGACTATCTGTCGATCAACAAGCTAGTCAACTAGAGGCTCACTAGGGACATGTTGTTGTCTGTTATTCACACATGTATTACGATTTCCGGTTAACACAATTATAGCACGAATAAAGACAATTATCATGAATAAAGGAAATATAATAATAATGCTTTTATTATTGCCTCTAGGGCATATTTCCAACACCGGGTTCCCTGCGCCTCCTGCACCTTGATTGGCCGAGATGGGCGGCCGAGCCCCACCCTTGTTCCTCTATAAAGAGCGGGAGGGGGGGACGGCATCCCGCACTTCTCCATCTTATTCTTCCTTCTGCTTCTGCTCCTCTCCCTTATTCGTCATGGAGAAAGGAAATCCCGGTCCTTCGACGGTGGCGGCGAGGGTTGTTGCTCGATAACGCGTCCCTCCTCCTCCTGCGCCCGCGGTGGCAGAGCCGGCGACGAGGGGAAGGGGGAGGGGGCGAGGCCGCAGCGCTCGAGGACGAGGAGGACGGGGTGGCCCGCTGGCCTCGCCCTCGCCAGCGGTCCTTCCTCCGTTGGAGGGCCATGTCAGGGACGACCCCTACGAGTTCTTTGTCAGGCTGCGCCAGCCGCCGTGTTGTCGCCTTCGCCTCCCGACCCCATTTGCGCGGGAGATGGAGCTGGATCCGCCGCAGTCGTTGCGGCTGCACATGAGGGGCTGCAGGATCAGCGGCAGGCGGGTCCGCATCGACTTCCCCGCTCCTCATGTGATGTATCTGTTGGGGAACGTAGTAGAAATTCAAAATTTTCCTACGTGTCACCAAGATCTATCTATGGATAAACCAGCAACAAGGGGAAGGAGAGTGCATCTACATACCCTTGTAGATCGCTAAGCGGAAGCGTTCAAGTGAACGGGGTTGATGGAGTCGTACTCGTCGTGATCCAAATCACCGATGACCAAGTGCCAAACGGACGACACCTCCGCGTTCAACACACGTACAGCCGGGTGACGTCTTCCATGCCTTGATCCAGCAAGGAGAGAGGGAGAGGTTGAGGAAGACTCCATCTGAGGAGAAGGGAGAGGAGAAGAACTTGGGAGAGGGGAAGGGCTGCGCCAGCACAATGGTGCGGTTGCCCTCCCACCCCCTTCATATATATAGGGGCAAGGGAGAGGGGGGCCGGCCCCCTTAGATCCCATCTGAGGAGGGGGCGGAGGCCAGGAGGGGGTGGCTTGCCCCCCAAGGCAAGGGGGGCGCCCCCTTCTAGGGTTCCCCCAAACCCTAGGCGCCTTGGGCCCTTGTGGGGGGGCGGACCAGCCCACCTGGGGCTGGTCCCCTCCCACATGTGGCCCATGCAGCCCTCCGGGGCCGGTGGTCCCACTTGGTGGACCCCCGAGACCCTCCTGGTGGTCCCGGTACGTTACCGATAAAACCCGAAACCCTTTCGGTGACCAAAACAGGACATCCCATATATAAATCTTTACCTCCGGACCATTCCGGAACTCTTCGTGACGTCCGGGATCTCATCCGGCACTCCGAACAACATTCGGTAACCACATACAAACTTCCTTTATAACCCTAGCGTCATCGAACCTTAAGTGTGTAGACCCTACGGGTTCGGGAACCATGCAGACGTGACCGAGACGTTCTCCAGTCAATAACCAACAGAGGGATCTGGATACCCATGTTGGTTCCCACATGTTCAACGATGATCTCATAAGATGAACCACGATGTCGAGGATTCGATCAATCCCGTATACAATTCCCTTTGTCTAGTGGTATAGTACTTGCCCGAGATTCGATCGTCGGTATCTCGACACCTTGTTCAATATCGTTATCGGCAAGTCCCTTTTACTCGTTCTGCAACACATCATCCCGTGATCAACTCCTTGATCACATTGTGCACATTATGATGATGTCCTGCCGAGTGGGCCCAGAGATACCTCTCTGTCACACGGAGTGACAAATCTCAGTCTCGATTCGTGCCAACCCAACAGACACTTTCGGAGATACCTGTAGTGTACCTTTATAGCCACCCAGTTACGTTGTGACGTTTGGCACACCCAAAGCACTCCTACGGTATCCGGGAGTTGCACAATCTCATGGTCTAAGGAAACGATACTTGACATTAGAAAAGCTTTAGCATACAAACTACACGATCTTGTGCTAGGCTTAGGATTGGGTCTTGTCCATCACATCATTCTTCTAATGATGTGATCCCGTTATCAATGACATCCAATGTCCATGGTCAGGAAACCGTAACCATCTATTGATCAACGAGCTAGTCAACTAGAGGCTTACTAGGGACATGGTGTTGCCTATGTATCCACACATGTATCTGAGTTTCCTATCAATACAATTCTAGCATGGATAATAAACCATTATCATGAACAAGGAAATATAATAATAACCTATTTATTATTGCCTCTAGGGCATATTTCCAACAGTCTCCCACTTGCACTAGAGTCAATAATCTAGTTCATATCGTTATGTGATTGCAATGATTCGAACAACCATGGGGTTTGATCATATCTCACTTGTGAGAGAGGTTACTAGTCAACGGGTCTGAACCTTTCAGATCCGTGTGTGCTTTACAAATATCTATGTCATCTCCTAGATGCATCTACCACGCTCTATTTGGAGCTATTCCAAATAACTGTTCTACTATACGAATCCAGTTTACTACTCAGAATAATCTGGATTAGTGTCAAAGCTTGCATCGGCGTAACCCTTTACGACGAACTCTTTTACCACCTCCATAATCGAGAAAATTCCTCAGTCCACTAGTTACCAAGGATAACTTTGACCGTTGTCCTGTGATCCATTCCTAGATCACTCTTGTACCCCTTGACTGACTCATGGCAAGGCACACTTCAGGTGCGGTACACAGCATAGCATACTGTAGAGCCTACGTCCAAGCATAGGGGACGACCTTTGTCCTTTCTCTCTATTCTGCCGTGGTCATGTCTTGAGTCTTGGTCAATACTCACACCTTGTAACACAGCCGAGAACTCCTTCTTTGCTGATCTATTTTGAACTCCTTCAAAATCTTGTCATGGTATGTGTTCGTTTGAAAGTACTATTAAGCGATTTTGATCTATCCTTATAGATCTTGATGCTCAATGTTCAAGTAACTTAATCCAGGTTTTCCATTGAAAAACACTTTTCAAATAACCCTCTATGCTTTCCAGAAATTCTACATCATTTCTGATCAACAATATGTCAACAACATATACTCATCAGAAATTCTATAGTGCTCCCACTCACTTCTTTGGAAATACAAGTTTCTCATAAACTTTGTATAAACCCAAAATCTTTGATTATCTCACCAAAGTGTACATTCCAACTCCGAGATGCTTACTCTAGTCCTTAGAAGGATTGCTGGGGCTTTGCATACTTGTTAGCATCTTTCAGGATCGACAAAATCTTCTGGTTGTATCACATACAACCTTTCCTCAAGAACAAGGAAACAATATTTTGACATCCTGTCTGCAAGATTTCATAAATAATGCAGTACCTGCTAATTCCAACAGACTCTTAGCATCGCTACGAGTGAGAAAGTCTCATTGTAGTCAACTCCTTGAACTTGTCGGGAAACATCTTAATGACAAGTCGAGCTTTCTTAATAGTGACATTTACCATCATTGTCCGTCTTCCTTTTAAAATCCATCTGTACTCAACAGCCTCACGACCATCGAGTCGTTCTGCCAAAGTCTACACTTTGTTTTCATACATGGATCCTCTCTCGGATTTTATGGCCTCGAGCCATTCATCGGAATCCGGGCCCACCATCGCTTCTCCATAGCTCGTAGGTTCATTGTTGTCTAGCAACATGACTGCCAAGATAGGATTACGTACCACTCTGAAGCAGTACGCATCCTTGTCGTCCTACGAGGTTTGGGAGTGACTTGATCCGAAGTCTCATGATCACTATCATAAGCTTCCACTTCAATTGGTGTAGGTACCATAGGAACAACTCCTGTGCCCTGCTACACACTAGTTGAAGTGACGGTTCCATAACCTCATCAAGTCTCCACCATCCTCCCACTCAATTCTTTCGAGAGAAACTTTTCCTCGAGAAAGGACCCGATTCTAGAAATAATCCCTATTGCTTTCGGATCTGAGACAGGAGGTATACCCAACTGTTTTGGGTGTCCTATGAAGATGCATTTATCCACTTTGGGTTCGAGCTCATCAGCCTGAAACTTTTTCACATAAGCGTCGTGACCCCAAACTTTTAAGAAACAACAGCTTAGGTTTCTCTAAACCATAGTTCATACGGTGTTGTCTCGACGGATTTGCGTGGTGCCCTATTTAAAGTGAGTGCGGTTGTCTCTAATGCCTAACCCATGAACGATAGTGGTAATTCGATAAGAGACATCATGGTATGCATCATATCCAATAGGGTGCAGTTATGATGTTCGGACACACCATCACACTATGGTGTTCCAGACGGTACTAGTCGTGAAATAATTTCCACAATGTCTCAATTGTGTACCAAACTCGCAACTCAGATATTCATCTCTATGATCATATCATAGATATTTTATCCTCTTGTCACGACGATATTCAACTTCATTCTGAAATTACTTGAACCTTTCAATAATTCAGACTTGTGTTTCATCAAGTAAATATGCTCAGTATCTACTCAAATCATCTGTGAAGTAAGAGCATAACGATATCCACTGCGTGCCTCAGCACTCATTGGACTGCACACATCAAAATGTGTTACTTCCAACAAGTTGCTTTCTTGTTCCATTTTACTGAAACCGAAGCTTTCAGTCATCTTGCCCATGTGGTATGATCTGCATGTCTCAAGCAATTCAAAATCAAGTGAGTCCAAACGGTCCATCTGCATGGAGTTTCTTCATGCGTATATACCAATAGACATGGTTCACATGTCTCAATCCATTTCAAAAATGAGTGAGTCCAAAGATCCATCAACATGGAGCTTCTTCATGCATTTTATACCAATATGACTTACATGGCAGTGCCACAAGTAGGTGGTACTATCATTACTATCTTATATCTTTTGGCATGAACATGTGTATCACTATGATCGAGATTCAATAAACCATTCATTTTAGGTGCAAGACCATTGAAGGTATTATTCAAATAAATAGAGTAACCATTATTCTCCTTAAATGAATAACCGTATTGCGATAGACATAATCCAATCATGTCTATGCTCAACGCAAACACCAAATAACAATTATTTAGGTTTAACACCAATCTCGATGGTAGAGGGAGCGTGCGATGCTTGATCATATCAACCTTGTAAGCACTTCCAACACATCTCGTCAGCTCACCTTTAGCTAGTCTCCGTTTATTCTGTAGCTTTTATTTCGAGTTACTAACACTTAGCAATCGAATCGGTATCTAATACCCTGATGCTACTAGGAGTACTAGTAAAGTACACATTCACATAATGTATATCCAATATACTTCTATTGACAGCCTTCTCATCTACCAAGTATCTAGGGTAATTCTGCTCTAGTGGCTGTTCCCCTTATTACAGAAGCACTCAGTCTCGGGTTTGGGTTCAACCTTGGGTTTCTCCACTAGAGCAGCAGCTGATTTGCCGTTTCATGAAGTATCCCTTCTTGCCCTGGCCCTTCTTGAAACTAGTGGTTTCACTAACCGTCAACAATTGATGCTCCTTCTTGATTTCTACTTTCGCGGTGTCAAACATCGCGAATATTTCAAGGATCATCATATCTATCCCTGATATGTTATAGTTCATTATGAAGCTCTAGCAGCTTGGTGGCAATGACTTTGGTGAAACATCACTATCTTATCTGGAAGATCAACTCCCACTCGATTCAAGTGATTGTTGTACTCAGACAATCTGAGCACAAGCTCAATGATTGAGCTTTTCTCCCTTAGTTTGCAGGCCAAGAAATCGTCGGAGGTCTTATACCTCTTGACGTGGGAACGAGCCTGAAATCCCAATTTCAGCCCTCGAAACATCTCATATGTTCCGCGACATTTCAAAAATGTCTTCGGTGCCTCAATTCTAAACCATTTATCATTACCGAACTATCATGTAGTCATCAAAACGTGTATGTCAGATGTTCGCAACATCCACAGACCACGTTCGAGGTCCAGCACACCGAGCGATGCATTAAGGACATAAGCCTTCTACTGTCCGCATAATTGCTACTGTTAACTTTCAACAATATTTTCTCTAGGAACATATCTAAAACAGTGGAACTAAAGCGCGAGCTTACGACATAATTTGCAAAGATCTTTTGACTATGTTCAGGATAATTAAGTTCATCTTGTGAACTCCCACTCAGATAGACATCCCTCTAGTCATCTAAGTGATTACATGATCCGAGTCAACTAGGCCGTGTCCGATCATCACGTGAGACGGACTAGACACCATTGGTGAACATCTTCATGTTGATCGTATCTACCATACGACTCATGCTCGACCTTTCGGTCTCTTGTGTTCCGAGGCCATGTATGTACATGCTAGGCTCGTCAAGTCAACCTAAGTGTTTCGTGTGTGTAAATCTGGCTTACACCCGTTGTATGTGAACGTAAGAATCTATCACACCCGATCATCACGTGGTGCTTCGAAACGACGAACTTTCGCAACGGTGCACAGTTAGGGGGAACACTTTCTTGAAATTTTAATGAGGGATCATCTTATTTACTACCGTCATTCTAAGCAAATAAGATGCAAAAACATGATAAACATCACATGCAATCAAATAGTGACATGATATGGCCATCATCACTTTGCTCCTTTTGATCTCCATCTTCGGGGCTCCATGATCATCGTCGTCACCGGCATGACACCATGATCTCCATCATCATGATCTCCATCATCGTGTCTTCGTGAAGTTGTCACGTCAACTATTACTTCTACTACTATGGCTAACGCTTTAGCAATAAAGTAAAGTAATTACATGACGTTTATGTTGACACGCAGGTCATAAATAAATTAAAGAGAACTCCTATGGCTCCTGCCGGTTGTCATACTCATCGACATGCAAGTCGTGATTCCTATTACAAGAACATGATCAATCTCATACATCACATATATCATTCATCACATCCTTTTGGCCATATCACATCACATGGCATACCCTGCAAAAACAAGTTAGACGTCCTCTTATTGTTGTTTGCATGTTTTACGTGGCTGCTATGGGTTACTAGCAAGAACGTTTCTTACCTACGCAAAACCACAACGTGATATGTCAATTGCTATTTACCTTTCATAAGGACCCTTTTCATCGAATCCGATCCGACTAAAGTGGGAGAGACTGGCACCCGCTAGCCACCTTATGCAATTAGTGCATGTCAGTCGGTGGAACCTGTCTCACGTAAGTGTACGTGTAAGGTCGGTCCGGGCCGCTTGATCCCACAATGCCGCCGAATCAAGATTGACTAGTAACGGTAAGCATATTGAACAAAATCAATGCCCACAACTACTTTGTGTTCTACTCGTGCATGGAATCTACGCAATAAACCTGGCTCTGATACCACTGTTGGGGAACGTAGCAGAAATTCAAAATTTTCCTACGTGTCACCAAGATCTATCTATGGAGAAACCAGCAACGAGGGGAAGGAGAGTGCATCTACATACCCTTGTAGATCGCTAAGTGGAAGCGTTCAAGTGAACGGGGTTGATGGAGTCGTACTCGTCGTGATCCAAATCACCGATGACCAAGTGCCGAACGGACGGCACCTTCGCGTTCAACACACGTACAGCCCGGTGACGTCTCCCATGCCTTGATCCAGCAAGGAGAGAGGGAGAGGTTGAGGAAGACTCCATCCAGCAGCAGCACGACGGCGTGGTGGTGGTGGAGGAGCGTGGCAATCCTGCAGGGCTTCGCCAAGCATCGCGGGAGAGGAGAAGAACTTGGGAGAGGGGAAGGGCTGCGCCAGCACAATGGTGCGGTTGCCCTCCCACCCCCTTCATATATATAGGGGCAAGGGAGAGGGGGGCCGGCCCCCTCAGATCCCATCTGAGGAGGGGGCGGTGGCCAGGAGGGGGTGGCTTGCCCCCCAAGGCAAGGGGGGTGCCCCCTTCTAGGGTTCCCCCAAACCCTAGGCGCCTTGGGCCCTTGTGTGGGGGGGGGGGCGCACCAGCCTACTTGGGGTTGGTCCCCTCCCACATGTGGCCGATGCAGCCCTCCGGGGCCGGTGGTCCCACTTGGTGGACCCCCGGGACCCTCCTGGTGGTCCCGGTACGTTACCGATAAAACCCGAAACCCTTTCGGTGACCAAAACAGGACTTCCCATATATAAATCTTTACCTCCGGACCATTCCGGAACTCCTCGTGACGTGCGGGATCTCATCCGGGATTCCGAACAACATTCGGTAACCACATACAAACTTCCCTTATAACCCTAGCGTCATCGAACCTTAAGTGTGTAGACCCTACGGGTTCGGGAACCATGCAGACATGACCGAGACGTTCTCCAGTCAATAACCAATAGCGGGATCTGGATACCCATGTTGGTTCCCACATGTTCCACGATGATCTCATCGGATGAACCACGATGTCGAGGATTCGATCAATCCCGTATACAATTCCCTTTGTCTAGTGGTATAGTACTTGCCCGAGATTCGATCGTTGGTATCTCGACACCTTGTTCAATCTCGTTACCGGGATGTCTCTTTTACTCATTCCGCAACACATCATCCCGTGATCAACTCCTTGATCACATAGTGCACATTATGATGATGTCCTACCGAGTGGGCCCAGAGATACCTCTCCGTCACACGGAGTGACAAATCCCAGTCTCGATTTGTGCCAACCCAACAGACACTTTCGGAGATACCTGTAGTGTACCTTTATAGCCACCCAGTTACGTTGTGACGTTTGGCACACCCAAAGCACTCCTACGGTATCCGGGAGTTGCATAATCTCATGGTCTAAGGAAACGATACTTGACATTAGAAAAGCTTTAGCATACGAACTACACGATCTTGTGCTAGGCTTAGGATTGGGTCTTGTCCATCACATCATTCTTCTAATGATGTGATCCCGTTATCAATGACATCCAATGTCCATGGTCAGGAAACCGTAACCATCTATTGATCAACGAGCTAGTCAACTAGAGGCTTACTAGGGACATGGTGTTGCCTATGTATCCACACATGTATCTGAGTTTCCTATCAATACAATTCTAGCATGGATAATAAACGATTATCATGAACAAGGAAATATAATAATAACCTATTTATTATTGCCTCTAGGGCATATTTCCAACAGTATATCCGTCGGGAATGGAAAACATTTGCTCATATCCATAGCTTGATGGATGGGATCACTCTCCACTTTAAGCTAATGGAGGGTGGCCTCCTTTCCATCAAGGTCTTCGGGCACTTCGGGACTCGCGCAAGGTGCTGCGTGGAGAGCTCTTCTGATGATGAAGACTCCTCCTCGAGCAAGAGTGGCGAGGAGGACAGCGACAACGACGACGAGGGTGGTAGGCGGCAGGATGACGGGTCCGACTAGGCGTCGGGCACCGCTCCGAGTGGTACCAGTGGCCCCATCATCCGTGTTGCCGGCGCCTTGAACTTCTCGGGGTCGTCTCCTTGGGCGGCTGGCGTTGGGAGGCTGCGGAAGAGGAAGAGGGCGGGCGGCAAGGCCATCAACTCGGTGTACGCGGGCACCGACGCCTTCGACACGTGCTGACGTCCTGCCGCCTCGTCTTCGAGCTCTGCCTCCGGCGCCGTTACCATCATCCAGCCCCCGCACGGCCACCAAGATGTTCTCTTGGTGTCTTCTGCCACTCGTAGCTCGCCTAGGCGCCCCTTTTGCCCTTCTCGCCTCCTTGACCTGCCTCCTGAGGAAAGGGAGAGGAAAGGGATTACGAGCACCTTATCTCTTTTCATTTTGTAAGCCTTCGGGCCTTTGTTGAATTTAAAACTTGTAATCCCCTTGTTCATGTTTTTCATTCCCTATGGACTGTACCTGAGCAGGATGTTTTTTAATGAAAAAGGGATGTTTCCCGGGTTAGTTGTCTGTGGGCGGAACCCACAACAAGGAATAAATCCTAGGTATCTCTAAGATAAACATTTTTTTGCCCTAGGGCCTAGTGTTAGGGGAGCACGGTATCCCAAGGGTAAAACGAGGTTTCACATACCTTAGTCCATAAGAAGATGCATGATAAGGGATGGAGAACTTATCTGAGCCTGCAGCCCCCGACAACCTTGACTTGCCGCGGGTGAATCTTCGCTCTTGTAGCCCCCGGCAATACTGGCTTGCCGGGTTCCAGATGCTGGTCCGTCCCCTTTCTCTCAAGGTAGTTCGGCAAGGATACTTATGTGTCATGTGAACCAAAGAAGACAGAGAAGAACAGATAGACGCGGACTCGACCTCTAAGCTAGGGGTTAGCCGCTGCTAAGCATTATCGACCCTAACCAAGGACGAGACTCGACCTAGCATGCATGCTATAACTTAGGGCGCCAGCGCTTCATTTATTTATGCTTAGGGTCTGCGCCTGGCTTTGCACAAAGAGTTACATGCCTTACCGGCAAGGCTTGTACAAAAGGTGGCTTGCCGGGGGGCCCGGCAAGCCGCGCCTTATGGGTAAAACTTGCGAAGATGCTCAATGTTCCAGGAGTTGCTCACTGGGATGGCATCTTCGGTCTCCAGGCGGACTGCGCCGGGCCTGGTAACTCGTATTACCCGATAAGGGCCTTCCCACTTCGGCATCAACTTGTTGGTATTCTTGGCCGATTGAACGCGCCGAAGAACAAGGTCGCCTTTCTCAAAGCTTAGGGCATGAACCTTGCGGCTGTGGTAGCGGTGCAAGGCTTGCTGGTAGCATGCTGCCCTCATAGCCGCCCGAAGACGATCTTCCTCAAGGAGCGTCGCGTCATCTTGGCGCAACGACACTTGCTCAAGCTCATCATAAGCGAGCACTTGAGGCGACCTGTATATGAGTTCTGTGGGGAGAACTGCTTCTGCCCCGTATAGCAGGGCAAAGGGTGTCTGGCGGTGGCTCGATTTGGTGTCGTTCTGATCGACCAAAGAACCGCCGGCAACTCATCAATCCAGCGCCTTCCACTCTTGCGCAACCTGTCAAAGGTCTTTGTCCTTAAGCCTCGCAACACTTCTGTGTTTGCCCTCTCAGCTTGACCATTGCTTCGCGGGTGAGCCACAGAAGCGAAAGAGACTTTGCTGCCGAGGTCTTGGGTGTACTGCATGAAGGTGCGACTTGTGAAATGCGTGCCGTTGTCGGTGATGACCCTGCTGGGTACACCGAAACGGCACACCAGCCCCTTGAGGAACTTGACGGCTGACTGGGCTGTAACTTTCCTCACTGCTTCCACCTCTGGCCACTTTGTGAATTTGTCGATTGCCACGTACAAGTACTCAAAGCCCCCGACAGCGCGGGGGAAAGGGCCCAGTATGTCGAGCCCCCAGACCAAGAAGGGCCAGGAGAGAGGAATGGTTTGAAGGGCTTGAGCTGGTTGATGAAGCTTCTTTGAATGGAACTGACACGCTTCACACTTGGTGACTAGTGTCGTCGCGTCCTGGAGGGCAGTGGGCCATAAGAAGCCTTGCCGAAACGCCTTGCTGGCAAGGGCTCTTGACCCTATGCGGATCCACATATGGTCCCATGTATCTCTGCCAACAGCCCCAGTCTCTCCTCTCGAGGGATACACTTCAATTTCACACCGTTCGGCCTTTTCCTGTACAGGACGTCATCGACGAAGTGATACATGGCAGACAGGCGGGCTACTTTTTCTGCTTCTTCCTGCTCCTTAGGGAGTTCCCCTGGTTGGAGGAATCGGACAGTAGGCTGTGCCCATGCTGGAGCCTGAGGCTCGACGGAAAGGACCAAAGGCATTTCTTCCATCGGAAGGGTGGCCATCTCTACGGCAAGAGCTTGACGTTTTGCCGGAGCCGATCGCCCCACAATGGGCTCAGTGTCTCCAGCAACATATTTGCCGGCGGCTCCGGGGAGCTCGGCGGGAAAGTACTTGCCGGGCCCTGATTTCCTTCTCTTGGTCTGCCCTGCTGATGGGTCAACGGATGGCTGAGTTAGCTGGAGCACAAAGGTACCTGGTTCCACAGGCAGCTTGAGGGCAGCGCGCTTCGACAGGTAATCGGCGATGTCGTTCTCCGCTCGGGGAACGTGCTCTGCCTGTATACCGTCAAAGCGCTCTTCCAGTTTTCTCACTTCATCTACGTAGGCCTTCATCAACGGGCTCTGGTAGTCTTTGTTGACTTGCTTGACGACAAGTTGCGAGTCGCCCCTGACGATGAGTTTCGTGACTCCAAGGTCTGCCGCGATCCTAAGACCGGCAAGCAGCCCTTCGTACTCGGTAGTATTGTTTGTCGACGCCTCCTGAGGGAAGTGCACTTGGACCACGTACTTGAGGTGCTCTCTAGTCGGCGCGACAAGCAATACGCCAGCCCCGGTGCCCTGTAAACAGAAAGCTCCATCAAAGTACATGATCCAGTCGCAATCCGCCTCCTTGCCGGGGAGGGCAGTCTCCTGAGTTTCTTCATTGGGCGTCGCGGTCCACTCTGCAACGAACTCCGCCAGGACTCGACTTTGGATCGTTGAGGTACTCTCAAACTTGAGGCCAAAGCTGGACAACTCCAGTGCCCACTCCACGATCCTTCCAGTCGCGTCTGGATTGTGCAATATCCGTTGTAGAGGGAGGCAAGTGACGACAGTGATTTCGTGCGCCTGGAAGTAGTGACGCAGCTTCCTCGAGGCCATAAGAAGGTCGAAGAGCAGTTTCTGCACATCGGAGTACCTTGATCTAGCCCCCTGCGGGAGGGAGCTAACAAAGTAGACCGGATGCTGCATCATTTTCCTCCTCGGCAGCACTCCAACTGGCTGCATCGTCTCTACACCAATAGCATCAGGCTCTGTTGCTGCTATCACCTCATCGTCGACTTCTCTCTGCGCCACTAGTGCGGCGCTGACCACCAAGTTCGTTCCCGCCAAGTACAGCAGCAACGGTTCCTGTGGTTTAGGCGCAACTAGTACTGGCGTAGAGGAGAGATACGTTTTCAAATCTTGTAACACTGCTTCGGCTTCTGGTGTCCACTCTGATGAAGTCATGTACCTAGGGTAGGGTCATGGACCTGTCCTAACTGCCTTACCCAAGGACATCCCTAGAAGAAATCACCTTTCAATCGACTTGGAGGTGTTCCACTCGACGGACTCGAAGACACTCGACCATGAAGCAATCACTCGACCAAGATCAAGCCACTCGACGGCCAGGAGACCTAAATTCACTCTGCACGCTAACGGTCGGTCATTTAGTAGCTTTTATGGTCATCATAGCACTTTATTAGAGGCGTTACCAGTAACGCCCAGCCTTAATGTACTTAAAACCCTGCATAACTGAGGGCCGGAGGGGTCTGGCAAACTCTATATAAGCCACCCCCTCCTCAGTGTAAAGGGTTCGCACCCCCGTAATTCATACACATGTAATCCAATCGACCGCCTCTGGGCTCCGAGACGTAGGGCTATTACTTCTTCTAAGAAGGGCCTGAACTTGTAAACTTCGCGTGCTTACAACTACTCCATAGCTAAGATCTTGCCTCTCCATACCTACCCCCCTACATTACTGTCACAGTTAGAACCACGACAGTTGGCGCCCACCATGGGGCTGGTGTCTTAGCGACTTGTTGGAGAAGTTGCGATTTTTTTCCGATCCAAATCATCATGGTTTCTGGCGGAGTTTTGGTGGAGGGCCGCGAGATCCGCCTCGACGCGCTCACGTTCATCGCCGACGACTCCGCTTGGCTTCAGGAGGCTCCGCTCGTCGTCGACGCGCTTCCTGTCCACGGGGCAACACACTTTCGTGCGTGTGTCCGCGGCGTCCTCTTGCGGCGACCGTCGACCCATTATCGGTCGGTCCCTGCATTGTCCTCCCTCCCTGTTTCTCGCCTGCGCAAGCGCTCCGGTCGGTCGAGACTTCAGCGATGGGTGAGACACGCGGTGGCACGCCAGTCGGCCACCCCTCAATTCACGGCGATCGAGCCCGACGAATCCCTCTACGGCCTGTTCGACTGGCTCCGTAGAGACCGCATCCGAGTGCAATAGCAGTGATCCGACGGCGGAGGTTCTGATGGTGGATGGACCGCGCATTCCTCCCGGTTTTCCCCGCACCGATGGAGGCGCAGGTGGAGGCGACCCGTCGCATCCCCATGAGGAATATCTCCCCGAGCCTCTCACGTCGCTGCAGAGACAAGAACTTCGTCGCCGGAATATGGATGCATTGCACACTCCTATTGTTGGAGAAACCCCTGAGGCTCGTGCCTTGGAGGACACGCGCCTGGACAACTTGGCTGAGCGCACTCGACTTGAGAACCTCCAGCGAGCACTCGACGAGCGTGCACGAGAACTGGTTCCAGAATCCAGTCGCCGTCAGCTCTTTCTGCCCCCGCAGGTATATCGAACTCCGATTCAGAATCTAGCAGCTGCAACTCGTATAGCAGAGTCGATTCAGCCTTCCCAATCAGAGGCTGGCAGAGGCTTGCTGCAGATTAGAGCGTTGCTCCGGGCAGCAGGAGACCAGAATTCCGCTGTTTCTCAATCGCGGAACAGAATCCACAGCAGATCCATTGTTGCAGACACAGTCCAGTCGGCTCACAGCCCAAGATCGCCTATGAGGCGTGAGGGACGTGGAGACTAACGAGATCAGTACAGGAACCATGAGAAGTATGGTCACCGATTCGATCAAGACGATCGACGTCGAGTGCCCACCCCTCCCCCCAGGAGCGGATCGTACGTGCCTCGGCAGCAGGATGACAGGCGCCCTCATAGTGTTGGGCGGAGGATTCCAATCGACCCCAGGGAACCAGGCTTTGATGCGAGATCCATTCTTGTTCAAGGTTTGGTCGACAGAAACAGAGCTCACCGAGAAGGTCACGAGAGAGATGCACCTACTAGCAGCAAAGTGCATGTTTCAGGGCCAGAGTGCTTTAGTAGATCCATCAGGGCCGCAGCGATTCCTCCCAACTTCAGGTTGGCGACTGGAGTCAGTAAGTTCACTGGTGAGTCCAAGCCTGATACTTGGCTTGAAGACTACCGAGTGGCTGTCCAAATTGGCGGTGGCAATGATGAAGTGCTCATGAAGCACCTGCATCTCATGTTGGGGGGCTCGGCCAGAGCATGGCTGAATCAGTTAGCACCTAGCAGCATTTACACTTGGGAAGATCTCGCCCGAGTGTTTGTCACGACATTTGAAGGAACATGCAAGCGACCCACAGGGCTGACCGAACTGCGGTCTTGTGTGCAGAAGTCGAATGAAACTTTGAGGGATTACATCCAGAGGTGGATCACGTTGCAGCACACTGTAGAAAATGTGCCTGACCACCAAGAAGTCTATGCCTTCAAGGAAGGCGTCAAGAACAGAGAGCTGAATCTAAAATTCGGTCAAACCGGAGACGTGTCTCTGAATCGGATGATGGAGATTGCCACCATGTACGCTAATGGTGAAGATGAGGATCGAATCCGGAGTGGCAAGCTCAAGTCAGTCCCCCAAGAAACCGGAGGAGGAAATTCCAATCGGAAGCAGAAGCGGAAAGCCGAGCCAGCTGCTCCTGGGGAAACCTTGGTTGTAACTCAAGGAAAGTTTAAGGGGAAACCCAAAGGGCCTTGGAACCCCAAGAAAGTTAAAGACCAAGACGGAAATGATGTGTTGGATTTGCCATGTCACATCCACACAAAGAAAGATGAAGAGGGTAAACTCATTTACCCGAAACATACCACTCGACAGTGCCGGCTCTTGATCCAGCAGTTCCAGGGCAAACAACCCAAAGATAAGGAAAAGGAGTCGGAAAAAGTTGAGGACAAGGAAGACGGTGATGATGGGTACCCCCAGGTCAATTCCACCCTGATGATTTTTGCTGATGTTGAAAGCAAAAGTCGACTGAAAGTTATCAACCGTGAGGTGAATATGGTTGCTCCGGCGACACCCAGTTATCTGAAGTGTTCTCAGACTGCCATCACATTCGACTAGTCCGATCACCCAACGCACATTGCCACCCCTAGGAGGCATGCTTTGTTGGCCGACCCAGTTGTCGAAGGCACTCGACTGACCAAAGTCTTGATGGATGGTGGCAGTGGTTTGAACATACTATATGCAGAGACGTTAAAAGGGATGGGCATTCCGATGTCCAGGCTCAGTACCAGCAACATGAGTTTCCATGGAGTCATTCCTAGGAAGAAGGCTGAGTCACTCGGCCAAATTGCTCTCCATGTGGTTTTCGGTGATTCCAAGAATTACCGCAAAGAAAAATTGACGTTCGAGGTTGTGGACTTACAGGGTGCTTACGACGCTATTTTGGGCAGGCCAGCTTATGCACGCTTCATGGCTCGACCATGTTATGTGTATCTCAAATTGAAGATGCCTGGTCCTAAAGGCGTGATCATTGTTACAGGTAATCGGAAGAAGGCAGCAGAATGTTTTCAGAAAGGCTCAAAGAACGCTGATGCCCAGATGGCAGTGGTAGAGCTACAGGAGTACCAGAAGACTGCTGACCCGAGTGATTTGTTGCGAGCCAAGAAACCCGCTACGGAATCAGCTTTCCAGTCGTCTGACGAAACGAAGCCGGTTCACATTCACCCGACCGATCCCAATGCTGCTCCGACTCATATCTCAACAACACTCGACTCCAAATAGGAAGAAGCGCTCATCCAGTTCCTCCGTGAGAACTGGGACATCTTTGCATGGAAGCCTTCTGACATGCCGGGTGTTCCCAAGGGGCTGGCTGAGCACCGCCTACGAGTCAACCCAAAAGTGAAACCTGTCAAAGAACATCTCCGACGGTCCGCCGTCTAGAAGAGAAAGGCTATTGGTGAGGAGGTGGCTCGGCTCTTAGCAGCGGACTTCATCCGAGAGATTTACCACTCCGAGTGGCTCACCAACGTTGTCATGGTCCCCAAGAAGGACAAGTCACTTCGCATGTGCATTGACTTTAAACATATCAATCGGGCCTGCCCGAAAGATCATTTCCCTCTCCCCCGCATCGATCAGATAGTCGACTCGACTGCGGGATGTGAGCGACTGTCTTTTTTAGACGCCTATTCCGGGTACCATCAGATCCGTCTGTATGGACCCGACGAGATCAAAACAGCTTTCATCACTCCATTCGGGTGCTTCTGTTATGTTACCATGCCATTCGGCCTCAAGAATGCCGGAGCCACGTTCATGAGGATGATTCAGAAGTGTTTGCTCACTCAAATTAGTCGGAATGTGGAAGCTTACATGGATGATATTGTGGTCAAGTCACGGAAGGGTTTCGACCTACTGACTGACCTTGCTGAAACCTTTGCCAACCTCAGAAGGTATGACATCAAGCTTAATCCATCAAAGTGCACATTCGAAGTCCCTGGCAGAAAGTTACTTGGTTTTCTCGTTTCCGAACGGGGAATCCATGCCAATCTAGAAAAAGTTGGCACCATACTCCGGATGAAACATCCTATGCGTGTGCACGACGTCCAGAAGCTTACTGGTTGCTTGGCCGCTTTAAGTCGATTCATCTCTCGTCTCGGTGAAAAGGCACTGCCTCTTTACCGACTGATGAAGAAGTCAGACAAGTTCGAGTGGACTCCGGAAGCTGATGCAGCGTTTGTAGAGCTCAAAACTCTGCTCTCCACCAAGCCGGTGCTTGCTGCCCCAATCAGCAAGGAGCCTTTAGTGCTTTACATTGCAGCCACGGGACAAGTCGTCAGTACAGTACTTACGGTTGAGCAGGAAGACGAAGGAAAAGCCTTTAAAGTTCAACGCCCAGTATATTATGTTTCTGAAGTTTTGACTCCATCAAAGCAAAGATATCCTCATTACCAGAAGCTTGTATATGGGATTTATATGACCACAAAGAAAGTTGCTCATTACTTCTCTGATCATTCCATTACAGTCGTCGGCGATGCTCCATTGTCAGAGATTCTGCACAACAGAGATGCAACTGGTCGAGTGGCCAAATGGGCGATTGAACTCCTTCCCCTAGATATCAAGTTTGAGGCAAAGAAGGCTATCAAGTCCCAAGCAATAGCAGATATCGTCGCCGAGTGGATTGAACAGCAATTACCGACTCAAGTTCACTCGGAGCACTGGACCATGTTCTTCGATGGGTCTAAGATGTTGAATGGTTCCGGCGCTAGGGTTGTTTTGGTTTCTCCCCAAGGAGATACGCTCAGATATGTTCTCCAGATTCACTTTGATTCCTCCAATAATGAAGCAGAATATGAAGCACTTTTGTATGGGTTGCGCATGGCCATTTCACTCGGCGTGCGTCGCCTCATGGTCTATGGCGACTCAGATTTGGTGGTTAATCAGGTGATGAAGGAGTGGGACGTCAGAAGTCCAGCCATGACTGGGTATTGCAATGCTGTGAGAAAGTTAGAGAAGAAATTCGAGGGGTTAGAGCTTCATCACATACCCCAACTGAAAAATCAAGCAGCTGATGATTTGGCAAAAATAGGTTCCAAAAGAGAAGCCATTCCCAGCAATGTGTTTTTGGAACACATCCACACGCCATCAGTTCAAGAGGATCCTTTCACTAAAGAAGCCCGGCAGCCAAAAAGTGCCACGGATCCGACTAAAGTTGAAGTTCCAGCAGTGGTCGACCTGATCATGGAAGTCTTGGTCATCACTCCCGACTGGACGGTGCCATACATCGCATACATCCTAAAGAAAGAACTCCCAGAGGACGAAGAAGAGGCTCGATAGATCGTTCATCGATCCAAAGCCTTTACGGTCATAAAGGGACAGTTGTATAGAGAAAGCACGACTGGAGTCAGCCAGAAGTGTATAACACCAGAAGTAGGTCAAATAATCCTTGATGATATCCACTCGGGGACCTGTGGTCACCATGCGTCCTCTCAGACCATTGTGGCTAAAGCATACCGAGCTGGATTTTACTGGCCAAGAGCAAATAAAATGGCGAAAGAGATAGTCGACAAATGCGAAGGATGTCAGTTCTACTCCAACATGTCTCACAAACCCGCGTCAGCCCTGAAGACCATTCCACTCGTCTGGCCCTTCGCTGTTTGTGGATTGGATATGGTTGGACCACTGAGAACAGGCAGGAGCGGATTCACTCATGTGCTAGTTGCAGTCGACAAGTTTACCAAATGGATTGAAGCTAAGCCTATCAAGAATCTCGATGCCTGCACTGCTATCAGTTTCATCAGAGAATTGATATTCAGATATGGAGTTCCACATAGCATCATTACTCACAATGGGTCAAACTTTGATTCGGACAAGTTCAGAGCTTTTTGCGCCTCTCAAGGCACACGAGTCGACTACGCTTCAGTCGCTCACCCCCAGTCGAATGGACAAGCAGAAAGAGAAAACGGTCTGATTCTCAAAAGGTGAAACCCCGACTAATGCGCGATCTCAAGCACGCAGCAGGTGCATGGGTCGACAAGCTTCCATCAGTTCTTTGGGGATTGAGGACCACCCCGAACCGGTCGACTGGAAGAACCCCATTCTTTCTAGTCTACGGAGCTCAGGCAGTTTTGCCGAGTGACCTGCTTCACAATGCACCCCGAGTCGAGCTCTACTCTGAAAATGAAGCAGAACAAGCCCGGCAGGACGTAGTCGACCTCCTGGAAGAAGAAAGAGAAATGGCCATGATCCGATCGACCATCTATCAGCAAGACTTGCGTCGACTCCATGCCAGAAATGTGAAGAGTCGAACCTTCCAAGAAGGAGACTTGGTCCTCTGAGTGGATCAACAGAAACCACACAAGCTCGCTCCTACTTGGGAAGGTCCCTTCATCGTCACCAGAGTCCTCCACAATGGAGCGTACCACCTTTACAATGTCGATCGCCAGAGTGACGAGCCACGAGCTTGGAACGCAGAGCTACTCCGCCCCTTTTACACTTAAGTACTCACTCGGATGAGATGTAATAAGAGATACCTCTGAAGTTTATTTATCAAAGACAAGAGTGTTATAATTTTCCTAGTGATTGTTGTTGCTTTTGTTTGTATGAGAAATCCCCCAGTGGGTGGCTTAGCTGCGAATCCGTTTCGCCTAAGTTTGTAAAAAAATCCTACCGAGTGGTGAGCCAGCCTCCCACACGGGGGCTTAGCTGCGAACCCGTTTCGCCTAAGTGTTTTAAAATCCTACCGAGTGGTGAGCCAGCCTCCCACTCAGGGGCTTAGCTGCGAACCTGTTTCGCCTAAGTGTTTGAAAATCCTACCGAGTGGTGAGCCAGCCTCCCACTTGGGGGCTTAGCTGCAGTCCAGTACTCACCTAAGTTTGAAAAATCCTACCGAGTGGACAGCGATCCTCCCACTCGGGGGCTTAGCTGCAGTCCAGTACTCGCCTAAGTTTGAAAAATCCTACCAAGTGGAGAGCGATCCTCCCACTCGGGGGCTTAGCTGCAGTCCAGTACTCGCCTAAGTTTGAAAAATCCTACCAAGTGGGGAGAGATCCTGCCACTCGGGGGCTTAGCTGCAGTCCAGTACTCGCCTAAGTTTGACAAATCCTACCGAGTGGTGAGCCAGTCTCTCACTCAGGGGCTTAGCTGCAGTCCAGTACTCGCCTAAGTTTGAAAAATCCTACCGAGTGGAGAGTGATCCTCCCACTCGGGAGCTTAGCTGCAGTCCAGTACTCGCCTAAGTTTGAAAAATCCTACCGAGTGGTGAGCCAGTCTCTCACCCGGGGGCTTAGCTGCAGTCCAGTACTCGTCTAAATTTGAAAAATCCTACCGAGTGGTGAGCCAGTCTCTCACTCGGGGGCTTAGCTGTAGTCCAGTACTCGCCTAAGTTTGAAAAATCCTACCGAGTGGAGAGCGATCCTCCCACTAGGGGGCTTAGCTGCAGTCCAGTACTCACCTAAGTTTGAAAAATCCTACCGAGTGGAGAGCGATCCTCCCACTTGGAGGCTTAGCTACAGTCCAGTACTCGCCTAAGTTTGAAAAATCCTATCGAGTGGAGAGCGATCCTCCCACACGGGGCTTAGCTGCAGTCCAGTACTCGCCTAAGTATGTGAAAATCCTACCGAGTGGAGAGCAAACCTCCCACTTGGAGGCTTAGCTGCAGTCCAGTACTCGCCTAAGTATGTGAAAATCCAACCGAGTGGAGAGCAAACCTCCCACTCGGGAACTTAGTTGCAGTTCAGTACTCGCCTAAGTTTGAAATCCATCCCGATCCGCAAGGATGACGAGGTGCAGGTCGACTGCTACCTTCTCCTTCGGAGGTACGCCACAAATACAAAAGTTGCATCGAGTGAAGAACAAGTTCCACTCAACGGAGAATTCACGAAAAACAAAGTTTGCTCGAAGGCAAAGGCAAGCATATTCAACGATAAACCAAGTTCAGATAAATCCTAAAGGTCCCAGACCGCAGATCAAAGTACTCGGGCATGCAACCCGAAGGAGTTTAACGGTTACAAAATCCACTCAGCATTCCAAGGCAAATTTAAGGTGAGACATAAAAGTTTGTTTACTACGCGGGAGGAGGGCTGGCAGGCTCGACAAACTCGTCCAGGTCGACACCGTCGGTGATCCGAGTGGCAGCAGCGATGAAATTCTCCATGAAAGATCAGAAATCATGCCTTTTGGTGTTGGCGACCTTGATCGCTGCCAGCTTATCTTCTCGCACCTCCTTACAGTGGATACGAACCAAAGACAGGGCCACATCAGCACCGCACCGGGCGGAAGACTTCTTCCACTCCTGCACTCGACCAGGGATCTCGTTAAGCCGAGTCATTAGTGACTCGAGGTCACTCTGGAGCGTTGCCCTTGGCCAAAGTGCCGTGTCAATCCTTGACGTGGCGACCTTCAGTCGAGCCAAGTAGTCAACAACGCCATCGATGCAGGATTCCAGTCGGAGCAGATTCATAGCGGTTTCATCCTTCACAGGAGAGCTGATGGGGTCCAGGTTTGGCTCAATCCGTCCAGTCTCCTCCTCAAAGTCTCTGCAAAAATCTGCATGCACAATCCAAGGATAAGTCGGTTTTTCGTATGACGAGTCGACAAAGAAAAACTCAGTCGGAGCAAAATATATACCTTCAAGCTTGATGAACAACTTCTTGGCAAGACTCCTCAGATAGCTTTCCAGATCGTCCCTCCTACGAGCGATGCCTTCCATCTTCTCATTTAGGGCGACCTTGTCCTTCTTCAAGCGCGTGACTTCCTTGCTGGCCGCGTCCAGGGCAGATTTCATCTTGATCCTTCTTCGCCAGAGCTTGGTTCAGTTTTTCTGAAAAGAAATGATGCTTAATTCAGAAAGAACGGAAAGAAATCCAAACTTTAGACAAACCAGTCGACAGAACCGTCATACCATTGGCATCGTCCTTGGCCTTCTGCAGCTCTGTCTTAGCCAGTTCCAAGTCAAGGTTCAGTTGGATCAGCTGTTTCCCCAAGTCAGCAAAGCGAGCTCCAAGATCACAAGATTTCTGCAATCGGGGAGGAAGAGTTATTTTACAGAGGAAAACTACAAAGACAATAAATACTAAGACTACAGTCGACTGCCAGCAGTCCACCATAGTCTCGGGTACTACACCCAGTGGGTGCACTTAGCGTGCCCCCATTGGTTCAGTTAACTTTCGGCGAGACCTTTTCGGCGCAAGTGCAAAAAAGGAGAGAGAAGAATAGACAACAAAAAACAAGCTCTTCAGATCATAGTCGACTGCCAGCAGTCGACCACGGTCTCGGGGACTACACCCAGTGGGTGTACTCAGTGTGCCCCCACTGGTTCCAATATTCCATTCGGAATGGCCGGACCAGACCGAGGGAAGAAATTCGAGTGAAGCAACACAGTATAAAGACTATAGTCGACTGCCAGCAGTCCACCGTAGTCTCGGGGACTACACCCAGTGGGTGCACTCAGCGTGCCCCCACTAGTCTAAAACTTCAAACAACAAAAATTCAGCGCAAGGTATGGATTTGATCAGTGACAGTTCAAAACACCCAGTGGGTGTACAGATGCAAAGATCCTTGGAAAGAGAGTTCTTCAGGTACCATATCCTAACAGAGCAAGCCAGGAAAATCAGTCGACGTGCGGCTAACCTGAACATTGCTTTGGAGAGCCGAGCTGGCGTCATAGGCAGCCTGACTGGCGTCCCGCACCATCTTCATCTTCTCCATCATAATACCTGCTTGGCGTATGGCCTCCCTGGCAGCACTCACTTCGTCCTCTGGGACATGATGGGTGGCAAAAACTGAAGGTGGATCGAGAGGAGCCTGAGCAATCGACGAAGGAGGCAGGACAATCGACAATGGTATGGCGAAGGTAACAGAAGCCCGATTGGCATCACCAGCGTCCTGAACGACTGGTTCCGCTATCGGCGTCGACTGTGGCACCTTGTCTGCAGGAGCTCTCCTCTTTTTCCTTGTCAAAGGTCTCTCAGGCTCTTCATCATCATCATCGGGGAGGTCAATAACGTTAGGAGCTGTTCAAAGATCAATCGCCAAAATTACATCACCCAATGGTACATATTACAGTTGAGTCGACCAAATGAAGACAGAATGTCAGAAATCATACCAGATTGGAAGTGACCGCATCCTCCATTGCCTCGTCCTCATCCCTGTAAGCTGAAGTCCCGGAACTAGCAGCGCTGCTAGTTCCAAAGTTCAATCAAGGAAAAATAAACGGCACGGAGCGTCGAGTGAATACAAAGGGAGACACTCACGCAGAAGCGGCAGGAATGTCAATCTTGATCTTCGGCAACGCCTTCCGAGGTTTCTGCTCTGCAACTTTGGGCTGCTTTGACGCTTTTTCAGTCGGGGTCGTTGAAGATGTCCGAGGACGCTTTGAAGACTGGCCAGTCTGAGCAATCGCCTTTTCACGGGCGTTCAGCCAGTCTTGGTCAATCTTGGATCGCCTCTCCCTACGCGGAGGTGACTCGACTTCTTCTTCGCCACTTGAGTCGTCACTTTCCTCGCCCCCTTCCCCGTCAGAATGCAAGTCGCCACTGTCGCCACCGCTCGCCTCTCCTTCCGGGTCTTGCTCTTGCTCTCCGTTGGGCATTGAGTACATGTCGGTAAGGGCCTGGAAGAAAGCAGGAAGAATAAAAGTTAGTCGACGCAGCATAAACAGCCGCGCGAGTGAGTCCAGATCATAATCAGAAGTTCAGAATCGAACCTTGTCTGGTTCATGGGACTGGTCGAATGGAGGAACTCTCCTGGCTCCCCTGGGGTTGTCCCTGTTTCCGGTGATGCTCGTCAGCCACCCCTCCAGCGTGGCATCCTCGACCTCCTCCGGGTGGATCCGAGTGGTGTCCTCAGTTCCCGAATACATCCACATAAGATGGTCCCGAGCTTGAAGTGGTTGGATGCGTCGCCGGAGGAAGACCTCCAAGAGATCCATACTAGTGACCCCGTCACGGATAAGCTGGACTACTCGTTCGACCAGCACCTTAACCTACGCCTTCTCCTCCGGGATCACCTTCGAAGAGGAGGGCTTGTTCACTCGGTCCATGGTAAAAGGAGGGAGTCCAGTTGACTGCCCTCGCATCGGCTGGTCTTTGCAGTAAAACCAGGTCAACTGCCATCCACGGACCGAGTCGGGAAGAATCATGGCCGGAAAGGAACTTTTCCCTCTCATCTGAACTCCAAGACCCCCACACATCTGAGTCACTTGTGTTCTCTCATCACTCGGATTAGCATTTTTCACCATCTGAGAGCGACAGGTGAACATGTGCTTGAAAAGACCCCAGTGAGGCCGACAACCCAAGAAATTCTTGCATAAAGACACGAAAGCAGCGAGATACACGATGGTATTGGGAGTGAAGTGGTGGAGTTGTGCCCCAAAGAAATTCAGAAATCCCCGAAAGAAAGGGTGAGGAGGCAGATAAAACCCACGGTTGACGTGGGTGGCAAGGAGAACGCGCTCACCCTCCCGAGGCTGCGGCTCGGATTCCTTCCTAGGAAGGCTCGCCGATCTATGGGGGATCAGTCCTCCATCGGCCAGGTCGTCGAGGTCTTCTTGGCGGATCGTCGAGGGGATCCAGTCGCCCTGGATCCAACCCTTCGGCAGACCGGTCCTCGAGGAAGATCCGCCCCGGCTGGTCGTCTTCCCCTTCGTCGTCGCCTTCTTCGCCCGCTCCAGCGCCACCGTCTTCTCCATTCGGGGGCTAATGATGAAGTCATGTACCTAAGGTAGGGTCATGGACCTGTCCTAACTGCCCTACCCAAGGACATCCCTAGAAGAAGTCACCTTTCAATCGACTTGGAGGTGTTCCACTCGACGGACTCGAAGACACTCGACCATGAAGCAATCACCCGACCAAGATCAAGCCACTCGACGGCCAGGAGACCTAAAGCCACTCCGCATGCTAACGGTCGGTCATTTAGTAGCTTTTATGGTCATCATAGCACTTTACTAGAGGTGTTACTAGTAACGCCCAGCCTTAATGTACTTAAAACCCTGCATAACTGAGGGCCGGAGGGGTCTGGCGAACTCTATATAAGCCATCCCCCTCCTCAGTGTAAAGGGTTTGCACCCCTGTAATTCATACACACATAATCCAATCGACTGCCTCTGGGATTCGAGACATAGGGCTATTACTTCTTCTGAGAAGGGACCGAACTCGTAAACTTCGTGTGCTAACAACTACTCCATAGCTAAGATCTTGCCTCTCCATACCTACCCCCCTACATTACTGTCAGAGTTAGAACCACGACACACTCCATTGGGCCCGCCTTTTTCAAAATCTTGAAAAAGGGGAGGGCACGCTCGGCAGACTTGGAGATAAACCTGCTCATGGCGGCAATGCAACCAGCAAGCCGACGCACATCCTTGACCCGCTTGGGTGCCTCAATCTGCTCTATAGCCTTGATCTTGTCCGGATTGCCCTCTATCCCACGCTGCGACTCAAAGAACCCGAGAAGCTTGCCAGACGGGACGCCAAAGACGTGTTGAGGAACGTTGCAGAAAATTAAAATTTTTCCTACGGTTTCACCAAGATCCATCTATGAGTTCATCTAAGCAACGAGTCAGGGGAGAGAGATTGCATCTACATACCACTTTGTAGATCGCGAGCGGAAGCGTTCAACGAACGGGGATGAGGTAGTCGTACACGACGTGATCCAAATCACCGGAGATCCTAGCACCGAACGGACGGCACCTCCTCGTTCAACACACGTATGGTCAGCGTAACGTCTCCTTCTTCTTGATCCAGCAAGGCAAAGGAGAGGTTGGGGAAGATGGCTCCAGCAGCAGCACGACGGCGTGGTGATGGTGGAGCTGCAGTACTCCGGTAGGGCTTCGCCGAGCTCTACGGAGGAGGAGGAGGTGTTGGAGAAGGAGAGGGAGGCGCCAAGAGCAAGGGTGCGGCTGCCCCCTCCCCTCCCCTCCCCTCATATATATAGCCCCCTAGGGGGGGCGCCGGCCCTAGGAGATGCAATCTCCTAGGGGGGGCGGCGGCCAAGGGGTGGGGGGCTTGCCCCCCAAGCAAGGGGGCGCCCCCTTTAGGGTTTCCCCCACCCTAGGCGCGCATGGGCACTGGGGAAGTGGCGCCCCGGCCCACTTTGGGCTGGATCCTTTCCTACTTCAGCCCATGGCGCCCTCCGGGGCAGGTGGCCCCACCCGGTGGACCCCCCGGGACCCTCCGGTGGTCCCGGTACAATACCGATAACCCCGAAACTTGTCCCGATGGCCAAAACAGCACTTCCTATATATAATTCTTTACCTCCGGACCATTCCAAAACTCCTCGTGACGTCCGGGATCTCATCTGGGACTCCGAACAACATTCGGGTTACTGCATATACATATCTTCACAACCCTAGCGTCACTGAACCTTAAGTGTGTAGACCCTACGGGTTCGGGAGACATGCAGACATGACCGAGATGGCTCTCGGGCAATAACCAACAGCGGGATCTGGATACCCATGTTGGCTCCCACATGCTCCACGATGATCTCATCGGATGAACCACGATGTCGAGGATTCAATTAATACCGTATACGATTCCCTTTGTCAATCGGTATTTTACTTGCCCGAGATTCGATCGTCGGTATCCCAATACCTCGTTCAATCTCGTTATCGGCAAGTCACTTTACTCGTACCGTAATGCATGATCCCGTGATCAAACACTTTGATCACATTGAGCTCATTATGATGATGCATTACCGAGAGGGCCCGGTGATACCTCTCCGTCAAGCGGAGTGACAAATCCCAGTCTCGATCCGTGTCAACCCAACAGACACTTTCAGAGATACCCGTAGTATACCTTTATAGTCACCCAGTTACGTTGTGACGTTTGGCACACCCAAAGCACTCCTGCGGTATCTGGGAGTTACACGATCTCATGGTCTAAGGAAAGGATACTTGACATTGGAAAACTCTAGCAAACGAACTATGCGATCTTATGCTATGTTTAGGATTGGGTCTCGTCCATCACATCATTCTCCTAATGATGTGATCTCGTTATCATTGACATCCAATGCCCATAGTCAGGAAACCATGACTATCTGTTGATCAACGAGCTAGTCAACTAGAGGCTTACTAGGGACACGTTGTTGTCCGTTATTCACACATGTATTACGATTTCCGGATAACACAATTATAGCACGAATAAAGACAATTATCATGAACAAGGAAATATAATAATAATGCTTTTATTATTGCCTCTAGGGCATATTTCCAACAAGACGCACTTCTTAGGGTTCAACTTGAGGTTGATCTTGCGTAGGTTTGAAAATGTTTCTTGCAAATCCGGTATCAGGGTCGCCCTGTTTCTTGCAAATGCGTAGGCCAAAGACGCAATTCTATGGAGCTAGGGTTCAAAAGCAATCTGGACCGCCCTTGCAAATGTTGAGCCAGCACTCTTCAACCCGAAAGGCATCCGTATGAAACAATACGTACCACATGGGGTGATGAACGCTGTCTTCTCTTCGTCTTCCCTTGTCAAAAAGATCTGGTGGTAGCGAGTGTCGGAGTAATGGGCCACGGGTAGGCTAACCCGAAGCCCAGAACCTTTCAAGACACCGGGGCAGGCTACGCCCCTCAGGAACCCCAGGACGGAAAGCCGCCTCCGGGAGTCGGCAGCGGCGCTGCCGACTAGCCACTCACGGCCGAGTCCTGGGGACGGCTACAAGATGAGCCGACTCTTAACTGGCGGCTTCCAGAGAAGCCGTCTATGGGGAGTCGGCCCGCGACTCCAACCACCCTCTGCCTTCGTGAGAAGGGACGGGACGGGGAACGGCCGCTAAGGCCCGCTCCCACCCCGATTACCAAGGGCAGGCATGGCCACAGTGCGCCGTACCAATGGAGATCTCCGTCCGGCGCGACACTGTTGCCATGCTAGCCTTGACTCAGCTCCAGTGGCGGAGTCCTGTGCCCACGTCGGCCTGCCTGTATGGCCCAGAGACGGCTTGCCCCGCCGGTCAGAAGGGGGGGATAGAAGACGTCGAGAGCGCCACAAGACAGACGCCATGGGAGTCGGCCGGCCCCTCCCACGGGCCCCGCATGCCATTAACCAGATGAGACAGGGAGTGGCAACAGTGATCGCCCGCCAGGCGGAGGTACTGTTGCCATGATCCCACGACCAGGCCAGCGTCATTAGAAGCACGGCTATAGTAATCCGCAGCCGGCAAGACCCGCCCGCGGCGGACAAGGCCTGTCGGCTCCGTACCGGACTAGTCGACGGGGCCCACCAGTCGGTGGGCCCCAGTAGTCGACGGAGAAGACGGCGACCTGAGAGGCAGACGGCTGGGACCCGTGCCCAGCCGAATTACCATTGTACCCCCAAGGGGTAGGCCTATATAAACCCCCCAGGGCACCCACGCAAAGGGTTTGAGCCCATTAGCACTAGACCATAGAATACAGGAAGGAGAGAGCCAGCCTTGCCTTCTCCTACCTCCAGGAAACAGCTCAAGGAGCAACCTTGTACCCACTTTGCCATAGTGTTCATGCGGAGACCCCGCAAAGTAGCAATAGGGGTGTTATCTCCTCGGAGAGCCCTGAAGCTGGGTAAGATTCGCCGGCGCGCATGTCTATGCCTCATCCCGCTTCCAGGCACCGGCGACGTCCTACTCGCCCCCACCATGATAAGCCATCCCTTGGCATATGTCGCAACCAACCCCCGACAGCCGGAGTAGGCGTCGAGGAATGACAACAAGTCACACCCAGTCGTGGAGTCAACAATATGGTCGATGCGCGGCAATGGGAAAGGGTCCTTGGGACAAGCCTTATTGATATCTGTGTACTCAATACATAGCCTCCACTTCCCATTCGCCTTGCGCACTACCACTGGATTGGCCAACCACATTGGATGGAGCACTCCTCTTACCAAACCCGCTGCCTCCAGTTTCCGGATCTCCTCTGTAATGAACTCTTGCCATCCCTTGGCATATGTCGCACCCAACCCCCAACATTTGGCGCCCACCGTGGGGCGAGGTGCACCGTCGTCCGGAGACCTGCTCTGGACGGGAACGCTGTTCCTCCCTGGTGAGCGCAGCCAGCCCGACACGCCAGATGGAGTTTGCGCCGATGCGCTGCACGGCGCTGAGATCGCCTGTGCAGCCAGCTGCCTCACCGAACTTGTCGGTGAGGTTCTCCTCTCTGACGAGCCTGCATCCGACGCAGGCACGGGCGGCCTCGATAGCCTCCTCGTGGGCCTCGTCGACCAACTCCACGTCGTCGGCGAGCCTGCCGTGGACCTGGAGTCCGTAGGCTCCACCGACCCGATGTTGGTCGACTCCGAGACTGCGTCGCTCGACGCATTTCCCACCAACGTGGTGGTCTATGACGAGCCACTCCCTCGCACGGAGAGCGGCGGAAGCACCGTCACATAAGTACTCGTCATCGATCATGGCGAGCATTCCGGCGGAGGATCTCATGACCCGCTCGACGCGGCACTACAAGACCTAACCACGCCCATTCCAGAAGACGCTGACGCCGAGACGCTGGAGGCACGCCGCCTTCAGCTCGTCGAAGGCGCAAAGAAGCTGGCAAGCATGAGACGCTTGTCAGAGGCCTACCAGCGAGAGATGGATCGCGCTGTGGGCGGCTCGCCGGCCCCGACGGGGCCTAGCCGCCTAGGCACGGTCCGACAGCGTAGCGTGGAGATCGCCAACCTGTTCGGGGCTAATCGCCCCGTGTACGCCACGCCCGCGGAGAACATCCGAGCCGCCCAGGCGGCGGCGGACGAGCTGGACAACTTCGAGGGTGAAGAGCGCCGCCTGATGAAGGAGCGAGTCCAGCGACTCCTCGACGCGGCTGCCGCGCAGAACGAAGCCGGCTACCACACAGAGGCACCGCAATGGCAAAACGACGACCTGCCTCCCTGCTGAGATAAAGGCGCGACGTCTTGGACGCCGACTGGCGGTGTCCGTGGAAGAAAGGACAAGGATCCGGCTGTCAGCCACAGTCGGACTCGCATCACCATCGAGCGCGACCAAGACGGCCGCCAAGAGCAGAGGAACGACGGGACGACTATCCGCCCCCTCCTCCTCGCAAGGAAAGGCGAGTCTCCCGCCGCCTGTTGACCATCCGACTCTCGGTGACCGCCTTGGCCGCCGAGAGGGAGTCGGAGAAAACGATGCCCGCCACCGGATCGACTGACTTCACCGATCCCTGGCGCTGGAAGAAGAAGACGAGTTGGGCCCGCCCTGTTTCGGACCCCGCATCCGAGATGAGCCCTTTCCCAAAGGGTTCACGCTCCCCCGAGATACGCCCAAATACACCGGATCCGTGAAGCCGGAAGACTGGCTAGTTGACTACTCAACGGCCGTCAACATAGAGAATGGCAACAAGCGCGTTGCCGTGAAATATTTTCCGCTCATGCTCCAGGGCACGGCTCGGACATGGCTGAACAACCTGAAGCCCTGCAGCATCAACAGCTGGGTCGACTTCACCGAAGCATTCATCCGCAATTTCACGAGCACGTACAAGCGACCTCCCAAGCCTCGTCAGCTTTCCTTGTGCATGCAGGGCCCCACCGAATCAACTCGCGACTACCTCATGCGCTGGGCCGAGCTTCGGAACTCCTGCGAGGGCGTGCACGAGGTGCAGGCCATCGAGTACTTCACCGCCGGGTGCAGAGAAGGCACCCTTCTCAAGCACAAGCTCCTCTGCGACGAGCCAGAAACCCTTGACGAGCTGCTAATCATAGCAGACAAGTACGCCACTGCCGACTGCTCCATGAAGGCGGAGATTCAAGTCAGTGCGACTGGCAAAGTGGCCCCTCAGGCTCCCAGAACTCCGGGTGGAGACGCCAGTCGGTGACAACAGTAGAATGACCACAAGCGCAAGGCCACACAGCCGGCTTCCAGCAGTCGGCAGGTGGCGACGGACGAAGACCAGCAGCCGGAGGGGCAGCTCCCGCCCAAGCGACAGAAAGGCGGCAAGTCCAACTGGTTGCCGGCCTTCTCTTACGAGCAGACTCTAGATGGTCCTTGCAAATTCCATAGCGGCACGAAGCCGTCGAACCACACCACCCGGAAGTTCCACTGGCTCACTAGGATTGCCAAGGGAGACGGCCTCCTGCCTCCCCCGCCTGCTGGGCAGCAACCTCCGCCTCCACCCCAGCAGCCGGCTGTCAGGCCAGTCGGCGCAATACGAGATGAGTACCCAGAAGAGCATGGGTCCTATGTGGTGTTGACCAGTGTGGCTGACGACAGACGCAGCAGGCGGCTGCAGCAGCAGGAGGTCAATGCGGTGGCATCAGATGCTCCAGAGTTCATGCACTGGTCCGAGAAGCCTATCAATTGGAGCATAGCTGATCACCCAGAACTGATGCCGAATCCGGGCTCCTACGCCCTGGTCTTGGATGCCACATTTGCCACAGACAAAAGAGCCGCTCGTTTCTCGCGAGTGTTGATAGACGGAGGCAGCAGCATCAACATCCTGTACAAGGATACCATGGAGAAGCTAGGAATCAAGCAAAGACAACTTTAGAACTGTCGGACCGTGTTCCACGGCATTGTCCCTGGCCTTTCCTGCTCACCAATCGGCAAGATTCTGATAGATGTCCTCTTCGGAGATAAGGATCATTTCCGCCGAGAGCCAGTCTGGTTTGAAGTGGTGGACCTAGAAAGCCCATACCACGCGTTGCTTGGCCGGCCCGCTTTGGCCAAATTCATGGCGATCCCCCACTACGCCTACCTCAAGATGAAGATGCCGAGCTCCAAGGGGATTTTGACCATAGCCGGCGACTACAAAAAGTCGTCCGCGTGTGCGGCTGAAAGCAGTCGGCTGGCCGAGTCCCTGGTGATCGCGGCCGAGAAGCGGCTCCTTGATCGGGTTGTGGCGATGGCAGACAAGCAGCCGGAGATGTCGCCTAACCCCAAGGAGTCGGAAGCTGAAGGTTCGTTCAAGCTGGCCAAAGAGACAAAGAAGATACCCTTGGACCCGGAGCACCCAGAGAGGTACGCTGTCATAGGTGCAAACCTTGACAGCAAATAGGAAGGCGAGCTTGTCGATTTCCTCCGTGAGAATCGGGACATCTTCGCATGGTCCCCCAAAGACATGCCAGGTGTACCGACGGAATTCGCCGACCACAAGTTACATGTCCGATCTGATGCGAAGCCCGTCAGGAAGCCCTTGCGCCGCCTGTCAGAAGAGAAGAAAAGAGTTGTTGGAGAAGAGATAGCCCGACTCCTTGCAGCCGGCTACATTATGGAAGTGTTTTTCCCAGAATGGCTAGCAAACCCGGTCCTGGTGCTGAAGAAGAACAAGCAGTGGCGGATGTGTATCGACTACACAAGCCTCAATAAAGCATGCCCGAAGGACCCATTTGCCCTGCCAAGGATTGATCAGGTGATAGACTCCACAGCCGGATGCGAGCTGTTGAGCTTCTTGGATGCATATTCAGGATATCACCAGATCAAGCTGAACCCGGCCGACAGATTGAAGAACGCCTTCATCACGCCGTTTGGAGCCTTCTGCTACCTGACCATGACGTTTGGCTTGGGGAATGCTGGCGCTACCTTTCAGCGTTGCATGCAGAAATGCCTCCTCAAGCAACTCGGCAGAAACACCCACGTCTAGGTGGATGATGTGGTGGTGAAGACGGAAAAGCATGGAACGCTGCTGGAAGACCTCAAGTGACACAACCCTAGAGTTTGCCTGTAACTTGCGGCATTGCATCCATGCATCATGTTTAAATTTCATGAAAATTGAAAGAGGAATGACAGAACCCCAGCACCTCCCCTGAAACCAACTAGGGTTTACTAAAATTGGTTTCAATGAACCCAAAATGCCCTTCACAAAATGTTCATCATTTCTGGATTGGGTTGAAACCCCTGGCAAAAATGGTGCACACTTTTCTAGGACATTCTGGATTTTTGAATTAAATCATAAGTATTTGAATTTGGACATTTAAATTCTATAAAATATTTTAAATGTCCAAAAAATCTAGAAAGCATTTGAGGGCAAACTCTAGGATTATTTTCAGGATTTTACAAAATGAATTAGTATTTTTACTGATTCAAAACAGAGAAATAAAATAGAAAACAGAAACAAATAACGAAGAGAAGGAGAGGCCCACCTGACTTACCTGGCCGGCCCAGCTGGCAGCCCAGCCAACTGGCCCAGCCCACCACCACCACCTCCCCCTGTCGTCTTCCTCCTTGCCAGGAGGACTGGCGCGTGCCCGGCGCGCGCGCACCGCCGTGCGCCACCTCCTGCTTGACGCCGAGGGCTTGGACGCCTCTGGCGTTGCCACGCAGACCCCCTGGACCCCTCGACCGCTCCACTCTCTCCCTGCCTCGCCTCTCTCGCTCTCTCTCCCGAAGCCGAGCGGAGCCGTCGCCGCCGCTCGCTGCCGCCGCAGCCACCGACCACCCCTCGCCCTACCGATGAGTCCAGAAGCTCCGCTGCGACGCCCTCGCCCTCCCCACCGAGCCACGCTTCGCTGGAGGCCCTGCATAGGCGCCATCGGGTCGTCTTCAACCTCAGTACCCGCCGGACGCCGTTCATCGATTCGCCTCGCTCCGGTCGCCCCCGAGCCCACTAATCTGCTCATCGACCTCCCTGTGAGCTCCGCCGCTTTTCCCCTCTTCTTTCCCACGCGTTTGCACCCTCTAGGCCATAGTTCCACCATGGCCAAAGCTCGCCTCCACTCGAGCTTGTCGCCAGCGTCGCTCCGGCGACCATTTGGTCATCCCATGCTAACCAACATGCTTGCCGCATCGCGTAGTGCCTCGCTAGCGCCTCAGATACCACGCTTGCATGCCGCAGCCCCAACCGCGCACATGGCCGAACTCCGGCCGCCGCCTTGGCGCTCGCCGTCGTCGGCTCCGGCCACCGTAGGCCCGGCCTCCACCCCCACTAGATGCGCGCCTGCAAGAGCTCTTCAACGAGCCCAAGAACGGCCTCGCCCGTGCCCTGTGGGCGTTTTCCGAGCCACGCCCCATCTCGGGCCTCGCCGGCGTCGAGCCGCCGGTGGGTTTGACCCCGCTGACCATTGACCATGTGGGCCTAGTTTGACCCCCTGGGTCACTGACGAGTGGGCCCCTAGCCACTAACTAAACTAGGATTAGTATTAGCTTAACACTAACTAACTTTAGTTAGTTAACTAACTACTGACCAGTGGGTCACACTGGTCAGGTTTGACCTGGAGGCGCCCAGTTGACCAGCTGATGTCACCCTGACGTCATGCTGACACAATAATTATTTACTGGCATTATTTTTATACAGGAAATTCCAGAAAATGTTGCAAACTTCTAAAATTCATAGAAATTCAACCATAACTCCAAATGAAACAAATTATATATGGAAAATTATCAGAAAAATTCAACCTATCCATCTGTACTGGTTTCATGCATGACAAACCAACCTAAACCTACTGTATAGATGAAAACACATAAAGGGCATTTAAAATGCTTATTTTTGGAGTTGCATTTGAATCCTTGATTCAAATGAGCTCCATTGAACTTGTTGCTAGCTGCATTAGCTCAACACACAGCATATTGACATGTCATGATCATGCATCATATTGTGCATTGCATTGATTGTGTTTCTTTCTCAGTTGCCGGTAATTGCCCCCTCTCGATAGACGCGTTCCGACGATGAGTTCGATGACACCGATGAAGAACTATACTATCTTCGGAAGTGCCAGGCAAGCAAAACCCCCTTGTTCATTCTGAAACAATCCCACTCTCTCGCTCCTGCTCTCTTTTACTGCATTAGGAGAATAACGATTCAATTGTTATATGCTGCGGTAGTTGAACCCCTTTCCTCTGCATGACCTGTCATTGCCACAGTAAATAGCTGAAACCCACTAGCATGAGTAGGAGTTGTTTGAGCCCTGATGTGCCTACTCATTCATGCTTGTTTGTCATGCCTGCTACTACTTAGAGTTGAGTCAGGTCTGGTTCATCGGAGATGAATCGGAGGTGTGTGAACATGTCCTACTGTTGAGAGCTAAGTGTGTGAACACGATTTGGTAAAGGTAGCGGTGAGAGGCCATGTAGGAGTACATGGTGGGTTGTCTCACTCCAGCCGTCCTCAGGAACCGAGTTCTATGTTTGTGATGCCATGTTGTATTTACACATATCGAGCATATTGTGTGTATGATTGAAATGCTTGGTATGTGTGGGATCCGACAATCTAGTTGTTCATCCTTGGCAGCCTCTCTTATGGGGAAATGTAGTCTAGTGCCTCCTTGAGCCATAGTAGTCCGCTACAGCCCGGTCCATCGGAGTCCTGCTAGCCCAGCACTACTGCTCAGGACAATTGACTGGCCGACATGTGTTTCACTTCATTCCTGTGTCTGTCCCTTCGGGGAAATGTCACGCGGTGACATCCGAAGTCGTGCCTAGCCTGCTACAGCCCGGGTTACCAGAGTCCTGTTAGCCCAGTGCTACAGCCCGGATTCGCACGCTGCTGACCGACATGCTCGAAGTTGATTCATGTATGCCTGTCCCCATGGGTTAGTGCTGCTTTGGGTTCACGACTAGCCATGTCGGCCCGGGTTCTCTGTCATATGGATGCTAGCGACACTATCATATACGTGAGCCAAAAGGCGCAAACGGTCTCGCGCCATGGTAAGGCGACACCCGTGGGAATACCGTGTGTGAGGCCGCAAAGTGACATGAGGTGTTACCGGCTAGATCAATGTGACTTGGAATCGGGGTTCTGACAGCTTTGGTATCAGAGCCTGACTGCCTATAGGATTACCAAGCCAAACTGGTCGAAGTCGTGTCTAGAAATGCTTTAGTTATATAAGGGAAATGATTGGGGATGGGAACGTAAGGTTCTTTTTAATCCTTATCCTCATGACCTTCTGATCTGAGTCATCTTATCTTTTCTACGGTGTTAAGAATTAGGCTTCTTTTCTATCTCTCAGGATGACGTGTTACTAAACCGTAGTTGCCTAGGATTGTTGAGTTCAAGCCTCAGTTCAGTTCCTACTACTTCCATATGTTCATAGCTGGCCTCAGAACCTTGATATTGTGATGTTGAGTGGTTATGCCACCATTTTGCAGGATGTCTCAAATCATTTTGAGCATTTTCAGCCGTTATGCTGTCCGAGTCATCCCAGGTTTCTAAACAATCTGATGCATTTGTAGGCCCTTTCTTTCCGTTTCCAATGTCCTTTTGGTCAGAATAAGCACACTAATCGTCTGTTGAGGTACTCCTTGCCTTGACATATATGTTGGAGCTATTATTATGACCCTAGGTGTCCTAGAGAACCACCCAGTAATCTAGCAATGCTTTGTATCCCAAGTGTGATGATTCTGGCCACCATTCTCGAAAGCATCCCGTGATGCCATTTAGTAGTAGGTATTCTATTCCTAGGTTCTTGAACCCGAGATTCACCCTATTTACCTCATGTTGATAGTGTTGCTAGTTCCTTTAGGATATTAGTAACCTTTGCGATAGTCCTCGAGGTCCATGGTACATCGTTGTTCCAATACCATGAACCAATATGGCAGGAGTTCTCTTGAACCAAAAGATCACAACAGGAGTGCTTCAATGGGTTCTCCATTCAAGTATTGTGATTCTGCCAGTTCTACCTTTCTGCATGGGTTATCTGGAACAAACCTGTTGAACTTGGTTCGACATATTAATCTATGCATCCACAACCCAGAAGGATATATGTTCCTTGAGTTAACCCTCCTCAGTTGTATTCCGACCCTAGCCTATCAATTGATAGTCAGGAATAGTTGTGCATTCGTGTTCATCGATGCCTATTATTCTTGTGGTCCGTCAAGCCATTCTATTCTGGAATGACTAGGAGAAACAAACTCCGGTACCTCATCCATTTCTAGGATTGGGTCAAAGCAGTTGTATTCAACAGATCAAATGCAATCAAGCTTTGATTCTGTTCTACCCTGAAGTATTACCCACTTTTATGTCAGGAACGTCATGAGAATTGCACCTTCTCCTATGAATTCTTGATGCAGTGATACTCTCTCCATCATCGTTCATTCCTCGGTCCCGTGTTGCCACAACTGGAATGCCGACAAGTGAATCGTGATGTGTGAAATCAATACTCCTAGCAACCGTGTTGCTTGGTAGTTAATAGACACTATTTTCATTCTTAGTGTGTTGGTTATTAAATCATCATCCTAAGATTGGTCGTGCTACCTAGTCCTTATTTCGGGTGCACTCTTTGATCAATGAGTTAGGATTGTGTCAATTCCTCACTCTTTTGATCATATCATCTTACCCTGAAAAGCAAGGTTGTTCTCGAGCTTAGTAACATATCGGTGGTTCGTGATTTTCCGAATATCTTCTCAGAAGAATTACCAGGTTGTCCCCTGACTGTTATGTTGAGCTCGTGATCAAGTTGGTTTCTTATAAACCACCCTTTCTCCAAGAATCCGTGTTGGATACCCCTAAGCCAGTTGGTTAAGCTAAACAACAACTAGGAGAGTTGGAAGATAAAAAGCTTTGCCGAATTTGGTTCTTTATGAAGGGATATCCTTGTGTTTGTGTGTGTACTAAAGAAAGATGATATCTTCACCAATTGGTCCCTGTGATCAGTTGTTGGATTTATTGCCTTGTCAAAACTTTGGCTTGAGTATGGGTTATCGTCGAGTCAAATCCGAACCACTGATGTTCGTAATGTTGTCTTACTCGTGGTTGATCCCTCGAGCATACACCACTACGTCTTTTGGTCTGACCAATGCTATCACCGTGTTCACATGATGGTGGAAGTCCAGTGATATGGAAATTCCGATGAGTTGCTGTTGAGCCCATCAGTAGCATTTTGTCTCCCCCATAAGTCATGTTGAACATCAACCTAGTGTTGGAAACTTTGTAAGCAATGCCTTCGTGTCCTGTTCATGAAGCTTATGTTTGGATGAAAGTAGCGACTTCCTCTAAGTTCACGTGCAATCGATGCAAGTTGCCGCCGTGAATTCGAGAAAGCTTGTTTTTGCTTCCTCTGGAGTCATCCCAAGTCAGCCATGCACGTGCAAAGTATTCTGTGATATGTTAGACTAATCATCTTCATTCCATATGAATTCCCTAGCACACCAAGCCACTGACTGATTTGTTGGAGGAAAAGAAGTTCCTTCGTAAGAGCTAATCATATGACTTATGCAAGGACTTCGTTATCTGCAATGATGGTCCCAACTTGAACTCGGTAGTGTTTCATTGTAAGACTACCATGTGGTTATACTTCTCTAGGACAGTGTGTTCACAGGTGGGTAGCAGAATCAGCTCATGTTTTGGAGCTTGCTATCGTAGTTCATTTCCCGAGAATCTCGCAACGTCATCTTGTCGATTTGTGTTGCAAATTTTCACTTTTCTTTCTAGATTTGAGGAATCTGGAATATCCTGACACCAACCAGATCTGAATCTCAGGCAGATATGATGGTTGGAACGTGTCCCAAGAGTTATAATATTGGTCTCTCGGTAACCCGGTAACGTGGATGTCGTGGCCAACACACCTAGCCGGAAGGCCTATTATTGTAATATCTTGATTGAGAAAGTTGGCCACCTTCCCATAAGGATTTCGTAGGATTTATTTCCATAGTTATTCCTTATGGTTTCTTGTACCCCCGAAGTCTGACCTTTTACTTGATATTCTAGTTATCAAACCATGTCTACAAATGGGTTGCGCTAGCACATCAAGGAGAACATTAGAAGCGGGGTGCTAAATGTCTCTCGGTCGATCATCCAGATTTAATTCCCTTGGCCTCACTAAGGTGAAAATATGAGAAAGGGGTGTCTTTCTATGCATCTGCATTGTCCATTACTATTTGTCAAGGTAGTAAGATGTGTTGCCAGGATCCTCGACATGGATGTTGGTAGAACCTTGATGAATATGGAAATGCTCAAGTTCTTGAGAGCACGCGCAAGCAAAATCATCCCTTGCGCTGTCTTCAACAAGGTAGTCCACATCATCCATCCTAGTCCGAGTATGCCATTTCTTCCAGCTATTTCAAACGATCAATTTTGTAAATTGCCTTGGGCTGGTATAAAGAGTGTCAATGATCTCTGAATCAAAAGTAATTCTTTTTGCCACTTAAGGGAATATTTATGCGAGTCACCTTCCTTAAGGTGCCTCATCGTGGTATCATGGCAACCCAACTCCTCGCTACGTGGACACCGTTCACCACCCTCCTAGGCGTGGGAATTCCGTTATTTATTCAAAACCTTGTCATATGCTCATTTCCATCATTCTTGATGTGTGTATCGTGCCTCATCTCGACAGATGTCGCTATGTCTTGTTCTGTGAGATGATCATCAGTTGCTTGATCTTTGAGAAGATCGATTCTTCGAGAGTTTCCTTTCTTCCCGTTATCGTGTTGGATAGAGTTCTCAGAGCAAGACATCGGGACAAAGATAGTGATCGTGTCAACGTTCCTATGAAGTGCAACCTGGATCGTGAAGACCGTGTTAGCTTGTGCCCCTCTGTCTTCTTACCTCACATCTTGAATCTTGGGACGAGATTCTTGTTTAGTGGGGGTGAGTTGTCACAGCCCTAGAGTTTTGCCTGCAACTTGTGGCATTGCATCCATGCATCATGTTTAAATTTCATGAAAATTGAAATGGGGATGACAGAACCCCAGCACCTCCCCTGAAACCAACTAGGGTTTACTAAAATTGGTTTCAATGAACCCAAAATGCCCTTCACAAAATGTTCATCATTTCTGGATTGGGTTGAAACCCCTGGCAAAAATGGTGCCCACTTTTCTAGGACATTCTGGATTTTTGAATTAAATCATAAGTATTTGAATTTGGACATTTAAATTCTATAAAATATTTTAAATGTCCAAATAATCTTGAAAGCATTTGAGGGCTGTTGGAAATAGTTTCAAAAGTGCTCACAATTATTTTCAGGATTTTACAAAATGAATTAGTATTTTTACTAATTCAAAACAGAGAAATAAAATAGAAAAAAGAAACAAAGAACGAAGAGAGGGAGAGGCCCACCTGACTTACCTGGCCGGCCCAGCTGGCAGCCCAGCCAACTGGCCCAGCCCACCACGGCCACCTTCCCCTGTCGTCTTCCTCCTTGCCAGGAGGACTGGTGTGTGCCCAATGCGCGCGCACCGCCGTGCGCCACCTCCTGCTTGACGCCGAGGGCTTGGACGCCTCTGGTGTTGCCACGCAGACCCCCTGGACCCCTCGACCGCTCCACTCACTCCCTGCCTCGCCTCTCTCGCTCTCTCTCCCGAAGCCTAGCGGAGCCGTCGCCGCCGCTCGCTGCCGCCGTAGCCACCGACCACCCCTCGCCCTACCGATGAGTCCAGAAGCTCCGCCGCGATGCCCTCGCCCTCCCCACCGAGCCACGCTTCGCCGGAGGCCCTGCATAGCCGCCATCGGGTCGTCTTCAACCTTGGTACTGTAAGTGCATCTAGTGCCCTTAGTGATTTTGGTGTATTGAAGACTTATAGGTTAAGTATCTAATGCGTTTATGAGTGTACACAGATCTATAAGTCTATGAGGAGTTTGATATTTACAGAGAAAGTCGACCCCTAAAAATGAAGTTCTTCGACTGAAGACTTTGATATACTGAAGGCTTTCTGAAGACATTGAAAGTGAAGAAATTGGTGTGACCTTGAAGACTTGGTATTCATTCGAGGAACATGAAGCGTGAAGACTTTTGTTTTCGTAGTTTCATTTTCTCTTTCTTGAGTCATAGGAAACACCGTACCGTTAAAGGGGGTCGAGGAAATACTAAGGAGAAAATTTCCATGTGATGCTCAACTCAAATCCTACACCTACCAATCCCTTCAAGTGAAGCCATTGGAAATCTCATATAGTTCAGTCAATTTCTTCAGTGACAGAGACGCAGTTCTTCTGGTCACTGAGGACTTTGCTCTGACTGAGGAGTTAGGAATTCGCCAGTGCGAATTGCCTACATAGTGAGGAACATTGTCCGAGACTGGGTGTCCTCGAGTTTAAATACTCAGCCGTTCCAACCAGATGTACAACTGAGACATCAGTTGGAACTGGTCTACCAAATCATTGTCTTCACCAAGCTTACTGGTTCTATTTCCTCAACTCTTTCATTTCCTCAGTAGTGTGCTGTTTGTGTATCATATCTGTGTTTGAAGACTTTGACTGAAGACTTTCTCAATTTCCTCAGTTCAATTTCTTCACTCTGTTTGTCTTCAACTTGTGTTATCCTGTGTTGACGCTTTCTATACTTTGTGTGTGTCTTCATTTCATCATGACGACCATGCTAGGATTCTGTTATGTTTTCATCTGAGTACTTATTCCGCTGCTAGTAGTTCTTCGCTAAGGAATTTCCTCACGAGCAAATTCCTCAGTGAAGAATTTCATAAAAATCGCCTATTCACCCCCCCTCTAGTCGATATAACGCACTTTCAATTGGTATCAGAGCAAGGTACTCCCTTGTTCTGTGTGATTTTGGTTTAACTGCCTGGAGTTTTAGTTATGTCGACCGCAGGTATGATCAAGTTCTCTGTTGGGTGTCCTACCTTCGATGGGACGGACTACCCCTACTGGAAGAATAAGATGTGAATGCATCTTGAGGCAATTGATAACGATCTCTGGTACGTTGTGGAAAATGGTGTTCCCTCCGTCACTCCCTCACTGAATGCTACCGATGTGAAGAGATTCAAGCAACTCGACTCCCAAGCGAAGAATATCATATGTGGCCATCTGAGTAAGGGTCAGTATGGTAGAGTGAGTGCTTTGGAAACTGCAAAGCTTATCTGGGATAGGCTATCCAAGGTCAATGAAGGAGTTTCAACTCAGCGTGACTCTCGAGTTGATGTTCTTCGCAATCTCTTCAATCGCTTCAAAAGACTCGACAATGAAAATGTGCAGCAAACCTTCGATCGCCTCACTGACATCTCAAATGAGCTTCAAGCACTTGGTGCCACTGACATCACCGGCCATGAGGTGGTGAAGAAATTGCTGAGATCACATGATTCCTCATTTGACACTCTGGCACTGATGATACAAGAGCGTGGTGATTACAAGTCACTTGACCCCGCTGATATCCTCGAGAGGCTAAACACTCATGAGTTCCAGCTTGCTGAGAAGAGAGATCTCTACGGTACAAGCTATAGCAGATCACGTGCACTGAAGGCCAAGGTAGTATCTGAGTCCGAAGATGAAGACTCTGGTAGCAGCCTTGGTGATCCTGAAGAACTGAGTCGTGATCTAGCACTACTTGTGAAGAAATTCCAGAAGTTCTCAAGACGTGGTCGCTTTGGAAAACCCTCAAGGAGCAATGATTCATCATCCAGTGACTATAAGAAGAGGCTCTGTCACAAGTGCAAGAAACCAGGACATTACATCCAACACTGTCCTCAATGGGAAAAGGAATCAAAGAAGAAGAAAGACAAGGATTACAGTTCTAATGATTTGAAGAAAAAGAAGAAGTCCTCAAAATCTTCATCATCAAAATCCTCAAAGTCTTTGTCTCACAAGAAGAGCAGCTCCAAGAAGGCTCGGGCATTCATTGGCAAGGAAATGGACTCTGAGGCTGAATCTGAAGAAAATGAGGAAGAGGAACAATCTGAAGATTTTGAGTCTGGTGTGGCAAGCCTAGCCCTCGCTACTGCATTCGTCAGCAAATCCATCTTCAACACTAAAGAAAGTGAACTCACCAACAAGGCTGATGAAAGCAGTGATGACTACGCTCCCACCTATTGCTTCATGGCAAAGGGTGCCAAGGTACTCAAATACGCCTCCTCTGGATCTAGCGATGATGAATCTGATGAAAATCTTAATCCTAGCTACTCCAAACTTGCTAAGATTGCTGTGCAACAACAAAAGGCTTTTGAAAAGGTTCAAAACATGCTAGACAAAAGTGATGATATGTTGGGTGAAGAATTGGATCGAACTAAGGCCTTAACTGAAAATCTTCAGAGACTTCAGACCAGGTTTGACAACCTTCAAAATCATCATAACACTCTCTTATCTGATCATGAGAAGCTTTCTTATGAATATCTTCAAAAGAAGCAAGATCTTGAGAAGCTAAGAGAGAGTTATGAAGATCTTCAGAAGGAGCGCGATTCATTACTTGCTCAACAAATCAGCGCTGCTTAGGAAGAATTTATTCCTCCATGTTTAAAATGCATTGAACGAGAATCTGCTAATTCCTCGCCTGAATGTTCAAATGCTTAAAATGTTACAAATTCTTCACCTGCCTCTGCTATCACTAATTCCTCATCTGAAGACATTGCTAGTATTACTGAAGATGCAGGACTGAAGGAATTGTACATAACAGGCATGTACAAAAGCCTCAAAGGGCATCAGACTCTTTGTGATGTGCTTAAAAAGCAGATCGTCAACAGGAACCCTAGGAAAGAGGGTATTGCCTTTGAGAGGAAACTCAATGCTGATGGTACATATTGGAAGCCTGAGCAGTACCGCAAAACCTCATGGGTTGCTACAAAGGGACCTCCAGTTGATCCATCTAATTTATCTGGCTATACATGTGAATCTTCTCATTCTTCTGATGAGTCTTTTGACTCCAACTATAAACTGTTAAAAAATCAGAAAGGTGAAGTATTTGCTAGATATGTTGGCACTAACTGCAGGAACGGTTCCCCTGTGAAGAAAATCTGGGTTCCCAAAAGGCGCCTTGAAAGTCTTCAGGTGAATTTCCTCATGACACCACCTGTGAAGAAAAGGAACCTCAGATCAAATTCTTCATATGGACCAAATTCTTCATATGGATCCAAGTCCTCATACGGACCAAATTGCTCAAGGGGATCAAATTCCTCACATGGATCAAAGTCCTATGAACATCATCGTGCTAACAACTCTGTTTCGCAGGGAAGAGCCAAGGGCTATGAATATGAGCATTATTCTTCAAATTATTATGTTCATAAGTCCTCGAAGAATTTCTCTGCTTATGCATATGCTTACCCTAACCCCTCTTATGTGAAATGAAATGGTTTGGCTGCTTTGCCACCATTCTCATATGGAGCTCGCAGAGTGATGAACTCTTTGCCACCCCTTCAGGTGTGGGTGGTGAAGAAAAAGAACTAATCCCTTATGCAGGGTCAGGTCTCCAGACGTGCAATAACGTCTGAAGAATTTGCTGGGGACGTGACAAAAATGCCTGAAAGGACGCAGGCTAACCATGATGAAATGAAGTTTCATTTCACACGTCCTCCCTCTATTTTATCTGTCTACTACTTGATGAAATTGATCTGATGAATTGTGATATCATATTCTTCACTGCTGAAGTATATGAGGTCGTAAGTTGCACTAATTCATCTGCAGGATGATCAACCCAAAGCCACTGAATGGGTACTTGATAGTGGATGTACAAATCACATGACTGGTGACAAGAATCTGTTGATGGATGCTCCCTTATCAGCATCACACATGAAGCATATCATCTTCGCTGATAAAAGCAAAAGTCAGGTATTGGGTCTTGGTAAGGTTGCTATCACAAAGGATCGACACATGGACAAAGTCATGCTTGTTGAGTCCTTAGGATATAATCTTATTTCTGTCTCAATGCTTTGTGATCTTGATATGGTTGTTGTCTTTGGCAAGTATCGTTGTGTTGTGATTATGGAAGCTGACAATTCCAAAGTCTTCTAAGGCTTTAGGAGAGGAGACTTGTATATTGTTGATTTCTCTGCAGATTCACAACCAGCCGTGTGCCTACTTGCAAAAGCTTCAGAAGGATGGCTATGGCATCAACGACTTGGTCATGCAGGCATGAGGAATTTGAACACGCTTGCAAAGAAGAAGCACGTCATTGGCATTGAGAATGTCAAATTACTCAAGGATCACTTGTGCGGTGCCTGTGAAGCTGGAAAGATGACAAAGGCCAAGCATCCAGCGAAGACTATCATGACCACTACTCGTCCATTTGAATTGCTTCGCATGGATCTCTTCGGTCCTAACCATTATTCCTCTGTTTCGAATGAAGCATCTCAATATGGCTTTGTTATTGTTGATGATTACTCTCGTTACACATGGGTACACCTTGTATCTTACTAAACTGAAGTGCAGGAAGTTTTCAAACGGTTTTCCTCGAGGGCTTCAACCAACTTTGGTGTGAAGATTAAGCACATCAGAAGTGACAACAACACTGAGTTCAAGAATTCGGGTCTCGATGACTACCTTGATGAACTTGGTATTACTCATGAGTTATCTGCTCCTTATACTCCTCAACAGAATGGCGTCGTGGAGCGCAAGAATAGGGCTCTTGCTGAGATGGCTCGCACTATGCTCGATGAGTACAAAACCCCTCGTCGTTTCTGGGTTGATGCAATTGATACTGCGTGCCATATCATCAACAGAGTATATCTTCACAAATTCTTCAAGAAGACTGCATATGAACTCCTCACTGACAAGAAACCCAATGTGAGTTATTTCAAAGTCTTCGGTGCTAAATGCTGGATTAGAGATCCTCATCACAACTCTAAATTTGCACCGAAAGCACATGAAGGTTTTATGCTTGGTTACGGAAAGGACTCGCACACCTACAGAGTCTTCAACAATGTTCTTCACAAGATTGTTGAAACTGTAGATGTGCGGTTCGATGAAACTAATGGCTCGCAAAGAGAGCACCTACCTTCTGTGTTAGATGTACCTGCACCTGAGGATTCAATCAAGCACAAGGCTACTGAAGATGTCATTCCTACTGAAGAATCTGCTGAAGAATTCATTCCAGAACGTGAAGAACGTCGAGCTAATGCACCTGAAGAAAATGCTGAGGAAATTGATGGTGAAGAAAATGCTGATCAAATTCCTCAATGACAACCAGCTCACCCTCGCATTGCAAAAGAAGTGCAAGTGGAGAAGATCATCGATGACATTAGAGCACCAGGTCCTCTCACACGCTCAAAAGCTTCACATCTATCTAACTTTTGTGGGCACTTTGCTTTTGTCTCTATCACAGAGCCCACTAAGGTAGATGAAGCATTTCTGGAGCCTGAGTGGACTCAGGCCATGCAAGAAGAATTACATCAGTTTAAGCTCAACAACATATGGGAATTAGTCGATCGTCCCGATCCTCGCAAGCATAACATCATTGCCACAAAGTGGATCTACCGCAACAAGCAAGATGAAAATGGTGTTGTGGTGAGGAATAAGGCACGACTCGTAGCTCAAGGCTACACACAGGTTGAAGGAATTGATTTCGATGAAACGTTTGCACCTGTTGCTAGACTTGAGGCTATTCGCATATTGCTTGCTTATGCTAACCATCATGATATCATCTTACACCAAATGGATGTGAAAAGTGCATTCCTCAATGGTAAGCTTGAGGAAGAAGTATATGTTGCTCAACCACCAGGTTTTGAAGATCCAAAGCATCCTGACAAAGTCTTCAGACTTAACAAGGCCCTCTATGGCCTCAAGCAGGCCCCACGGGTGTGGTATGATACATTGAAGAAATTCTTCATGAAGAAAGGCTTCACACCTGGTTCACTCGATCCCACTCTCTTTACTAAATCATATGATGGTGAACTGTTTGTGTGCCAAATATATGTTGATGATATTATCTTTGGATGTACTGACCAACGTTATAGTGATGAATTTGCCTATATGATGAGAGAAGAATATCAAATGTCTATGATGGGAGAGTTGAAATTTTTCTTAGGTCTTCAAATTCGTCAACAGCGCAATGGCATATTCATATCTCAGGAGAAATACCTCAAGGATGTCCTGAAGAAATTCGGCATGCAAGATTGCAAAGGCATCAAAATTCCTATGCCCACAAATGGTCAACTATGCACTGATGAAAATGGTACCGACTTCGATCATAAGGTATACCGCTCCATGATTTGGTTCTTTATTGTACTTATGTGCATGTAGGCCAGATATAATGCTTAGTGTTTGCATGTGTGCACGATTTCAAGCTGCACCGAATGAATCACACCATAAGGCTGTGAAGCATATTCTTCGATATCTAGCTCACACACCAACACTAGGATTATGGTATCCCAAGGGCTCGGATTTTGATCTCATTGGATATTCAGACTCTGACTATGCTGGTGACCATGTGGATCGCAAGTCAACATCTGGTACTTGTCATTTCCTCGGATGATCCTTGGTCTGTTGGTCCTCGAAGAAATAGAACTGCGTATCACTGTCTACTGCTGAAGCTGAGTACATTGCTGCTGGTTCTTGCTGTGCTCAATTGCTATGGATGAAGCAAACACTCAAGGACTACGGCATCAACGTGAAGAATGTGCCTCTCCTCTATGACAATGAGAGTGCCATCAAGATTGCTCACAACCCAGTTCAGCACTCGAAGACAAAGCACATTCAGATTCGTCATCATTTTCTTCGTGATCATGTGTTGAAGGGCGACATTTCTATTGAGCATGTGAAGACTGAAGAATAGCTAGCCGATATCTTCAATAAGCCTTTGGATGAGAAGAGATTTTGCAAGTTGCGGTGTGAGCTAAATATCTTAGAATCTTCGAATGTACTTTGAAACGGCACTCATCCTAACACTTATGCAAAATTGATGACATAGATGTGCAACACATGAAGAAACGTTTTTCTTCAATCAATGAAGAATAACACTCTAAGTGTGAAGAAATTAATGAAGAATTTGATTGTCAGAACCCTACGACAGTTGTACGCGGTGTCTGAAATCATCATTCTTACACGGTGGGACACGCCACCACAAAAGTTGAAAATCTTCAATTTGAGTTTTTCCTCAACTTTTGAAATTCTTCAGTTTTTCAAATTCTTCAAACTTTACAAAGTCTTCACTTGTGCCGTCGTTTTTCTTCATTGGCTATATATATATGAGTTTATGTCCTCTACAGCATTCACTTATAGCTATTTCTTCAAGTTGGAACTTTTTTGCTAAGTGAATGTGATCGGACCCTTCCCCTCTATGCTATACTCAATCCAATCTATTCACAAATTCTTCATGTGCGTTCTATTTGAAACTCGTTCAAATTCTTCACTGTGTCCGTGTCAGCTGAAGAAATTGAGAACGGAAAGTTAAAACTAATCTTATCCAAACTTTCGGTTTTGCCACTCAAACCGTTCTGCATCCCATGATGGATTATTTTATCCACCCACGATCTTACACGATCTCCACCACACAGTACGTGGGTGACACATGTCGCAAGAAGGAGAACGGCCAGGGGCACGTTCGTCCTAAATCTTTGGACGAACAGTTTTTCACCGCGGCTATAAATACCCCCTTCGCCATCCTCACTTCTTTTACCCCGCTCGATCTCACTCCCTCGCTCGAGCTCTCCAAACACTAGCGCCATCGCTACTCCATCGTCGCCGGTGAGTAAGAGCTTCACTGCCTCGACCTCGTCGCCATCGTACTCGCGCCGACCGCGGAAATCTTCACCTCCGCCGCCGCCGTAGACGTCTTCCTCCACCAAGTTAGGGCGTGGAAGATCTGCATCGACGAACTTCACTGTTCCAACTCGCAGTTCGTCGTGTTCTTCGCTCAGGGTAATTAAAAGCTAATTTTACTGCCCTCGTTGATTCGAAATTTTTCTACAAAATCTTCAAAGGTGTTTTATTCTTCAAATCCTCACACACAAAACACCTCACATGTTATATGTTCTTGATTCATTTCCCTAAGCCTCAATTTCTTCAAAGATTCCTCAATTGTGTGGATCTTCGGTCTATACAACTCTGGAACCTAAGATATAAAGCGCTTAGTGAAATTCTTCAAGACGAATCTGGTCAAATTCCTCAAACTTGTTCTTTATGAAAAACCCTCTGAGAACGCATATGACCTCTTCAAATTCCTCGCAGCTATACTCTATTCACAGGTACACATGTCCATTGCTGAATCTTTAGGTTCTCATCAACTTAACTCGTTTGCAGCGTTCCTCGAAGAAAAGTTGCATACTTCTTCAGAAAATTCAATTGTTCAAATTCCTCATATGAAGAAAATGGCTGAAGGTAAAAGGCCATAGAAAATAGGAAAGAAGCCTGAGGTTATGACAGCTTTTGAAATACCCGAGGACATCTATGATGAGTACTGCACGCCTGATGAAGCCAAGTTTGGCAAAGAAGATAAAAATCAGCGCAAGGTGCGAATCTAGAGGATTGAAAGGAGATGGGCACATGAATGGAGGGAATACAGATATGTTACTCCAAAGTACATGAAGAAATTCGCAGTAAACCCTCCATGCCAAAGACCTCCATTGGCACCTGGCTAATTGGCTGATCCCACCAGCATCAAGCATGGTGAGGAATTTCCTAAAGAATGGGCCAAGCGCCAAGCTAAACTGGCAAGGCAAGCCAGAGAAGCAGTGAGGAAATTCAATGAAGACTCTGCTGCTGCTGCTACTGCCACTGAGGCCTCGATCAAGCCGAAGAAAGCGATGCTAAAGAAGCCCGCTCGCAAGCCAAGTGCTTCATCTTCAATGCCCTCAGGGCCAAGTTCCTCAGCTGCGCCCTCACGACCAGAATCTTCAAAATCTTCAAAGCAAATTCCTCATGCTGCTCCTGCTCCACCAAAGTCCTCAGCTGTCCCGACAAAGCCCTCAGCACCTGTGCATCTGGCCTCATGCCAAAGGACGACTGGCATCTCTATTGCCTCTGGTGTCTCAGCTAGTTCTTCAGCTGCACCAAATTCCTCAGCAAGACCCTCACTGTTGAAGAAAAAGGCTACTGCTGGACGCGTCACTCGCACAAGTCCTCGGAAGAAGTAGGTAGTCTTCACTGTGCGGTCTGATGATGATGAAGCTGATGAAGAAGAACTTACTGAAATCATCAGGGACCGACAAGAACGGGCTGCTAAAGCCAACGGCACACCTGTGCCCCTGCTATTGGATCCAAAGGCGACCCTAGATTATATTGATCTCTGGCATAAGGGTCCTCACACACCTATGCCTGATTTCAAGCTGACACCTGGTCAAAGTCACATGTTGACTCACTTCATCCAAGAGGAGAAGTGGAAATATGATAAGGCCAGAGAGATCAAGAAATCGTAGTACCGCAAAGAGAAGCTATTGAAGAAAAATGTTCTCACGATGAAGCCTGAGGAACTTGTCAAGATGCAGGCTGAGATCAAAGCCCTCAACGACAACTTTGACTCATACTATGCTGATTGGCAAGGAGCCAAGGTCAGATTTGTGAGGCTGACTGATACCATCACCAAGGGTGCAACCTCAACGCCACAAATTCCTCAAGCTGAAGCATCTGTTCAGCAAACTGAAGAACATGCCAGCACCGCTGATGAAGTTCAGGCTGCTAAAGAAAATGCTAGTTCCAAGGCAGATGACTCTGCTCCAGCCGTTGATGAAATTGCCAGGGCATCCACTAGTGGTGCGCCTGAAGAAATTGAAGAAACCAGGGCAACTGCATTAGTTGCGCCTGAGGAAAATCAACCAGATTCCTCAGCTCCACTTGCGCCTACGCCAACTCCAATTTTTCCATCTGCATTGGATGTGAGGAAAACAAATGCCGCAGAACGAGCTGCTGTGAAGAAAAGCAAGGCATCCAATGCTTCAGAATCTTCAGCTCCCAAGAAGATGAAGCCGATGACAAGTTCTTTTGCAAATCCCATTGATGCCGTTCCTATCTCCTCCGTGCCATCAAAGGACCTTGTTCCTTTTGGTGAAGATTATGAGATCCCTAGTGGATCAGATGAAGAAACTCAATCTGCTGCTTCGTCAGAGCAGATTGATGAAGAAATTGAAGCGAATGCAATCCCTTCAACCCCAATGGTCTCATCACCAATGCCTCAGTTTGATGCTGAAGAGGCTGGTGTTGAAGAAATTGATGAAGATGTGGATATCGCAAGCACCACTCTAGTGATGAATGACGACTTTTGGGAAAGTCAGCATCCTAATTCCCCACTCTTCACTCCCCTGCAGCAAATTCCTCACTCTCCTTCACCAACAGTACAATTGGGCTCTGAAGAAACTCATCCCACTGCATCTGTGAATGAAGAAATTCCAGCCACTAGTGCTGAAGAAACTGCTGCTGATACAGACAAGGTGACTGCACCTGAAGAAAATCCTAAAATTCCTCAGCCTGAAGAACCTGAGATCGTAATTCCTGAGGTCGTGATGTAACTCACTGACACTCCTCTGCCAAGGCCAAAGGATCCGTTCTCACGAAAACAGAAATTCAAGGCTGAAGACTTCTATGGCGAGCACGTGTTCTTCACTGAATACAACCCATATGACTCTGCTCGCATAAGGAAGAGGCGTTTCTGGACTGCCAGCCAAGCAAATTTCTATTCCTCAGTGCTTTACAAAGACAAAGTCTTCGACCATGCTCATATTCCTCACGTGGATATGGAGTCTTTGCCGTGCTTCACGCCTCTGCTCAGTGTTCTTCACGACGCTGGGTTGCTCAATTTCTGCACAGATATATGCGATTGGAATGAAGAACTTATTCTTCAATTCTATGCAACGTTGAACATCACCGGCAACTCTGAAGATATCAATTCATGGGTTTTGGACTGGATGACTGACAACACCCACCATAAGGCCCCTGCATCTGAATTGCTTTGGGTCCTTCCTCTGAGTCCACCCACTGAAGATGCTCGCGGTGTGTACAACGAACCTGAGCTTTCAAATCATTATATGCAAGTGCTGATGAAGCCTTTGAAGCCAGGGCAAGCTCCTAGAACCAATTTCCTCGTCAAGGAATTGCTGTATGTGCCAAGGACTGTCTATCGCATTCTGACGAAGACAATGAGTCCCATCAAAGGCCACGACTCGTCTGATGAAGAAGTCGTTGTCATCATGAAGAATCTGCTTTTCAACATCATCCATGGCGTTCCCGTCAACTTCCATGATTTCTTCATGAGGACTCTGGCCAACATTGCTATGTCATCATTTGAGCTAAAGACTTATGCACCTTGGATAATGAAATTCATCAGGATAAGGTCTTTACTCAACTACAAAGCTGAAACGCTCAACCACTGCATTTACTTGCCTCCCATTGAAGTCCTCAAACGGACATTTTCCTCGGCTGAAGAAAAAGGCAAGGCCACTGCTGTGATAGATGAAGGCATTCGTCCATTGGATGGCCAATTTTGCAAAGCTGCATCTTACTCCACCAATGATGACTCTGCCACACATGACTCTGCTGCTAACACTGCCAAGCCAAATCCTCAAGCCACAGCACCCAGGGTGATGACTGACCGTGAGTTACTCCTCAGTCTTCATCAAAAGGTTGATCGCAATCACAAATGGGTCAAGCGTTAGTTTGGTTCAATTCTTCACAACATGACTTCCACACACAATGCAGTGAAGAAAAACCACTACTACCTTCATGAAATCCTCAACCGCACCTGGACTGTTGTATCTCAAGTGTACAGTGCTGATGATTTGAAGCAAATGGGTCTCAACGAAGAATTTGCCTGGTCTGCACCTCCTCCGAAGAAATACAAGAAGGTCCCAGTTCCTTCTTTGGTGGCCAGTTCTTATTCTTCATCGTGTGAGACTGATGAAAATGAAGACTTGGACGACACTGCAGCAGGCCCTACTTCAACGACCGACCCCAACAACGCTGGCGCTCCTTCATCAACTTGAAAATCTTCAGGGGCGTTAGTCCTCAGATTTTCGATCCTTTTGGTCATTTGATGACAAAGGGGGAGAAATCTGAGTTAGTCTTCAAGCGGGTCTATAATAAGGGTTTATTCGTTTTTTTTGCTAAGTTACAACTCTCGTTCTTCCGAAACTTTTATTGGATCGAGTTGTAATCTTAAGTCCGATGGTGCGCTGATACTTTTGTTGCACTATGCTTTGATACCTTGATGCGCTATTCTGCATGCTTATTCCTCGTTAATATTATTGCACGCATGCTGAATTACATCAGGCACCATATTTCATCATGCATTTCAAATTCTTCATATTATACATCAAATGCGTGTATGAATTACATGATATAGGGGGAGATCTCCATGATTCAACTCTTCAAGTGTGCATTGCTTCAAAAGCAAATTCCTCACTATGCACATCTTCAGGGGGAGTTCTTCTATATCTTGCAATCAAATTCCTCAATATCAGTATTTAGACTTCATATATTTGTCCCCGTTGAAAACTTAACCTATGTTGTCATCAATCACCAAAAAGGGGGAGATTGTAAGTGCATCTAGTGCCCCTTAGTGATTTTGGTGTATTGAAGACTTATAGGTTAAGTATCTAATGCGTTTATGAGTGTACACAGATCTATAAGTCTATGAGGAGTTTGATATTTACAGAGAAAGTCGACCCCTAAAAATGAAGTTCTTCGACTGAAGACTTTGATATACTGAAGGCTTTCTGAAGACATTGAAAGTGAAGAAATTGGTGTGACCTTGAAGACTTGGTATTCATTCGAGGAACATGAAGCGTGAAGACTTTTGTTTTCGTAGTTTCATTTTCTCTTTCTTGAGTCATAGGAAACACCGTACCGTTAAAGGGGGTCGAGGAAATACTAAGGTGAAAATTTCCATGTGATGCTCAACTCAAATCCTACACCTACCAATCCCTTCAAGTGAAGCCATTGGAAATCTCATATAGTTCAGTCAATTTCTTCAGTGACAGAGACGCAGTTCTTCTGGTCACTGAGGACTTTGCTCTGACTGAGGAGTTAGGAATTCGCCAGTGCGAATTGCCTACACAGTGAGGAACATGATAGCCCTGAGGAATTTGTACCTCAAATTTCCGACCGTTGCTGTGCTGCGCGCCAGCTGTCCTAAAATATCTTGTCCACCTAACGGTCATATCATTGAAGGGCATTTATGTCTTATCATGTCGGGCTGCTCCCTAGGCTATAAATAGCCGCCCCCTACAACCACTAGCTGGTTAGCTGCTCCGCGTGAACTTGACACTTTTCATTTGAGAGCAACCCACCCTCCGAGGACTTTGAGCGAAAATCATCAAGTGAGGAAAATCCAAACCCCAAACCCAAAACACCTACAAACCTAAAGTGATTGAGCATCACTGAAGAGATTGATCATGCGTGGATCCGACGCTTGTTACCTTTGAAGACTGTGCTTCTTCCAGACGGTTAGGCGTCAAGGTCTAGAGCATCAAAGAGGAATTGTGGATCGCCGAGTGACCAAGTCTGTGAAGGTTTGGAAGTCACCTGAAGACTTACCACGAGTGATTGGGCAAGGACTGTGTGTTCTTAGCTCAAGGAGAATACGGTGAGGACTGTGTGTCCGAGACTGGGTGTCCTCGAGTTTAAATACTCAGCCGTTCCAACCAGATGTACAACTGAGACAGTAGTTGGAACTGGTCTACCAAATCATTGTCTTCACCAAGCTTACTGGTTCTATTTCCTCAACTCTTTCATTTCCTCAGTAGTGTGCTGTTTGTGTATCATATCTGTGTTTGAAGACTTTGACTGAAGACTTTCTAAATTTCCTCAGTTCAATTTCTTCACTCTGTTTGTTTTCAACTTGTGTTATCCTGTGTTGACGCTTTCTGTACTCTGTGTGTGTCTTCATTTCATCATGACGACCATGCTAGTATTCTGTTATGTTTTCATCTGAGTACTTATTCCGCTGCTAGTAGTTCTTCGCTAAGGAATTTCCTCATGAGCAAATTCCTCAGTGAAGAATTTCATAAAAATCGCCTATTCACCCCCCCTCTAGTCAATATAACGCACTTTCAGGTACCTACTGGACACAGTTCATCGATTCGCCTCGCTCCGGTCGCCCCCGATCCCACTAATCTGCTCATCGACCTCCCTGTGAGCTCCGCCGCTTTTCCCCTCTTCTTTCCCACGCGTTTGCACCCTCTAGGCCATAGTTCCACCATGGCCGAAGCTCGCCTCCGCTCGAGCTTGTCGCCGGCGTCGCTCCGGCGACCATTTGGTCTTCCCGTGCTAACCAACATGCTTGCCGCATCGCGTAGTGCCTCGCTAGCGCCTCAGATCCCGCGCTTGCACGCCGCAGCCCCAACCCTGCACATGGCCAAACTCCGGCTGCCGCCTTGGCGCTCGCCGTCGTCGGCTCCGGCCACCATAGACCCGGCCTCCACCCCCACTAGATGCGCGCCTGCAAGAGCTCTTCAACGAGCCCAAGAACGGCCTCGCCCGTGCCCTGTAGGCGTTTTCCGAGCCGCGCCACCGTCTCGGGCCTCGCCGACGTCGAGCCGCCGGTGGGTTTGACCCCGCTGACCGTTGACCATGTGGGCCCAGTTTGACCCCCTGGGTCACTGATGACTGGGCCCCTGGCCACTAACTAAACTAGGATTAGTATTAGCTTAACACTAACTAACTTTAGTTAGTTAACTAACTACTGACTAGTGGGTCCCACTGGTCAGGTTTGACCTGGAGGCGCCTAGTTGACCAGCTAACGTCACCTTGACATCATGCTGACGCAATAATTATTTACTGGAATTATTTTTATACAGGAAATTCCAGAAAATGTTGCAAACTTCTAAAATTCATTGAAATTCAACCATAACTCCAAATGAAACAAATTATATATGGAAAGTTATCAGAGAAATTCAATCTATCCATCTGTACTAGTTTCATGCATGACAAACCAACCTAAACCTACTGTATAGATGAAAACACATAAAGGGCATTTAAAATGCTTATTTTTGGAGTTGCATTTGAATCCTTGATTCAAATGAGCTCCATTGAACTTGTTGCTAGCTGCATTAGCTCAACACACAACATATTGACATGTCATGATCATGCATCATATTGTGCATTGCATTGATTGTGTTTCTTTCTTAGTTGCCGGTAATTGCCCCCTCTCGATAGACGCGTTCGGACGATGAGTTCGATGACACCGATGAAGAACTATACTATCTTCAGAAGTGCTAGGCAAGCAAAACCCGCTTGTTCATTCCGAAACAATCCCACTCTCTCGCTCCTGCTCTCTTTTACTGCATTAGGACAATAACGATTCAGATGTTATATGCTGCGGTAGTTGAACCCCTTTCCTCTGCATGACCTGTCATTGCCACAATAAATAGCTGAAACCCACTAGCATGAGTAGGAGTTGTTTGAGCCCTGATGTGCCTACTCATTCATGCTTGTTAGTCATGCCTGCTACTGCTTAGAGTTGAGTCAGGACTGGTTCATCAGAGATGAATCGGAGGTGTGTGAACATGTCCTACTGTTGAGAGCTAAGTGTGTGAACATGATTTGGTAAAGGTAGCGGTGAGAGGCCATGTAGGAGTACATGGTGGGTTGTCTCATTGCAGCCGTCCTCAGGAACCGAGTTATGTGTTTGTGATCCATGAATAGTTACTACCACACATTGGGTTCCGGTAACCCGGCCCCTCTCGGCTTATTAACCAACTCGATCTCTGTCCAGGAGTTGCAACTAGTTTCTGGTGTTTGTAGGTAGTGTTAGTAGTCTACCAAGTGGCACCCGGTACAGGTGGGCTTGGGACAGACTAGGCACAGTAGCACGGTGTACCAAGTGGCACCCGATTGGTGGGCTTGGGAACCCTGCACACATCGTTTGGGGCCGTGAGCGACACCCCGGCCGGATCTCCATGCGGATGGAACCCGAATAGGTGATAAACCTGGACGAGAGACTTGTGTGGTTAGTCAGGTCGTGGCCGACTCCCTCGCCAGGCTTCCGCTTGAAGGTTGCCGAGGTACATGACATGTACATGGTGGTAAGTGGCGAGAGCGTGTGTGAAGAAGTACGCCCCTGCAGGGTTATCGTTATCTATTCGAATAGCTGGATTCCTCGGATATGGAAACTTGGACCCCTTGCATAGTTCATACACAAGTGAAAGTGGATACTCTAAAATACGCAAGATAAGCCTGAGTACTATGGATGGGGTTCTCGTAGGGAGACGGGAGCGGATCCATTGTGGTGTATTGGTATGGTGAATATGTGGAATCGTGTGCGCCACCTCAAAAGAGTTACTTGCAGTCGTAGTTCAGGATAGCCACCGAGTCAAAGCTGGCTTGCTGCAGTTAAACTCCACCACCCCTTTTGTTGATACCGATGCATATGCAGATAGTTCTGATGTAAGTCTTGCTGGGTACATTTGTACTCATGTTTGCTTATTTTATGTTTTGCAGAGAGACTTCAGTCTCGCTAGTAGTTCCGCGTGGACTTCGACGTTTAGCTTGTTACCTCAGCTACGGTCTTGTGCCCTCGACATGATCTGGTAGATAGTCAGGCTTCTCAGCCTTTTTCATTTGTAGATGTCTGTACTCAGACATGTTAAGCTTCCGCATGTGCCTGTTGCTTGTATGCTCTGAATGTTGGGGCATGAGACCCATGTTTGTAATATCTCGCTCCTCGGAGCCTAATGAATAAATACTTGAGTCATAGAGTTTTGTTGTGATGCCATGTTGTATTTACACATATCGAGCATATTGTGTGTATAATTGAAATGCTTGGTATGTCTGGGATCCGACAATCTAGTTGTTTATCCTTGGCAGCCTCTCTTATGGGGAAATGTAGTCTAGTGCCTCCTTGAGCCATAGTAGTCCGCTACAGCCCGGTCCACCGGAGTCCTGCTAGCCCAGCACTATTGCTCAGGACACTTGACTGGCCGGCATGTGTTTCACTTCGTTCCTGTGTCTGTCCCTTCGGGGAAATGTCACGCGATGACAACCGGAGTCCTGCCTAGCCTGCTACAGCCTGGGTTACCAGAGACCTGTTAGCCAGTGCTACAGCCCGGATTCACACGCTGCTGACCGACATGCTCGAAGTTGATTCATGTATGCCTGTCCCCATGGGTTAGTGCCACTTTGGGTTCACGACTAGCCATGTCGGCCCGGGTTCTCTGTCATATGGATGCTAGCGACACTATCATATACGTGAGCCAAAAGGCGCAAACGCTCCCGGGCCATGGTAAGGCGACACCCGTGGGAATACCGTGCGTGAGGCCACAAAGTGATATGAGGTGTTACCGGCTAGATCGATGTGACTTGGAATCGGGGTCCTGACATCAAGGAGACCTTTGAGAACCTGCGCCGATTCCAGATCAAGCTCAACCCTGAGAAAGTGCGTCTTCGGAGTACCAGCCGGCCAACTCCTTGGCTTTCTGGTCTTTGAACGCGGCATAGAGTGCAACCCTGTGAAGATCAAAGCCATCGAGAGGATGGAGGTACCCAGCCGACTGCTGGACGTGCAAAAGTTCACTGGCTGCTTGACGTCCATCAGCCGATTCATCAGTCGGCTGGGCGAGAAAGCTCTCCCCCTGTACCAGCTCATGAAGAAGACCACTTTTTTCGAGTGGAACCACAAGGCGGATGAAGCTTTTCTCCAACTGAAGAAGATGTTGGCTACTCCCCCTGTGCTGGCGGCTCCGACTCCTAAGGAGCCCATGCTCCTGTACATCGCCGCCACCAGCCGGGTAGTCAGCACAGTCATCGTAGTTGAACGCAAGGAGGAAGGCAAGGCACTACCTGTCCAGAGACTAGTATATTACCTAAGTGAAGTATTGTCGGCCTCCAAGTAGAACTACCCCCACTACCAGAAGATGTGCTATGGCGTACACTTTGCCACCAAGAAGCTGAAGCCTTACTTTCAAGAGCATCCAATCACTGTGGTTTGCACAGCCCCACTAGCCGAGATCATCGGGAGCCGAGATGCCTCCGGCCGAGTGGCCAAATGGGCCATAGAGTTGCCCCCCTACACAATCTACTACCAGCCCCGCACCGCCATCAAGTCGCAAGCGCTGGCCGACTTCCTTGTCGACTGGGCCGAGACCCAGTATTTGCCGCCAGCGCCAGACTCCACCCATTGGCGGATGCATTTTGACGGCTCAAAGATGCGCACTGGCTTAGGTGCCAGCGTTGTGATCACTTCTCCCAAAGGCGACAAGCTCAAGTACGCACTGCAGATCCATTTCGCCGCCTCCAACAACATCGCCGAATACGAGGCGCTCATTCACGGGCTCCGGCTTGCCAAAGAACTTGGCATTCGCCGGATCCTGTGCTATGGCGACTCCGACTTGGTGGTCTAGCAGTCATCTGGCGACTGGGACGCCAAGGATGCAAACATGGAAAGCTACCATTTCCTCGTACAACAACTCAGTGGATATTTCGAGGGATGCGAGTTCCTTCACATACCCTGGCACGAATCGGCTCCACCCGCCAGGCAATACCATCCGGTGTCGCCCTTAAGCGCCTCCTCAAGCCGTCTGTTAAGCCTTCACCGGAGTCAGACTCCATCTTTGTGTCGACTCCCCCCGAAGAAGTCGGATCCGACTCAAGAGCCCCAGTAGACGGCACAAAAACTCCTGCAGATGGCTCCAAGAACGCCGCAGTCGAAGCCGGCCCGGGAACTTTAGAACCCGGCGCGGGGACTGCGGCGACCAAACCGAAGACTCCAGAGCTCGGCCCGCGGACTGCGTCAGTCGGCCCGGGGACTTCATCAACCCAGCAAGCGGCCGCGGACTCCAGCGTGCCGCCTCCCAGCACAGCCGCCCTCGTCCAAGTCGCAGTTCTGGAAGTCGAAGAAATAGTAGCGCCCTCATGGGCACAACCCATCCTCAAATTCCTAGTGAGCAAAGAGCTGCCAACCAACGAAACCTTTGCTTGGCAAGTACAAGGTCGAGCGAAAGCCTACACCATAGTCAACAGAGAGCTGGTCAGGCGCAGCGTTACTGGTATCTACCAGCGTTGCGTCGAGCCAGAGCAAGGCCAAGCAATTCTCAGAGACATCCATCAAGGCGAGTGCGGCCACCATGCGGCCTCAAGAGCACTCGTCGCCAAAGCCTTTCGACACGGTTTCTTTTGGCCGACTACCCTAGAAGAAGCCAAGGATTTGGTCCAGAAATGCAAGGGGTGCCAGAAGTTCCGTTCCAAGCCGCATCAGCCGGCTTCTGCACTCAAGACCATTCCCATCGCTTGGCCCTTTGCAGTTTGGGGCCTGGACATGGTGGGACCATTCAAGATGGCGTGAGGAGGCCTAACTTACCTACTTGTCGCGGTGGACAAGTTCACCAAGTGGATAGAAGCAAAGCCCATCAAGAAGTTGAATGGCCCGACTGTCGTGACTTTCATCTCCGACATCACGATTCGGTACGGCATACCGCACAACATCATCACCGACAATGACACAAATTCCGCCAAAGGCGCCTTGGCCCGTTTCTGCGTGACACAGGGCATCCGACTGGACTTAGCGTACGTTGCCCATCCGCAGTCAAACGGCCAGGTGGAGCTGGCAAACGGCCTTATCCTATCTGGCATCAAGCCTCGACTGGTCGAACCACTGGAGCGTTCGGCCGACTGTTGGCTTGACGAGTTGCCAGCCGTCCTCTAGAGTCTGCGGACGACTCCAAACAAGTCGACCGGCTTCGCGCCCTTCTTCCTCGTCTATGGTGCTGAAGCCGTCATCCCAACGGACATAGAGTTCGACTCCCCGCGAGTCACCATGTACACCAAGGAGGAAGCAGAAGAAGCACGTCAAGACGGCGTCGATCTGCTGGAAGAGGGCCGGCTATTGGCACTTTGCCGGTCCAGCATCTACTAGTAGAGCCTGCGCCGATACTACAACAGGAAGGTCAGGCCGAGATCTTTCCAAGAAGGCGACCTTGTGCTCCGACTGATCCAGCGGACAGCCGACCAGCACAAGTTGTCGGTGCCTTGGGAAGGCCCCTTTATCATCAGCAAGGTACTGGGCAACGACTCCTACTATCTGATTGACGCTCAGAAGCCCCGAGCACGCAAGAGGGACGACTCCAGCAAAGAGACGAAACAACCATGGAATGCAAATCTTCTTTGAAGATTTTACAGTTAATGCAGTATGTACCACGCTACCCTTTGTATTAAAGTACCAAGACTTCGGGGCCCCCGAGACGAGCTCGGGGACTGCCCCTTTTTGTTATCTGTATGATAAGAATCATGCCTTCGAGTATGCCACTCTTTTTTTATGCCGCTTGGCACCGGATCTGACTAGTCGGCCCGGGGACTAACCGTCTTGCGCTATGAAATGCTTCCTGCAGTCGGACAAGTAGTGTGTGGCGCCTAAGTCGTCTCCTGTCAGAAGCCGGAGCTCGCAGAGCGACTGTCTGGTGGGCAGGAGCAAGGAAGAATGGGCGCCCACATGAAAAATGGCTAAGGACTCAAAGCATAAACATAGCTTAAAGCCGGCTTTCCAGACGCTTTTTGCAAAGCCGACTCCCAAGTAGTCGGCTCGCCGCCTTCTATTCAACTTGCTAAGAAACTCTAGAAACGGCCAAGTACTTGCCTTCCCAAAGTAGCCAAGCACTTGATCCAGCGGCAGTCCGCGGAGCGGCTGTCCGATTGGCAAAGACGACAACTAAGGGAAGGCGGCAAAGGAAAAAGCCAAAAGACCATTGAGCAAGAAATGATAGAATTCGCATAGATATTTACATAACATAGGCCCTTGGCCGAATCTTCGAACAGAAGTTCAAAATACACCCAGAGGGTGGAATTGTGTGAATTAACAAGTTCTTCGAAGACTACTAAAACAGATAAAATAAAGACAAGGCAGCAGCCTAGGAAGCAGCAGACGGGTTCGGAGGCTTGGAGGAGATGGCGGTGTCAGACGTTGGGGCGGCCGGCTGGGCAGTCTCAGCTTGATCACCTCCAGCGGCAGCCGGCTCGGTTGGGCGCGGCTCGTTGCTGGAGGCGCGGTCGAGCTGAGGCTGATCGTCCGCCCCGCCTCCTAGCGCCCCCGTCTCGCCTCCGCCCTCCGCCTCGCCTTCCTCCTCGGCGCTGGAGCCGATCACCTCCGCCGAGTCCTCGTCGTAGTCCGGGTTCATCCCAACCCACTCCGGCGGTGCCTCCTCGCCATCTTCAGCCCGCTCAGGAATGAAGACGCTGGTATCGGCGTACTCGGCGATCGCCGCGGCTTGCTTGACGAGGGTGTCTTCCGCGGCTGCCAGCTCCGGCTGGGCTTCTGCCCGGAGCGTGGCGAGCCGGTCTAGGTCCAGCCCCGGATACCACGCCTTGACGAATTCCATGGCCTGGCGCGCTCCAGCCCAGGCCGTGGAACCCTTCCAAGCTTCAAGACGGCCGGCTGCGACCTCCAGCCAGTCGGCAGTCTGACTGGGAGTGCGCAGAACCGGCATGTCCGGCCACAAGGCAGCAATCGCCTGGGCACCGACACATTGAAGCCGGCGCAACATCCAACGGGTCGGCCGCAGTTAAGCCTCGATACTCAGAAGCTGCTCGTCAAGGGTCCGGGGGGCATTGGCGGCAATCTCCTCGCCATTTGCCCTCCGCGCCTCGCGATCAGCCTCGATGGCTTGAGTGGCAGCTTGCGTGTGGCCAGGGAAGAAGTATGCCAAAGACGGAAAAGAAGCAAGTCAAAAATCAGGAGTCGGCCCGACCTGCTGTCGGCGACTCAAAGAGAGAGAGTAAAGAAACTCACCATCGACGATATCCTCAATCTCATGAAAGCCGGAGGTCAGCATTGCCTCCTTGTCGGTCCAGGAGGAGCGCTCGACCTCAAACTCGGCCAAGAGTGATGTCTCTTTCTTCTCCGCCTCCTCCTGCGCCTTCTTAAGCAGCTCCCTCTGCTCCGCCAGCTGCGTAGCCAGCAGGTCACGCTCGGAGACGAGATTGCCACACTCCTCCCCCTTGGCGCGCAAGGCGGTGTTGGCTTCGCCCAGCTGCTGCTGAAGAACGGCGTTGGCCTCTGAAGAAAAAAGAAGAAGGCGCTAAGTCGTCATCAAACAAGGTCGCTGGGAAGATCCGGCCTGACAGCTCAGTAGTCGGCCCGAATCTCGGGGACTACAGCCCGCGGGTGCGCCAGCGCGCCCCCGTGAAGAAGAAGGAAAACTCACTCCGACTCTCCGACAAGTCAGCAGTCCGCTTGCCCAGCTCTTCAACATTGCGGTTGAAGGCGGTGACCCGGAGGTTGTGATAATCCTGTGATAAATATTTCAAACAAGAGTAAGTACTTAGAACTCGCCAATGGAGTTCCGAGCCGCCTGCTTAGCAGCCGGCCCGAAACTCAGGGACTACACCCAGTGGGTGCGCTGGCGCGCCCCCACAGAGAGAAGCAAGTAAAACAAAGTCAGAAGAAAACATACCCGAATGGCTACTCGCGATGCCAGATGCGCCTTGGTGGAGTTCTGGAGGGCATCGCCCTCAGCCCGCAGCTTCGCCTGGACGTCTAGAAGCTCCTGGTTCAGCGGACCTGTGCAGTCTCCCCGCGCCCACCCAACGGGCGCGGCGCTCGTTGCCTCGACATCTGGGATGGCCGAGCTGGCGGCGCCGTTCTCTAGGGGGCGTGGCGCTGAAATCGCCGTCTCAAGGCGGCGGCGCGTGGGCGAGGGGACTTGAAGGAGCCAGCGGGTCCGTCGGCTGCTCGCCTCGCACGCTCCCAGACGGTGGCGGAGGCGGCGGCGACGGCACGTCTGTGTCTGACATAGAGGCCTCGCCGCCTTCCCTCTCCATGATGGGGTACTCGCCGCCGGCTTCCCCAGTCTACTCCGTGAATTCCGGGGGAGGTCGCGCTGAGTTCAGCGAGATGACGAATAACACCGACTGACGGCTCGCGGCTTCCTCAGCCTGCCGCTTTGCCGCGATGGCGGCTTCGGCATCGTCCAGCTTCTTCTGGGCGGAGACAGCCGCCTTCTCGGCCTCCGCCTTCTCCCGGCGGTCGGCCTCTTCCTCGTCGCGCTTCACCTGCGCGTTCCGCTCCGTCGCCTCCCGGAGATCGGCGGCGGGGTCAATCCGCCGAGTGGTGGCGGACGTCTCTGCCGACCCCATGATGGAGGCGGCGGCGACCCTCTCAAGGGCGAGGGGAGCCCTGGAACAGGAGAAACATGAAAAAGACTTAGGCAAAATCAACCAACGGAAAACAAGACGAAGGGCGGCGGCACTTACGCGGAGACCAGCGGCAGTTTCTTCACTTCCTTGCGGAAGCGGTTGGCCTGAGCAATCGCCTCTTCCCGCCTGGTCGCGGCGGCCGCCCCCTTGAACTTCTTCGACCGGCCGCCAAGAGAACTCGGCCCGGCCCGGTGCTTCCTCGCACCGCCCAGACCATCCAGGGCGGCGGACGAACTCGCGCCGGGGCGGCCGGCCTTCGGTTGGTGGCGCGGGTCAACTTCCCCCTCACCGTCGCCTTTAGGCCAGTCGGCAAAGGTGGTCGAAGGCCTGAGGCCGCCTTCTCCTCCTTCACCTCCTCCTTCGGCGTTGGCCTCCATCGCCGCCACCCCGAAGTCGGGGTCGTCGACATCGCTCTCCGCTCGGTCAGGGACGAACTGGCGGGCCGGCCCCGTGGTGCCGGCCGAAGGCTGAATGAGAGGGTTCTGTTTCGAGTATCAAAGAAGATTAGAAGTCGGACTGGGCTGAAGAAAGAAAGCAGAATAAGAAGAGAAACAACTTACAACAGGCGGGGGGTTGGCGCACGAGTACGGCTCCTTGCCAAACTGCCAATCCCCCGAGAGACCGCAGTTCGTGATGTAGTTCACCGTGTCCGCCACCTCCGCGTGGGGCATGTCCTTGGAGCACATCCGACTTGGGTCCCGGTGGCCACTCATCTGACATATCATGTGAGGCCGGCCTTGGAGTGGGAGGACTCGGCACGCCACGAAGGCGGCCAATAAGTCGGCCCCAGTCAGACCTTCCGACTGCGTCAGCACTCGGAGTTGCGCGACGGCGGCGGCACTGGCGGGAGTGAGCGTCTTGGCCCGGTGGGACCAGCTGGGGAGCCTTCCGGCCAGCGCGCCGGCCTCATAAGGCGGCAGGTTGACCCAGTCGCCTTCCGGGGCGACGTTCTTCACGTAGAAATAAGATCGCTGCCACATCTTCACCGATTTGATCAGCGAGATGGTGGGAAACGGGTTGTCGGCCACCGACCCCCGCATCACGATGAAAGCACCGCACTGGGCTAGCACGCCGGTGACGTGCGTACCGAGCTTGGAACTGAAGAATTCGCTCCACAGCTCGATGGTGGGGAGAACGCCGAGGAAGCCTTCGCACAGGGTGGCGAAGGCGGCCAACATCACCACCGTGTTTGGTGTGAGGTGGTGCGGCTGGAGCCCATGGAACTCCAAGAAGGAGCGGAAGAAGCCGCTCGCCGGCAGCCCTAGGCTGCGCATGAGGTGCGAGCGGAATATGACCCGCTTGCCCTCCTCCGGCGCCGGCGATACCTCTCTTGCCGGCGCGGCGCGGGCTCGCATCAGGTCCTTGCCGGGGAGGCGACGCATCTTGCGAAGAAACTCGATGTGGTCGTAGTCAACCTCGGAGCCGTCCCACACGCCGGAGCACGCAGCGGCGGGCACGGCGGCGGAGGAAGAGCTCATTGCTATGGGCGTGATGAAGTCCGGCGCGAGGACGGTGAAGGAAAGAAGAAGCAAGAGGAAGCAGAGGGGAATAGGGGAGAGTGAGCGCGCGTGCTTCGCCGCCCCGCTCCCTCCGCCTACTTATAGGCTCCTAGGCTGAGAAGCCGATGGGGCGTCGTGGGATTAACTACGCCCAGGATCCCACGGACCCCATGATTTACCGCACGAAGTTACTGCACGCAGTTACTGCGCAGGAATCCCAACCGTCCGCACAGCCGCAACAGATCCGTTCAAAGGCCGAGGCATGGTAGTGGCGGGCCCCACCTGCGGGCCTGTCCCGTCACGCTCGTGGGCGGGCAGACCGGCCCGGCCACGTGGCGCCACATGGCGGGTCCGCAATGTGCGGTAACTAGGAAGCTTACCGAGCACGCCGTCTGGATCCCGCTACGACTTTCAAACTCTCTAAGAGGCAAGACGGCCTTCGACGAGTCCGGCTCCCGATAGTCGGCTTGAAGGAAGACGGCGGGCGAAGCCTAGATCCAACCACCGGAAGGAAGAAACTGTTGAGGCTCCTCGATATGTCTCCCTCGGCGCCTCACCAGCTTCGGGGACTACTGTCGGAGTAATGGGCCACGGGTAGGCTAACCTGAAGCCCTGAACCTTTCAAGACATCGGGGCAGGCTACGCCCCTTAGGAACCCCAGGACGGAAAGCCGCCTCCGGGAGTCGGCAGCGGCGCTGCCGACTACCCACTCACGACCGAGTCTTGGGGACGGCTACAAGTTGAGCCGACTCTTAACTGGCGGCTTCCAGAGAAGCCGACTATGGGGAGTCGGCCCGCGACTCCAACCACCCTCTGCCTTCGTGAGAAGGGATGGGACGGGGAAGGACCGCTAAGGCCCGCCCCCACCCCGATTACAAAGGGCAGGCATGGCCACAGTGCGTCGTACCAATGGAGATCTCCGTCCGGCGCGGAACTGTTGCCATGCTAGCCCTGACATCAGCTCCAGTGGTGGAGTCCTGTGCCCACGCCGGCCTGCCTGTACGGCCCAGAGACGGCGGGCCTCGCCAGTCAGCGGGGGAGGGGGGGGTCAGAAGACGGCGAGAGTGCCACAAGACGGACCCCGTGGGAGTCGGCCTCGAGGAGTCGGTCGGCCCATCCCACGGGCCCCGCATGCCATTAACCAGATGAGACAGGGAGAGGCAACAGTGATCGCCCGCCAGGCGGAGGTACTGTTGCCATGATCCCACGACCAGGCCAGCGTCATTAGAAGCACAGCTACAGTAATCCGCAGCCGGCAAGACACGCCCGCGGCGGACAAGGCCTGTCGGCTCCGTACCGGACTAGTCGACGGGGCCCACCAGTCGGCGGGCCCCAGTAGTCGGCGGAGAAGATGGCGGCCTAAGAGGCAGACGGCTGGGACCTGCGCCCAGCCGAATTACCATTGTACCCCCGAGGGATAGGCCTATATAAACCCCCCGGGGCACCCATGCAAAGGGCTCGAGCCCATTAGCACTAGACCATAGAATACAGGAAGGAAAGAGCTAGCCTTGCCTTCTCCTACCTCCAGGAAACAACTCAAGGAGCAACCTTGTACCCACTTTGCCATAGTGATCATGCAGAGACCCCGCAGAACAGCAGTAGGGGTGTTATCTCCTCGGAGAGCCCTGAAGCTGGGTAAGATTCGCCGGTGCGCATGTCTACGCCTCATCCCGCTTCCAGGCACCGGCGACGTCCTACTCGCCCCCACCATGATAAGCCATCCCTTGGCATATGTCGCACCCAACCCCCGACAGCCGGAGTAGGCGTCGAGGAATGACAACAAGTCACACCCAGCCGTGGAGTCAACAATATGGTCGATGCACGGCAATGGGAAAGGTCCTTGGGACAAGCCTTATTGATATCTGTGTAGTCAATACATAACCTCCACTTCCCATTCGCCTTGCGCACTACCACTAGATTGGCCAACCACATTGGATGGAGCACTCCTCTTACCAAACCCGCTGCCTCCAGTTTCCGGATCTCCTCTGTAATGAACTCTTGCCGTTCCAAAGCTTGCTTTCTGACCTTCTGCTTGACGGGCCGCGCATGAGGACAGACAACAAGGTTGTGCTCAATCACCTCCCTGGAAACGCCGGTGATGTCGGATGCTTGCCATGCAAACACATCGACAACCGCCCGCAGGAAGGTGACGAGCGCGTCTTCCTATTTGTCGTCGAGGGCGGAGCTTATGGTGAAAGCTCCACCCGTGCCGTCCTCCTTGGCGGATACCTTCTTGGTCTCTGGCGGCGTGGCCCTGGATTTCTTGTTCCTGCTGGTGGAGCTCTCTGGCACGTCCTCGACGGGGGCGCCACACTCCGAAGAGGGGCGCTTGCCGGAGTGGGTGTCCGAGGTCTCACCAGTATTCTTCTTCTTTCCTCCCGTGGCTCCAGTAGCAGGAGCGGCTGCCTTGGCGGCGGCGGCCGTTGCAACTGCTTCTTGGTAAAGTTGATCAGCGCATCTTTCTTGTCGGAGGGGATGGTGATGATTGTTACATGCCCTGGCATCTTCAGGGTATTGTAGGCGTAGTGTGACGCTGCCATGAACTTGGCCAGCGCTGGGCGGCCAAGGATCCCGTTGTAGGGTAAGGGATCTTGGCAACATCGAACACGATCCTTTCCGTCCTGTAGTTCAGATCACTCCCAAAGGTCACAGGCAGCGTGACCTTCCCCTTTGGTTGGCTCCTTCCCGGGTTGATCCCCTGGAACGTGCCCGTTTCTTCGAGGTCTCCGTCAGGGATCTCCAACTTCTTGATCACGGCGGGCGAGATTAATTTCAGATCGGCCCCGCCGTCGACTAGCATTTTCGTCACCTTGAGGTTGCGTATTGTCGGCGAAACCAACAATGGCAAGCACCCGACCGCAGTGGTCCGATCAGGGTGATCCTCAGTGTAAAAAATGATAGGTGTGCTAGACCACTTCAGCGGCTTTTGGGCACCCAACGACGGCTCCGCTGCTGTAATCTCATGCGCCCACTGTTTAAGCTGGCGGTGAGAGGTATGCAGCGAGGCGCCGCCATCGATGCACATGGCCTCTGTACCCTTCTGAAAACTCTTGGTCACCGGACTCGTCGTCTTCTTCGTGATCATCGTCTTTTGGCTTCTTGTCGCGGCCCCGGGTGAGCCTCTCCTGCTGTTTATCCTTACCACGACGGCCCGCCTGGCCGTGGCGCTTCTTGCCGGACCCGTCAGCACCGTCCAGGCCCTTCTCCTTATCCCGCCTCTCATATTCAGCTTTTTGCTTTTCAGCGAGTAGCTCAACTTGTCGGCAGTTCTGGAGGTCATGGCCTTTGGTGCGATGGATCTTGCAGTATTGCTTGCCGGAGTTCCCTGGCTTCTCGGCAGCCGCCAAGGCCCGGCAGGCGACACATCCGGCAATTTCCTTGCCGGGGTGATCTGCCTTGGTTTTCTTGGTGGAGCCAGTGTCATCAGATCCCTCGACGACGAGCACAACTTTACTCTTGTGCTTCCTGTTGCAGTGTCGGCCTTTCTTCGCCGGGGCGGCAATATGCTCGTCTGAAGAGTCGGTTTCCACGCCGGCATCTTCGCTGGGGTACTTCCTTCCCTCTTCAGCATGGGCACACCTGTCGGCAAGAACGTAGAGTTCCGCCACATCTTTCACCTTGTTCATTGCCAGCTCTTCGCGCATCTTGCGGTTACGCATGTTCTGATGGAACGCGCTAATGATTGCGGCAGGATGAACATCAGGGATATTGTACTGTACCCGCCTGAATCTCTGTATGTACTTGGGCAGACTCTCGCCCTCCTTCTGCGGGATGACGTGCAGGTAGCTTGCTTGTCCATGGGCTTGGTGGCCTCCGGTGAAGTGCCAACAAACTCATGGCACAAATCCGACCAAGAGGAGGTAGAGTCTACTAGCAAGTGCATCAACCATGACATGGCGTTGGGTTTAAGAGCCAACGGAAAGTAATTCGCAAGAACCTTATCATCGCGGGCCTCGGCAGCCTGCATTGTGATGGAGTAGATGCTGAGGAACTCTGACGGGTGGGTCTTGCCGTTGTAGTTCTCGCCAATGTCAGGTTTGAAAGTGCGGTGAGTGGGTCACTGGAACTGCCGCAGCTCGCGGGGAAAATCCGGACAGCCTACCTCGTAAGGTAGACCTCCAGGGCTCTCCGGTGCTGGATGGTTCACAGCAGGCCCCGCTCGCCTGTCTGACTGGTGGTGCGATCCGTGCCGGCGCTCGATGGTAGTACGAGCGTCTTCATGGGCTCGCTACCGAAGAACTTGGGGCTGGTCACAGTGGGTCCGTCGGTCGGATGACGCTATGGAGACGTCGTCGCCCGTAACATCGCGACGACCCGACACCCGCGGTACCGGGCGAGGAGGGGGCGAATGCACCGTGGCCGCGGTTCCGCCGGTCCTCCCGCCGTTGGTGCGTGGGACCCCATCAGAGCGTCGACCCGGGGGCCCCACTGGACTCGGTTCGTCCTTGTTGGCGACTGCGACAAGGCTTCGGATGGTAGCTCTCCATTCATCGAGTTTCCCCGTAGCGGGAGGAAAGTCGAGGAGCAATTGCGCGCGCGCCAGGGCCTCTGCCGGCATCGGCGGCAGTGAAACCTGCACGGACCGCAACGCGCTTCGACTTCTAACTATGTTAGAAGGACCTCTATCACGGTCCCGCGGTCGCGCGCCGTTTTCGCCCGTGCTTCGGCGAGCGGGCAGGTTTTCTGCGTCCCAGGAGTGGTGCTCGGGGCTCTTCCAGCGGCGGCGTCCGGGATCTTCGTCGTGACGACGCCGTTTGTAGTGTGCAGCTTGAGAGGAGTGCGCCGTAGGCGCCGGCGTGGGAGTCTTCGAGGCCACCGCGCCGCCTTCGGGCGGCGCGACGATGCTTTTGGAGGGCCCCGCGCCGCTTGCGGAGGGTTTGGCTCCAGTTTTAGATTTGGCGACGTGCGGCTCGTCGCCGAGCACTTGAACGTCGCCACCTCCCAAACTCCGGCTGCTGAGGTGGTGTTGGTGCTCGCGAGCTGCGCCCCGGGTCCTCTCCCCGACCGGTCCGCTGCTCGCCCGCTTCGGGACGGGTCGTCCGGCCCCCGACGGGCCGACCGTCATCGTTGCCTTCTTCTTGGGCTCCATGGTGATCAAGAAGCACTGAACTAACCGCTAAAGCTGATTCTCACAAGTGCACGCCCCCTGCCTGGCGTGCCAAAGATGTTGGTGGAAACGACACCTATGGGATCACAAGAATCTCTACTATAGTTGCGGGGTGCGGAGTTGAGAGAAGAGAAGATCAAACAGATAGTACGCGGTTCGTTTATCCAGGTTTGGGCCGCGAGGATGCGTAAAACCCTACTCCTGCTTTGGTGGATGTTTATTTGTGTTCTTGAGTTAGCTATGGGGCGTGAGGAGTCCCAAAAAGCCGAATCCCTCTCCTGGTTGCCTCGGGCCTCCTTTTATAGGAAAAGGGGTTGCCACAGTGGCACACAAGAGGTGGAAAGGGTACAGTGTCGCGAGTTTATCCCTCGCATTATATGACAAGGCGCATTTAATGCTTCTGCCTAGGTGTCCTCTTGCTTTACTGGGGACGGGGGTGGAGCCCGTCCCATCCGTCGCCGCTCTTCCTTGTGTCGACACGCGCCCTGGCCAGCGGTGCGTGTGATGGCATGTAGGAAGGTAGGCAGCTGAGGTGGCGCGGTGGTGGAGTCTTGACGAAGATCTGCATGCCGCCACGCAGGTGCCTGCCTAGTTGGTTGGGTCTGCAGCTGCATGCGAACGGCGGTGGGGGTTCGATCGGCGTGGGCCTGGCGGTGGCCCTGTAGATGCCCTCGGCAAGGGCCTTGTCGGGGCCCCGGGAAGGGCCTTGCTGGGGCGTCCGATGTTGTCCCCGGCAAGGTGCTTGCCGGGGGCCTTGTGGTTTTCCTTGGCTGGAGTCTCGCCAAGCGTCGTCGTCTTCTGGTGCTTGTCTGATCTTGAATGTTTCTTCACAAAGATCTGCATGCCACCCTGGAGGTGCCTCCCGAGCCCTTGCCCCAACGTGGTGGACCATGGAGGAGGCCGTGGACTCAAGGGTGGCTTGCTCCATGGGCGTGGGGCAAGCTGCCGCGGCAAGGGTCTTGCCGGGGCTGCTAAGGCTGCCCCCGGCAAGGATCTTGCTGGGGGGGAGCCCGCTTCGTCCCTTGGCTCTTTGTGGTCTTGGTCTTGGCGTTGTTCCAGTTCTCCTGGGCTTCGGTCTCACCCTGGATTACCTCCCCTGTCCTGCTTGGTGTGGCCGTGGGCGTGGCTCTGTCTGCCCGTGCACTGTTATAGGGGTACGAAAAGTGTACGCCTCTTTTTGTACACCGACAGCAGGCTTCCCAGGGGTGCTGTGGATTTGACATATCTTGTCTAGGATTTTGTTTAGGTTAGACAGTTCGTCCCTGTTATGTTTGAGGGGCAGATTTTGCTGACCCTGCCGAGAGCTTTTGAACCGGGCGTTAACTGTCGTGCTCTTCGAGCTGTTTCCCTTATTCCGGCGCTGGTCTTTGCTGCGTGGTGGCTTCCCGTTTCCATCCCTGACTTCGGATGTACTTGGGTCGCTGGTGCTGCATCTTGCCAACCAGCTGTCCTCGCCAGCGCAAAAGCGGGTGATGAGGCTTGTTAAAGCGGCCATTGTTCTTGGCTTTTCTTGGCCGAGGTGTCTGGCGAGCCAGTTGTCTCGAACGCTATGTTTGAAAGCTGCTAAGGCTTCGGCGTCCGGACAGTCGACTATTTGGTTCTTTTTAGTAAGAAATCTGTTCCAGAGCTTCTCGGCTTACTCTCCGGGTTGTTGAATTATATGACTTAAATCATGTGCATCCGGTGGTCGGACATCGGTCCCTTGAAAATTTGCCTGGAAAGCGTCCTCGAGCTCTTCCCAACTTCCAATGGTGTTTTCGGGGAGGCCTTTAAGCTAATGTCGGGCTGGCCCTTTGAGCTTGAGGGGTAAGTATTTGATGGCGTGGAGGTCATCTCCTCGAGCCATGTGGATGTGGAGGATATAATCCTCAATCCAGACCCCCGGGTCTGTAGTTCCATCATATGCCTCTATGTTTACGGGTTTAAATCCCACTGGGAATTCATGGTCCAGCACCTCATCAGTGAAACATAGGGGGTGTGCGGCACCCCTGTATTTGGGTGTGTCGTGTTGTTCGAACACTTTTTTTGTTGCATTGCTCGCTTGAGCGTGCTTTGTTGGCCCATAGATAGATCCGGTTGGGCCATCTTCTTGATGCGAATCCTCGTGTGGACCGCGTGTTGGTTTGTGTGCGGCGCCGTTTGCCGCTCTATGTTGGCCATGAGGTCGTCTATCCGACCGGATGGCTGCTTTATTTTTTGATTGTGGGGGCTCTAAGGCCTCCTCGTCAAATTCGAGCAGTAGCTTTCACCCACGGGGCAGCCTAAGTCCATCGACGCGTGGTCCCGCGCAGAGCTCGTCGACCCTCGTGCGAAGGCGGTGCTGAGGAGGATGAACGTGGACCTAAAGCCAAGCAGCTTGGGGGCAGCGAAGCTGACTTGGGCCTCGCTCCTGAGGGAGTTCCTGGAGCACCGGGTGGCTCCGCTCTAGGAGCACCCGCTTCCACTGTGGAAGCTTGGAAGGGTGGACGCCATGATGCGCCTGAGCTCTGAGGCGCTGGCCGACGAAGATCTGGTCGCGGCCCTCCATTGCTTGGTTGGGGGAGACGTGGAGAGCCCTGTCAGCTTCGCCAAGGAGGTGCACAACCGGAAGGAGAAGGATAAGGAGATGAAGGCTAAGGAGGCCGCCAAGGACTGGGACGCCAAGCTCGACGACCGCCACCGCCAACTGGAGATGCTGGAGAAGTCGCTGAAGGCAGAGAGGGTCGAGCTGGACGCCAAGGCGAAGGTCCTCGCAGAAGACCGGGTGGCCTTCGCGAAGCAGGAGAAGAAGGCCCGCGACATACTGAAGACACTGCATGAGAGCGGCCTGGAGGAGCCGTTAGCCGGTGTGGAGGATGGCCCCGCCAAGCTGCTCCCCTTCCTGGTTGACGCGCTCGAGGACGTCACAGACGGCCTTGGCCCCATGGTCTAGGCCGAGGCTCGCGCCCTGTCTTCCGCGGCGCTGACGCATGTCCTCAGCAACATCTATCTGCGCGACCCCGATATTGACTTCGACAGCATGCTGGAGCACGTGAGCGGCGACCGTGCCGCTGCTGCCCCTGAGGCCGTGAAAGGCCGAGCCGAGGTTTTGCTGGGGAAGTTCCACTCCCGCAGCGTCTTGCTCGGGCACGGCGCCGCCGGCCTTGCGACCTCGAGGGGCGAAGCCGTCCAGCATGACTCCACCACAGGCGACGGCGCCACTGGAAAGTGATCTCCTTGCGGCTTCTGTCCTGTTTATTATTCCTGCAACATGCACCATGCCTCGCGGAGGCGTTTAAACTTTTGTTTGGCGTTATGGAACAGTCTATGCCTTGTAATATTTCCTTTGAATTTCTTGGAATTTGCGTTTTCCTCTCCTACTTGCTTGCGCTCTACGTCAGCAGGGCCCGGCCCTACGCGTACCTCACCCAGCGTTAGCCCTGATCGGAAACTAGGACGGGACTAAGGAGTGAGGGGCTACGTGGCAAGTTAGGCTCCTGAGTCGCGATGCTCAAGAGTCAACCTTGAGGCGTGAGCAACAAGTAGGGAAGGGGGGAGCGAGGAGTGGATTGGCCATTCTACGTCGGCAGGGCCCGGCCCCGCGCGTACCTCATCCATCATTAGCCCCAACCGGAAACCAGGACGGGACTAAGGAGTGAGGGGCTAAGTGACCAGTTACGCTCCTGAGTCGCGATGCTCAGGAGTCCCCCGTGATGGTTAAACGGGTTTCGTACCTTGGCTCCACTCGGGGAGTGGCGTGCGACGACCAGGTCCGAGGGACCTGGCTGGGTGGCATGCTCGGGTGTAGCCCCCGTGTCCAGCCCCCTCGTGCGGCACTCCCGAGGGGAGGCGTTGTGATGGTGTCGGACACTGAGCGCTGGGCTCCCTGAGGTTGGTACGGCCGTGGGCCGCCCTCAGTTGTTTATCACCAGCGCGGAGCATAGTGCTTCCGTATGTGTACGGGCATAGCCGCTCCTCGGCAGTGTCGTCAGCCAGCGCGGAGCATGGTGCTTCCACTGGTGCGTGGGAGGGGGCTCCCCTCCGGGAGGAGCCCCCGGGGCGTGTACAGCCCCGCCCTGACACGTGGCTGGCACGGTAGGGCTAGGAGAGGTGTATCTGGGCACCCGTGAGCCAGCGCGGGACTCACGAGGCCCTACCTCGAGGCGATTTGCGCCTGGCTATGGGCCTTTATCAACTGGCGTGTTCCTGCAGGGTTGTTAGAATGCGAACGCTCTACGTCCTCAGGTCCCGGTCCTCGAGCGAGCTCAGCCGCCACTGGTGTGACAGGTCGCGATGCCATGTGTCGGTGTCAAACCCGGCGGATCTCGGGTAGGGGGTCCCGAACTGTGCGTGAAGGTCGGATGGTAACAAGAGACAAGGGACACTTTATTTTACCCAGGTTCAGGCCCTCTCGATGGAGGTAAAACCCTACTCCTGCTAGATTAATATTGATGATATGGGTAGTACAAGAGTAGATCTACCACGAGATCAAGGAGGCTAAATCCTAGAAGCTAGCCTATGGTATGATTGTGTATGATGATGGTTGTCCTACGGACTACAACCCTCCGGTTTATATAGACACCGGATAGGGTTAGGGTTACACAGAGTCAGTTACAATGGTAGGAGATCTTGAATATCCGCACGCCTAGCTTGCCTTCCATGCCAAGGAAAGATCATTCCGGACACGGGACAAAGTCTTCAATCTTGTATCTTCATAGTCCTGGAGTCCGGTTGAAGGTATAGTCCGGCTATCCGAACACTCCCTAATCCAGGACTCCCTCAGTAGCCCCTGAACTAGGCTTCAATGACGACGAGTCCGTCGCGCAGATTGTCTTCGGCATTGCAAGGCGGGTTCCTCCTCCAAGTTCTCAAGAAGATTGTAAACACCAAAAATAGTGTTCGGCTTTGCAAAATAAGTTTCCACATATTGCCGTATAGAGAATAATATTAACACAAATCAAATCTGCGGACGTATTCCGCAGTGCGTCATAACACTGCAGCTAAGCTCTTTATATAAATTTTTTTCATTGTTCCACCTCAGCGTGTTTAGCGAGGCGATTTCCTTGGCACGTCTTGTCAAAGAAAAGATCGTGTGCCCCTTTTAACGGGATTCTCATCAATACGGACGTGGGTAACCCAACCGCGCCATTTACCATGGCGCTTGGGAGGCAAGTGAGTTTTATTAGGTTGGTGGGGATGCCTAACCGCACCCGCTTGTATAAAGGGATAATGATTCACCTTTTTACCTACGCCTTCTTCCTCCTTTGCCAATCCATCTCTCTCGCACTCAAGCTCCAGCGCCCAATTCCGCTCTTCCTTCCTCAACCTTCTCCAACAATGTCCGGAGCGGGAGGCAAGTGGATGGCCTCCTCCGTTACGGAGGCCCAAGTAAAAAAGCTAAGGAAAGTCGGATACTTGTCCAAGGACATCCCGCATCGGCTTCCTGAGAAGGGGCAGCTTCTTCCTACCCCAGGGCCCCATGAGAGGGTAGTTTTTCTTCCCCACTTCCTCCGCGGACTGGGCTTTCCACTTCACCCATTTGTCCGGGGGCTCATGTTCTACTACGGCCTGGATTTCCATGATCTGGCCCCGAACTTCGTCCTCAACATCTCGGCGTTTATCATCGTGTGTGAGGCGTTCCTCCGCATCCGCCCCCATTTCGGCCTTTGGCTCAAGACTTTCAACGTCAAGCCCAAGGTGGTGCGCGACAGCCAAGCGGAGTGCGGAGGCGCTATGCCTGGCAAGATAGCCAACGTCCTTTGGTTCGAGGGCTCCCTTGTGGAGTCCCTAAAGGGGTGGCAAGCCGGGTGGTTTTACATCACCGAGCCGCGATTCGAAATGGGTCGCAGCCCCCAAGTTCAGATCCGGACTCCCCACACGGCTCATGTCCTGGAAAGAGACGGGTCTGTCATGGGGTAACGAGAAAGAGGTGACTGGATTGCAAACGTGCATCCAGTCCCTAGAGAACAAGCCAGTCCGGCTGATCAATGTGATCCAGGTTATGCTCGTCCGCCGGATCCTCCCGTGCCAACAACGTGATTTTACTTTGTGGGAATTCGACCCGGCGCAGCACCAAACCCTCAGTAGGCTCTTCGACACGACGTATGAAGACGTCTGGAAGGTGCTGACCAAAGGCGCCGAGTCCCCCACATCCGCTTCCGAGGACCGCGGATACAGCTCGCAGCGTCACGCCAGCGAGGTAGGCTATCTATACCTTTGACAGGTTTGTTAAGCTCTTCTTCATAGATTAACTCTATGCGGGATCTAAACTCCCTTTGCCTTTGACAGGCTTGGCGGGCGATATCCGGACCAATTAACTATCCGGCTCCCCTGCATGAAGACCCAGCCCCAGCTCTCTTGGTGAAGCTACTGGCTCCGGCACCTTATGTGGTGCCGGAGAAGAAGGCCAAGAAGAAGAAAACCACCGGGACTCGAAAGAGTTCCCGCAACATGGTGGTGTCGGACTCGTCATCTGACGAGTCCGCGACGCTCTCCTCTCGTGAAAACGAGGAGGATGAACAAGAAAGCTCTCCCCCCCAACGGGGGGAGAAAAGAAGAAGAAGTCCACCCCAACGGGGGAGGCCGAGGGGTCGAGGAAAAGGAAGGCCCCTCCGCCGGACTACTCCCACGACGCCGAAGAGGGCGGAGAGGAGTGGCCGGACAGAACCAAGCGTCTGGTGAAATCGTAAGTACTTACATACCAGAGTGACTCATGATATTCTTTTAATGCGTGGCTTTCCCTAATATCGCTCATAATTTATGCAGCCCGCCCCGGGCCGAACTCGACGATTCGTCGAGCGGCTCCCTGGATTCGTCGGACGTGAACTCTGTTCCGCCTGCTGTCTCCCCTTGCAGGGCGAACGACGCTGAAGTGGCGTCCCGCCAAGCTCCAGGGCAGGAGGAGCTAGTCCTGGAGGAGCCGCAAGGCAATCCTCCGGACCCCAGGAGTAAAGGGGATGAAACCCCCCAGGGCTCCAAGTTCGGCTTTGTGCCGGACACCGCGCCGGACTCGACAGTCCCGGTCCACGGTGGGCGAACTCCTTCTAAGAGGAGTAAGCCGTCTGAGCCGGCGACCTCCGTCCAACCAGAGGCGCCGGACAATCTGCTGGAGGTGCTTGAGGGCGCCGCCATCGACGAGGAGCACCGTACTGTTATGAGTACGGTGATCCAAAGGATTCGGTCCGCCAAGAGCGGACTGACTGAAGCTTGCGCTAGCCTTCTAACAGGCTTCGAGGTAAGTAAAAATATGTCAAATTATTTACCGCATAGATAGTAGCCCCTGATGCTCTGTTCGGTGTTCGGAAAGAAAAGCCGAATAGAGGATCTAGTAATTTTCGCAGGAGTCTAACAAAAAAAAGTCAAATATGCGTATGCAGGCTTTGCTGCTGTCCACCGCCGCACTGACTGCGCAGGTGGATGTCCTTAAAAAGGACCTCGGGCAGACCGAGCAAGAGCTCGGCCTTGCCAAACGGCAGCTCGAGGAGAAAGAAGGTAAGAAATACCCTAATAAAATAAAAAAGGTGCCTATAGAGAGGCTTGATTGCAGAAAGAAATAACAGGATTGTACTGCTTATTGTAGGGGCCACAACCGAGGTGGCAACCCTGAAGCAGGCGCTAGCTGAGGCCAGAAAGAAAACGGCCGAGGAGCGTGCCGAGCGAGAAAGGCTTGGGGTTCAGGTCGGCGAAGTGCAGCAAGAGCTGCAAGCTCTCATGAAAAAACATGAGAGTTTGGAGCTTGAGTCAAAAGCGCAAGCATCCGAGCTCGCGTCGCCCTTGAGACCGCCAAGAGTGCCAAGGCCAAAGCCCAAAAGGCCCTCCAAGAGTTGGAGGAGGTGAAAAAGATAGCAACGGTTAAGGCATTCTTAATGCAAAGTAGGAATATAAAAGTAAACTACCTGTTACTTACCCGAATCCGGAGTTCTCCAGGGGCGTTCGCCGATCTTCCCCGTAACGTATCCGACGCTGCCGCGTTCTACCGAGCTGAGGAGGGCAGCTCGACGGAGAGTGTGTTCTGGTCTCAGTATTTTGAGGCCGGACACCCTGTGCCTTTGAGCGATCAGCTGAAACAGCTGGTCGAGCTCCACAAGGCGGCCGAACAGGCCATGAAGGGCTTACTAGTTCGGCTGTGGCCTGGAGAGGCCCTGCCTGGGAGCTATTTCGGGCTAGTGCGGCGGCTGGTGGAGGCCTGTCCACGGCTTGAGGTCATCAAGCGCTCTGCCTGCATTGAAGGCGCCCGGAGGGCCCTTGCCCGTGTAAGGGTACACTGGGGTAAGCTGGACGGAGAGAAGCTGGTGAAGGACGGGCCGCCGCCGGGGAAGGAGCATCGCAAGCCTGAGAACTACAACAAGGAAGTTCTTGCCGGAGCCCGCCTTGTCGCGGATGAATGTACTAAAGATGTAGTATTTGAATGAACTCGCTCGTTTGTATCCTGTGCACTGAAAATTTGTTCATATGCGCTAAGCAATGCTTATTGAATTTAAAATATTATTTTCTGTGCGGCCGTTTATCAAAAATTGAGAGATGGCCAGTCGTCGGCTTCTGCCCCCATGCCACTAGTGCTGGGGTGTTCGGGATAAACCTGAGGGCTCTTTTTCCCATAGTTGGGTCCTTCGAGGGAAGCGCTCAGCACAACGAACCAGGCAATCAGACTATAATGCTTGAACACTCTCACTTAGCCATAGAACGTTATAATTTTAAATTTCGGCGAGGCCCCTAGTTTGGAAGGCCGAATTCGGGGCGCTATCCACGCCTTTGGCCGGACATAGCCAGCTCCTCGCTCGAAGCGGCATAGTCTTTAAGGATTCGAAAAACCTCTCGAACAGCGACCGGTCTCACGCCTTATCATGACAGTCTGTTTTAGCTTTCTCCACTGAGGTGCTTAACCCCGCTGAACCGGGGCACAATCGTAGTGGTTCTCCTAGTGCTACCTTAGCCGATATAACGGAACGTAAGGCACCAAAACATAGGAGCCGGGCAAACCCAACATGTGACCAAAATCATGATTCGGAGCCGATGCATATAGTGCTATAAGTTCGGGGTGCCGCACTTGTGAAAGTGTACGGACTTCTCACACCAGATAGAAGGGTAATGAAGTCCCTGGCGTGTTTTGCCGTACCATGGTGTACGGTTGCGATCATGTTTATTTAATGAACATATATATTAAAAGAGGACAACACAAAAAATAGGCGAAAAGCTATGCATTGTTTATAGAGAGGCTATTTATCAAAGCCAAACGATACAAGTAGTGCGATAAGCAAAAAGATATTAGACTATTTAACATGTCCTGACCAGGGGCAGGCCGCGGAATTTAGAAACAGATATATCGCTCGAAATAGAGACCACCTGAGAGTTCCGTAATGCGGCGTAGCTTTGTCTGCTTCCCTGGGTCTTGCATCGTCTGTGCAGCAGCAAAGCCGAACAGGTTATCCAGAGTGTGGAGTCCTGAAAGTAAAAAAAAATCCGGCAGCCCCTAGTACGTTTGACGCCGTATTGTAAGCATGCCGTTAATGTGCCCCTCCCCTGTGCCCATGGAATTTTGAGGGCGTAATTGTGTACTCGAGGTACTAGCTCCGCTATGTTGCGATGGCTGGGGTTGGGGCCGGATTGCTACGCTTGCTCCAAACGTGCCAGGCGGTCTTATTGCAGGTTACTCCGGGCGCGCTTTGCATTGGCCGGCTTTTTAACGGCCAGACTGGAGAGTTGCCTTGAAAGGCTGCTTTGTACTTCCGCTGCGAGGGCCGCCGTGTGCTCCTCCGTACGGAGGGAGCGTTCAGTGTTTCCGTTGACCGTAATTACTCCTCGAGGGCCTGGCATCTTGAGCTTGAGATATGCGTAGTGCGGCACCGCATTGAATTTAGCGAATGCGGTTCGTCCGAGCAGGGCGTGATAGCCACTGCGGATCGGGACTATATCAAAGATTAACTCTTCGCTTCGGAAGTTATCCGGAGATCCGAAGACCACATCAAGTGTTACAGAGCCTGTACAATTGGCCTCTACACCTGGTATGACGCCTTTAAAGGTCGTCCTTGTGGGCTTGATCCTTGATGGATCTATGCCCATTTTCCGCACTGTATCCTAATAAAGGAGGTTCAGGCTACTGCCGCCGTCCATGAGGACTCTAGTGAGATGAAATCCGTCAATGATTGGGTCAAGAACCAATGCGGCAAAACCACCGTGACGGATGCTAGTGGGGTGGTCCCTTCGATCAAAAGTGATCGGGCAGGAGGACCATGGGTTGAACTTTGGCGCGACTGGCTCCATCGCGTATACGTCCCGTAGCGCACGCTTCGGCTCCCTCTTGGGAATGTGGGTCGCGTATATCATGTTCACCGTCCGCACTTGTGGGGGAAACCCCTTCTGTCCATTGTTGTTCGGCGGCCTGGGCTCCTCCTCGTCGTCGCTATGCAGCCCCTTGTCTTTGTGTTCGGCTCTTAACTTGCCTGCCTGCTTGAACACCCAACAATCCCTGTTGTTGTGATTGGCTGGCCTTTCGGGGGTGCCATGAATCTGGCACGAGCGGTCGAGTATCCGGTCCAAATTGGACGGGCCCTGGGTATTCTTTTTAAATGGCTTTTTCTGCTGACCGGATTTATAGCCTCTGAATCCGGCATTTACTGCCGTATCCTCATTGTTGTCGCTGCTAACGCGGCGCTTTTGCTTATTTCGACGTGTCCTACCACTTTTGTCCTTGGTATCCGAATTACCAGGGTTCTTTGATAAGTTGTTGCTGCGAGCTAGCCAGCTATCTTCCCCCACGCAAAAGCGGGTCATGAGTGTCGTGAGGGCTGCCATAGATTTCGGCTTTTCCTGTCCCAGGTGCCGGGCAAGCCATTCGTCGCGGATGTTATGTTTGAAGGCTGCTAGGGCCTCTGCGTCCGGACAATCGACTATCTGATTTTTCTTTGTTAGGAACCATGTCCAGAATTGCCTGGCCGATTCTACTGGCTGCTAAATTATGTGGCTTTGGTCGTCGGCGTCCGGTGGCCGCACATAGGTCCCCTGGAAGTTGTCGAGGAATGCGGCTTCCAGGTCTTCCCAAGAACCGATTGAGTCCGCCGGTAGGCTGTTAAGCCAGTGTCGGGCTGGTCCTTTGAGCTTGAGGGGGAGATATTTGATGGCGTGTAGATCGTCGCCACGTGCCATGTGGATGTGAAGGAGATAATCTTCAATCCATACTGCCGGATCTGTCGTACCATCATACGACTCGATGTTTACGGGTTTGAAACCCTCTGGGATTTTATGATCCATTACTTCATCTGTGATGCATAGTGGGTGTGCGGCGCCCCTGTACTGGGCTATGTCACGACGCAGCTCGGAAGAGCTATGCCTGTTGTGTTCGGCCCGGCCGGATTTATTGTGTCCGGAGTGAAGATCATCATCACGTGTCGTCAGGCGTCTGCGCGACCATAGATCGATCTTGTTTGCCTTGCTTTATTCTCCAGTACGTCTCGCAGGTCTGGCTCATTTTCCCGTGCCTTAGTTGAGCGGCACCGGGGCATGGCTTGTTTAGAGGTTCGACAGGCCTCTCTGTCGCGGCCGCGAGGTGGCCGGTCTGGCATGTCATGCTTTGGTAATGTAGGTGCTTCCCCCTCTGATTGGGGTAGCGGCCTGCGCTTAGGATAATTTTTGGAGGTGCGCTCGAGTTCATACTCTTCGGACGCAAGGATTTCAGTCCATCTGTCAGCTAGCAAATCTTGATCAGCTCTAAGTTGTTGCTGCTTTTTCTTTAGGCTATTCGCCGTGGCTAGAAGCCTGCGTTTGAAACGCTCTTGTTTGGCGGGGTCTGATGGTACGATGAATTCGTCGTCGTCGAGGCTTGCCTCGTCTTCGGAGGGAGGCATGTAGTTATCATCCTCAACCTCTCGCTCTGCCGCTCTCTCATGAGGGCTGGCTTCTCCATCTTCCTGCGCCGAATCTTGCTGGATTTGGTGTTCTTCGGCGCTATCCGGGGTAGTATTATCTCCCGTGCCGGAATCATCGTTTCTGCTATGGCGGGATTTAGAGCGGCGCCGTTGACGCCGGCGTTTTGGCTGTTTTTTCGAGGTGTCATCCTCCGCTGTTCCATCGCCATCTCCATCCTTTGGAGCATCCACCACATATATGTCATTTGACGAGGTGGTGGTCCAGCGCCCTACAGGTGCTGGTTCTTGTTCGTCTCCTCCTTCGTCGTCCATACCGTCGAAGTCTTCGGAGCCGAAGTCAAGTATGTCGGTTAAATCATCGACAGTGGCTATTAAGTGGGTGGTGGGTGGGATTTGAATTTCTTCGTCGTCCGAATCCCAACCTCGCAGACCATAGTCCGGCCTGGGCTCTCCTGATAGAGAGAGAGACTTGAGAGAATTCAGGATATCACCGAAAGGTGAGTGCTGAAAGATGTCTGCGGCGGTGAACTCCATTATAGGCGCCCAATCGGATTCGATCGGCGGGGGCACGGGAGGCCCGGAGTTCGAAGAAGAATCCGACTCCTTGGAGTCATGGGCCGTGCGGAGTGTGGGGCTGGCGTTCGGCTCGATCGCCTTCAAGGTCGTAGCCCCCGAGGTGACGTCCAACCATTCATCCTCGAAGAACTCAGCGGGCTCCGAGTCGAGGATCGGGGCCGATGCGTGTGTGGCCTCCAGGGCACTATTCGGAGGCAGAGCTATATCATGCCCCTCGAGGTAGTGCGGCGCGCTTGGATGTGGCTCGAACCCGTCGAAGATCAAGTCTCCGCGGATATCCGCCGTGTAGTTTAAGCTTCCAAACTTGACTTCATGGCCAGAGGCGTAGCTTTCGATCTGCTCCAGACGACCAAGCGAATTGGCCCGCAGAGCGAAGCCGCCGAGACGAAGATTTGTCCGGGGAGGAAAGTCTCACCCTTGACCTCATCGTTGTTGATGATCAAAGGAGCCATCGGGCCTAAAAGCAACAACACACAGGAACTCTCAATGAAAGCACCAATGTCGGTGTCAAAACCGGCGGATCTCGGGTAGGGTGTCCCGAACTGTGCGTCAAGGTCGGATGGTAACAGGAGACAAGGGACACTTTATTTTACCCAGGTTCGGGCCCTCTCGATGGAGGTAAAACCCTACTCCTGCTAGATTAATAGTGATGATATGGGTAGTACAAGAGTAGATCTACCACGAGATCAAGGAGGCTAAACCCTAGAAGCTAGCCTATGGTATGATTGTGTATGATGATGGTTGTCCTACGGACTACAACCCTCCGGTTTATATAGACACCAGATAGGGTTAGGGTTACACAGAGTCGGTTACAATGGTAGGAGATCTTGAATATCCGCACGCCTAGCTTGCCTTCCACGCCAAGGAAAGATCCTTCCGGACACGGGACGAAGTCTTCAATCTTGTATCTTCATAGTCCTGGAGTCCGGCTGAAGGTATAGTCCAGCTATCCGAACACCCCCTAATCCAGGACTCCCTCACCGTGGGTCAAGGCCAGGGGGTGAGGGCTGGAGAGCCAGTAAGAGCCCATGAGTCGCAATGCTCAGGCGCCCCCCTTCAACGTGCAAGCGCTTTGCATGACGGTAAGCAGTAGGTGATAATTTATGGGGACTTCATCCTAAGGCAAATATTAAAGATGCAGCTGCCGCCGGGTCGGGCCCGAGGGGCGTGGGGGTGATGCAACCCGAAGGGTGCCCCCAACCAGGTAAGTAAAGAACATAAACAAAACGGATACATGCCGCGGGGACGGGCCCTCGCGGCCTGGGAATGGTGTAGCCCTGTGGGCGCTCCCAGCTGAACGTAGAACTCTGAAAGATGTCACCTGACGCCGTTGAAGATGAAGTGGTGCTGAGGAAGTGAGAGATGCGCGGTGAAGATGTCGGCCCTCACGAGCCCCCAGGCCTAGGGGCCTCGGGAGGCTCCGTGGACTCAAGCGGGTCCTCGAGAGCCATCTCCATCCCTGCTAGGACCGCGTGGTGCCTGATCTCCTGAGCCTCCAGAATGCTCCTCAGCAAACGCTGGTGAGCGACGGCCGCATTCGGCAGACCGAAGGGCGTGCGAATGCAGCTGTGAGGTGGAACCTCACAGCGCCCCACGCGCGAAGGCCAGAGGCGCTCCGGAGACGCGGCTCGGTTGAGCCCCGGGACGTCGATGCAGATGCGCAGCCCACCATCCTCGCCTAGATGTGGGGCTACGGCAGGCAGGCGGCGGCTGTTGCGCATGACTCTTGACTCTTGCAACTCTTGAGTGTTTCTTGCGACGAACTCCTGAGGGTTTGGTCTCCCTTTCCTTGTACCTTCCTGAGGGAAAAGCGCCTGAAAACGCTGTCGGATTTCGGGTTCCGGCAGACCCTTGAGGTTCGAACACTGGGGTGCGCACGGAGATTTCGCATTCTACCTACCTGTACCCCACCGCCTCGCTGAGATCTAAGCTATGGAAAGAACAGCACAAGAGACACAGGGTTTATACTGGTTCGGGCCACCGTTGTGGTGTAATACCCTACTCCAGTTTGTGGTGTGGTGGATTGCCTCTTGGGCTGATGATGATGAGCAATACAAGGAATAATAGCCTCGTGAGGGTCTGTTCTTGGCTGGGGCGATGAACTGCTAGGAGGAGTTCAGTCACCCTTCTCTATCTCTCTCTCTCTCTCTCTCTCTCTCTCTCTGTGTGTGTGTGTGTGTGTGTGTGTGTGTGATGCTACTCGATCCGATTCTGATTGCCTTCTCCTCTAGTTCTAATCCTCCGTGTCTCTACCCTGGGGGTGGCTAGTCCTATTTATAGGCAAACGCCCTGGGCCTCTCCTGAAATATTGAGCGGGAAGGGCGCCAACAATTGGCCATTTTGAAGGGGAACATCTGGTACACTTATCCTGACTAAAGTTGGTCCTAGCCTGCCAAAGGCTCTGGTGGTGACGCTGGCTTGGGCTCCACAATGACTTCCTCCCTGTTGCGGGGCTGGTCTTGGTCTCGTTGCACCGAAACGGGTGCCTTTGCTTGATGCTCTCGCCTGCGCTTGCTCCCTTTGCACCAAAGAGGAAAGGAGGACACTGCGTGGGCTGGCGCCCGCCCGGCGCCCTTGGTCGTCATGGCTTGCGTCACGGGCACCTCGTGAGGTACCCTGCCTTGATCTCTCCGCCTCCTCGCGAACCAGCCTGATGAGGTCGTGCCTGAGGAAGCTCCGTATCGTCCGCCCCGTGAGGCTTGGCCCCTCGCGAGGGTCTTGGGTCTGTGTTGATGAAGATGGGCCGTGCTAGGCCCCCCTTTGAGCCACGCCGCAGGCTGCAGGCAGGCAAGTCTGGGGACCCGCGTACCCAAAACGCCGACAGTAGCCCCCGGGCCCAAGGCGCGCCCAGACTTGGCCGTGCAGTGAGGCGAAAGGGCAAGGGCGAAGCGCCGCGGGCCCTAGCAGCCTGCGGCCTTGGGTGCCGCATGGCGGTTGATTGGACGTGGGCGTCTCCACTTCCCCACGACGCCTTGGCAACTGCGCGGATTGGACAAGTCCCTGCATGCAAAGCGGGTCATGATTACCCGCGATCGTGGAGGTCGGCGGTTGGCCCTCGCCGGCTATAAGTACGGAGCGGTGCGCGCCCTTCCAGGCCATCTCTTCTTGCTTCTCCTTCTTCCCGTTCCTTGCTCCGTCTTGCTGCAATGGCTCCGATCCGCCGGTTCTCAGCGGCAGAGAAAGGAAAGGCTCCCCAAGAGGAACCAGACCCGCTCCCGCCGAAGAAACGGCTCGCCCTCCACCGCCGGGACGAGGGGGCCCATCAGGTGGCATCGAGGCCCTAGGGCGAGCGGGCACCGCCGGGGTTCCCGCTTCCCTTGTTCGCTCACATCTAGGGCTATGAAGGAGTCGACGCCGATCGCCACGGGCGGCGCCGCCGTCAGCGCCGACGGGTCACGAAGGTGTGGGTCGTTCCTCCCGGGGTCCACACCGAGGGCTCCTCCCGAGAGTTCATGCTCCACGCCGCCATGCCTCCTCAGTCTTGGATTCTCCTTCCTCCCTTCTTTGCCTACATCATCCCGCAGGGAGAACTCCTGGAGCTTTGGCTACAGCACGCCGGCTGCAGCACCCTCGCGACCGAGGCAGAGGTCGCGGTCGTTGCCCCGGGCGAGGTCTTCATGACTCGAGGCTGGGGCGAAATCGCCCGGGTTTGCAAGACGAGAGGCGCCTTCGCGATCCACTTGGAGTACGACGATGCTTTGGTGATCTTCTTCAAGGTCTTCGATGCAAACGGGCGCCGGCTGGAGTGCTGCCCCGGGAGAGGTGGTCTGGACCCTGCTACGGCGAGGACTGGGCCCGCCAACCGCACCCTTGGCAGCTCCTCAGACGGCGGAGACGTGGAGGATCCAGCGACTAAACGAGCGACGACAGCTATGAGCCCCCGAGCCGGCGCCGCTCCTGGAGCAGGGCGGGCTCGTCAGGCCGTCGCCGACTCTGGTCTGGATGGGGTTGGCGCTGGTGCTTGACGGCCCACTGTTGATGATGGCGTCTTTTGCAGGGGCGCGTGTAGTTAGCGTCCTTTTAGGACCTGTTCCCTGCGAGGAGTCAAAGACACGCCCCGTGGGGGCTTGTAAGGTGCCTGTGATCCTGTTTGTTAATATAACCCTTGTCGTAGAATTGTGCGAGTTGCTCATTCCGTCTTAGCTCAGTTCTCCCTTTCAAACCTCACGAGGGCTTGGTGCTCTGCGCCGACAGGTCCCAGTCCCAAGGTGGCTTCAGCCGTCGCTGGTATGCCAGGTCGCGATGCCGTGGTCAAGGCCAGGAGGTGAGCGACCCGGGGTCCGGTAAGAGCCCCTGAGTTGCGATGCTCAGGAGGTCCCCTTTGGCGCTCAAGCAGCCGTCGTTCGATGAGAAAGGAGAGCGGCGTCGCTAACACGGGATTGCGTTAGGTGCGGGGATGGTGCCACTGTAGTTGATGCTTCCGGGTGGTGACTTATCTCGAGAATCAGGGACCGCTCCCTGGTGTGTCGCCAGGTCCGTGCATTGGCAGGCGTGAGGTTGCTCGGCGAGGTCCTCGCGTGTCCCTCCCCTCTCGGCTTTGCTCCCCTTTCTGCTCTACGTCCTCGGGTCCCGGCCCTCGAGCGAGTCTCAGCCGTCGCTAGTATGCCAGGTCGCGATGCCGTGGACAAGGCCAGAGGGTGAGCCCTGGAGAGCCAGTAGGAGCCCTGAGTCGCGATGCTCAGGCACCCCCCCTTTAACGTGCAAGTGGTTCATGCAGATGAGAGTGAAGGAGGCACCGTAAGGGCCTCGCCTAACGCAGCTCCTTTGGGGGATCATGTAGACTCATCATAGAAAGAACGAAGGGTTTCCATGACAATTGACAGTCAGCCGTTGGTTGTTTCCGAGGGGCGATGAGGCACTGAAGGCTTGACGAGGTGGCGTCATGCGGGGATGCCGCGGCCAGAGCTCAGCCATTCAGGTTTGTCGGTGTTGCAGGGACGGACCCATGCGCAAGCATCGTGCCGTTTTGGGAGCAGCTCCGTCAGTTGGCGTCAGTTGAGAGGACAACTAGGTCAAACACATTAGCCGCGAAGGAGTGGATTCATTCAAATAGATGCTGGGAAGGCGGACATCACTGGGTCAGGCCCGAGCGACTTGGGGATGATGCAGCCCGAGGGGCGCCCCCAACAAAGTAATCTAACAACATGAAATAAGAGGGATACATGCCGCAGGGACGGACCCACGCGGCCTGGGAATGATGCAGCCCTGGGTGGCACTCCCAGCTGGGAATGAAACTTGAAAGATGTCACCTGATGATGTTGAGGACGAATGAGGGTTGGTGTAGCAGACTCGGTGGGCTGCGGAATCCGATCCTCAAGAACCCCAGGCCCAGGGGCCTCGGGAGGCTCCGGAGGCGTTGGTGGCCCCTCGCGGACCATCTCCATCTCCGCCAAGGCTGCGGAGCGCCTGGCCTCTTGAGCCTCCGTGATGCCCCTCATGAGGCGCTGGTTCGTGGCAACCGCATTCGGCAAGCCGTAAGGCATGCGAACGTAGATGTGGGGTGGACCTTCGCAGCGCCCCACTCGCGAGGGCCAGAGGCGCTCCAGAGAGGCGACTCGATTGAGCTCTGGTATGTCGATGCAGATGCGCAGCCCACCATCCTCGCCTGGATGGGGAGCCAAAGCTGGTAGGCGGCGGCCGCCTCTCACGATTCTTGACTCCTGTAGCTCCTGAATGGCCTTGCTGACGAACTCCTGAGGGTCTGGCCCTCCTTGCCTTACTCCTTCTTGAGGGAAGCGTGCTTCGAAACACGCCTCCAGGTGGTGCCCAAGCGCCTCCCTCGTGACCTTAGCTAGGTCGGTGGCCCTCCAGGGGAGAGCCCTCGAGCCTTGCCTGAGGAGGGCGCCGGGCGTGCTTTCCTATGCGATGGAAGGAGGTTCCTCCTGGGCAGGCGCGGGCCGTGAGGGGCCTGCCTCCTGAGGGGCCGGGCCGGACGATGTCTTCTTCTTCTTGGGGTTGGTCTCGGGAAGCCTCCTGCTTCCGCGATCCGGGTCTTCCAGTGATGCGGCCTGGAAGGCTCGTTCCAGGGAACACACCGCGTCCTTCTCTTCACAAGGCACCGTGATGACCCCGCCACTTCCTGGCATCTTGAGGACATTGTAGCCGTGGTGAGTTACGACCATGAACTTGGCCAGCGCTGGGTACCCAAGGATGGCGTTGTACGTCAGGCGAATGTGCGTCGAAGTCGATGAGCTCGGTGCGGTAGTTGTTGCGTGTCCCGAAGGTGACAGGGAGGCGGACCTGCCCAATCGGGACCGTGGAGCCGTCGGTGACTCCGGAGAAGGGCTTGGTTGGCTGAAGCTGGTTGTAGGACACTTGGTGATTGTTGAATGTTTCCACGGACAGGACGTTGAGCCCTGACTCGCCGTCGATGAGGGTCCTGGTGACCAGCACGTTGCTGACGATTGGGGAACAAAGCATCAGGAGGACTCCGGCTATGGCCGCACACTTGAGCTGATCTGCTGAGCTGAACGTGATGGTGCACGCCGACCACCTGAGGGGCGCGCGTGGCTTTGAGCTTGGGGAGGACTCAATTTACTTCGCGGGCGAACTGCTTGAAGATGCGCTGAGAGGCTGGGGCTTGAGCCCCGCCCAGGATGCAGGCGATCGCGTGCGGCTCCTGGAAGCCCCCAACCCCTCGTCTTGATGGCGGTCCTCGTTTCTCCTTGGCTGCGGGAGCAGCGGAGGGAGGCCTGCGTTGCCTTGCGGGCGATACTCGTGAGGCTGATCCCTCCAGTCTCCCTCGCGAGGCGGGTCTTGCCAGCGGTCCTCGCGAGGTCGATCGCGCCACCCTTGGCGCGGGCCGTGATCTTCCCAGCGTCCTGCGTTTCTTCCTCCTCCTCGACCGTAGCCCCGGTCACTGCGGTCGGGGCGACGGCCGATCCTTCCTTCTCGCACGGCTCGGAGCTCTTGACATTCGTTGGTGTTGTGGGTGTGGAGGTCGTGGTACACACAGTACCGACTGCCCTTGGAAGGCTCGGGCTGATCTCTGCCCCGCTTGGTGTCCAGTTCTGCCGCGAGCACGACAGCCCCTTGCGCTTCACATCCTTGGCCTTGGACTTTTTCTCTTCTGGGTCTGCGGCAGGCAGCTCTAGGAGGGAGAGACGCCCTTCCTCAGCCCTGGCGCACTTGGTCGCCAAGTTAAACAGCTCCAAGGAAGTGCACAGGTCCTCATGCATCACCAGCTCCTCCTTCATCTTGACGTCGCGCACGCCGTCGGAGAAGGCTGAGATGATGGCCTCCTCGGTCACCTTGGGAATCTTGAGGTGTGCGTTGTTGAAGCGTTGGATGTACTTCTGCAGGGTCTCCCCATGTTGTTGCTTGATGCGGCGCATGTCGCTCACGGCGGGTGGCCGGTCGCGAGTACCTTGGAAGTTGGCGATGAAGCGGGTGCGCATCTCGTCCCAGGAGGAGATCGTGCCTGGAGCCAGGTTCAGGAGCTAGGTGCGGGCCCCGTCCTTGAGCGCCATGGGAAACCAGTTCGCCATGACCTTCTCGTCTCCGTTGGCAGCTTCGATGCCAAGCTCATAGAGCTGGAGGAGCTCCGCAGGGTCAGTCGTGCCGTCGTAGCGAGGAGGCAGGTCTGGCTTGAACTTGCCGGGCCACGTGACGCTGCGTAGTTCGGTGGTGAAGGCACGGCAGCCTGTTGTGGCCACGGGAGGCCTTGGGTGACGGAGAGCTTGGTCTTGCAGGTCCCCATGCACTGCAGCTGGGAGCAGCGCGGGTCTTGACATGCGGGAGCAGGGAGCGCCCAGGCGGCTTCTCACGGGCAAGGGACTTCTTGGCAGCTCTGCTCTTGCCGCGCTGGCACCTGGCGGAGCGGGTTCCGCCCAGGGGCCATGCGCCTTGGGGCCAGGGCGCCTTCTTGAGGAGGAGGCGGCTGGGGCACCCCCGGAGCTTCATCGCCCGCGCGGGGCGGTGTGCGGTGCAGCGGAAAGGACGGCGTAGGAGAGCCCCCTGCGGCACGGACGAGTTCGGCGACGCGGTCGAGCCATTCTTCGTAGACGTTGTCGATGGGATGGTAGCGCAGGAGATCGTTTGCCGCGATGAGCGCAGATCGAGCCTCCATGGGTGCGCGGAGCGCGCGAGACGAAGAACCAGCTTGGGTGAGCGAGGGGAGTAGCGGTGCGGCCGTCTTGCCGCACGGACGGATGCTGAGACAACGCTTGCTGCTCGTTCCCCGCCGGGCCGGTGGCAGCGTTGACGGCAGGTGACGGGGAACAACGAGGACGCCCGCCGAAAGGAGCCGTCTGGGCCACGCGGGAAGCGAGAGCAGCTCGTCGCTCTGTGCGGGCCCGACGAGCGTCAGACATGGACATGATGGTCGGAGGAGAATGGGGTGGTGGAAGACAAATTCCGGCGCACCCCTACCTGGCGCGCCAAATGTCGTATTTCGGGTTCCGGGAGACCCTTGAGGTTCGAACACTGGGGTGCGCGCGGAGATTTCACTTTCTACCTACCTGTACCCCACTGCCTCGCTGAGATCATAGCTATGGAAAGAACAGCACAAGAGACACAAGGTTTATACTGGTTCGGGCCACCGTTGTTGTGTAATACCCTACTCCAGTTTGTGGTGTGGTGGATTGCCTCTTGGGCTGATGATGATGAGCAATACAAGGAACAACAGCCTCGCGAGGGTCTGTTCTTGGCTGGGGCGATGAACTTCTAGGAGGAGTTCAGTCACCCTTCTCTCTCTCTCTCTGTGTCTGTGTGTGTGTGTGTGTGTGTGTGTGTGTGTGTGTGTGTGTGTGTGTGATGCTACTCGATCTGATTCTGATTGCCTTCTCCTCTAGTTCTAATTCTCCGTGTCTCTACCCTGGGGGTGGCTAGTCCTATTTATAGGCAAAGGCGCTGGGCCTCTCAACAAATATTGAGCGGGAAGGGCGCCAACAATTGGCCATTTTGAAGGGGAACATCTGGTACACTTATCCTGACTAAATTTGGTCCTCGCCTGCCAAAGGCTCTGGTGGTGACGCTGGCTTGGGCTCCACAATGACTTCCTCCCTGTCGCGGGGTTGGTCTTGGTCTCGTTGCACCAAAATGGGTGCCTTTGCTTGATGCTCTCGCCTGCGCTTGCTCCCTTTGCACCAAAGAGGAAAGGAGGACACTGCGCGGGCTGGCGCCCGCCTGACGCCCTTGGTCACCATGGCTTGCGTCACGGGCACCTCATGAGGTACCCTGCCTTGATCTCTCCGCCTCCTCGCGAACCAGCCTGATGAGGCCATGCCTGAGGAAGCTCCGTGTCGTCCACCCCGCGAGGGTTGGCCCCTCGCGAGGGTCTTGGGTTTGTGTTGATGAAGATGGGCTGTGCTGGGGCCCCCTTTGAGCCACGCCGTAGGCCGCAGGCAGGCAAGTCTGGGGACCCCCTTTCCCAGAACGCCGACAAACGCCTCTCCAAGTGATGCCCCAGCTCCTCCCTCACGACCTTGGCAAGGTCGATGGCTCTTCAAGGAGGAGCCCCCGAGTCTCGCCTGAGGAGGGCGCTGGGCACTCTTTCCTATGTGTGAAAGGGTGGCGCTCCCTGATCGAGCGCGGAGCTTGACACAACACCTTTGTTGGCGCTAGCCCCCTTGTGGTTTGAGCCTGGCGAGGTCTTCTTCTTCTTGAGGGTCGCTTCGAGAGGTCTCTCACCCCTGCGATCTGGGTCTTCGACTGCTGCGGCTTGGAACGCACGCTCTAGTGAACACACTGCATCTCTTTCTTCACAGGACACGGTAATGACTCCACTGCTTCCAGGCATCTTGAGGACATTGTAACCATGGTGAGTCACTGCCATGAACGTGGCTAGGGCTGGGTACCCGAGGATGGCGTTGTACGGCAGGCGGATGTGAGCGACGTCGAAGTCGATGAGCATGGTGCGGTAGTTGTTGCGCTGCTCGAAGGTGACTCGAAGGCGCACCTGCCCCATCGGGATGGTAGAACCATCGGTAACTCCTGAGAAAGGCTTTGTTCGCTAGAGCTGATCGTATGGCACTTGGAGATTGTCAAACATCTCGACGGACATGACGTTGAGTCCAGCACCGCCATCGATGAGGGTCTTGGTGACCTGCACATTGCTGATGACTGGGGAGCAAAGCTTCGGGAGGACTCCAGTCGTTGCCGCGCACTTGAGCTGATCCGCTGAGCTGAACGTGATAGTGCACGTAGACCGCCTGAGAGGGCGCGTGGCCTCAAGCTTGGGAAGAACTGCGTTCACCTCGCGAGCAAACTGCTTGAAGATGCGCTATGAGGCTGGAGCCTGAGCGCCACCCAAGATGCAGGCAATTGCGTGCGGCTCCTGGAAGCCCCCGATTCCACCGTCCTGATTCTGGTCTTCATTCCTCCTTGGTGGTGGCGGCAGAGGCGGGAGGCCTGCGTTGCCGTGCGGGCGATCTTCGCGATGCTGGTCCCTCCAGCCCCCCTCGCGAGGGTGGTCCTGCCCGCGGTCCTCGCGAGGGCGGTCACGCCACCCCTGGCGTGGGCCACGGTCTTCCCATCGTCCTGCGCCTCTTCCTCCTCCTCCTCGGCCATAGCCCCTGTCGTTACGCTCGTGGCATCGGCCGATTCGCCCGTCTAGCACGGCTCTGAGCTCTTGACATTCGTTGGTGTTGTGGGTGTGGAGGTCATGGTACACACAGTAGCGTCCGCCCTTGGATGACTCAGGCTGATCCCTGCCTCGCTTGGTGTCCGGCTCTGCTGCTAGCACGGCAGCCCCCTTGCGTTTCACGTCTTTGGCCTTGAGCTTCTTTTCTTCTGGGTCGGCTATCGGGACCTCGAGAAGGGAGAGGCGCCCTTCCTCAGCCCTGGCGCACTTGGTCGCCAAGTTGAACAGCTCCAGGGATGTGCACAGGTCTTCATGGATGGCCAGCTCCACCTTCATCTTGATGTCGCGCACGCCGTCGAAGAAAGCTGAGATGATGGCTTCCTCAGTCACCTTGGGGATCTTGAGGTGAGCATAGTTGAAGCGCTGGATGTACTTCTGCAGGGTTTCCCCTGGCTGTTGCTTGATGCGGCGCAAGTCGCTCACGGCCGGGGGCCGGTCGCGAGTGTCTTGGAAGTTGGCGATGAAGCGGGCGCGCATCTCGCTCCAGGAGGAGATCGTGCCGGGGGCCAGGTTTAGGAGCCAGGTGCGGGCTCCGTCCTTGAGCGCCATGGGGAACCAATTCGCCATGACCTTTTCGTCCCCGCTGGCGGCCATGATGCCCAGCTCGTAGAGCTGCAGGAACTCCGCGGGGTCCGCCGTGCAATCATAGCGAGGAGGGAGGTCAGGCTTGAACTTGCCTGGCCATGTGGCGCCGCGCAGCTCGGGGGTGAAGGCGAGGCAGCCCGCTGTGGCCACCGGCGCCCTTGGCTGGTGCCGATCTTGTTGTTATAGGTCGCCACGCGCCGCTGCTAGGAGCAGTGCGGGGTCTTGTCGCAGAAGCGCTGGGACGCGATCTTGGCGCGCCGGCGTCGGGAGCGCGCGAGCACCATCTCGGGGATGTGGGATCTCTTGGCAGCTCCTTTCTTGCTGCGCAGGCGCTGGACGTAGCTGGTCTTGCCCTGGGGCGGCACGCCTTGCTGCCAAGGCCTCTTCTTGGGGAGGATGTGGCGGAGGCACCTCCTGATCATCGCCTCCTGCATGGAACAGAGGGCGTGGTAGCGAGGGGGGCCGCAAGGGGGATCCCCCTGCGGTGCTGACGAGCTCGGTGATGCGGGTGAGCCAGTCCTCGTAGAGGTCATCGGCGGGGCGGTAACGGAGAAGTTCTTTCGCCAAAGCAGCAAGGCGCGTGCATCCATGGGGGCAAAACGGGCGTGGGACGACGAGCGAGCCGGGGTCAGCGACGGGGTGGCAGTGCGGCCATCCCGCCGCATCGAAGGATGCTGGGACGAAGCCTGCTGCTCGTTCCCCGCCGGGCCGGTGGTGGCGTTGGCGGCGGGTGACGGGGAACGGCGAGGGGGGCCGCCGACGGGCGCCGTCTGGGCGACGCGGGTGGCGAGAGCATCTCGGCGCTCGGCGCGAGCCCGACGAGCGTCAGCCATGGACATGACGGAAGACCACACGTGAACAACAGAGGAAAGGATTCCAGCGCACCCCTACCTAGCGCGCCAAATGTCGGATTTGGGGTTCCGGTAGACCCCTGAGGTTCGAACACTGGGGTGCGCGCGGAGATCTCTCCCCTACCGATATACGTGTGATCTTCTCGTGCGAACTGAGATGAGCAACACAAGGGACACGGGGTTTATACTGGTTTGGGCCACCGTTGTGGTGTAATACCCTACTCCAGTGTGTGGTGTGGTGGATTGCCTCTGGAGCTGATGATGAACAGTACAAAGGAAGAACAGCCTCGCGAGAGGTGTTCTTCGGCTGATGCGATGAACTGCTTGGGTCAGTTCAGTCGCCTCTCTCTCTATCTCCCTACTTAGGCTCTATCAAATTTCTCGATGGATGGATCGATGGATCGTTCGTTCTACTCTATGGTGGCTAGCCCTATTTATGGAGGCCCTGGGCCTCTCCCCGAAATAATGAGCGGGAAGGGCGCCAACAATTGGCCATTTTGATGGGGAACATCTAGTACAAGTTATCCTGACCAAAGGTGGTCTTCGGCTACAAAAGCTCTGGTGGTGACGCCGTCTTCGGCTCCACGGTGACCTCCGTCCGGCCGCCTTGCTGGTCTTGGTCTCGTTGCACTGGAATGGTAACCTTTGCCTGATACCTTGGCCTGTGCTTGCCCCCTTTGCACCAAAGGGGAAACAAGGACTCTGCCCAGGCCGGAGCCCGCCTGGCCTTGATCGTCATGGCTTGCGTCACGGGATCCTCGCGAGGTACCCTTGCATTGATCTCTCCGCCTCCTCGCGAGCCCTGCCTGATGAGGACGTACTTGAGGAGGCTTCCTGTCGTACGCCCCGCGAGGCTTGGCCCCTCGCGAGGGTCTTGAGCTTGTGTTGATGAAGATTGGCCATGCTGGGCCCCCACTTGAGCCACGCCGCAGGATGCAGGCAGGCAAGTCTGGGGACCCCCGTTCCCAGAACACCGACATCGACGACATTGTGGTGAAATCTCCGGAGTCGAAAACCCTGATACAGGACCTAGAGGAAACCTTTGCGAGGCTCGACAAGGTGGACCTGCGGCTCAACCCGGAGAAGTGCGTGTTTGGAGTCCCCTCAGGTAAGCTCCTAGGTTTCCTCGTGTCCCACAGGGGGATCGAGGCCAACCCGGAGAAGGTCAAGGCCGTCAAAGACATGAGCCCGCCAAGGACCCTCAGAGAAATGCAGAAGCTCACCGGGCGTGTAACTGCGCAAGGGCGCTTCATCTCCAAGCTGGGCGAACAAGCGCTGCCTTTCTTCAAGCTGATGAAAAAGAAGGGGCCTTTCGAATGGACTGAAGAGGTCGACAAGGCATTCCAAGACCTCAAGAGGTACCTTACCAGCCCACCAGTGATGGTAGCTCCACGCCCTCGGGAGCCCCTTGTGCTCTACCTTGCGGCCACCCCATACTTCGCTAGCGCTGCCCTGGTGGCCGTCCGGGAGGAGCGCCAGACCAAGGCTGCAACGACCGCCCAGGCAGCAGCGAAGCGAAGCCAGGAGGGCCTCGTGAAGAACGCAACCACAGCTGAAAGGGAACAGCACAGCAGGAGAACAAGCCAGAAGCGGGAAAGGCCGCTCCGAGCAACCAAGCGCTGGGGTCTCTGCCATCTCAGGAGATGCCTCAGCCTCTGGGGGATGCAGGCTGCCCCGACACCCTCAACCTCGTCGAGCATCCCGTGTACTTCGTCAGCACGGTGCTATGGGATGCAAGGGCGCGGTACCCCATGCCACAAAAACTCCTCCTCGCGCTATTAGTGGCCTCCCGCAAGCTACGACACTACTTCCAAGGCCATCCTATCAAAGTCATCTCAGCGTATCCCTTGGAAAGCGTACTCAGGTGCCGCAACTCAGCATGAAGGGTCGCTGAATGGAACATTGAACTGCAGGCATTTCAGCTGGAATTCAGTACGACCAGAGTCATCAAGGGGGCCGCACTGGCGGATTTCGTGGCAGAGTGGACAGAAGCACCGGGCCTCGAGGCAGGCGAGGACCGATCACTTTCCCCGGGAAGTGAAGCACCGGATGGCTGGGTCATGTACTTTGACGGGGGATTATCCCGACATGGCATCAGGGCTGGCGCAGTACTCATATCCCCTACTCAAGACAAGCTCTACTACGCCGTGCAACTTTGTTTCCAGCACGGAGAAAAAGTCTCCAACAACATACCAGAGTACGATTGCCCTAGGGGTAAAGCACCTTGTTCTCAAGGGCGATTCGCAGCTCCTCGTCAACTTCTCCAACAAGGTGCACGAGCCAAAGGACGAGCACATGGAAGCCTACCATGCTGAGGTTCGCAAGTTGGAGAAACAGTTCCAGGGGTTGGAGCTGCAGCATGTGCCTCGCGGCACCAATCAGGAGGCTGATGACATTGCCAGGAGGGCATCAAGGCGGCTGCCTCTGGAGCTTGGGGTCTTCGAGGAGCGGCTCTTCAAACCCTTGGCGGTGTCGTCACTGTCGAGCATGGCACAACCATGGGAGGAGCTCCCTCAGCCACCTGCCTCAGGGGCTCCGTTCTGCGGCCCGGCCTCAGGGGAATGCCTGCTCCTAGCGTTGGAGCCTCAGGAAGGGTGTTGGATCCCGGTGCTCAAGGACTACCTGATGCAAGAGACTCTGCCGGAGAACGAGGAGGAGGCGGAGCGTGTGGCGTGGCAAGCCACAAGTTATTGCATCAGGGATGGAGAACTCTACAGGAAGCGACCAAATGACATGTCCCTCCGCTACATCTACCGAGAGCAAGGGAAGGAGCTACTAGCGGACATACACGGCGGAGACTGCGGGCACCACTCGTCATCGCGAACCCTCGTCAGCAAGGCGTTCCGCAGTGGATTCTACTGGCCCACGGCAGTCAACGACGCCGTCGAGCTGGTGAAGGCTTGTGAGGCTTGCCAGTTTCACACTAAGCAGATTCATCAGCCTGCGGGGGGTCTTCAGACTATACCCCTCTCCTGGCCGTTCGCAGTTTGGGGCCTGGACATTTTGGGCCCGTTCCTGCGGGCACCAGGGGGCTACCGTTACCTCTACGTCGCTGTGGACAAGTTCACGAAGTGGGCTGAGGTGGAAGCCATCCGCACAATCCCGGCAAGCTCTGCGTTCAAGTTCATCAAGGGCCTCGTGAGCCGATGTGGGGTGCCCAACCGCATCATCACCGACAACGGTTCGCAGTTCACCAGTAACCTCTTCAAAACATACTGTGCTAACCTTGGGACGCAGATATGCTACGCCTCAGTAGCGCACCCCCGGAGCAACGATCAGGCCGAGCGAGCCAACGCGGAGGTCCTAAGGGGCCTCAATGCCAGGACCTTCAAGAAGAAGCTGGAGGCATGCGGCAAGGGCTGGTACGACGAGCTCCAGTCTGTGGTGTGGTCAATCCGCACAACTGCGACCAAGCCGACTGGCGAGACCAGGTTCTTCCTCGTCTACGGAGCAGAAGTTGTTCTCCCTCACGAGGTCAGGTGTCGCTCCGCGCGGGTCCTAGCGTTCGACGAGACGCAGCAGGACGCCATGCAGGGGATGGATCTCGTGCTGGGAGAAGAACGCCGTCGGGAAGCCGCATTACGAGCAGCGAGGTACCAACAGGCGCTGCGACAATACCACTGCCGCAACATCCGCCCCAGAACTCTTGAGGTAGGAGATCTCGTGCTCAGACGGGTTCTCTCCAGGGAGGGGCTGCACAAGCTCTCCCATGTGGGAGGGCCCATTCAAGGTTGTTCATGTTTCCAGGCCTGGCTCTACGCGCTTGGAGACCCCGGAGGGGGTACCCATCCAGAACGCGTGGAACATTCAACATCTCCGGAGGTTCTATCCCTGAGCGAGGCCTAACGCCTGGGAAAGGCCCGGTGCCTGTGAAGAAGGCGAACGCCTGTGAAGCTGCCGTGTTTTTGGAAAGGCCCAGTGCCTGTGAAGAAGGCGAACGCCTGTGAAGTTGTCGCGTTTTTGGAAAGGCCCAGTGCTTGTGAAGAAGGCGAACGCCTGTGAAGCTGCCGTGTTTTTGGAAAGGCCCGGTGCCTGTGAAGAAGGCGAACGCCTGTGAAGCTGTCGCGTTTTGGAAAGGCCCGGTGCATGTGAAGAAGGCGAACGCCTGTGAAGTTGACGTGTTTTTGGAAAGGCCCGGTTCCTGTGAAGAAAGCAAATGCCTGTGAAGCTCGCCGCCCGTGACACTCTCAAGTAATAATGAGTGGGGCTGTACACGCCCCGGAGTCTCCGGAGTGCCGCCCTCGGGCCTCAGGGGCTCCCGCCCACGCCCAGTGGCAGCACTTAGCTCCGCACTTAGCTTCATTTGCTTTCTGTAGTTGGCTTGTTTATCCCCGTTTGAGGTTTTATTTGAGTTGTCGGCGTCCCTAGCTTGAGGTTCATTATCTTTTCGCTCGCGTGCTTCATTTTCTCTCGCACAAGTCTCGCGAGGGAGGTTCGCAGGCGCCCTCGCGAGTGTTTTCTACCCCGATCACTTGAAGCTGTCCTACCCGAGTCCTCTGTGGGAGTACCCGTCCCAGTCCGTGCCCCACGGGCATCGCGACACGAGCGCAGGACCTGGGCCGATCGCCCCCGCAACCAAGACCGAAAGTTACCCCTCCTACTAATCCTTGCAGGGCATGAAGTGCACGGCAAGGCCTCGGCCTCAGGGGGCGAGGCCTGCGTCAAGCCCCACTGAACCTGGGCGCACGGCGCGGAAGCATAGCGCAGGAGTAGCAAAAGCAGCACCTTGATTAACAGCAACAGTTCTGACACGCCCCCGCGGGGCCCTATACTACCTTCCATTTCTGCGCAGGTAAAGAAGAAGAACAAAACATGCGCGACTTGTCCGGCGTCAACCCACAGCAAAAGTTCGAGCCGTCCCTGGGTCTCAGGTAGACCCCTCCTCTCGCTTCACCAGGGCACGACGGCGGGCTGGTCCGCTGCCTTCGCCCAGGCAGGCGTGACGGCGTGGGGGATGGTCGCGGCCACCGCTGGAGGAGCTGTTGCCTGAGAGGGAGTCGCCGAAGCTCGGCGAACCCCGGGCATCGCTGCTGGAGCGCATGTCGCCGTCTTCATCCTGGTCGGTACCCGGGCTGGGCGAGCGGCCGCGGTCGTCATCTTCGAGGCAGCACCCAGCGCGGCGACCGTCTTCCCCAAACACCCTCACGTAGAGGGTGGCGTCGTCGTCGAACTTGATATGCAGGGTGCACCGTCGGTTCAGGTCGCGCGCGCGGGCAAACGTTTGCCAGCCGCGGGTCAGGGCCCCATTCCCAGAGACAGAGACCTCCAGCGAAGCCCAGGAAGCCCTGCTGCAGCAGCCATCTGCCTGAAGCCAGAGGCCGCACCGGGTGTTGGCCGGCAGTTCACCCACAAAGAAACAGGGGACCTGGAGCCGGGTGCTGAATGGGTCCGCCGACCACACAACGAACTTCGGCAGTACCTCCGCAGAGCGGAAGCGCGGCCTAGGGGGTCGCGCAGCCACAGCATGCCTCGCATCGGCAATCGGGCGCTCACCACCTCGCAGGGAGCCGCCTCCGCGACCACGGGAAGCCACCGCGGGGACCGTGGGATGCTTGCGGGGGTGGCCCCGACCGCGCTTGGCCGGGGGGGAGTCAAGCCCTGCCTGACGGGTCTTCCCTTTCTCCGCGTCCGAGAATCTCTTGGGGCCATGGGGACGACGAGCAGCCAAGAAGAAGGAAAGGAGAAGTAGGAAGGGATGGGACCGAAACGGCTCACGCAATCCAGTACTTATAGCCAGGGAAGGCCAACCGCCGAACACCACGATCGCAAGTAATCATGACCCATTTCTCCGCACACAGGGACTTGTCAAATCAAGCAGTCACCGAGGCATCGTGGGAAGCGTAGTCGCCCACGTCCAATCAACCGCCATGCGGCACCCAAGGCCGCAGGCTTTTCGGGCCCGCGGCGCTTCGCGCTTGCCCCTTCGCTTCCCAGCTAGGCCAAGCCCGCGCGCGCCTTGGGCTCGGGGGCTACTGTCGGCGTTCTGGGAACGGGAGTCCCCAGACTTGCCTACCTGCGGCCTGCGGCGTGGCTCAAGTGGGGCCCCAGCACGGCCCACCTTCATCAGCTCAAGCTCAAGACCCCCGCGAGGGGCCAAGCCTCGCGGGGCGGATGACAAGAGGCTTCCTCAGCAGAAGCCTCATTAGGCAGGCTCGCGAGGAGGCGAAGAGATCAAGGCAAGGGTACCTCGCGAGGAGCCCGTGACCCAAGCCATGATGATCGAGACCAGGCGGGTGCCAGCCTGCGCAGTGTCCTTGTTTCCCTTTCGGTGCAAAGGGGGCAAGCACAGGCCAAGGCATCAGGCAAAGTTTACCATTCCGGTGCAACAAGACCAAGACCAGCAGAACGACACAGCGGAGGTTATCGTGGAGCCCAAGACGGCGTCATCACTAGTGCTTTTGGCAGCCGAAGACCACCTTTGGTCAGGATAACTTGTACTAGATGTTTCCCTTCAAAATGGCCAATTGTTGGCGCCCTTCCCGCTCATTATTTGGGGAGAGGCCCAGGGTCTCTATAAATAGAGCTAGCCACCACAGAGTAGAGGGGGATCGAGACTAGATCAGGTAGAGCCCTGCCAGAGAGAGAGAGAGGCGATTGAACTCGCCCAAGCAGTTCATCGCACCAGTTCAAGAACACCTCTCGCGAGGCTGTTCTTCCCTTGTACTGTTCATCATCAGCCCCTGAGGCAATCCACCACACCACACACTGGAGTAGGGTATTGCACCACAACAGTGGCCCGAACCAGTATAAATCTCGTGTCCCTTGTGTTGTTCATCGTTTCCAGCTTAGACCACGCGAGGGGATCAGGTGTAGATCGGTAGGGGAGAGATCTCCGCGCGCACCCCAGAGTTCGAACCTTAAAGGTCTGCCGGAACCCGAAATCTGACAACGCTCTCATAGTTCCCTACTGGCATTGAGTTCCTATCTATTAAGCCCCTTAAGGCCGAACTTGGCGAGCTCAGCTTTCGTGAGCTCTAACTCCTTGACGAGATCTTTAATCTCTTTCCGAGAAGATTTTTTGTCAAACGGATATCGGTCCTTAATTCGGCCTCCCGTTCCCACATTAAGGCTCGGGGGCTACTAGGCTTCGCGCTTATTGCGGGAGTCCTGGATTAGGAGGTATCCGGACAGCCGGACTATAACCTTTGGCCGGACTGTTGGATTATGAAGACACAAGATTGAAGACTTCGTCCCGCGTCCGGATGGGACTCTCCTTAGCGCGGAAGGCAAGCTTGGCAATACGGATATGTAGATCTCCTTCCTTGTAACCGACTCTGTGTAACCCTAGCCCCCGCCGGTGTCTATATAAACCGGAGGGTTTAGTCCGTAGGACACAACAATAACAACAATCCTACCATAGGCTAGCTTCTAGGGTTTAGCCTCTCTGATCTCGTGGTAGATCAACTCTTGTACTTGAAGGAAATATGCCCTAGAGGCAATAATAAAGTTATTATTTATTTCCTTATATCATGATAAATGTTTATTATTCATGCTAGAATTGTATTAACTGGAAACATAATACATGTGTGAATACATAGACAAACAGAGTGTCACTAGTATGCCTCTACTTGACTAGCTCATTAATCAAAGATGGTTAAGTTTCCTAGCCATGAACAAAGAGTTGTTATTTGATTAACGAGATCACATCATTAGTTGAATGATCTGATTGACGTGACCCATTCCATTAGCATAGCACCCGATCGTTTAGTATGTTGCTATTGCTTTTATCCATGACTTATACATGTTCCTTTAACTATGAGATTATGCAACTCACGTTTACCGTAGGAACACTTTGTGTGCTACCAAACGTCACAACGTAACTGGGTGATTATAAAGGTGCTCTACAGGTGTCTCCGAAGGTACATGTTGGGTTGGCTTATTCCGAGATTAGGATTTGTCACTCCGATTGTCGGAGAGGTATCTCAGGGCCTTCTCGGTAATGCACATCACATAAAGCCTTGCAAGCATTGCAACCAATGAGTTAGTTGCGAGATGATGTATTGCGGAACGAGTAAAGAGACTTGCCGGTAACGAGATTGAACTAGGTATTGGATACCGACGATCGAATCTCGGGCAAGTAACATACCGATGACAAAGGGAACAAACGTATGTTGTTATGCGGTCTGACCGATAAAAGATCTTCGTAGAATATGTAGGAGCCAATATGGGCATCCAGGTCCCGCTGTTGGTTATTGACCGGAAACGTGTCTCGGTCATGTCTACATTGTTCTCGAACCGTAGGGTCCGCACGCTTAAGGTTACGATGACAGTTATTATGAGTTTATGCATTTTGATGTACCGAAGGAGTTCGGAGTCCCGGATGTGATCACGGACATGACGAGGAGTCTCGAAATGGTCGAGACGTAAAGAATGATATATTGGAAGCCTATGTTTGGACATCGGATGCATTCCAGGTGAAATCAGGATTTTACCGGAATACCGGGAGGGTTACCGGAACCCCCCGGGAGCATAATGGGCCAACATGGGCCTTGGAGGAGAGGTGAGAGGGCTGCCCCATGGGCTGCGCGCCTCCCCCCTTCCCCTAGTCCTATTAGGACTAGGAGAGGTGGGCGCCCCCTCTCTCTCTCTCTCCCCCTTGGAGAATCCTAGTCCAACTAGGATTGGGGGGGGGGGGAATCCTACTCCCAGAGGGAGTAGGACTCTCCTGGCGCGCCTAGCTTGGCCGGCCAGCCCCTCCCCCTTGGCTCCTTTATATACGGGGGCAGGGGGCACCCCAATGACACACAAGTTGATCTACGGATCGTTCCTTAGCCGTGTGCGGTGCCCCCTTCCACCAAATTCCACCTCGATCATATCGTTGCAGTGCTTAGGCGAAGCCCTGCGTCGGTAACACATCAAGATCGTCACCACGCCGTCGTGCTGACGGAACTCTTCCTCGACGCTTTGCTGGATCGGAGCCCGGGGATCGTCATCGAGCTGAACGTGTGCTAAGAACTCGGAGGTGCCGGAGTAACGGTGCTGTGATCGGTTGGACCGCGAGGAGAACGTACGACTACTTCCTCTACATTGTGTCAACGCTTCCGCTTCGGTCTACGAGGGTACGTAGACAAACACTCTCCCCTCTCGTTGCTGTGCATCACCATGATCTTGCGTGTGCGTAGGAAATTTTTTTGAAATTACTACGTTCCCCTACAGTGGCATCCGAGCCAGGTTTTTATGGTATGATGTTATTTGCACGAGTAGAACACAAGTGAGTTGTGGACGATACAAGTCATACTGCCTACCAGCATGTCATACTTTGGTACAGCGGTATTGTTGGACGAGACGATCCGGACCAACCTTACGCGTACGCTTACGCGAGACCGGTTCCCTCGACGTGCTTTGCACATAGATGGCTTGCGGAAGACTGTCTCTTCAACTTTAGTTGAACCGAGTGTGGCTACGCCCGGTCCTTGAGAAGGTTAAAACGGAGTCTATTTGACAAACTATCGTTGTGGTTTTGATGCGTAGGTAAGATGAGTTCTTGCTTAAGCCCGTAGCAGCCACGTAAAACTTGCAACAACAAAGTAGAGGACGTCTAACTTGTTTTTGCAGGGCATGTTGTGATGTGATATGGTCAAGACGTGATGCTAAATTTTATTGTATGAGATGATCATGTTTTGTAACCGAGTTATCGGCAACTGGCAGGAGCCATATGGTTGTCGCTTTATTGTATGCAATGCAATCGCGATGTAATGCTTTACTTTATTACTAAGCGGTAGTGATAGTCGTGGAAGCATAAGATTGGCGAGACGACAACGATACTACGATGAAGATCAAGGTGTCGCGCCGGTGACGATGGTGATCATGACGGTGCTTCAAAGATGGAGATCACAAGCACAAGATGATGATGGCCATATCATATCACTTATATTGATTGCATGTGATGTTTATCCTTTGATGCATCTTATCTTGCTTTGATTGACGGTAGCATTATAAGATGATCTCTCACTAAATTATCAAGAAGTGTTCTCCCTGAGTATGCACCGTTGCGAAAGTTCTTCGTGCTGAGACACCACGTGATGATCGGGTGTGATAGGCTCTACGTTCAAATACAACGGGTGCAAAACAGTTGCACACGCGGAATACTCAGGTTTAACTTGACGAGCCTAGCATATACAGATATGGCCTCGGAACACAGAGACCGAAAGGTCGAGCGTGAATCATATAGTAGATATGATCAACATAGTGATGTTCACCATTGAAACTACTCCATCTCACGTGATGATCGGACATGGTTTAGTCGATTTGGATCACGTAATCACTTAGAGGATTAGAGGGATGTCCATCTAAGTGGGAGTTCTTAAGTAATATGATTAATTGAACTTAAATTTATCATGAACTTAGTACCTGATAGTATCTTGCTTGTCTATGTTGTGTAGATAGATGGCTCGTGCTGTTGTTCCGTTGAATTTTAATGCGTTCCTTGAGAAAGCAAAGTTGAAAGATGATGGTAGCAATTACACGGACTGGGTCCGTAACTTGAGGATTATCCTCATTGCTGCACAGAAGAATTACGTCCTGGAAGCACCGCTGGGTGCCAGGCCTGGTGCAAGAGCTACGCCAGATGTTGTGAACGTCTGGCAAAGCAAAGCTGATGACTACTCTATAATTCAGTGTGCCATGCTTTACGGCTTAGAACCGGGACTTCAACGACGTTTTGAACACCATGGAGCATATGAGATGTTCCAGGAGTTGAAGTTAATATTTCAAGCAAATGCCCGGATTGAGAGATATGAAGTCTCCAATAAGTTCTATAGCTGTAAAATGGAGGAGAACGGTTCTGTCAGTGAGCATATACTCAGAATGTCTGGGTATAACAATCACTTGATTCAACTGGGAGTTAATCTTCCGGATGATTGCGTCATTGACAGAATTCTCCAATCACTGCCACCAAGCTACAAGAGCTTCGTGATGAACTATAATATGCAAGGGATGACCAAAACTATGCCCGAGCTCTTCGCGATGCTAAAAGCCGCGGAGGTAGAAATCAAAAAGGAGCATCAAGTGTTGATGGTTAACAAAACCACTAGTTTCAAGAAAAAGGGCAAAGGGAAGAAAAAGGGGAACTTCAAAAAGAACAGCAAGCAAGTTGCTACTCAAGAGAAGAAACCCAAGTCTGGACCTAAGCCTGAAACTGAGTGCTTCTATTGCAAGCAGACTGGTCACTGGAAGCGGAACTGCCCCAAGTATTTGGCGGATAAGAAGGATGGCAAGGTTAACAAAGGTATATATGATATACATGTTATTGATGTGTACCTTACTAATTCTCGCAGTAGCACCTGGGTATTTGATACTGGTTCTGTTGCTAATATTTGCAACTCAAAACAGGGGCTACGGATTAAGCGAAGATTGGCTAAGGACGAGGTGACGATGCGCGTGGGAAATGGTTCCAAAGTCGATGTGATCGCGGTCGGCACGCTACCTCTACATCTACCTTCGGGATTAATATTAGATCTAAATAATTGTTATTTAGTACCAGCGTTGAGCATGAACATTATATCTGGATCTTGTTTGATGCGAGACGGTTATTCATTTAAATCAGAAAATAATGGTTGTTCTATTTATATGAGTAATATCTTTTATGGTCATGCGCCATTAAAGAATGGTTTGTTCTTACTTAATCTCGATAGTAGTAATACACATATTCATAATGTTGAAGCCAAAAGATGCAGAGTTAATAATGATAGTGCAACTTATTTGTGGCACTGCCGTTTAGGTCATATCGGTGTAAAACGCATGAAGAAACTCCATACTGATGGAATTTTGGAGTCACTTGATTATGAATCACTTGGCACTTGCGAACCGTGCCTTATGGGCAAGATGACTAAAACACCGTTCTCCGGTACTGTGGAGAGAGCAACAGATTTATTGGAAATCATACATACTGATGTATGTGGTCCAATGAATGTTGAGGCTCGTGGCGGATATCGTTATTTTCTCACCTTCACTGATGATTTAAGCAGATATGGGTATATCTACTTAATGAAACACAAGTCTGAAACATTTGAAAAGTTCAAAGAATTTCAGAGTGAAGTGGAAAATCATCGTAACAAGAAAATAAAGTTTCTACGATCTGATCGTGGAGGAGAATATTTGAGTTACGAGTTTGGTCTACATTTGAAACAATGCGGAATAGTTTCGCAACTCACGCCACCCGGAACACCACAACGTAATGGTGTGTCCGAACGTCGTAATCGTACTTTACTGGATATGGTGCGATCTATGATGTCTCTTACCGATTTACCGCTATCTTTTTGGGGTTATGCTCTAGAGACGGCCGCATTCACGTTAAATAGGGCACCATCAAAATCCGTTGAGACGACGCCTTATGAACTGTGGTTTGGCAAGAAACCAAAGTTGTCGTTTCTTAAAGTTTGGGGCTGCGATGCTTATGTGAAAAAGCTTCAACCTGATAAGCTCGAACCCAAATCGGAAAAATGTGTCTTCATAGGATACCCAAAGGAGACTATTGGGTATACCTTCTATCACAGATCCGAAGGCAAAATTTTTGTTGCTAAAATCGGAAACTTTCTGGAGAAGGAGTTTCTCTCGAAAGAAGTGAGTAGGAGGAAAGTAGAACTTGATGAGATAACAGTATCTACTCCCTTATTGAGAAGTAGTACATTACAGAAATCTGTTCCTGTGACACCTACATCAAATAGGAAGGAAGCTAATGATAATGATCATGAAACTTCAGATCAAGTTTCTACTGAACTTCGTAGATCAACCAGAGTAAGATCCACACCAGAGTGGTACGGTAATCCTATTTTGGAAGTCATGTTACTAGACCATGATGAACCTACGAACTATGAAGAAGCGATGGTGAGCCCAGATTCCGCAAAGTGGCTTGAGGCCATGAAATCTGAGATGGGATCCATGTATGAAAACAAAGTGTGGACTTTGGTTGACTTGCCCGATGATCGGCAAGCAATTGAGAATAAATGGATTTTTAAGAAGAAGACTGACGCTGATGGTAATGTTACTGTCTATAAAGCTCGACTTGTTGCGAAAGGTTTTCGACAAGTTCAAGGGATTAACTACGATGAGACTTTCTCACCCGTAGCGATGCTTAAGTCTGTCCGAATCATGTTAGCAGTTGCCGCATTTTATGATTATGAAATTTGGCAAATGGATGTCAAAACTGCATTCCTGAATGGATTTCTGGAAGAAGAGTTGTATATGATGCAACCAGAAGGTTTTGTCGATCCGAAGGGAGCTAACAAAGTGTGCAAGCTCCAGCGATCCATTTATGGACTGGTGCAAGCTTCTCGGAGTTGGAATAAACGCTTTGATAGTGTGATCAAAGCATTTGGATTTATACAGACTTTTGGAGAAGCCTGTATTTACAAGAAAGTGAGTGGGAGCTCTGTAGCATTTCTGATATTATATGTGGATGACATATTGCTGATCGGAAATAATATAGAATTTCTGGATAGCATAAAGGGATACTTGAATAAGAGTTTTTCAATGAAAGACCTCGGTGAAGCTGCTTATATATTGGGCATTAAGATCTATAGAGATAGATCAAGACGCTTAATAGGACTTTCACAAAGCACATACCTTGACAAAGTTTTGAAAAAGTTCAAAATGGATCAGGCAAAGAAAGGGTTCTTGCCTGTGGCACAAGGTGTGAAATTGAGTAAGACTCAATGCCCGACCACCGCAGAAGATAGAGAGAAAATGAAAAATGTTCCCTATGCTTCAGCCATAGGCTCTATCATGTATGCAATGCTGTGTACCAGACCTGATGTGTGCCTTGCTATAAGTTTAGCAGGAAGGTACCAAAGTAATCCAGGAGTGGATCACTGGACAGCGGTCAAGAACATCCTTAAGTACTTAAGAAGGACTAAGGATATGTTTCTCATTTATGGAGGTGACAAAGAGCTCGTCGTAAACGGTTATGTCGATGTGAGCTTTGACACTGATCCGGACGATTCTAAATCGCAAACCGGATACGTATTTACATTAAACGGTGGAGCTGTCAGTTGGTGCAGTTCTAAACAAAGCGTCGTGGCGGGATCTACATGTGAAGCTGAGTACATAGCCGCTTCGGAAGCAGCTAATGAAGGAATCTGGATGAAAGAGTTCATATCCGATCTAGGTGTTGTACCTAGCGTATCGGGTCCTATGAAAATCTTTTGTGACAATACTGGTGCAATTGCCTTGGCAAAGGAATCCAGATTTCACAAAAGAACCAAACACATCAAGAGACGCTTCAACTCCATCCGGGATTTGGTCCAGGTGGGAGACATAGAGATATGCAAGATACATACGGAGCTGAATATTGCAGACCCGTTGACTAAGCCTCTTCCACGAGCAAAACATGATCAGCACCAAGACTCCATGGGTGTTAGAATCATTACTTTGTAATCTAGATTATTGACTCTAGTGCAAGTGGGAGACTGAAGGAAATATGCCCTAGAGGCAATAATAAAGTTATTATTTATTTCCTTATATCATGATAAATGTTTATTATTCATGCTAGAATTGTATTAACTGGAAACATAATACATGTGTGAATACATAGACAAACAGAGTGTCACTAGTATGCCTCTACTTGACTAGCTCATTAATCAAAGATGGTTAAGTTTCCTAGCCATGAACAAAGAGTTGTTATTTGATTAACGAGATCACATCATTAGTTGAATGATCTGATTGACGTGACCCATTCCATTAGCATAGCACCCGATCGTTTAGTATGTTGCTATTGCTTTTATCCATGACTTATACATGTTCCTTTAACTATGAGATTATGCAACTCACGTTTACCGTAGGAACACTTTGTGTGCTACCAAACGTCACAACGTAACTGGGTGATTATAAAGGTGCTCTACAGGTGTCTCCGAAGGTACATGTTGGGTTGGCTTATTTCGAGATTAGGATTTGTCACTCCGATTGTCGGAGAGGTATCTCAGGGCCTTCTCGGTAATGCACATCACATAAAGCCTTGCAAGCATTGCAACCAATGAGTTAGTTGCGAGATGATGTATTGCGGAACGAGTAAAGAGACTTGCCGGTAACGAGATTGAACTAGGTATTGGATACCGACGATCGAATCTCGGGCAAGTAACATACCGATGACAAAGGGAACAAACGTATGTTGTTATGCGGTCTGACCGATAAAAGATCTTCGTAGAATATGTAGGAGCCAATATGGGCATCCAGGTCCCGCTGTTGGTTATTGACCGGAAACGTGTCTCGGTCATGTCTACATTGTTCTCGAACCGTAGGGTCCGCACGCTTAAGGTTACGATGACAGTTATTATGAGTTTATGCATTTTGATGTACCGAAGGAGTTCGGAGTCCCGGATGTGATCACGGACATGACGAGGAGTCTTGAAATGGTCGAGACGTAAAGAATGATATATTGGAAGCCTATGTTTGGACATCGGATGCATTCCAGGTGAAATCAGGATTTTACCGGAATACCGGGAGGGTTACCGGAACCCCCCGGGAGCATAATGGGCCAACATGGGCCTTGGAGGAGAGGTGAGAGGGCTGCCCCATGGGCTGCGCGCCTCCCCCCTTCCCCTAGTCCTATTAGGACTAGGAGAGGTGGGCGCCCCCTCTCTCTCTCCCCCTTGGAGAATCCTAGTCCAACTAGGATTGGGGGGGGGGGGGAATCCTACTCCCAGAGGGAGTAGGACTCTCCTGGCGCGCCTAGCTTGGCCGGCCAGCCCCTCCCCCTTGGCTCCTTTATATACGGGGGCAGGGGGCACCCCAAAGACACACAAGTTGATCTACGGATCGTTCCTTAGCCGTGTGCGGTGCCCCCTTCCACCAAATTCCACCTCGATCATATCGTTGCAGTGCTTAGGCGAAGCCCTGCGCCGGTAACACATCAAGATCGTCACCACGCCGTCGTGCTGACGGAACTCTTCCTCGACGCTTTGCTGGATCGGAGCCCGGGGATCGTCATCGAGCTGAACGTGTGCTAAGAACTCGGAGGTGCCGGAGTAACGGTGCTGTGATCGGTTGGACCGCGAGGAGAACGTACGACTACTTCCTCTACGTTGTGTCAACGCTTCCGCTTCGGTCTACGAGGGTACGTAGACAAACACTCTCCCCTCTCGTTGCTGTGCATCACCATGATCTTGCGTGTGCGTAGGAAATTTTTTTGAAATTACTACGTTCCCCAACAGTACTACCCATATCATCAATATCAATCAAGCAGGAGTAGGGTTTTACCTCCATCGAGAGGGTCCGAACCTGGGTAAAAACATCGTGTCCCTTATCTCCTGTTACCATCCGCCTAGACGCACAGTTCGGGACCCCCTACCCGAGATATGCCGGTTTTGACACCGACATTGGTGCTTTCATTGAGAGTTCCTCTGTGTCGTCATCGTTAGGCTTGATGGCTCCTTCGATCGTCGATAGCGATGCAGTCCTGGGTGAGACTTTTCTCCCCGGACAGATCTTCGTATTTGACGGCTATGTACTGCGGGCCAACTCGCTTGGCCATCTGGAGCAGATCGAAAGTTACGCCCCTGGCCACCAGGTTAGGTTTCGAAGCTTAAATTACACGGCCGACATCCGCAGAGACTTGATCTTCAACGGATTCGAGCCTCTGCCGAGTGCGCCGCACCGTCACGATGAGCATGATTTAGCTCTGCCATCGGACAGTGTTCAGGAGATCGCACCTGCAACCGCTCCGCCTTCAATTCGGAGTGAGCCATGCCATCCATGGACGGGTGGCTAGACCCCGCACCGGAGGCCGTAGTCTCAGCGACGATCGAGCCGAATACCAACCTTACCCTTCACGAAAGCCATGACTCCAAGTTGCCGGATTCTTCTCCGGCCACGGACTCCGAACTGCCTGCGCCCTTACCAATCGAATCCGACTAGGCACCGATCATGGAGTTCACCTCCGCAGATATCTTTCAACACTCGCCCTTCGGCGACATACTGAACTCTCTAAGGTCTCTCTCCTTGTCAGGAGAGTCCTGGCCGGACTATGACCGGCAGGATTGGGATGCGGATGACGAAGAAATTTGCCGCCCATCCACGACCCACTTAGTAGCCACTTTTGATGATTTAACCGACATGCTAGACTTCGACTCCGAAGACATCGACGGTATGGACGACGATGCAGGAGACGAACAAGAACCACTGCCCACAGGGCACTGGATAACCACCTCATCATATGATATATATATATATATGTTGGACACACCCAAAGAAGGCAATGGCGACGGGAAAGCAGGAGATGACCCCTCCAAGAAGCAACCTAAGCGCCGACGTCAGCGGCGCCACTCTAAGTCTCGCCAAAGCAAAAGCGGTGATACCGGCACAGGAGATAATAACACTCCGGACAGTGCCGAAGACAACGACAACCCCCTCCAGCAAGATTCAGCGCGGGAGGATGGAGAAGCCAGCCCTCATGAGAAAGCAGCAAACAGAGAGGTAGAGGATGATAATTACATGCCTCCCTCCGAAGACGAGGCAAGCCTCGACGACGACGAATTTATCATGCCTGAGGATCCCGTCGGGCAAGAGCACTTCAAGCGCCGGCTTATGGCCACGACAAATAGCCTTAAGAAAAAGCAACAGCAGCTTAGAGCTGATCAAGACTTGCTAGCTGACAGATGGACTGAAGTCCTTGCGGCCGAGGGATATGAACTCGAACGCCCCTCCAAGAGTTACCCAAAGCATAGGGTGCTACCCCGTTTAGAGGAGGAAGCATTAAAGCCTACATCTCCAGTGTATGATGCGGCTGATCGGCCACCTCGTGGCCGTGACAGAGAGGCATTTTAGCCAAAAGCTCAGCCCGCACCCCGACGCCACTCAAATTAAAATGCCAAGGCACAGGGAAATACGCTAGACCTGCGAGACGTATTGGAGGACAAAGCAAATCAAGCAAGATCGAACTATGGATCGCGAGGGCGCCCCACTACGACAGACGATAACCGTCACGCTGAATATAGTAGAAGTAAATCCGGCCGGGCCAAACACAGCGGACAAAACTCATTCGAGCTGCGTCGTGACATAGCCCAGTATAGAGGCGCCTCACACCCGCTATGCTTCACAGATGAAGTAATGGATCATCAAATCCCAGAGGGTTTCAAACCCGTGAATATCGAATCATACGATGGTACGACAGATCCCGCGGTATGGATTGAGGACTATCTCCTTCATATCCACATGGCCCGTTGAGGGAGTCCTGGATTAGGGGGTGTTCGGATAGCCGAACTATATCTTCAGCCGGACTCCAGGACTATGAAGATACAAGATTGAAGACTTCGTCCCGTGTCCGGAAGGTTCTTTCCTTGGCGTGGAAGGCAAGCTAGGCGTGCGGATATTCAAGATCTCCTACCAATGTAACCGACTCTGTGTAACCCTAACCCTATCCGGTGCCTATATAAACCGGAGGGTTGTAGTCCGTAGGACGAAGACATCATAACCATCATCATACCCATAGGCTAGCTTCTAGGGTTTAGCCTCCTTGATCTCGTGGTAGATCTACTCTTGTACTACCCATATCATCAATATTAATCTAGCAGGAGTCTGGTTTTACCTCCATCGAGAGGGCCCGAACCTGGGTAAAATAAAGTGTCCCTTGTCTCCTGTTACCATCCGACCTTGACGCACAGATCGGGACCCCCTACCCGAGATCCGCCGGTTTTGACACCGACATTGGTGCTTTCATTGAGAGTTCCTCTGTGCCGTCGCGATCAGGAAGGATGCCTTTTCCCGTCTTTAAAGACGGCGCCGTCACTGAGGGAGCTTTGGCTATCGTCCAACCCCTCCGGCTGGGTGGTTTTCTCATGACCGCTTGTTCGGCCATTACGCCGACGGTGACCTCTCGGGTCATCGAAAACAATCTCCGTCTCAGCTCGGAATTGGCCGAGCAGCTAGATCCGGTGGAGCTCTCCTCCACAAACGAGCTCCTGGATCGCATCGCCGCCTTGGGGGTCGCTACAAACTACGACCAGGTTGGGCCTAAACCTGATCTAAGGGAAATCAACTCCCCCCAAGCCACCCATCATGTTGCTGTGGTGGAAACACAATGCGGTGACCCTTCATCAATCTTAAGGACCAGTTACGTCCAAATTCCGGAACCCTCCATGCTGGATATCCACGGAGGGGAGGATACAACCCAAGACCTGGGCTTGAAACCAGGCAAACCGGAAAACATACAGGACTCCGGATCTCGGAATCCGGAGGTCGTTCGGCCTCCGAACAGCAAACCGTGCGAAGTATCAGATCTAATGAATTCCGCCCGTCCGATCTTAAGCGATCTCTCCCAAATCAAGCGGATGCCCGAAGAAACAGTACATCATTACTGGGCCAGATTCCTCCTGCTTATGAACAGGATAAAGGACTGCCACGAGGGAGACGCGATTTCAATCTTCTGCAGTAACTGCACGGACAAGGGGATACTCAACGCCATAAGTCGTCGTAATATTACGCGCTTTGCTGACTTGGCGTCCATAGTACAAAAATACTGTGCGATGGAAAGTGCTCGGAAAACCGAAATTAAATTTTGGGATAATCCGGCCTTGAATAGCAATCCCGTCCGAATCAAAAGGGCGCACTACAGCAAAGCGCCCGGATTAAATAAAAAATCAAAACCCTCTAGGGGGCACGGAACCGTGCTAGAAAGGTGGCTCGATGGACCCTGCAAGATTCATAGTACAGAGGATGCCACCCCAACTCACAGCCTCAGGGCATGTTGGATACTCCGGCAGGTGGCCAAAATTGGCGAGGACCTCCTAAATCCAGAGGTCGAAGGAAACCAGCCCGAGAATTTCAATACCGTTCTCACAATCTCCGAGACTTTCGCATCAAATAACATGCGAAAAAGAACACTTCGCAGCCTCGCCGAAGTCTACCAAGTAGCGACCATAAATCCATGGAGCAATACTGCCATCACCTTCAATGCGAGCGACGAACCTAAATTCCGAACAGCCAGAGCGCCAGCCGCATTGGTTCTCAGTCCCATAGTGGACGGCTGTCGCCTCGCAAAGGTACTTATGGACGGAGGCAGCGGATTGAACCTCATCTATGAGGAAACCCTCCAAAAGATGGAAATAGACTGGAACCACATTGAGCGAAGCAGCACAACCTTTAGAGGAATAATCCCCAGTCAGGAAGCGCGCTGCACCGGAAAGATCACACTAGATGTGGTATTCGGCACGCCGGATAATTACAGGTCCGAACAAATCACGTTCCAGGTGGCCCCGTTCAGAAGCGGATATCACGCTATATTAGGACGAGAGGCATTCACAGTTTTCCAACCCATACCCCATTACGGGTACATGAAGCATAAGATGCCTGGGCCAAACGGAATTATCACTCTCGCTAGTGATCCGGACATAGCACTCCGCGCCGAAAACAAGACAGCCGCATTGGCCCTCGAGGCACTATCTGAAGCCTTAGCGGCCGAAGAGCTGACGGCGCTGCGATCCATGGTTAGCAAGGATGATGTGATACTCGATAAGAGATCCAAATCCACATCCTTCAAACCGGCGGACGAAATAGTCAAGTTTCAGGTCCACCCAACGGACCCGAATAAAACAGCCTCCATCGGGGCACAATTGAGCCCTGATGTAAACGCCGCACTGCGCGAGTTCCTACGAGAGAACTGGAATATTTTCGCTTGGCACCCCTCAGATATGCCAGGAATCCCACGCAGGCTGGCCGAGCACAGCTTAAATATCCAGAAAGGATTCAAACCTATCAAACAAACCCTTCGGCGTTTCTCTGAACCAAAGAGACAGGCCATGGGAGAGGAGCTAGCCAAATTATTGGAGGCCGGATTCATTAGAGATATCAAACACCCGGACTGGCTAGCAAACCTAGTAATGGTACCAAAGAAGGACAAATCCTGGCGCCTGTGTGTCGACTTCAAAGACCATAATAAGGCCTGCCCAAAGGACCCCTTTCCCCTCCCTCGAATTGATCAAATCATCGATGCCACCGTAGGACACGATTCCCTATGTTTCCTCGACGCATACTCTGGTTACCATCGAATAAAGATGGCAGAATCCGACCAAGCTGCAACAGCATTCATCACGCCATACGGTCCATTCTGCTTCAACACAATGCCCTTTGGGCTCAAAAACGCCGGCGCGACATATCAGCGCATGATTCAAACATGTTTGGCAAACCAGATCGGCAAAACAGTGGAGGCGTACGTAGATGATGTGGTCGTTAAATCAAGACACGTCGAATCTCTAGTAGACGACTTGAGACTTACATTCGACAACCTGCGAAAATACGACATCAAGCTCAATCCGGAAAAATGTGTTTTCGGCGTGCCAGCCAGAAAGCTCCTGGGCTTCATTGTATCCGGCAGAGGAATTGAAGCAAATCCAGCTAAAATCCGAGCTCTGTCACAATTGGATGTCCCAAAAGATCTCAAGCAAATTCAGAAACTCACCGGATGCGTGGCGGCCTTAAGCTGCTTCATCTCCCGCTTGAGAGAAAAGGCACTACCCCTTTACCGCCTCCTTAGGCGCACCGAACACTTCGAGTGGACGGACGTTGCCACGGCCGGACTCGAGTAAATAAAGGCCATCTTGGCAACAAATCCCCGTCCTGGCCGCGCCGAATACCGGTGAACCCATGCTATTGTACATTGCTGCAACCCATCAAGTTGTTAGCGCAGTACTCGTCGTCGAACGGATAACGGACGGACATAAATTACCCCTTCAAAGGCCGGTTTACTACGTGTCCACTGTCCTCACACCATGCAAATCACGGTACCCGCATTATCAAAAAATCGCATACGCGGTATTCATGGCATCCCGGAAGCTACGGCACTACTTTCAAGAGTGTTCTATTATAGTAGCCTCGGAAGTACCCCTCAACGATATTATCAACAACCGTGATGCAACAGGCCGGATAGCAAAATGGGCCATGTAGCTCCTCCCGTTCGATATAACCTACAAGCCACGACGAGCAATTAAATCGCAAGTCCTAGCCGACTTCGTCGCCGAATGGACAGAGGCCGAACTCCCTAAAGAGTACGGCACGTACTCAAACTGGATCATGCATTTCGACGGCTCCAAAATGCTGGCCGGACTGGGGGCTGGCGTCGTTTTGACGTCCCCTACAGGAGATACAGTCCAATATGTACTCCAAATTATGTACACGGACTCCAACAATGCAGCCGAATACGAGGCCCTTCTACATGGCCTCCGGATGGCGGTATCCATGGGCATTCAACGCCTGGAAGTACGCGGGGACTCAAACCTCGCGATATCCCAAATAAATGGCGACTTCGACGCCAAAGACCCAAAAATGCCAGCCTATCGCAATGCCGTACTAAAAATGTTAGCTCGGTTCGAGGGACTGGAGTTCCATCACATAGCCCGAGAAAATAATCAGGCAGCGGACGTCCTGGCATGCATTGGAGCAAAACGAGATGCAGTCCCCCCAACATCTTCTTAGAAAGATTATTCAAACCATCTGTAACATGGGAGGGGGAACCCTCGGATAATAGCCCGGGCATAACCGCACAACCCAATGCCGAACAATCATACATAATCGGCGGCCCCGCCACCGCAATTACACCCTCAGCCCACGCAATAATGGCGGTCATCGCCCCGTGGACGGAACCATTCCTAGCCTACCTTACTAGGCAGGAACTCCCCGAGGACCAAAACGAGGCACGTTGGATAGTGCGGCGATCTAAAGCCTATAAAGTCCACGAGGGAGAGCTATATAAGAAAAGCACTACAGGAGTCCTTCAAAGGTGTATCTCTGAAGAGGAAGGGCGGAGTCTGTTGGCTGAAATTCATGCCGGACTCGGTGGCCATCTTGCCGCGGCTCGGTCCCTTGTAAGCAAGGCTTTCCGTACTGGCTTCTATTGGCCGACGGCTAGAGCAGACGCTCAGGACCTAGTCAAACGGTGCGTCGGTTGCCAGCTCTTTGCCAACCAAAGCCATATGCCACCCAACGCCCTCCGAACTATCCCCATCACTTGGCCTTTCGCGGTCTGGGGGCTCGATATGGTGGGACTCCTTAAAGGCGGAACCCACAAGAAAAAATACTTATTGGTCATGGTGGATAAATTCACCAAATGGATAGAAGCCAAGCCTGTCAAGACGGCTGAATTCGGACCTGTGATAGACTTCGTATCCGGGATCGTACACCGTTATGGTGTCCCCCATAGCATTATCACCGATAATGGCACAAACTTCACCTCTGATGAAGTAAAGCTGTGGTGCAAAAACATGGGCATTAAGCTCGACTACACTTCTGTCTATCACCCACAAACTAACGGTCAGGTCGAACGTGAAATGGTCTCATCATGAGCGGCATCAAACCCAGACTAGTGCGGTCCATCAAGGAATCTGATATGCACTGGGTAGAGGAGCTCGACTCCGTACTCTGGGGGCTGCGAACCACGCCAAATCGTACCACCGGATTCACGCCATTCTTTATGGTGTATGGCGATGAGGCGATTCTGCCCTGCGACATAATTCATGACTCACCTCGAGTGCGCATGTACGAAGAAAGAGAAGCCGATCTTGATCGGCAGGACAACCTGGACACCTTAGAGGAAGAGCGTGACGTGGCTCAGGCCCGTTCCGCATTCTATCAACAGCAAGCTCGAAGATATCAAAGCAGAGAATTACGGGCCAAAAATTACAACGTTGGTGAACTAGTTCTGCGCCTGCCGGATAAGCAAAAGAACAAACTCAAGCCCAAATGTGAAGGTCCATTCATAATCGACCAAGCCCTAACTGGTGGAGCGTACCGCCTGCGAGATGCGTCGGACAACCGACTCGAGCCGAACCCATGGAACACCACACGTCTCCGAAGATTCTATGCCTAGCGCCGGACTCTGTGTTTGTCTCCTTCCTCTGTCCATTATTTACATTTATACCTTTTTTTACTTTGTCTACTACTCTTTTCCTTTCTAGCCCGTAAAAGGCTCATTATATGACGCGTTATCCGCGCTCCTTAAACCTGGGGGCTTATTTAACAGAAGCTTACCTATATGGGTTTCACACCCAACGCATGCGTCAGACTTCCGCATGCACCTTTTCTTCGCCATTATATGCATCGATATGACTTAAGTTTTGGCCAAGATGGGTTGCCTGGCTCCTGTGCTTACCCCTACGTTCCCGATTGTTCGGCTAGGCGGTAAAGGGAGCACCTCTGCGATTGTTACTGCCGGATAAGCCGGATGTGTACCTCATACTGGGTGAAGCCGAAAGCTAGCATTCTTAAGGGAATATTCGGTCGGTGAACTAAAGATGAACCTTTTTATTTTATACATGCCCCCAGATGATCTTCTGCATTTGCAGTCCGGACGTGCACTTTAGGGCACGCCACCCCAGCAAAAGGAACCCTTAACGGAACTATTCTCTCTGGAAGATGTTTCTTACTAACCATGTAATATAACATAACTAGTTGGGCACTTGTCTGATAAAGCACTAATGACCCCTACGCCTGGTCTCCATGCATACCCTGGCTTTTATATAGTCGTTATGGTATTCGGACACACTCCGGACCGTCAGGTCCCGAGGTCGAAGCGAAAAGGTCGGCAACGACAAACGATCTACAATCCGGCTAGAAGGCATTACACATGTCAATTATAAATTACACAGTCATCTTGACTGATCGTATTCCTCCTCTATACCATCTAACAGGCTGTCTAATTTACAGTCCTGCTGGGAATACTTTGCGGCCAGCTCTACCTGGACATACACCAAGCTCACAGGGATCTCCTTCCCGTCAGGCCCCACTGGTCCGACCTCAGCCATGTGATTGGGGTCAGACTTTGTAAAGCGGGTCTTCACCATGGCCCAGGCCTCCCTCGCGCCTTGTCGGCAGGCTGATATCTTCCACAACCGGATGCGCCGCCGAGCTCCCGTCAGCTTCTCCGCAAGCTCTCCATGGCCCTCGGGCGTGGAGTGGGCAGGCCATAAGGCCCGGGCAACCCCTTGCATTGTCTGCCGAATTCGTTCGTGCAGTTGCAGGAGTTCGGGGAGAAGGTCACCCGTAGAACCGGGAATGTCCTCTGCAGGACGACCTGTGAGCGTACCTACAGACATAATTCTGTTATTTGTCTTCCTCGCCGAACTCCTTTTTTTTCAAAAGGGTTCGCTCAAGCACTTACTAAATATGCCGCGTCGAAGACGCTGATTCTCCTTCGTGGAGTCAGATAGCTGGCCATGAACGTCTTTCAGTTCAACATCCGGCTTGGTGTTGGCATCCTGAAGATCATTCTTCTCTCGCCTCACCCTTGTCAACGTACTCTCACCAGCCTTTAACTGGCGTAAGAGTTGTTGCCTCTCTGGATCTAGTCCGGCACCATCTGTAACATTAATTGTCAGATTCGCACATAAGCCGCACAATACTAATCTCTCAAAGTATATCATACCTGAGGGGGTCCCTTTGGGCTCCCCTGTTGCGGCTAGTGCGGCCTCTAGTTGGGCCTTGCACTTTTCCAGCTCCCGGGACAGCACGGTGTTCTTCTCAGTAAGAACCTACATATTATATGATCCTTAAATCAGTTAGTTTAACTGTTTCAAGTCTCGGGGGCTACTGGTATATATATATTTAAATTTTCTTACCCGTATGTCTTTCACATACTGCTCCGTGGCTCTGGCTAAACCATCTTGAGCAGCACAAAGGTACGCATCTCCCGAATTGAATGCGTCTAAGGCCTCTCGGGAGAAACAAGCGTCGCGTAGAACTGTCAGGCGACGCCTATGGTTCATGGCGCTCTCCAGTTCTGAATTTGTGGCAGATAGCCGGTCCGCGTCCTCTGTTGGAGGAGCGTCCGGCGCAAGCCTGGTTTTTGTCCCCGCCTCCGGACCAGATGTTGGGGCCTGGCTGGTAGAGACGCGGTTGGCGGCCCCTCCGGATATAGTCTGGCGAGGCCTCTTCGTCCTGGAAACAGTACGGATGTTAACATGCCCTGACAGAATAACGCCAGGAAGACAGAGGGCGCGTTATACCTTTGTGCCGAACTCTCAGTCCGGACTTCATCCCTTTTTACCCCACGGGGCCCGGCGGCTCCTCGTTGGCTAGCCGCCGCAGGTTCAGCCTTCCTCCTCGGAAACCTCCCCTGTAAAATACGGTTGTCGTCAGAAATACCGGAATATGTAAGGACGGAATCTCTCTTGCGGGAATAAACACTCCGGTTTCTGTCACCTGGGAGGCCGGGATTAACCCGGGATAATCAGCCGTAATGGCCACCAAGGTATTATCTTTGCTTAACTGGTGGAACACCCCGTCGATGAGCTCCACCGATATGTCCGGATCCTCTTCGGAGTCCGGATCGAGGGACCGTTCTGGGTCCTCAGGCTGTGGAGGGCAGCTGTTGATATCCTTTACCTCATGTCGAAGCTCCTGCATTGAAATCACCAGATTACGTATCTAGTCATGGGAGCATTAAATAAGCGGGCAAGTGCAATTGTTCACTTACCCAACTTGGAGGTTCATACATAGTGAATCCGGCCCGCGGGTTGACGCGGAGGAAGTCCTACTTTTCTCCCTTGTACAAAGATGTTAGAATCTTTACTAGAGCGGCAGCTGTGTCTGGCCCCTTGCGGCCGTAACGGGTGGCGTCATCCTCCCCGTTGAAATCCCACATGGGGTGACTCCTATATTGAAGCGGCTGCACCCCCCGCATAATACATGCGGCCATGACTTCAATCATGGTTATTCCGGAATGAGCCAACAGTCTTATCCGGCCCATCAGGTAAAGAACGTCTCTGTTGCTTTCTCTCTGAGAGCTCCGTGGACGCCAACTTAAGCGTTTTTTTAAGGGAGCCATGCTGAACTCAGGGAGGCCGACCCGGACAGGGTCCGGCAGCGGGACGTCGTCTATGTAGAACCATTCTGAAGGCCAGTCCTCGGACGCCTTCTTTGGGGTTCCGGATAGGTATCCGGTCCCGGCGATGCGCCATATTTCGGCTCCGCCCACTTGGTATATAGACCCCTTCTGAGAACGGGGCACCAAGCAGAACAACCTCTTCCACAGCGCAAAATGAGCCTCGACGCCTAAAAATAGCTCGCAAAGGGCAACGAAGCCCGCAATATGTAGCACGGAGCCAGGCGTGAGGTTGTGCAGCTGGAGGCCGTAGAACTCCAGAAGCCCGCGGAGGAATGGATGAATTGGAAATCCCAGACCCCTTAATAAATAAGGGACGAGGCACACCCGCTCTCCTTTAGAAGGATTGGGGGTGCTCTCTGCTTGCTTGCCGCCGTTGTAGGTGGCGAGTCCGGCTCGGACCGGGACCATATATGCTTGTGGAAGGAATCCTTTGGCCTGCAGTGACACTAGCTCGCTGTGTGGGATGGTGCAACTCTCCCAGTCTCCGGATTTGGGGCTGGAGGGGCGAGGGGAGGAGCTACAACGGTTGGCCATGTTGGAATGGACCTTTGCTAGAGACGCTCTGATGATAACTCGCGGGGAGAAGAAGATGTGGTTTGGATCTAGGTCCCCATCCCGTTAAATAGGCGGCTCGTTTATATGACCAAGGGTGTGAATATAAAAACACCCCCGGGCTTTTCACATTCGTTCAACACGTGGAAGACGACAATTATTGGGCACCGAGACCGAGGAGCGCTACAGACATTATTCATGCAGGTACACAAGATTCGGAGGGGGAACCCGCCTTGCAATGCCGAAGACAAATTTGCGCGCTGGACTCGACGTCATTGAAGCCTGGTTCGGGGGCTACTGAGGGAGTCCTGGATTAGGGGGTGTTCAGATAGCCGAACTATATCTTCAGCCGGACTCCAGGACTATGAAGATACAAGATGGAAGACTTCGTCCCATGTCCGGAAGGCTCTTTCCTTGGCGTGGAAGGCAAGCTAGGCGAGCGGATATTCAAGATCTCCTACCAATGTAACCGACTCTGTGTAACCCTAACCCTATCCGGTAGCTATATAAACCGGAGGGTTGTAGTCCGTAGGACGAAGACATCATAACCATCATCATACCCATAGGCTAGCTTCTAGGGTTTAGCCTCCTTGATCTCGTGGTAGATCTACTCTTGTACTACCCATATCATCAATATTAATCTAGCAGGAGTAGGGTTTTACCTCCATCGAGAGGGCCCGAACCTGGGTAAAATAAAGTGTCCCTTGTCTCCTGTTACCATCCGACCTTGACGCACAGATTGGGACCCCCTACCCGAGATCCACCGGTTTTGACACCGACACCCGTGGCGACGATCTACACGCCATCAAATACCTCCAACTCAAGCTTAAAGGACCAGCTCGACATTGGCTCAATAGCTTGCCAACAGAATCCATTGGCTGTTGGGAAGATCTGGAAGCCGCATTCCTTGACAACTTCCAGGGCACTTATGTGCGACCACCAGATGCAGATGACTTGAGCCATATAATTCAGCAGGCAGAGGAATCGGCCAGGCAATTCTGGACACGGTTCCTAACCAAGAAAAATCAAATTGTCGACTCTCTGGATGCAGAGGCCCTAGCGGCTTTTAAGCACAACATCCGCGATGAGTGGCTTGCCCGGCACCTTGGCCAGGAAAAGCCGAAATCTATGGCAGCCCTCACGACACTTATGACCCGCTTATGCACGGGAGAGGATAGCTGGCTGGCTTGCAGCAATAACATATCAAAGAATCCTGGTACTTCGGATACCAAGGACAGCAATGGCAGGTCACGTCGCAACAAACACAAGCGCCGCATCAACAGCGATAATAACGAGGATACGGCACCCAATGCCGGATTCAGAGGCTCTAAGCCCGGTCAGCGGAAAAAGCCATTCAATAGAAGCACTCTGGGCCCGTCCAGTTTGGACCGTATACTCGATCGCTTGTGCCAAATACACGGCACCCCCGACAAGCCAGCCAACCACACCAACAGGGATTGTTGGGTGTTCAAGAAGGCCGGCAAGTTAAATGCCGAGCACAAGGACAAGGGGCTACATAGTGATGACGAGGAGGAGCCCTGGCCGCCGAACACCAGAGGACAGAAGAGATTCCCCCCACAAGTGCGGACGGTGAACATGATATACGCGACCCACATCCCCAAGAGAGAGCGGAAGCATGCGCTAAGGGACGTATATGCGTTGGAGCCAGTCGCCTCAAAGTTCAACCCATGGTCCTCCTGCCCGATCACTTTCGATCGTAGGGACCACCCCACTAGTATCTGTCATGGCGGATTCGCCGCATTGGTCTTAGACCCAATCATCGATGGATTTCACCTCACTCGAGTCCTTATGGGCGGCGGCAGCTGCCTGAACCTGCTTTACCAGGACACAATGCGCAAAATGGGTATAGATCCCTCAAGGATTAAACCCACAAAAACGACCTTTAAAGGCGTCATACCAGGTGTAGAGGCCCATTGCACAGGCTCAGTCACACTAGAAGTGGTCTCCGGATCCCTGGATAATTTCCGAAGCGAGGAGTTAATCTTCGATATAGTACCGTTTCGCAGTGGCTATCATGCACTGCTCGGGTGAACCGCATTCGCAAAATTCAATGCGGTGCTGCACTATGCATACCTCAACCTCAAGAAGCCAGGACCTCGGGGGGTCATCACAGTCAATGGAAACACAGAGCGCTCTCTCCGAGCGGAGGAGCACACTACGACCCTCGCAGCGGAAGCATAAAGCAGCCTCTTAAGGCAATTCTCCAGTCCGGCGATCAAATGCCCGGACACCGTCAAGCGCGCCCAAAGTAATCTGCAACAAGACAGCCTGGCACGTTCTGAGCAAGCATAGCAATGCGGCCCCTACCCCAGCCTCAGCCAAACGGCGAAATCCTGCCACGCATACATAATTACGCATTGAAAATACCATGGGCATAGGGGGAGGGGCACGACTACGGCACGCCCCACAACGCGGCTCAACCGCACTAGGGGCTTCCTACTTTGTCATTTTTCTCTCTTTCAAGACTTTACACTCTGGAAGCCTTGTCCGGCAGTATAATCGCCGAACACACGGTACAACAGCCAGGGAGGCAGAAAGCTACGTCGTACTATGGAACTCCCAGGTGGTCTCTATAACGAGTGAAATACCTGCTTTAAATACCATTCCGCAACTTGCCCTTGTAGGGGACATGTCAAATTGCCCCCTTTTTTGCTTATCGCACTACTTGTATCGTTCTGCTTTAATGCACACTTTTTGAATAAACAACGCATAGCACTAGTCTATTACTGCATTCTCTGTTCCTTCTTTTTTTGTTCCTTCATAACATCCAGCACCCATACACTCTGGTACGGCTAATATGCCAGGGGCTTAAGTATCCCATAACACGGCGTCAGAAGTCCGAACACTTTGCACAGTGTGCCACCCCGAACTTATAGCATTATATGCATCAGCTCCGAGTCATGTCTTTGGTCAAATGTAGGGTTTGCTCGGCTCCCATGTTTTGGTGCCTTACGTTCTGCTATATCGGCTAAGGTAGCACTGGGAGAACTACTGCGATTGTGCCCCGGGTCAGCTGGGCTAAGGACCTCAGTAGAGAAAGCTAAAACTGACTGCCATGATAAGGCGAGAGCTGGTCGCTGTTCGAGAGGTCTCGAGTCCCTAAAGACTTATGCCGCTTAGGGCGAGGAGTCGGCTTTGTCCGGCTTAAGGCGTGTATGGTGCCCCGAACTCAGTCTTCCAAATACTACGGGCTTCACTGTCGGTGTAAAAACCGGCGGATCTCGGGTAGGGGGTCCCGATCTGTGCGTCAAGGTCGGATGGTAACAGGAGACAAGGGACACTTTATTTTACCCAGGTTTGGGCCCTCTCGATGGAGGTAAAACCCTACTCCTGCTAGATTAATATTGATGATATGGGTCGTACAAGAGTAGATCTACCACGAGATCGAGGAGGCTAAACCCTAGAAGCTAGCCTATGGGTATGATGATGGTTATCATGTCTTCGTCCTACGGACTACAACCCTCCGGTTTATATAGGCACCGGATAGGGTTAGGGTTACACAGAGTCGGTTACATTGGTAGGAGATCTTGAATATCCGCACGCCTAGCTTGCCTTCTACGCCAAGGAAAGAACCTTCCGGACACAGGACGAAGTCTTCAATCTTGTATCTTCATAGTCCTAGAGTCCGACTGAAGATATAGTTCGGCTATCCGAACACCCCCTAATCCAGGACTCCCTCAGTAGCCCCCGAACCAGGCTTCAATGACGTCGAGTCCAGCGCGCAAATTTGTCTTCGGCATTGCAAGGCGGGTTCCCCCTCCGAATCTTGTGTACCTGTATGAATAATGTCCGTAGCGCTCCTCGGTCTCGGTGCCCAATAATTGTCGTCTTCCACGTGTTGAACGAATGCGAAAAGCCCGGGGGTGTTTTTATATTCACACCCTTGGTCATATAAACGAGCCGCCTATTTAACGGGATGGGGATCTAGATCCAAAACACATCTTCTTCTCCCCGCGAGTTATCATCAGAGCGTCTCCAGCAAAGGTCCATTCCAACATGGCCAACCGTCGTAGCTCCTCCCCTCGCCCCTCCAGCCCCAAATCCGGAGACTGGGAGAGTTGCACCATCCCACACAGCGAGCTAGTGTCACTGCAGGCCAAAGGATTCCTTCCCCAAGCATATATGGTCCCGGTCCGAGCCGGACTCGCCACCTACAACGGCGGCAAGCAAGCGGAGAGCACCCCCAATCCTTCTAAAGGAGAGCGGGTGTGCCTCGTCCCTTATTTATTAAGGGGTCTGGGATTTCCAATTCATCCATTCCTCCGCGGGCTTCTCGAGTTCTACGACCTCCAGCTGCACAACCTCACGCCTGGCTCCGTGCTACATATTGCAGGCTTTGTTGCCCTTTGCGAGCTATTTTTAGGCGTCGAGGCTCATTTTGCGCTGTGGAAGAGGTTGTTCTGCTTGGTGCCCCATTCTCAGAAGGGGTCTATATACCAAGTGGGCGGAGCCGAAATATGGCGCATCGCCGGGACCGGATACCTATCCGGAACCCCAAAGAAGGCGTCCGAGGACTGGCCTTCAGAATGGTTCTACATAGACGACGTCCCGCTGCCGGACCCTGTTCGGGTCGGCCTCCCTGAGTTCAGCATGGCTCCCTTAAAAAAACACTTAAGTTGGCGTCCGCGGAGCTCTCAGAGAGAAAGCAACAGAGACGTTCTTTACCTGATGGGCCGGATAAGACTGTTGGCTTATTCCGGACTAACCATGATTGAAGTCATGGCCGCATGTATTATGCGGGGGGTGCAGCCGCTTCAATATAGGAGTCACCCCATGTGGGATTTCAACGGGGAGGATGACGCCACCCGTTACGGCCGCAAGGGGCCAGACACAGCTGCCGCTCTAGTAAAGATTTTAACATCTTTGTACAAGGGAGAAAAGGAGGACTTCCTCCGCGTCAACCCGCGGGCCGGATTCACTATGTATGAACCTCCAAGTTGGGTAAGTGAACAATTGCACTTGCCCGCTTATTTAATGCTCCCATGACTAGATACGTAATCTGGTGATTTCAATGCAGGAGCTTCGAAAGGAGGTAAAGGATATCAACAGCTGCCCTCCATAGCCTGGGGACCCAGAACGGTCCCTCGATCCGGACTCCGAAGAGGATTCGGACATATCGGTGGAGCTCATCGACGGGGTGTTCCACCAGTTAAGCAAAGATAATACCTTGGTGGCCATTACGGCTGATTATCCCGGGTTAATCCCGGCCTCCCAGGTGACAGAAACCGGAGTATTTATTCCTGCAAGAGAGATTCCGTCCTTACATATTCCGGTGTTTCTGACGACAACCGTATTTTACATGGGAGGTTTCCGAGGAGGAAGGCCGAACATGCGGCGGCTAGCCAACGAGGAGCCGCCGGGCCCCGTGGGGTAAAAAGGGATGAAGTCCGGACTGAGAGTTTGGCACAAAGGTATAACGCGCCCTCTGTCTTCCTGGTGTTATTCTGTCAGGGCATGTTAACATCCATACTGTTTCCAGGACAAAGAGGCCTCGCCGGACTATATCCGGAGGGGCCGCCAACCACGCCTCTACCAGCCAGGCCCCAACGTCTGGTCCGGAGGCAGGGACAAACACCAGGCTTGCGCCGGATGCTCCTCCAACAGAGGACGCTGACCGGCTATCTGCCACAAATTCAGAAGTGGAGAGCGCCATGAACTATAGGCGTCGCCCGACAGTTCTACGCGACGCTTGTTTCTCCCGAGAGGCCTTAGACGCCTTCAATTCGGGAGATGCGTACCTTCGTGCTGCTCAAGATGGTTTAGCCAGAGCCACGGAGCATTATGTGAAAGACATATGGGTAAGAAAATTTAAATATATATATACCAGTAGCCCCCGAGACTTGAAACAGTTAAACTAACTGACTTAAGGATCATATAATATGTAGGTTCTTACTGAGAAGAACACCGTGCTGTCCCGGGAGCTGGAAAAGTGCAAGGCCCAACTAGAGGCCGCACTAGCCGCAACAGGGGAGCCCAAAGGGACCCCCTCAGGTATGATATACTTTGAGAGATTAGTATTGTGCGGCTTATGTGTGAATCTGACAATTAATGTTACAGATGGTGCCGGACTAGATCCGGAGAGGCAACAACTCTTACGCCAGTTAAAGGCTGGCGAGAGTACGTTGACAAGGGTGAGGCGAGAGAAGAATGATCTTCATGATGCCAACACCAAGCTGGATGTTGAACTGAAAGACGTTCGTGGCCAGCTATCTGACTCCACGAAGGAGAATCAGCGTCTTCGACGCGGCATATTTAGTAAGTGCCTGAGCAAACCCTTTTGAAAAAAAACGAGTTCGGCGAGGAAGACAAATAATAGAATTATGTCTGTAGGTACGCTCACAGGTCGTCCTGCAGAGGAGATGCCCGGTTCTACGGGTGACCTTCTCCCCGAACTCCTGCAACAGCACGAACGAATTCGGCAGGCAATGCAAGGGGTTGCCCGGGCCTTATGGCCTGCCCACTCCACGCCCGAGGGCCTTGGAGAGCTTGCGGAGAAGCTGATAGGAGCTCGGCGGCGCATCCGGTTGTGGAAGATATCAGCCTGCCGACAAGGCGCGAGGGAGGCCTGGGCCATGGTGAAGACCCGCTTTACAAAGTCTGACCCCAATCACATGGCCGAGGTCCGACCAGTGGGGCCTGACGGGAAGGAGATCCCTGTGAGCTTGGTGTATGGCCAGGTAGAGTTGGCCGCAAAGTATTCCCAGCAGGACTGTAAAGTGCACTAAAGTGCACGTCCGGACTGCAAATGCAGAAGATCATCTGGGGGCATGTATAAAATAAAAAGGTTCATCTTTAGTTCACCGACCAAATATTCCCTTAAGAACGCTAGCTTTCGGCTTCACCCAGTCTGAGGTACACATCCGGCTTATCCGGCAGTAACAATCGCAGAGGTGCTCCCTTTACCGCCTAGCCGAACAATCGGGAACGTAGGGGTAAGCACAGGAGCCAGGCAACCCAGCTTGGCCAAAACTTAAGTCATATCGATGCATATAATGGCGAAGAAAAGGTGCATGCGGAAGTCTGACGCATGCGTTGGGTGTGAAACCCATATAGATAAGCTTCTGTTAAAGAAGCCCCCAGGTTTAAGGAGCGCGGATAACGCGTCATATAATGAGCCTTTTACGGGCTAGAAAGGAAAAGAGTAGTAGACAAAGTAAAAAAAAGGTATAAATGTAAATAATGGACAGAGGAAGGAGACAAACACAGAGTCCGGCGCTAGGCATAGAATCTTCGGAGACGTGTGGTGTTCCATGGGTTCGGCTCGAGTCGGTTGTCCGACGCATCTCGCAGGCGGTACGCTCCACCAGTTAGGACTTGGTCGATTATGAATGGACCTTCCCATTTGGGCTTGAGTTTGTTCTTTTGCTTATCCGGCAGGCGCAGAACTAGTTCACCAACGTTGTAATTTTTGGCCCGTACTTCTCTGCTTTGATATCTTCGAGCTTGCTGTTCATAGAATGCGGAACGGGCCTTAGCCACGTCACGCTCTTCCTCTAAGGCGTCCAGGTTGTCCTGCCGATCAAGCTCGGCTTCTCTTTCTTCGTACATGCGCACTCGAGGTGAGTCATGAATTATGTCGCAGGGCAGAATCGCCTCAGCGCCGTACACCATAAAGAATGGCGTGAATCCGGTGGTACGATTTGGCGTGGTTCGCAGCCCCCGGAGTACGGAGTCGAGCTCCTCTACCCAGTGCATATCAGATTCCTTGAGGGACCGCACTAGTCTGGGTTTGATGCCGCTCATGATGAGACCATTTGCACGTTTGACCTGACCGTTAGTTTGTGGGTGATAGACAGAAGCGTAGTCGAGCTTAATGCCCATGTTTTTGCACCACAGCTTTACTTCATCAGAGGTGAAGTTTGTGCCGTTGTCGGTGATAATGCTATGGGGGACACCATAACGGTGTACGACCCCGGATACGAAGTCTATCACAGGTCCGGATTCAGCCGTCTTGATAGCTTGGCTTCTATCCATTTGGTGAATTTATCCACCATGACCAATAAGTATTTTTTCTTGTGGGTTCCGCCTTTAAGGAGTCCCACCATATCGAGCCCCCAGACCGCGAAAGGCCAAGTGATGGGGATAGTTCGGAGGGCGTTGGGTGGCATATGGCTTTGGTTGGCAAAGAGCTGGCAACCGACGCACCGTTTGACTAGGTCCTGAGCGTCTGCTCTAGCCGTCGGCCAATAGAAGCCAGTACGGAAAGCCTTGCTTACAAGGGACCGAGCCGCGACGTGATGGCCACCGAGTCCGACATGAATTTCAGCCAACAGACTCCGCCCTTCCTCTTCGGAGATACACCTTTGAAGGACTCCTATAGTGCTTTTCTTATATAGCTCTCCCTCGTGGACTCTATAGGCTTTAGATCGCCGCACTATGCAGCGTGCCTTGTTTTGGTCCTCGGGGAGTTCCTGCCTAGTAAGGTAGGCTAGGAATGGTTCCGTCCACGGGGCGATGACCTCCACTATTGCGTGGGCTGAGGGTGTAATTTCGGTGGCGGGGCCACCGATTATGTATGATTGTTCGGCATTGGGTTGTGCGGTTATGCCCGGGCTATTATCCGAGGGTTCCCCCTCCCATGTTACGGATGGTTTGAATAATCTTTCTAAGAAGATGTTGGGGGGGACTGCATCTCGTTTTGCTCCAATGCGTGCCAGGACGTCCGCTGCCTGATTATTTTCTCGGGCTATGTGATGGAACTCCAGTCCCTCGAACCGAGCTGACATTTTTAGTACGGCATTGCGATAAGCTGCCATTTTTGGGTCTTTGGCGTCGAAGTCGCCATTTATTTGGGATATCGCGAGGTTTGAGTCCCCGCGTACTTCCAGGCGTTGAATGCCCATGGATACCGCCATCCAGAGGCCATGTAGAAGGGCCTCGTATTCGGCTGCATTGTTGGAGTCTTGTACATAATGTGGAGTACATATTGGACTGTATCTCCTGTAGGGGACGTCAAAACGACGCCAGCCGCCAGTCCGGCCAGCATTTTGGAGCCGTCAAAATGCATGATCCAGTTTGAGTACGTGCCGTACTCTTTAGGGAGTTTGGCCTCTGTCCATTCGGCGACGAAGTCGGCTAGGACTTGCGATTTAATTGCTCGCCGTGGCTTGTAGGTTATATCAAACGGGAGGAGCTCTATGGCCCATTTTGCTATCCGGCCTGTTGCATTGCAGTTGTTGATAATATCGTTGAGTGGTACTTCCGAGGCTACTGTAATAGAACACTCTTGAAAGTAGTGTCGTCGCTTCCGGGATGCCATGAATACCGCGTATGCGATTTTTTGATAATGTGGGTACCGTGATTTGCATGGTGTGAGGACAGTGGACACATAGTAAACCGGCCTTTGAAGGGGTAATTTATGTCCATCCGTTATCCGTTCGACGACGAGTACTGCGCTAACAACTTGATGGGTTGCAGCAATGTACAATAGCATGGGTTCGCCGGTCTTCGGCGCGGCCAGGACGGGGTTTGTTGCCAAGATGGCCTTTATTTCCTCGAGTCCGGCCGTGGCAGCGTCCGTCCACTCGAAGTGTTCGGTGCGCCTAAGGAGGCGGTAAAGGGGTAGTGCCTTTTCTCCCAAGGGGTAGTACCAGGTTTGCTAGCCAGTCCGGGTGTTTGATATCTCTAATGAATCCGGCCTCCAATAATTTGGCTAGCTCCTCTCCCATGGGCTGTCTCTTTGGTTCGGAGAAACGCCGAAGGGTTTGTTTGACAGGTTTGAATCCTTTCTGGATATTTAAGCTATGCTCGGCCAGCCTGCGTGGGATTTCTGGCATATCTGAGGGGTGCCAAGCGAAAATATCCCAGTTCTCTCATAGGAACTCGCGTAGTGCGGCGTTTACATCAGGGCTCAATTGTGCCCCGATGGAGGCTGTTTTATTCGGGTCCGTTGGGTGGACCTAAAATTTGACTATTTCGTCCGCTGGTTTTAAGGATGTGGATTTGGATCTCTTATCGAGTATCACATCATCCTTGCTAACCGTGGATCGCAGCGCCGTCAGCTCTTCGGCCGCTAAGGCTTCAGATAGTGCCTCGAGGGCCAATGCGGCTGTCTTGTTTTCGGCGCGGAGTGCTATGTCCGGATCACTAGCGAGAGTGATATTTCCGTTTGGCCCAGGCATCTTAAGCTTCATGTACTCGTAATGGGGTATGGCTTGGAAAACTGTGAATGCCGCTCGTCCTAATATAGCGCGATATCCGCTTCTGAACGGGGCCACCTGGAACGTGATTTGTTCGGACCTGTAATTATCCGGCGTGCCGAATACCACATCTAGTGTGATCTTTTTGGTGCAGCACGCTTCCTGACTGGGGATTATTCCTCTAAAGGTTGTGCTGCTTCGCTCAATGCGGTTCCATTCTATTTCCATCTTTTGGAGGGTTTCCTCGTAGATGAGGTTCAATCCGCTGCCTCCGTCCATAAGTACCTTTGCGAGGCGACAGCCGTCCACTATGGAACTGAGAACCGATGCGGCTGGCACTCTGGCTGTTCGGAATTTAGGTTCGTCGCTCGCATTGAAGGTGATGGCAGTATTGCTCCATGGATTTATGGTCGCTACTTGGTAGACTTCGGCGAGGCTGCGAAGTGTTCTTTTTCGCATGTTATTTGATGCGAAAGTCTCGGAGATTGTGAGAACGGTACTGAAATTCTCGGGCTGGTTTCCTTCGACCTCTGGATTTAGGAGGTCCTCGCCAATTTTGGCCACCTGCCGGAGTATCCAACATGCCCTGAGGCTGTGAGTTGGGGTGGCATCCTCTGTACTATGAATCTTGCAGGGTCCATCGAGCCACCTTTCTAGCACGATTCCGTGCCCCCTAGAGGGTTTTGATTTTTTTATTTAATCCGGGCGCTTTGTTGTAGTGCGCCCTTTTGATTCGTACGGGATTGCTATTCAAGGCCGGATTATCCCAAAATTTAATTTCGGTTTTCCGAGCACTTTCCATCGCACAGTATTTTTGTACTATGGACGCCAAGTCAGCAAAGCGCGTAATATTACGACGACTTATGGCGTTGAGTATCCCCTTGTCCGTGCAGTTACTGCAGAAGATTGAAATCGCGTCTCCCTCGTGGCAGTCCTTTATCCTGTTCATAAGCAGGAGGAATCTGGCCCAGTAATGATGTACTGTTTCTTCGGGCATCTGCTTGATTTGGGAGAGATCGCTTAAGATCGGACGGGCGGAATTCATTAGATCTGATACTTCGCCCGGTTTGCTGTTCGGAGGCCGAACGACCTCCGGATTCCGAGATCCGGAGTCCTGTATGTTTTCCGGTTTGCCTGGTTCCAAGCCCAGGTCTTGGGTTGTATCCTCCCCTCCGTGGATATCCGGCATGGAGGGTTCCGGAATTTGGACGTAACTGGTCCTTAAGATTGATGAAGGGTCACCGCATTGTGTTTCCACCACAGCAACATGATGGGTGGCTTGGGGGGAGTTGATTTCCCTTAGATCGGGATTAGGCCCAACCTGGTCGTAGTTTGTAGCGACCCCCAAGGCGGCGATGCGATCCAGGAGCTCGTTTATGGAGGAGAGCTCCACCGGATCTAGCTGCTCGGCCAATTCCGAGCTGACGCGGAGATTGTTTTCGATGACCCGAGAGGTCACCGTCGGCGTAATGTCCGAATGGGCGGTCATGAGAAAACCACCCAGCCGAAGGGGTTGGCCGATAGCCAAAGCTCCCTCAGTGACGGCGCCGTCTTTAAAGACGGGAAAAGGCATCCTTCCTGATCGCGACGGCACAGAGGAACTCTCAATGAAAGCACCAATGTCGGTGTCAAAACCGGCGGATCTCGGGTAGGGGGTCCCGATCTGTGCGTCAAGGTCGGATGGTAACAGGAGACAAGGGACACTTTATTTTACCCAGGTTCGGGCCCTCTCGATGGAGGTAAAACCCTACTCCTGCTAGATTAATATTGATAATATGGGTAGTACAAGAGTAGATCTACCACGAGATCAAGGAGGCTAAACCCTAGAAGCTAGCCTATGGGTATGATGATGGTTATCATGTCTTCGTCCTACGGACTACAACCCTCCGGTTTATATAGGCACCGGATAGGGTTAGGGTTACACAGAGTCGGTTACATTGGTAGGAGATCTTGAATATCCGCACGCCTAGCTTGCCTTCCATGCCAAGGAAAGAACCTTCCGGACACGGGACGAAGTCTTCAATCTTGTATCTTCATAGTCCTGGAGTCCGGCTGAAGATATAGTTCGGCTATCCGAACACCCCCTAATCCAGGACTCCCTCAGGAGACAAGGGACACTTTATTTTACCCAGGTTCGGGCCCTCTCGATGGAGGTAAAACCCTACTCCTGCTAGATTAATATTGATGATATGGTTAGTACAAGAGTAGATCTACCACGAGATCAAGGAGGCTAAACCCTAGAAGCTAGCCTATGGGTATGATGATGGTTATGATGTCTTCGTCCTACGGACTACAACCCTCCGGTTTATATAGGCACCGGATAGGATTAGGGTTACACAGAGTCGGTTACATTGGTAGGAGATCTTGAATATCCGCACGCCTAGCTTGCCTTCCACGCCAAGGAAAGAACCTTCCGGACACGGGACGAAGTCTTCAATCTTGTATCTTCATAGTCCTGGAGTCTGGCTGAAGATATAGTTCGGCTATCCGAACACCCCCTAATCCAGGACTCCCTCATTCACCAAAATTTAAAATTACAGACTTCTATGGCTAAGTGAGAGTGATGAAGCATTATAGTACGATTACCTTGTTCGCTGTGCTGAGCACCTCCCTCGAAGGACCCAAGAATGGGAAAAAGAGTGCTCAGATTTATCCCGAACACCCCAGCACTCGTGGCATGGGGGCAGAAGCCGACGACTAGCCAGCTCTCAGATTTGATAAACAGCCGCACAGAAGGTAATATTTTAAATTCAAACAAGCGTTGCATAGCGCATATGAAACAAGTTTTTCATAAATACAGGATCACACGAGCAAGTTCACTCAAAAATTACATCCTTGGAACACTCATCGGCCATAAGGCGGGCACCATTCAGGACGCCCTCATAATACATCTCAGGGCAGCGATGCTCCTTGCCCTGCGGTGGTCCATCCTTCACCAACTTCTCATCGTCCATCTTGCCCCAGTGTACTTTAACACGGGCAAGCGCCCTGCGGGCACCCTCGATGCAGATGGAACGCTTGATGACCTCAAGCCAAGGACACGCATCCGCAAGCCGCCTCACCAGCCCGAAGTAGCTCCCGGGCAGGGCCTCTCCAGGCCATAGCCGGACTATAAGACCCTTCATGGCCTGTTCGGCCGCCTTATGGAGCTCGACCAATTGCTTCAGCTGGTCACTTAAGGGCACCGGGTGTTCGGCCTCAGTATACTGAGACCAGAACATCTTCTCCGTCGAGCTCCCTTCCTCGGCTCAGTAGTACTTTGCGGCATCCGACACGCTGCGGGGCAAATCTGCGAATGCTCCTGGAGAGCTCCGGACTCGGGTAAGTAACAAGTAATTTACTTTCACATGCTTGCTTTGCATAATGAATGCCTTACCCGCCGCTATCTTCTTCATCGCCTCAATTTCCTGGAGGGCTTTTTGGGCTTCAGCCTTGACATGCTTGGCACCCTCAAGGGCCGTGGCAAGCTCGGACTCTCATGTCTTCGAGTCAAGCTCCAAAGTCTCGTGCTTTTTCACGAGAGCCTGGAGCTCTTGCTGCACCTCGCCCACCCGTGCCTCTTGCTTCTCTCGCTCGGTGCGCTCAGCGGCCACTTTGTTTTCGGCCTCGTACAACACTTGCTTCAGGGTCGCCACCTCGGTCGTGGCCCCTGGCACATTCCTAACGATCCTATCATTTTTGCAACTGCATCTTATATATATATATATATATATATATATATATATATATATATATATATATATATACACACACACATATAGACAAGTTATCCCTTACCTTTGCTCTCCTCGAGCTGCTTCTTGGCAAGGCCGAGCTCTTTCTCGGACCGCTCGAAGTTCTGCTTCAGCATATCGACCTCCGCAGTCAGTGTGACAAAGGTCAGCAGCAAAGCCTGCATACGCATATCGACATACTGGTATTAGACTCCTGCAAATGTTATTTTGATCCTCTATTCGGCTTTTCTTTGTGAACGCCAAACAGAGCATCAGGGGCTACTGTCTATGCGGTAATATTTTCATATATTTTAAATACATACCTCAAAACCTGTTAGAAGGCTGGCATAGGCTTCAAGAGCGGACTGAACCTTCTGGATCACCGCCCTCATAATAGTGTGGTGCTCCTTGTTGATGGAGGCGCCATTAAGCACCTCCAGCAAATTATCCGGTGCCTCCGGGTGGACGGAGGTCACCGGCACGGGAGGCTTGCCCCTCTTAGTAGGGTGCCGCCTGCCGGAGTGCGGAACCACTGGAGGTTCCGGTGTGGTATACGGCTTAGGGCCGAACTTGGAGCCCTTGGGAGCCTTGCTCCCTTTGCGCCTGGAGTCCGGAAGGTCGCCTTGATGCGCCTCTAGGACTACCTCCCCTCCGCTTGGTGCCCTTTGAGAAAACACCTCGGCGTTGTCCGTAGGGCGAGGGGTGGAGGCGGTCGGAAGTGATCCTCCGCTGCTCATAGCCGATGGATCCAAAGAACCGCTCAACGAGGATACGTCGATACGGGCCCGGGACGGACTGCATAACCGTGTCCGGCGTTAGAAGAAGCTGTGCAATTAAACGGTGCCACGAGCTACTCTGGTGTTTGAATACTTATGATCTCGCCAGGGGCTTGGCCCTGGGTGGCCACTCGTCTTCGCTGTCGGCGACAGTGGCGGAGTAGTCCGGAGGGAGAGTCCTTCCCTTCTTGGACCCTCCGCCCTCCCAGTTGAGGCGGCCTTCCTCTTCCTATCTTCCCCGGCTGGAGGGGAAGAACCTTTATCTGCCTCCTCCTCGTTTTCACGGGAGGAGTGCGTCTTCGAGTTATCGGACGATGAGTCCGATATCACCTGGCGCCGGGAACTCTTTTGGGTTCCCATCGCCTTCTTCTTGATCTTCTTCTCCGTCACCTCATAAGGTGCCGGAGTCAGCATCTTCGTCAGGAGAGCGTCGGCAGGGTCTTCGGGCAAAGGGGCTGGGCAGTCAATCTGCCCCGATGTCTCCACCCATTCCTGTCAAAGACATGGAAGCTCAGATCCCGCACATAGTTAAACTATGAAAAACGAATACCCTATAAGAGATAAAATATCTTACCGCACCGGCTTGGCGCTTCGCGCTAAATCCGCGATCCTCGGTAAGGGGAGGGGGAACCTCGGCACCCTTAAATAGCACCTTCCAAGCATCCTCGTGTGTTGTGTCGAAGAGCTCGCTCAGAGTTTGGTGCTGGGCCGGGTCGAACTCCCACAAATTGAACTCCCGTTGTTGGCACGGGAGGATTCGGCGGATGAGCATGACCTGGACTATGTTGACAAGCTTGAGTTTCTTGTTCACCATGTTTTGGATACAGGTTTGGAGTCCGGTCAGCTCTGTCGGACTACCCCAGGGCAGGCCCTTCTCTTTCCAGGAGGTGAGCTGCGTGGGGATTCCGGATCGAAACTCGGGGGCCGCTGCCCATTTGGGGTCACGCGGCTCGGTGATGTACAACCACCCCGACTGCCACCCCTTTATGGTCTCCACGTAGGAGCCCTCGAGCCATGTGACGTTGGGCATCCTGCCCACCATAGGCGCCACCGCACTCCGCCTGCTGGCCGCCCACCACCTTCGGTTTGACATTGAAGGTCTTCAGCCATAGGCCCAAGTGGGGCTTGATGCGGAGGAAGGCCTCACACACGACGATAAACGCCAAAATGTTGAGGACGAAGTTCGGGGCCAGATCATGGAAATCCAGGCCGCAGTAGAACATGAGTCCCCGGACGAATGGGTGGAGAGGAAATTCCAGTCCGTGGAGGAAATGGGTAAGGAATACTATCCTCTCATGAGGCCTGGGGGTGGGGGTGAGCTGCCCCGCATCTGGGAGCCAATGTGCAATATCCTCGGACAGGTATCCGGCTCCCCTCAGCTTCTTGATGTGTCCCTCTGTCGGGGATATACCCCGCGGCGTAAAACGGCCGGAAGTATAACCCGGCTGGACTTGGCGGTTTACTTGAGATCCGGCTGACACTTGGCGATTCACTGGCGACCCGCCCTGACCTGGCGGTTTACAAGCAACCCACCTGGTCATTATGACTCACTGGTGATCCGGCGAGGGGACAGACGGATGACAAGGCCCAAGGCCCAGAAGGCCGGTTCACGTTTAATGGTGGGCCGGTTTATGAAGAAAGCACAAGGAATATTCCCTTACAAAGGAAGCAAGACTAGGACTCCACTTGTAATAGAGTAATCCTAATCCTACTAGGACTAGTCATGTAACCCGCCCCTTCAACATATATAAGGAGGCGCAGGGATCCCCAAAGAGGGACAAGTTACAAGCAAGAAGAAACAATCTTAGGGGTAGACACAAAGAGGAGAGCCGGTTTACGGCGACTCCCTCATGATGATAATGAGACCTAGCCTCAAACAGCATGTAGGGTTGTTACCGGATGATGTTTCCCGGGGCCCGAAGCTGTCTAAATCCCTGTCTTGTGTTGCGTCTCTCGATTCCGCTCAACCCCTTTCAAGCTACCACATAGATGCGTTGGCCTCACGACTAAGTCCTTACGCTAGGACATCTGACATGACAATTCCACGACAGTTGGCACCCACCGTGGGGCTGGCGCACGGTGGTGTTGAGTTTTTGGAGGGATCTCTCCGAGGGATCGAGCAGCTCGTGATTAATCAGTTGAACTGGCACAGAGAAAATCGCACAGGATAAACCGGCATGGGATAGCCATAGGCAGAGCCGATAAATCATTGCTTCTGGATAAAAGCTGGAGTTATACAATAGTACGCACCTCTACGTCTGGATGATCCGGCGAAACCGAATTGAAGACAATAGACATCGGAACTATTAGAGGGCCGGACGTGCTGCAGCAAATTGGAATAGAAAATCAATGTCAAGGAAAGAGTCAAGGAAAGGAAACAGAGCCGTCCGTAACTCGGACACATCCATCGACTGCACCTGCACCCTCGAACCGCCCGTTTGTTCCGAGCCTCTACGGCCTTCCATCGCTGCCAGGCCGGTCGTCACCGTTGATTCGCCGACGCTTCTCCTACCACGTCGTGGCTCCCCCTTAGCCGCAGCAGAGCCGAGCTGCCATCTGCCTACACTTCCTCGTTGGGCCGCCCGGTCCCTCGCGTCTTCGCCGCCGTCTTACCCCTCTGGTGAGCCGCCATGTTGCTGTGGCCGGGCCGTCCACCTCCGCGGTGGCGACCTAGTTTCCGCTGCTCATATCTGCTGTTGTGGTTTTTGAGTTGTACCAATCCGCCGAGACCGAATCACCTTGCTCCGCCTCCGGTTTGTCTCCACTACACCTACAGACCGCTGCTGTTCTGCGCTAAATCGTTGTTGCAGCTGCTTCTGATCAGACCATCAGCAATCGAAAAGGTAGTACTCACGTGGTGGTCAAGGCTGGTTTGCAAGATTAGATCTTCTATCTCCTGCTGCACTACACAGGATGCTAGTGCTAATTCAGTAAAGAGCAGATTTTTTTTCGATCTTCAATCACTATGCGAGATGGTAGTGCTAATCCGGCGTGCAACGACTAATTGAGCGGATCAAACCAAGCACGACCCGGAGAAGGTCTCAGTCGCGCGGAGTCGGCCTCGCTTCCACGCTCCACATCAAGTCATTGTCGCGCCTCCGAGCCATGACGGTCGGCTTGTACCACTGCTGAATCGCCGGCCTGGGTAGTTTTCCTTAAACCGCCCCGTTTAACCCGCCGGCGTGGGCCTGAGTCACCTTTGCCTAAATGCATTTGTCTCTCCGCTAGTTCACCGTGGCTACGAGCTGCCATCGCCCTCACTGTGGCAATCAATGCTCCTCTTCATCCGCTTTGAGCCGCCGGTGTTTCTCCAGCCCGCGCCGGTTGAACCGCCGCGCCGGTCCCGCTTCTAAAACCGCCCGCGTCGTGAGTCGCCGTTTCGTGCTGCTGCTGGACCCTCATTGTGGCGCACCTGTCGCCTCTGCTCCGACCGAGTAAATTGCATAAAACCACCACTTTAAAGGCTAAGTTTGCGAAAAACACTACGTTACAATCCTATTACAGAAAACACCACGTCTCGTGTAATCATTTTGCAAAACCCACTGATCGGCGGATTAGGCTTGTTTAAGCGAGTTTATGACAGGTGAGGCCCACTTTTTGCTGATGTGGCATAACGGTTTGCGGAAGACAGCGTTAGATGGGTTTTAAATCAAAAAAGCCCCCAACCTTCTTCCCAACGCCCCCCAGGCCCTCCCACCGCGCCACGATGAAGCTCACAGCCTCCACCGCCGGATCCGGCGACATCCGCCTCCACCGCGGCCCTGTGCCCATGAACTCCGAGACTCCAGCCTCCTCTCGCGCTCAAGCGGCTCCCCGAGCTCGCACGACCGCACCGCTTCTCCTCCTGAAGACCAGGGCCTCGTGCCCGAGCGCCTCCAAGAGCTCGAGCTCCCTGCCTTGCCGGACCACCCCAACCCGGTTCCAAGCCAGGCGCCTGTCGCCCCCTCCTTCCCTTCTCCTTCCTACTGTCTCTCCCCTCTAATTCTCTGTCCCTCTCTCTTTTCTTCACCACAGGAGCACCCCGCCGCTGCCGCATGACGAGTAGCCCTGTCGCCGGCCTGCCTTCCGATGTGCCGCCCCCGGAGCTGGAACCCCACGTCGGATCCATCCATCCCCCGCCTCGCTTTCGACCTCGACCGCCTGCCAAGTCGCAGGAGCAGCGCTGCCGCGCCTGCAAGACCTCGCCGCTGCCCCAAGCTAGCAACGAGAGCCTGGGCCGCACGGAGAGCCTGGGCGGCGCCGCCCCAAGCCAGCTACAGGTTTTATGCACGTGGGGGCCTGATTGCTTTTTTCTTTTTGTTTTAGGGGGTCTATGTAAAACTCTAGGGACTGGTTTGTAAATTCATATTTAAACATATCTAGCACGAAACATTATGCCACATCAGCAAAAAGTGGTCCCACCTGTCATAAACTCGCTCAAACAAGCCTAATCCGCCGATCAGTGGTTTTTGTAAAATGATTACACGAGACGTGGTGTTTTCTGCAATAGAATTGTAACGTAGTGTTTTTCGCAAACCTAACCTTTAAAGTGGTGGTTTTGTGCAATTTACTCGCTCCAACCTGCACGGGGACTCCGCGACTGCAGTGGTTCTTTGCCGGGTCACGGGAGCCCCTAGGCCGCGGCCGCGTTTCAACTCCATCTCGCCATCGCGGGCCTGCCAGGCGCGTTTCCGAGCCGTCTCCGATGCCGGTCCGCGTCAATGTGGTTCCGCCCGTCTTGTCATTGAACCGCTGTCGCCGTCTTCCACTCTTCCTCATGATGCCCCGAGTCACCGCGCTGGGCGCCGGCCCGTTTCCGCTTCGTGAACCGCCTTGAGCTGCTGCGAGACTCCCGTGAACCGCTCTGGCTTCTGCCGGTTCACCTCTGCTGCTACGGACTCGGACGTTGTGACCTGCCTCCCGGTTGTTGCCTCATCCTCAGGCCGCCGCCTCCGTCGCACCTGCGACCTCGACATGGCTCGGCCCAGCTCAGCCTCGCCTTTAAAAAGCCGAGACTCCATTGGGTTGTCTCCGGCTGTGGCCGGCCACGAGTTGACTGCGTTGTCTCCTCGGCCTAGCTAAGTCGACCAAGTTGCCGCTGCCGCCATCTCGGGCCGCCTCAGTTTGCCGCTCGTCCCAAACCGCCTTGCCGAGTCAAGACCAACGCTGCAGTCCGCTTCAGCCACAGCCATGGGCTTCGCCTCATCTTCGGTCGTGAGCCGCCTGCTGGTTTGCCTACTACAGTTGTCGTCGTCCGAGCTCAACCTTGCTTCCAATGGCCGCAGTTTCACCTCGTTGGAGCATTTTTTGCAGCCGCAGCTCCACCCTCAAACCGGTTGTGCCACCTCAAGATGTCATTTACATACCAAGCCGCAGCTGCACTCGCCTTGCTGCTTGCGGTCCTGCTTTCATCGCTCTGCTTCCGAGCCACCGCTGCGCTGGCCTCGCCGCCCGCGGCCCCGCCCGGGTCGTAGCGAGCCGCCCTCATTCCCATTACAACGACTGCAGCTGCTGGATACCATTGTGAGCTTCAGAAGCCAAAGACTAAGAAGGATTCCATAAGTAGCGACTTGGTGCAATCAGAACAAAGGAGGAGCATGCAATATTAAAATAATGAAGGAGCAAGTACGCACATAAAGCTGCCCAACAAAACAAAAGGCTCTCAAGCTGCTTGCTCAGGCAAAACTTGTACCAGTGTGCACAAAAACATATACTGGAGACAAAGCGTGCAGGACACCAAGTACTACAGAGGCAGTGCAAGCGTTCATCCGTTCATCTGCACGACGCAACTTGATGCATACACAGGAGAGAGGCGGTGCGTAGTAAGCTGCTGTTAGTCCTCCGTATGTCCCGGTTAAACTTTGGATCACGCAAAGAAAATCTAACGTCCCAATGCATCAAGTGATATTCATCTAAATTTATCTTATTAAGCACTTATTGTTTTTGTCAAAAAGAACAATTACTCTGGTCGGTGATGTTTTTCGCAGGACCATTATTTGTTACAAAGGTGTCGCCAAAGGGCACGCGCCAACATTATTGCACTAGGGCTTATCCATGCCATACTACTGGACGAGTACGTGAGCAAGTCGCCGCCCCCCGCTTCATCAACACATGGGACTAACTCATCGTCCGCCCCCCGCGGCCGATTCTCCCGCCCGCGCCGACTTACAACGCAGCGACCGACTCATCTGTCTGTGTCGTCTCGGAAGCCGCGGTCGTCTTTGTCGTCCGTCTCTCGCGGCCTGATCTACATCAACACACCCGGCTGCACCTATCTGCATGAGCTGTTTATTGAGTATAAAGCAAGTCACAGCTTGGGTAGCCCGGTTTCTCTTTCAAATTGGAGGCAAATTATCATCAACCGCCGTCTGCACTGGATGGATCAATAGGCAGGCACGCAAGTCGCCGCCACAACAGTTTGGTTAATTTCAAATAACCAGTTGGAAGGAACCATTGGCCGAGTTGCTGACACGGCTCATACGGATCATTTATAACCCGTCGTAGTCACCTCAACCTTCTGTGGATTCGCATCGTGCTATCAACGCCAATGATATACAAGTTATGCCGGTTTATATCACGGTCAAATATGGAGAGTCTCAAGCCAACTCCTTGAGTCACCTTTGAGACTCGGGGGCTACGATGATATGACGCATCAAGTCTTGCCAGTTTCAGCAAATTCAAGTGCCCCAGGATGTTGAAGGGATACCCGGTCCCGGAGGCTACTGTTATATTGATGAAAATTTAAAGGCCGTCAGAAATATTCCGGCTCACAATGATACTTCCGGTTTATAATCCGGTTCAAGGGAAATCTATTCTCCCACAAAGCTCTGAAGCGCTCAAATCCGGTTTAAAAATGTCCGGTTTAAAAAGGAATTAACTTCTCGTAAGTTCGAGTTGAAAGGCCGTCACAAAATTTCCGGCTGAAAATGAAGATTTCGGTTTGCAATCCGGTTTAAGGGAAATTTGTTCTCCCACGTAGCTTGGAAGCTCTCAATATCTGGTTCAAAATCCCGATTCAAGAAGGATTTATCTCTTGCAAAAAAGTTGAAGGGTGCCAAAAGAGGACTTGCTGCCATGATGCGCGGTTCAAACATGGGTATCCTGCCTTATTGGCTTATCATATTATTGATCACTTGGGGGCTTGGTCATGTCTGAACCATAGTCACACCTCTTGATCGGCTCAATGCCACAGCATCACTTGGGGACTTTGGTCATGTCTGAACCATAGTCACACCTCTTGATCGGCTCAATGCCACAGCATCACTTGGGGGCTTTGGTCGCGTCCGAACCATAGCAACACCTTTTGATAGGCGTAAAGCCACAACATCACTTGGGGACTTGTGGTCACGTCTGAACCATAGTCACGCCTCTTGATCGGCCTAGTGCCATAGCATCACTTGGGGGCTTTGGTCGAACACGAACCATCGCTACACCTCTTGATCGGCATAATGCCAACGCATCATTTGGGGACCTGGCTGACTCGAACCATAGCTACGTCTGTTGGGGGCTTGGTCGTGTCCGACCATGGTAATGCCTCTTGATCAGCTTAAAGCCTCATTTGCAAATGATTTTATCTTTGCCTTTGCTTGAATTCTGTTCTTTTTTGCTAAAGAACTTTTACTTCTGTTGCGTTTTTAAACCGACATTGTTAATCCGATTTGACTGTCAATTACAAATTGGCGGAACACGGTCAAATCTTAATCCGGAGACTATCTGCCCGGTTTGGTTTTATGTTACCATCTTATTATGGGTTAAACTGGTGTTCATTAACCCGGCTTGACTTTCAATTACAAGTTGTCAGTACATGATCAAATCATAATCCGGAGACTATCAGCCCAGTCTGGTTTGACTACAAGTCACCAGTATTATATATGGTTAATCCGGTGTCTATCACAAACCCGATACGGTTTTATCATAAACTAGCACAATATGGAAGGAGTTATCATTACTCAAGATTGGGGTTATCACCCTTACTACAAAAAGTTGGTAAAACCAACAATGTGATTCAATGTCACAGGTATAATATGTTTCATATTTGATTATTATTAAGTGCAGCCTTGGTTATAAACCCGGGTTATATGTTGGGCATTATGACCCGTCCGGCGGTAAACCGCCAGGACACTTTAAACTTGTTGTATGCAGAAACAGGTTGAATAAAGCATGATTATAAATCGCCGGCGTTTATTAAACCGGCCTGGCTTTCGACTATATGTCGCCAGTATGATGATAAATTATCCGGTGATTATTAAACCGGCCTGGCTTTAAGACGATAAGTCGCCAGTATATGATGAGAAATTATCCGGTGTTTATTAAACCAGCCTGGCTTGGGACTATAAGTCGCCAGTATATATTTGGATTGCGCCATTGGAATCATGCGCTTATAAATCATTGGATTATATTATCTTGAATAGCCAACATGGTTGGATTTTATTATGGGTATTAATAACCGGTATTATTGAGGTTTTCAAAGTCGCTTTAGCGCAATGGCTATTATTTTATTAAAGGATATGATTTATTCTACAATGGAAGGAATAGTCCCGAGTCGCTGCAGGCTTACGACCCGGCACTTGGGGGAAACATTATTCAAATTGAGATTACATGCAAGTCTCATGTCGCTGCAAGCATGCACCATGACACTTGGGGATAATGCAAAGTCATTTTTATTGGCCTTATTGAAGACCCGACTCATCATATCATAATGAGCCGGCCCTTGGGGGCTACACATCGCTGCTCAAGTCTACATGATCATATTTATAAAGTCCCTGCTCATTATTGCATAATGACCCGACCCTTGGGGGTTACATTGGTTGAAGTTTTATGGGCATCAGTCAATTACAAGTCCCAGGTTGCTGCAAGCATGACAACCCGGCACATGGGGGCTACATAATATGGAGTATTCAGTTTTTACTAGTGACTGGGATGAACAACAGGGATTTCTTCAAAAGTGGCAGTATTTATATTGAAGCAAGTCTTAAGCCATCACTTTGTTCTGCTCAAGACTTGGGGGCTACAAGTATTATATTATTATCAGAGAAACATTTTCAAATTCTCTGTTTTGAGCAAACCAGGTTGACCCGGTGTCACCAATTATTATGACCCTGTGTCTGCAACCCGGCATCATCAATAATCATGAACCGGCGTTGGCAACAATCATGAACCGGCGTTAGCAACAATCATGACCCGGAATTATCAGTTTTTATAACCCGGTAATTTTGGTAATATTAAACCGGCAAGTTTTACATCTTCAAACCGGCCGGATATCAGATGAGTATTTCAAGACCAAAATTTCTTAAGCAGGCGTTTTGGAAGCCGACTCAAGTGGATTATTCTTCACAATATTTTTCTATGAGAAACCAACGTCAGCAATTTAAAGTATGAAGCTGGTTATTGATCCGGATTTTCTAGAAGGAGGGAATGACAAGGACTTAAGGATGATCAGGTGCCGGTCTACAAGAATTCTTAACCCGGAGCACAACCCGCCAAGTTTGTTCTTGTGTTTATGTTGTAGATCAGTTTAACATGGATAAATCCAAATTAAACTGGGGGCTAATGTCGGGGATATACCCCGCGGCGTAAACCGGCCGGAAGTATAACCCGGCTGGACTTGGCGGTTTACTTGAGATCCGCATGACACTTGGCGATTCACTGGCGACCCGCCCTGACCTGGCGGTTTACAAGCAACCCACCTGGTCATTATGACTCACTGGTGATCCGGTGAGGGGACAGGCGGATGACAAGGCCCAAGGCCCAGAAGGCCAGTTCACGTTTAATGGTGGGCCGGTTTATGAAGAAAGCACAAGGAATATTCCCTTTCAAAGAAAGCAAGACTAGGACTCCACTTGTAATAGAGTAATCCTAATCCTACTAGGACTAGTCATGTAACCCGCCCCTTCAACATATATAAGGAGGGGCAGGGCTCCCCAAAGAGGGACAAGTTACAAGCAATAAGAAACAATCTTAGGGCTAAACACAAAGAGGAGAGCCGGTTTACGGCGACTCCCTCATGATGATAATGAGACCTAGCCTCAAACAGCATGTAGGGTTGTTACCGGATGATGTTTCCCGGGGCCCGAAGCTGTCTAAATCCCTGTCTTGTGTTGCGTCTCTCGATTCCTCTCAACCCCTCTCAAGCTACCACATAGATGCGTTGGCCTCACGACTAAGTCCTTACGCTAGGACATCTGACGTGACAATTCCACGACACCCTCCGTGACGGAGGAGACCATCCACTTGCCTCCCGCTCCGGACATGGTTGGAGAAGGTTGAGGAAGAGAATGTGGACTTGGGCGCTGGAGCTTGAGTGTGCGAGAATGGATGAGCAAAGGAGGAAGAAGGCGTGAGTGGAAAAAGGTGAATCCTTATCCCTTTATATGGGCGGACGAAACTATGCGTCCCCACCAGCCTAGTAAAACTTGCTTATCCCCCAAGCGCCGTAATTGATGGCACGGTTGGGTTACCCACGTCCAAATTGATGAGAATCCCGCGATAAGGGGACACGATCTCTGCTTCAACGAGACGTGCCAAGGAAACCACCTCGCGAAATGCGCTGAGGTTGGCTGTAAAAAACGATTTGAATAAAGGCTTGGCTGTGGTGTGATGTCACATTACGGGATACGTCAGCAGATTAGATTTGTGGAAATGTTATTCTCTCTACTATGGTATGTGGGACTTGTTTTGCAGAGCCGGACATGATCCTCGTGTTCAAAACCTTCTATCAAGTATTCGGGCGAGGAACCCGCCTTGCAATGCGGAAGACATTCTGCGCGTCGGACTCATCGTCATTGAAGCCTGGTTCAGGGGCTACTGAGGGAGTCCTGGATTAGGGGGTATCCGGACAGCCGGACTATAACCTTTGGCCGGAGTGTTGGATTATAAAGACACAAGATTGAAGACTTCGTCCCGTGTCCGGATGGGACTCTCCTTGGCGTGGAAGGCAAGCTTGGCAATATGGATATGTAGATCTCCTTCCTTGTAACCGACTCTGTGTAACCCTAGCCCCCTCCGGTGTCTATATAAACCAGAGGGTTTAGTCCGTAGGACACAACAATAACAACAATCATACCATAGGCTAGCTTCTAGGGTTTAGCCTCTCTGATCTCGTGGTAGATCAACTCTTGTACTACCCATATCATCAATATCAATCAAGCAGGAGTAGGGTTTTACCTCCATCGAGAGGGCCCGAACCTGGGTAAAAACATCGTGTCCCTTGTCTCCTGTTACCATCCGCCTAGACGCACAGTTCGGGACCCCCTACCCGAGATCCGCTGGTTTTGACACCGACACTTATTATTTACAAATATTAAAGGGGCACATCGATCCCCTGATCTGGTGTTGCCACCCAACCATTGGCTCGGAGGCTACTACATTGCCTATTCAATGCAGAAAATTCAAAGTGCTTAGTGTTCGGCATGACCGAACTATGGACAAGCGCGTCTTCGTACAACAATAAGTACCATCTGGGACTTATCTGACATCAAGGTAATATATCGCGGCGACTTCTCACGACCCTCTCTCAGGGACCCGTCCGCCCATCACTATTACCTCTAATATATTACACTGCGTTTCTATTCGTACGTATGCTGCCAAGCTAGGAGTTGATCCTCAGGCCGATTTCGCGAATCGACCTGAGTCTCAGGGGCTACTAGGATCAGCGATTTCATGTTTTCCTTCAGGTGCATCTTGGGTTTTAGACTGACACACACCTTGAGGGCTACTGGTTATACATATTGACAACAAATAAATTTACACGCATCGGAAATAAAATCCGTAAACAATCAGCCGATGACCGAGGTGCTGAACCACCTCGAAAGCATTTCGGGATATAGCTCAGATACAAGTGGCTGGCTCCATAGAGGGCATTTCCAGTATTATGATTGGCTGAACTCAATCAACTTTTTTTAACCAAGGTGATCTATGACACCTTGGATACAGTCCGGCATTGGAGCTCGGATACAGTCCGGCGTTGGAGCTTAGATACAGTCCGGCATTGGAGCTTGGTGCAGTTTGGCGTTGGAGCTTGGCTGCAAAAAGACACCTCGAATGAAGTCTGGCATTGGAGCTCAGACGCAAGAGGACACCACCGCACGAGAAACACTTCAAACCCGAGGTGTGGCATAAAAATAACAAGGCATTGATAAAGGCCGAAGACTTAAAGGGCTCATTGGATACCAACGTGTGAGATCTTCAGATTTAGCTCGGCAATCCTCAAGATAGAAGATGGGAAGATTTGTTGAACTAGTTTCCAAGACCGACGACCAAAGACGAAGAACAGTTCAGAAGAACCGAGGAGCGTCCCCAACTTGAAGACCGGTTCAGGGGCCTACCGACGGTGTCCTGGACTAGGGGTACTCACCACGTCGTCTCCCGATCAGTTGGATTGGGCCGAGGACCCCCATGGCCGTTTACTCATGGGCCAATTTGGACAGCCGATGTATACACAAGGAAGATTCCACAAGACTTGGTGATCAAGACAGGGACTCCTCTCCACCGATGTATTCGACTAGGACTCTTGTTATCCTAGGCCTCTGGTACATTATATAAGTCGAGGCCGGGCTAGTCGATAGAGATATGCTAGATCATTATGATATTATTCATCATACCCTTAGGTTTTAGACCACAACATATGATCTCGAGGTAGATCAACTCTTGTAATCTCTATATCCATCAAGATCAATCAAGCAGGAAGTAGGGTATTACCTCCATTAAGAGGGCCCAAACCTGGGTAAACATCGTATCCCCCTGTCTCTTATTACCCATCGATCCATGACACACAACTTGGGACCCCCTACTCGAGATCTGCCGGTTTTGACGCCGACAGTACAATTACCTCATCAAGTTCTACTTTCCTCCCACTCCCGTCTTTCGAGAGAAACTCCTTCTCTAGAAAGGATCCATTCTTAGCAACGAATGTCTTGCGTTCGGATCTGTGATAGAAGGTGTAACCAACAGTCTCTTTTGGGTATCCTATGAAGACACATTTCTCCGATTTGGGTTCGAGCTTATCAGGTTGAAACTTTTTCACATATGCATCGCAGCCCCAAACTTTAAGAAACGACAACTTAGGTTTCCTGCCAAACCATAGTTCATACGGTGTCGTCTCCATGAATTTAGACGATGCCCTATTTAACGTGAATGCAGCCATCTCTAAAGCATAACCCCAAAACGATAGCGGTAAATCAGTAAGAGACATCATAGATCACACCATATCTAATAAAGTACGGTTACGACATTTGGACACACCATTACGATGTGGTGTTCCAGGTGGCGTGTGTTGCGAAACTATTCCACATTTGTTTCAAAAGACCAAACTCATAACTCAAATATTCACCTCCATGATCAGATCGTAGAAACTTTATTTTCTTGTTACGATGATTTTCCACTTCACTCTGAAATTCTTTGAACTTTTCAAATGTTTTAGACTTATGTTTCATCAAGTAGATATACCCATATCTTCTCAAATCATCTGTGAAGGTCATAAAATAATGATACCCGCCGCGAGCCTCAACAATCATCGGACCGCATACATCAGTATGTATTATTTCCAATGAGTCAGTTCCTCGCTCCATTGTTCAGGAGAACGGAGTTTTAGTCATCTTGCCCATGAGGCATGGTTCGTAAGCATCAAGTGATTCATAACCAAGTGATTCCAAAATCCCATCAGCATGGAGTTTCTTCATGCGCTTTACACCAATATGACCTAAACGGTAGTGCCACAAATAAGTTGCACTATCATTATTAACCTTGCATCTTTTGGCTTCAATATTATGAATATGTGTATAACTACTATCGAGATTCAACAAAAATAGACCACTCATCAAGGGTGCATGACCATAAAAGATATTACTCATATAAATAGAACAACCATTATTCTATGATTTAAATGAAAAACCATCTCGCATTAAACAAGATTCAGATATAATGTTCATGCTCAACGCTGCCACCAAATAACAATTATTTAGGACTAAAACTAATCCCGACGGTAGATGTAGATCAGCGTGCCAACGGCGATCACATTGACTTTGGAACCATTTCCCACGCGCATCGTCACCTCATCCTTAGCCAATCTTCGTTTAGTCCGTAGCCCCTGTTTCGAGTTGCAAATATGAGCAACAAAACCGGTATAAAATACACAGGCGCTACTACGAGCATTAGTAAGGTACACATCAATAACATGTATATCAAATATACCTTTCACTTTGCCATCCTTCTTATCCACCAAATACTTGGGGCAGTTCCGCTACTAGTGACCAGTCCCTTTGCAGTAGAAGCACTCAGTTTCAGGCTTAGGTCCAGACTTGGGCTTCTTCACTTGAGCAGCAACTTGCTTGCCATTCTTCTTGAAGTTTCCCTTCTTCCCTTTGCCCTTTTTCTTGAAACTAGTGGTCTTGTTAACCATCAACACTTGATGCTCCTTCTTGATTTCTACCTCCGCAGCCTTTAGCATCGTGAAGAGCTCGGGAATTGTCTTATCCATCCCTTGCATATTATAGTTCATCGCGAAGCTTTTGTAGCTTGGTGGCAGTGATTGAAGAACTTTGTCAATGACACTATCATCAGGAAGATTAACTCCCATTTGAGTCAAGTGGTTGTCGTACCCAGACATTCTGAGTATATGTTCACTGACAGAACTATTATCCTCCATTTTGCAGCTATAGAACTTATTGGAGACTTCATATCTCTCAATTCGGGCATTTGCTTGAAATATTTACTCATATGCTCCATGACGTTCAAAATGTCTTTAAAGTCCCGATTCTAAGCCGTAAAGCATGGCACACTGAACTATCGAGTAGTCATCAGCTTTGCTCTGCCAGACGTTCATAACGTCCGGAGTTACTCCTGCAGCGGGTCTTGCACCTAGCGGTGCTTCCTGGACGTAATTCTTCGGTGCAGCAATAAGGATAATCCTCAAGTTACTGACCCAGTCCGTGTAGTTGCTACCATCATCTTTCAACTTAGCTTTCTCTAGGAACACATTAAAATTCAAAGGAACGGTAGCACGGGCCATTGATCTACAACAACATAGACATGCAAAAAACTATCAAGTACTAAGTTCATGATAAATTAAAGCTCAGTTAATCATATTACTTAAGAACTCCCACTTAGATAGACATCCCTCTAGTCATCTAAATGATCATGTGATCCATATCAACTAAACCATGTCCGACCATCACGTGAGATGGAGTAGTTTTTCAATGGTGAACATCACTATGTTGATCATATCTACTATATGATTCACGTTCGACCTTTCAGTCTTAGTGTTCCGAGGCCATATCTGCATATGCTAGGCTCGTCAAGTTTAATCCGAGTATTCTACAAGTGCAAAACTGGCTTGCACCCGTTGTATGTGAACGTAGAGCTTATCACACCCGATCATCACATGGTGTCTCGGCACGACGAACTGTAGCAATGGTGCATACTCAGGGAGAACACTTATACCTTGAAATTTAGTGAGGGATCATCTTATAATGCTTCCGCCGTACTAAGCAAAATAAGATGCATAAAGGATAAATGTCACATGAAATCATAATATGTGACATGATATGGCCATCATCATCTTGTGCCTTTGATCTCCATCTCCAAAGCACTGTCATGATCTCCATCGTCACCGGCTTGACACCTTGATCTCCATCGTAGCATCGTTGTCGTCTCGCCAACTATTTCTTCTACGACTATCGCTACCGCTTAGTGATGAAGTAAAGCAATTACATGGCGAATGCATTTCATATAATAAAGCAACAACCATAAGGCTCCTGCCAGTTGCCGATAACTTTTACAAAACATGATCATCTCATACAACAATTTATATCTCATCACGTCTTGACCATATCACATCACAACATGCCTTGCAAAGACAAGTTAGATGTCCTCTACTTTGTTGTTGTAAGTTTTACGTGGCTACTACGGGTTTCTAGCAAGAACCGTTCTTACCTACGCATCAAAACCACAACGATTTTTCGTCAAGTGTGCTGTTTTAACCTTCAACAAGGACCGGCCATAGTCAAACTCGATTCAACTAAAGTTGGAGAAACAGACACCCGGCAGCCACCTGTGTGCGAAGCACGTCGGTAGAACCAGTCTCATGAACGCGATCATGTAATGTCGGTCCGGGCCACTTCATCCAACAATACCGCCGAATCAAAGTAAGATGTTGGCGGTAAGCAGTATGACCATTATCGCCCACAACTCTTTTGTGTTCTACTCGTGAATATATCATCTACGCATAGACCTGGATCGGATGCCACTTTTGGGGAACGTCGTAATTCAAAAAAATTCTGACGATCATGCAAGATCTATCTAGGATATGCATAGCGACGAGACAGGAGAGTGTGTCCACGTACCCTCGTAGACCAAAAGCGGAAGCGTTTAGTAACGCGGTTGATGTAGTCGAACGTCTTCACGGTCCAGCCGATCCAAGTACCGAACGTACGGCACTTCCGTGTTCAGCACACGTTCAGCATGATGACGTCCCTCGAGCTCTTGATCTTGTAGAGGGTCGAGGGAGAGTTCCGTCAGCACGACGGCGTGATGACGGTGTTGGTGATGTGATCCGCGCAGGGCTTCGCCTAAGCACTATGACAATATGACCGAGGTGGTAAACTATGGAGGGGGCACCGCACACGGCTAAGAAACAATTGTTGTGCCTTTAGGGTGCCCCTGGCCACGTATATAAAGGAGGGGGAGGAGGAGGCCGGCGGCCAAGGAGGGCGCACCAAGGGAGGAGTCCAACTAGAATTCCCAATCCTAGTTGGATTCCCTTTCCTATTCCAAGAGGGGGAAGGAGGGAAGGAGAGGGAGAGGGAAAGGAAAGAGGGGGCCGCACCCCCTCCCCCTAGTCCAATTCGGACTGCCTTGGGGGTGAAAGTGCAATCATGCCCTTAATCATATTTTGATGTTGATGACAACATGCATATTGGGACTAATCATGTTTATCAAGTATTTCTCAGGATTAGGTCTCAAGGGCTATGTGTGTGTGTGGATCATGACTACAGACATAAAACATATATACATATATCACTCAAAAGTAGAGACACAAGACAAAGATAAAAAGCTTCAGCTCCTTATTTTCGGTTTGTTCTTGAGTATAGTGATCCCACACTATTAAGAGGGGATCGTTGGATTTCGCGAAAGAACTTGCTCAAACCCACAAAATTCCCTCTCATACCATCTCCAAATTCTTCCTCTGACTTGTGCACAAATGGTAGTATGTTTCTAATCTAATAGGTCCAACTTTCACCGGGCGTTTTAGAGTTTACATAGGATACTCAATGCTTTTGCATCCTACTACGTTTTGAACTCATCATGTCCCCATCATGGTCATTAGCACTAACTATGACCCCAACTATGGTCCTTTGTGTTCTAAAAAATCCACAAGTGCTTCCGGTCGTCCGCTATGTCCCGGACGTCCGTAACATCCTCTCTGGTGCCATACTACCGGATGTCCGCTGAGACCGGACGTCCGCTAATTACTGCCCTCGCAAATCGCATCGGATATCCGGTGATACCGGTCGTCTGCTATTTCCTGTCCTGCTCAGACCCATCGGACGTCCGGGCGTTGCCGGTCGTCCACTCCCTGGCATATCTGTTTGCCTTCTCAGGCCCCGGACGTCCGCTCCGCACCGGTCGTCTGGTCAACTCCTGGCTCACCTATATATAAAGCCCGCGTCTTGTAGTGGTTCCTAAACCTAAAATTCGTCGTCCCTCATATCTTCTTCGCCACCGCCGCTCACTCTCCTCGCTGGCGGTGCGCGCCGGCCGTGGTCCTCGCCGTCTTGGCACGGGCGGCCGCTGTTAGGACCCCGCCCGTCCTCCTCTCATCCCGGCCGGCGTCGGGGAAATCCGCTCATCTCCATTGCATCTTCTCCTCGCCCTCCCGAGGTAGCAAGGTAGCAACCCTTTTTCTCCCGTCATTTCTCGAACGTCCTTGATCTATGGCAGTGGTTAAGCAAACTGGGGTTTCCTCCTTCTCTAGGTCGCTATGCCAAAGACCAAGCACTCCGCGCGCAAGCAAGTCACCGGTGGACCATCCCGTCCGCCTCGTCATGGTGGCTCTGACGATTCACAAGAGCGGGCCTGTCCCCGGAAGTGTGCCTCCATCCCTCATAGCTCAGCTACGACTCCTCATTGGAGGGATCCGACTATGAGGACGAAATGGCGGATGTGGAGCAGCTCGCCTATGTCGCTATTCGCACCACCGCACCTAAACCGGGAACACGTCGCCCCACTTTCAAGCCTCCTCCTCCTCCGGTACAACCTCAAGGTGATGCCCGTCGCATCTCTCTTGAACCTCCACTTCCTCACGGTCGCATCATTAAAAGGTTTAATGAGGTTCCCATAGCTTCCTATCTTAAGCTTCGTCGTGACATCGATCAATTCAATGTTGTTAGCGACTCATAGGATGCTTGCTTTCGCACTAATGTCCAAGCCAACATTTGTACCACTATCATCATTCCTAAATGTCTATCTCTACATGCATGCATTGAATTAGAGCATATTCGTGCTCATCCGGCGAAATATCCGGGAGCTATTGAGCTCATTGAGTCATCCAATCTTGCTGCCCCATTTGAATTTCAGCATGATTTTAGCCAAGCTTCAATTCATCAATTCTATGCCACTTGTTACTTTGGTCCAAATAAAACTGTCACTTTGATGACCTCCGACACCATGCTCACAGATTCCTATGCTCAATTGGTTGCTGCTCTTGGTTTTCCTGACATAGGCTTCAAAATCCATAAGGATGACCCTCACCATAGGCCCAAGGGCATAGAGGTCTGTGCGGATCTTCTAAAACCCTTGGGTGAAATGACTGATGAGGAGAAACAAAAGGGTCTGAACCAAGTCTCAATTTGGTGCTCTCCCTTCTACATCATCTATGAGTGTGTCATTCGCACCATTTATCCCAAGATGGGTGACAAGGGGTCATGTAATAGCTACTGCATTGATCTCATGCATCGCCTCTATGAGTCTCCAAAGGGGAAGATAAATGTCCCTCATTTTCTGTGGCATGGGATTCGTCTTGCTTGTTTTCAACACAAGCGAGCCTTTCCTCATGCCCCCTTTCTTCAGGCTTTTATTGAGAGTGTTGCTCCATTTCCCATTGCCCGCACTCACTTGCATGAACGGTGGGTCCACCTCACATGGCGGATGATTGGGTTCCCAAGGACTCTTCTGCTCCTGCTCGTCGCACTCCAGCTAGTGTTCCTCCTCCTACCACTCGTTCTACTTCTTCCGGCTCTGCATCTATTGGTCGCATTTCTCGTTTCCTTGGGAAGGCTCACTCTTCCATGATGAAGATGTTTACCTTTCATTGCTCCCAAAATCACAATGTTGTCACATGCTTGGTCACCTCCAAGAATGCTCTGAAGGCTCGTCTGAGAGATTCCGGAGTTTACGATGTGAGTGACGATGAACGTCTTCCTTATGTTCCACCTTCTGACTTTGGTTTTCCTTTGAGTCCTGAGTGGGCTGACTTCCTTGATGAGGCTGGTGGTAGTGGTGCTCATGATGATGACGATGACGATGATTCTCTTTGATGTTGTTACGACACCTCCTTTTGGGTGTTTGCTGCCAAGGGGGAGTAGGCACTTATTTATGTGATATGATGCTATGTTATTAGCCTGTTATTGAACTTATGATATGTTTGTACCGACTTATGTTATATGCTATGAGTGATGAATCTTTGTTGAGCCTATTCTAGATCTGATCTTATCTTGATTATCTTGTGTATGAGTTTCAGTTGTGTTGGTATCATATTGAGGGGGAGCTCTCTTCATGCTTACCTATTAGTTATTGCACATATTGAGGGGCAGCTCCACAACAAATCCTTCGATATTCAATGCTTTCAAATTCTTTCGTTATTCAAAGCTTTATTCTAAAAAGTGCATGTATGTTGTCATCAACTACCAAAAAGGGGGAGATTGAAAGTGCAATCATGCCCTTAATCATATTTTTATGTTGATGACAATATGCATATTGGGACTAATCATGTTTATCCAGTATTTCTCAGGATTAGGTCTCAAGGGCTATGTGTGTGTGGATCATGACTACGGACATAAAACATATATACATATATCACTCAAGAGCAGAGACATAAGACAAAGATAAAAAGCTTCGGCTCCATATTTTCGGTTTGTTCTTGAGTATAGGGATCCCGCACTATTAAGAGGGGATCGTTGGATTTCACGAAAGAACTTTCTCAAATCCACAAAATTCCCTCTCATACCATCTCAAATATCTTCCTCTAACTTGTGCACAAATGGTAGTATGTTTCTAAGCTAATAGGTCCAACTTTCACCGGACGCCCGAAGTCTACGGATGTCCGGCCTCTCTCAACCAACCGGACATCCGACTCTCTCCAGTTGTCAGGTGAATCTTCACAGAACTGGTATTAGCGGAAGACCGATCACACCGGACGTTCGGTCACTGGACGTCCGCTCATCTCCGGATATCTGGTGCACTTCAAAAGAACTACAATTAAAGGATTTCCGACAACACCGGACGTCCGGCCTCCGGACGACCGACGTCTTCCGGACATCCGCTGCATGTGCGTCTCACTCCTCACATGTGTCCCTGGTTGGTGGCCCAGCCACCGGACGACCGGCCGCCCTGCCGGACGTCTGGTCCTATATGTGTCACCGGTCGTCTGGTATCCACCGGACGTCCGTCCGCACTAAGTGGCTCAATGGTCTGTTTTTGCTCTCACACTATATATAGCCTTCTCCCTCTCCCGGGATAAGGCTGACCATTAACTTTGATCTTGCCAAGAACACTTTTCACTCTCTCTCTCTCTCTCTCTCTCTCTCTCTCTCTCTCTCTCTCTCTCAATCCTCTACACCAAATCCTAGATCTCCAAGTGATTTGGGAACATTTGAGAGAAGTTCTCCAATCAAGTGATAGATCCACTCCTTCCCCTTCTTCTCACCAAAGAAATTCATGATTTGAGAAAGTCTTGAGCTTTTCCCCATCGTTCTTGTTAGTCTTGGAGGTTCGAGACTCCTAGGCGGTAGGAGTCTTTCGGAGAGGAATCAACATTTGTGATTACCCCCGAAAAAGTTTGTGAGAGTTTGGAGACCACGCCAAGGTCTACCACTAGTGGTTGAGTAACACCTTTGTGGTTGTCTCAAAGGGAGAATAGGGTGAGCCTTCGTGGTCTTGGTGTGCCTTCGTGGTAACATCCACCTCTCTAACGGTGACGTAGCTTCCCACCAAGGAAGTGAACATCGACATACATCCTCGTCTCCCGGAGTTGCGGTTATTCCTAACCCTAACTCTCTAATTGTGGTTACTTGTCCCTTAGCACTTACTTATATCATATTGTGCTTGCTTACTTACATACTTGTGTCACTTGGTTATCTTGCTTAGCTATTAGCTTCACACTTGGAATTGTTAGGCTCAATTTCATATTCCGCATTATTTCCTAAAATTGCTAAGTAATAATTAAAATTTCTAATTGCACCTATTCACCCCCCCTCTAGGTCCATCGCGATCCTTTCAGGGGGGCACCTTATGGCCTGCCCTCTCCTACTCCTTTATGGCCCATTAAGGCCCATAACTTCCCCGGAGGGTTCCGGTAACCCCTCGGTTCCCTGATAAATATCCGAAACGTCCCGAAACCTTTCCGGTGTCCGAATACCTTCGTCCAATATATCAATATTTACCTCTCGACCATTTTGAGACTCCTCTTCATGTCTGTGATCTCATCCGGGACTCCGAACAAACTTCGCTCACCAAAACACATAACTTATAATACAAATCGTCATCGAACGTTAAGCGTGCGGACCCTACGGGTTCGAGAACTATGTAGACATGACCGAGACACATCTCCGGTCAATAACCAATAGCAGAACCTGGATGCTCATATTGGCTCCTACATATTCTATGAAGATCTTTATCGGTCAAACCGCATAACAACATACGTCATTCCGTTTGTCATTGGTATGTTACTTGCCCGAGATTCGATCATCGGTATCCTCATACCTAGTTCAATCTCGTTACCGGCTAGCCTCTTTACTCATTCCGTAATGCATCATCCCGTAACTAACTCATTAGTCACATTGCTTGCAAGGCTTATAGTGATGTGCATTACTGAGAGGGCCCAGAGATACCTCTCCGATACACGGAGTGACAAATCCTAATCTCGATCTATGCCAACTCAACAAACACCATCGGAGACACCTGTAGAGCATCATTATAATCACCCAGTTAGGTTGTGACGTTTGATAGCACACTAGGTGTTCCTCCGGTATTCGAGAGTTGCATAATCTCATAGTCAAAGGAATATGTATAAGTCATGAAGAAAGCAATAGCAATAAAACTTAAACGATCATCATGCTAAGCTAACGGATGGGTCTTGTCCATTACATCATTCTCTAATGATGTGATCCCATTCATCAAATGACAACACATGTCTATGGTTTGGAAACTTAACCATCTTTGATTAACGTTTTAAACTTTAGGGCCGGATCATGCTCTGTAGTTAGTTTCTGCAATGAAGTAATATTTGCCGGATCAACATTGTCCTTGTAAAACTTCAACTCTTCTGTCGCACAAACCGACTCAGCATAAGCCGCATCACCTTCTTCACACTCCAGAGCGATCTTGCGGCTCCCATGCACGGCTATAGTTCCCTTATGACCCGGCATCTTGAGCTGCAGATAGACATAACAAGGTCGTGCCATAAACTTAGCATAAGATGGCCGTCCAAACAGGGCATGATACAGACTTTTGATTTTCACCACCTCAAAGGTCAAAGTTTCTGATCTTGAGTCATGCTCATCTCCAAAAGCCACCTCCAGAGCTATCTTACCAACAGGATATGCCGATTTACCAGGCACCACACCATGGAACACCGTATTGGATGGTTTAAGATTTTTATCTGTTAACCCCATGCAACGGAAAGTTTCATAATAAAGGATATTGATACTACTCCCTCCATCCATGAGTACCTTAGTGAACTTATAACCTCCCACCTAAGGTGCCACCACCAGTGCCAGATGACCCGGATTGTCAACCCGGGGCGGATGATCTTCTCTACTCCACACAATCGGCTGCTTGGACCAGCGCAAATAACGGGGCACTGCTAGTTCAACGGCATTCACTGCCCTTTTATGAAGCTTCTGATCGCGTTTGTCCAGGCTAGTGGTGAAGACATGATACTGTCCGCTATTCAACTGCTTTGGGTTGCTCTGGTAACCCGACTGTTGCTGCTGCTGTTGCTGATTCCCCTGATTGTTATAACCACCTTGGTTGCCCTGATTGCCCTGATTGCCATGCCCGCTCTGGTTACTCATGAAAACCTGAACCGGAACTGCCTCCACCATAACCCAGCCCATGAGACCTGGGGCCTGAACCGCCACCCGGTCCATGATCATACCGGAAAGAATTAGAATTTTTGAACTCTTGCATGATGTAGCAATCTTTCCAGAGGTGTGTGGACGGATTCTCCTTCGTCCCGTGTTTTGCGCAAGGCTGGTTCAGCAGATAAGACCGCGCTGAGGCGGTTTACCCTTACGCCGTTGGCCCTTGTCCTGCGTACTGGAATTAGCCACAAAGTCTAAGTTGTGGTCCGCTTTACGCTTGCCACCGTTTCCATGACCCGCCGGTAGGATGGCACCCGCTGGGATTGGGTACGGGCGGAGCCACCCCATACCCATACCCGTGGCCCCAAACCTTACCCATCACCCGTACCCATACCCGTCAACGGGTACAATTTTCACCGTACCCATCACCCATCATGGTAAATGGGTGCCCGCGGGTAAAATTACAATATTTGCAACACATCAATTTGAGCATTACATAGTCAAAAACAACAATTTATAATAATAAAAATAATTTCTAAAAAACATCACTTCATTTGGATTTACACACAAGAACAACACTTCATTCGAACAATTCCACTCTAAAGCATTTGGATTTACAGACAAGAATCCCTACAGAAACGTCCCTGTGATAAATGATGCGGATATTTTTTCAGAATTTTCTGAAGCTAAAGGAACAACTCGTCACTCTTGCTGCAGCAAAAGAGTTCACGGTTCAGATAATCACTTTACACACAGAGTGCTCGTAGCCGTATCTCTATGCAAAACAATGAATTATCAAAAAGAGGTGGATGTCGTGGTAACAATCGTTGTAGACACATAGTGATCGTCACCATTTTGCTGAAGCAATAACCACGATATGATCCCTCTTTCTAAAACTTAATGGTTCAGTTAAGACTTAAGAAGCTCGCAATGACACACAAAAAATCGTATTCATCACATCATCTATATACATCACGTCTACTCAGAAATCAATGCTCATCTACATGAATGCATCACATCATCTTGTACAACAAATATCTCCAAACTGTAAGATCAGTGCTCGTAATAATAAAATCATAAACAAAATGGATACTCACCTAGCCGAAATAGCCATGCTCCTATTCTTGTGCTTTGTGGCAGCAAATCGATCATTGCTAAGGGTTATACCTGCCTCGCGGATGTCTTGGACATAGTGTTGCGATGGTGTTGGACATTGGACCGCGGAGCATGAGGTGGAAGACCTTGACGTAGGCCGGGGAGTTCGCTCTTTCCTGGCGCGCGGAGGCGGAAGGCACCATACAAAGATAGGGTCGGGCTTGGGCTCGGTGTTGGCGTGTTGTGCTCCGGGCTGTGGTGGTCGCCGAGCTGCAGCTCCTTGCGGTTCCCATCCACGTGCGAGCTATCATCATCGTTCGCTGGGTCCATGATGGTGGCGCGAGGTAGCAAGCGGCTGGAGATGCTAGCGTTTGCGGCCGACAGTGAGAGCCAAGAGCCCAAGAAGATGAGATTGATCTATTTTTCTCGGCGCTGGCTGCTACAAGCATGCGAGGTAATTTTGGACGTCAAGTTCGTCAATCACGCAATCACCTCACCATATAAGGAATGAGGCAATTCTGGACATCAATTACCTATGCCTATTTATGTCCACATTGAACGTTTGGGATTCTGGACGTGGGATAGCTGCAGGATTTATGTCCACATAATGATACAATACATTTAATATGGTGGATAAATAATATTTTAGGCCTATTTATCATATTATACGTGGGTACATGGTACACGGCTATGGGTTATACTAAACCGTACCCGTACCCACCAAACCCGACGGGTTTCAAATTTTCCTATTTATGTACCCATAGGTATTTTTGTGATTCAAATCCTTTCCCTAATAGGGGTTTTACCCACCGGGTACGCGGGTGATGGGTACCCATTGCCATCCCTACCCGCGGGGTTGTGGTGCTGCCCCTTGGCGGTGCCGCTCCTTTTTCCCTTCCCTGTCTTATCATCATCAGACTTGGGATCCTTGGTACTATCAGAGTCGGCATACTTCACCAGAGCAGCCATGAGGTTTCCCACGTCATTACGATGACGTTTGAGCCGTCCCAACTTTAATTTCAGGGGTTCAAACCGGCAATTGCCTTCTAATGTTAAAACTACGGTATCAGCGTTGATGCGGTCCGATGAATGCAAAATTTCCGAAACCCGGCGCACCCAACGGGTTGTTGATTCTCCTTCCTCCTGGACACAGGCGGCTAAGTCCACAATTGACATGGGCTACTTGCATGTATCCTTGAAATTTTGGATAAACCGGGCTCTCAACTCGGCCCATGACCTGATAGAATTAGCCGGTAAGCTCTTTAGCCAAGTGCGGGCCGTCCCTTCAAGCATCATGGTGAATGATACGTCGCCGTCGTCTCTACTTTTCCAAACACTTTTGCCCTTGTTTTGGACTCTAACTTGTATGATTTTAATGGAACTAACCTGGACTGACGCTGTTTTCAGCAGAATTGCCATGATGTTGTTTTATGTGCAGAAAACAAAAGTTCTCGGAATGACCTGAAACTCCATGGAATATCTTAGAATAAATAATAAAAAATCCTTGCCAAAGATGAAGACCAGGGGGCCCACACCCTGTCCACGAGGGTGGGGGGCGCCCCGCCCCTAGGACGCGCCCCTACCTCGTGGGCCCCCTGGAGACCTTCCGACGCCAACTCCAACTCTATATATTTGCTTTCGGGGAGAAAAAAATAGAGGAGAAGAAATTATCGCGTTTTACAATACGGAGCCGCCGCCTGGCCCTAAAACCTCTCGGGAGGGCTGATCTGGAGTCCGCTCGGGGCTCCGGAGAGGGGGATTCGTCGCCGTCGTCATCATCAACCATCCTCCATAACCAATTTCATGATGCTCACCGCTGTGCGTGAGTAATTCCATCATAGGCTTGCTGGACGGTGATGGGTTGCATAAGATTTATCATGTAATCGAGTTAGTTTTGTTAGGGTTTGATCCCTAGTATCCATTATTTTCTGAGATTGATGTTGCTATGACTTTGCTCTGCTTAATGCTTGTCAATAGGGCCCGAGTGCCATGATTTCATATCTGAACCTATTATGTTTTCATGAATATATGTGAGTTATTGATCCTATCTTGCAAGTCTATAGTCACCTACTATGTGTTATGATATGGCAACCCCGAAGTGACAATAATCGGGACCACTCCTGGTGATGACCTTAGTTTGAGGAGTTCGTGTATTCACTATGTGTTAATGCTTTGGTCTGGTACTCTATTAAAAGGAGGCCTTAATATCCCTTAGTTTCCGCTAGGACCCCGCTGCCACGAGAGGGTAGGACAAAAGATGTCATGCAAGTTCTTTTCCATAAGCACGTATGACTATATTCGGAATACATGCCTACATTACATTGATGGATTGGAGCTAGTTCTTTGTCACCCTATGTTATGACTGTTACTCTTGGGGAACATAGTAATTTCAACAAATTTCCTATGCACACGCAAGATCATGGTGATGCATAGCAACGAGAGGGGAGAGTGTTGTCTACGTACCCTCGTAGACCGAAAGCGGAAGCGTTAGCACAGCGCGGTTGATGTAGTCGTACGTCTTCACGATCCGACCGATCAAGTACCGAACGTACGGCACCTCTGAGTTCAGCACATGTTCAGCCCGATGACGTCCCTCGAACTCCGATCCAGCCGAGTATTGAGGGAGAGTTTCGTAAGCATGACAGCGTGGTGACTATGTTGATGTTCTACCGACGCAGGGCTTCGCCTAAGCACCACTACAGTATTATCGAGGTGGACTATGGTGGAGGGGGGCACCGCACACGGCTAAAAGATCAACTTGATCAATTGTTGTGTCTCTAGGGTGCCCCCTGCCCCCGTATATAAAGGAGCAAGGGGGGTGCGGCCGGCCAAGGGGAGAGGCGCGCCAGGAGGAGTCCTACTCCCATCGGGAGTAGGACTCCCCCCTTTCCTAGTTGGAATAGGATTCAAGAGGGGGAAAAGGAGAGAGAGAGAGAAGGAAGGGGGGCGCCGCCCCCCTCTCCTTGTCCTATTCGGACTAGGGAGAGGGGTGCGCGTCCCAGCCCTAGCCGCCTCTCCTCTCTTCCACTAAAGCCCACCAAGGCCCATTAAGTCCCCGGGGGGTTCCGGTAACCCCTCGGGTACTCCGGTAAAATCACAATTTCACCCGGACCACTTCGGATATCCAAACATAGGCTTCCAATATATCAATCTTCATGTCTCGACCATTTCGAGACTCCACGTCATGTCCGTGATCACATCCGGGACTCCGAACAACCTTCGGTACATCAAAACATATAAACTCATAATATAACTGTCATCAAAATGTTAAGCATGCGGACCCTACGGGTTCGAGAACTATGTAGACATGACCGAGACACGTCTCCAGTCAATAACCAATAGCGGAACCTGGATGCTCATATTGGCTCCCACATATTCTACGAAGATCTTTATCCGTCAGACCACATAACAACATACGTTGTTCCCTTTGTCATTGGTATGTTACTTGCCCGAGACTCGATCGTCGGTATCTCAATACCTAGTTCAATCTCATTATCGGCAAGCCTCTTTACTCGTTCCGTAATACATCATCCCGCAACTAACTCATTAGTTGCAATGCTTGCAAGGCTTAAGTGATGTGCATTACCGAGAGGGCCCAGAGATACCTCTCCGACAATCGGAGTGACAAATCCTAATCTCGAAATACGCCAACCCAACAAGTACCTTTGGAGACACCTGTAGAGCATCTTTATAATCACTCAGTTACGTTGTGACGTTTGGTAGCACACAAAGTGTTCTTCTGGTAAACGGGAGTTGCATAATCTCATAGTCATAGGAACATGTATAAGTCATGAAGAAAGCAATAACAACATACTAAACGATCGGGTGCTAAGCTAACGGAATGGGTCAAGTCAATCACATCATTCTCCTAATGATGTGACCCCGTTAATCAAATGACAACTCATGTCAATGGCTAGGAAACATAACCATCTTTGATCAACGAGCTAGTCAAGTAGAGGCATACTAGTGGCACTCTGTTTGTCTATATATTCACACATGTATTATGTTTCTGGTTAATACAATTCTAGCATGAATAATAAACATTTATCATGATATAAGGAAATAAATAATAACTTTATTATTGCCTCTAGGGCATATTTCCTTCAGTCTCCCACTTGCACTAGAGTCAATAATCTAGATTACACAGTAATGAATCTAACACCCATGGAGTCTTGGTGCTGATCATGTTTGCTCGTGGAAGAGGCTTAGTCAATGGGTCTGCAACATTCAGATCCGTATGTATCTTGCAAATTTCTATGTCTCCCACCTGACTAGATCCCGGATGGAATTGAAGCGTCTCTTGATGTGTTTGGTTCTCTTGTGAAATCTGGATTCCTTCGCCAAGGCTATTGCTCCAGTATTGTCACAAAAGATTTTCATTGGACCCGATGCACTAGGTATGACACCTAGATCGTATATGAACTCCTTCATCCAGACACCTTCATTTGCTGCTTCCGAAGCAGCTATGTACTCCGCTTCACACGTAGATCCCGCCACGACGCTTTGTTTAGAACTGCACCACCTGACAGCTCCACCGTTTAATGTAAACACGTATTCGGTTTGTGATTTAGAATCGTCCGGATCAGTGTCAAAGCTTGCATCAACGTAACCATTTACGATGAGCTCTTTGTCACCTCCATAAAGGAGAAACATATCCTTAGTCCTTTTTAGGTACTTCAGGATGTTCTTGACCATTGTCTAGTGATCCACTCCTGGATTACTTTGGTACCTCCCTGCTAGACTTATAGCAAGTCACACATCAGGTCTGGTATGCAGCATTGCATACATGATAGAGCCTATGGCTGAAGCATAGGGAACATCTTTCATTTTCTCTCTATCTTCTGCAGTGGTCGGGCATTGAGTCTTACTCAACTTCACACCTTGTAACACAGGGAAGAACCCTTTCTTTGCTTGATCCATTTTGAACTTCTTCAAAACTTTGTCAAGGTATGTGCTTTGTGAAAGTCCAATTAAGCGTTTTGATCTATCTCTATAGATCTCAATGCCCAATATGTAAGCAGCTTCACCGAGGTCTTTCATTGAAAAAACTCTTATTCAAGTATTCCTTTATGCTATCCAGAAATTCTATATCATTTCCAATCAGCAATATGTCATCCACATATAATATCAGAAATGCTACAGAGCTCCCACTCACTTTCTTGTAAAATACAGGCTTCTCCAAAAGTCTGTACAAAACCTAATGCTTTGATCACACTATCAAAGCGTTTATTCCAACTCCGAGAGGCTTGCACCAGTACATAAATGGATCGCTGAAGCTTGCACACTTTGTTAGCTCCCTTTGGATCGACAAAACCTTCCGGTTGCATCATATACAACTCTTCTTCCAGAAATCCATTCAGGAATGCAGTTTTGACATCCATCTGCCAAATTTCATAATCATAAAATGCGGCAGTCGCTAACATGATTCGGACAGACTTAAGCATCGCTACGGGTGAGAAGGTCTCATTGTAGTCAATCCCTTGAACTTGTCGAAAACCCTCCGCAACAAGTCGAGCTTTGTAGACAGTAACATTACCATCAGCGTCAGTCTTCTTCTTGAAGATCCATTTATTCTCAATTGCTTGCCGATCACCGGGCAAGTCAACCAAAGTCCACACTTTGTTCTCATACATGTATCCCATCTCAGATTTCATGGCTTCAAGCCATTTTGCGGAATCTGGGCTCACCATCGCTTCTTCATAGTTCGCAGGTTCATCATGATCTAGTAGCATGACTTCCAGAACAGGATTATCGTACCACTCTGGTGCGGATCTTACTCTGGTTGATCTACGAGGTTCAGTAGCAACTTGATCTGAAGTTTCATGATCATCATCATTAACTTCCTCACTAATTGGTGTAGGCGTCGCAGAAACCGATTTCTGTGATGAACTACTTTCCAATAGAGGAGCAGGTACAGTTACCTCATCAAGTTATACTTTCCTCCCACTCACTTCTTTCAAGAGAAACTCCTCTAGAAAAACTCTGAATTTAGCAACAAAAGTCTTGCCTTCGGATCTATGATAGAAGGTGTACCCAACAGTCTCCTTTGGGTATCCTATGAAGACACATTTCTCTGATTTGGGTTCGAGCTTATCAGGTTGAAGCTTTTTCACATAAGCATCGCAGCCCCAAACTTTCAGAAACGACAACTTTGGTTTCTTGCCAAACCACAGTTCATAATGCGTCGTCTCAACGGATTTCGATGGTGCCCTATTTCATGTGAATGCGGTCGTCTCTAAAGCATAACCCCAAAACGATAGCGGTAAATTAGTAAGAGACATCATAGATCGCACCATATCTAGTAAAGTACGATTTCGACGTTCGGACACACCATTACGCTGTGGTGTTCCTGGTGGCGTGAGTTGCGAAACTATTCCACATTGTTTCAAATGTTGACCAAACTCGTCACTCAAATATTCTCCTCCACAATCCGATCGTAGAAACTTTATTTTCTTGTTACGATGATTTTCAACTTCACTCCGTAATTCTTTGAACTTTTCAAATGTTTTAGACTTATGTTTCATCAAGTAGATATACCCACATCTGCTTAAATCATCTGTGAAGGCGATAAAATAACGATAACCGCCACGAGCCTCAACATTCATCGGACCACATACATCTGTATGTATGATCTCCAACAAATCTGTTGTTCTCTCCATAGTACCGGAGAACGGCGTTTTAGTCATCTTGCCCATGAGGCACGGTTCGCAAGTACCAAGTGATTCATAATCAAGTGGTTCCAAAAGTCCATCAGTATGGAGTTTCTTCATGCGCTTTACACCGATATGACCCAAACGGCAGTGCCATAAATAAGTTGCACTATCATTATCAACTCTGCATCTTTTGGCTTCAACATTATGAATATGTATGTCACTACTATCGAGATTCAATAAGAATAGACCACTCTTCAAGGGTGCATGACCATAAAATATATTACTCATATAAATAGAACAACCATTATTCTCTGATTTAAATGAATAACCGTCTCCCATCAAACAAGATCCAGATATAATGTTCATGCTCAATGCTGGCACCAAATAACAATTATTTAGGTCTAAAACTAATCCCGAAGGTAGATGTAGAGGTAGCGTGCCGACCGCGATCACATCGACTTTGGAACCATATCCCACGCGCATCATCACCTTGTCCTTAGCCAATCTTCTCTTAATCCGTAGCCCCTGTTTTGAGCTGCAAATATTAGCAACAGAACCAGTATCAAATACCAGGTGCTACTGCGAGCATTAGTAAGGTACACATCAATAACATGTATATCACATATACCTTTTTTCACCTTGCCATCCTTCTTATCCGCCAAATACTTGGGGCAGTTCCGCTTCCAGTGACCAGTCTGCTTGCAGTAGCACTCAGTTTCAGGCTTAGGTCCAGACTTGGGTTTCTTCTTCTGAGCAGCAACTTGCTTGTTGTTCTTCTTGAAGTTCCCCTTCTTCTTCCCTTTGCCCTTTTTCTTGAAACTGGTGGTCTTGTTGACCATCAACACTTGATGCTCCTTCTTGATTTCTACCTCCACAGCCTTTAGCATTGCGAAGAGCTCGGGAATCGTCTTATCCATCCCTTGCATGTTATAGTTCATCACGAAGCTCTTGTAGCTTGGTGGCAGTGATTGGAGAATTCTGTCAATGACGCTATCATCTGGAAGATTAACTCCCAGTTGAATCAAGTGATTACAATACCCATACATCTTGAGTATATGCTCACTGACACAACTATTCTCCTCCATCTTGCAGCTAAAAAACTTATTGGAGACTTCATATCTCTCAATCCGGGTATTCTTTTGAAATATTAACTTCAACTCCTGGAACATCTCATATGCTCCATGACGTTCAAAATGTCGTTGAATTCCCGGTTCTAAGCCGTAAGGCATGGCACATTGAACTATCGAGTAGTCATCAGCTTTGCTCTGCCAAACGTTCTTAACGTCGTCAGTTGCATCAGCAGCAGGCCTGGCACCCAGCGGTGCTTCCAGGACGTAATTCTTCTATGCAGCAATGAGGATAATCCTCAAGTTACGGACCCAGTCCATGTAATTGCTACCATCATCTTTCAACTTTGATTTCTCAAGGAACACATTAAAATTCAACAGAACAACAGCACGGGCCATCTATCTACAATCAACATAGACAAGCAAGATACTATCAGGTACTAAGTTCATGATAAATTTAAGTTCAATTAATCATATTACTTAAGAACTCCCACTTAGATAGACATCCCTCTAATCCTCTAAGTGACCACGTGATCCAAATCAACTAAACCATGTCCGATCATCACGTGAGATGGAGTAGTTTCAATGGTGAACATCACTATGTTGATCATATCTACTATATGATTCACGCTCGACCTTTCGGTCTCCGTGTTCCAAGGCCATATCTGTTATATGCTAGGCTCGTCAAGTTTAACCTGAGTATTCCGCGTGTGCAACTGTTTTGCACCCGTTGTATTTGAAGGTAGAGCCTATCACACCCGATCATCACGTGGTGTCTCAGCACGAAGAACTTTCGCAACGGTGCATACTCAAGGAGAACACTTATACTTTGATAATTTAGTGAGGGATCATCTTATAATGCTACCGTCAATCAAAGCATGATAAGATACATAAAAGATAAACATCACATGCAATCAATATAAGTGATATGATATGGCCATCATCATCTTCTGCTTGTGATCTCCATCTCCGAAGCACCGTCATGATCACCATCGTCACCGGCGTGACACCTTGATCTCCATCATAGCATCGTTATCGTCTCGCCAATCTTATGCTTCTACGACTATCGCTACCGCTTAGTGATAAAGTAAAGCATTACAGGGCGATTGCATTGCGTACAATAAAGCGACAACCATATGGCTCCTGCCAGTTGCCGATAACTCGGTTACAAAACATGATCATCTCATACAATAAAATTTAGCATCATGTCTTGACCATATCACATCACAACATGCCCTGCAAAAACAAGTTAGATGTCCTCTACTTTGTTGTTGCAAGTTTTACATGGCTGCTACGGGCTTAGCAAGAACCGTTCTTACCTAAGCATCAAAACCACAATGATAGTTTGTCAAGTTGGTGCTGTTTTAACCATCGCAAGGACCGGGCGTAGACACACTCGGTTCAACTAAAGTTGGAGAAACTGACACCCGCCAGCCACCTGTGTGCAAAGCACGTCGGTAGAACCAGTCTCGCGTAAGCGTACGCGTAATGTCGGTCCAGGCTGCTTCATCCAACAATATCGCCGAACCAAAGTATGACATGCTGGTAAGCAGTATGACTTATATCGCCCACAACTCACATGTGTTCTACTCGTGCATATGACATCTACGCATAAAACCAGGCTCGGATGCCATTGTTGGGGAACATAGTAATTTCAAAAAAAATCCTACGCACACGCAAGATCATGGTGATGCATAATAACGAGAGGGGAGAGTGTTGTCTACGTACCCTCGTAGACCGAAAGCGGAAGCATTAGCAAAACACTGTTGATGTTGTCGTACGTCTTCATGATCCGACCGATCAAGTACCGAACGTACGACACCTCCAAGTTCAGCACACGTTCAGCCCGATGACGTCCCTCGAACTACGATCCAGCCGAGTGTTGAGGGAGAGTTTCGTCAGCACGACGGCGTGGTGACGATGTTGATGTTCTACCGACACAGGGCTTCACCTGAGCACCGCTACAGTATTATCGAGGTGGACTATGGTGGATGGGGGCACCGCACACGGCTAAAAGATCAACTTGATCAATTGTTGTGTCTCTAGGGTGCCCCCCTGCCCCCGTATATAAAGGAGCAAGGGGGGTGCAGCCGGCCAAGGGGAGAGGCGCGCCAGGAGGAGTCCTACTCCCATCGGGAGTAGGACTCCCCCCTTTCCTAGTTGGAATAGGATTCAAGAGGGGGAAAAGGAGAGAGAGAGAGAGAGAGAGAGAGAGAGAGAGAGAGAGAGAGAGAGAGAGAAGGAAGGGGGGCGCCGCCCCCCTCTCCTTGTCCTATTCGGACTAGGGAGAGCGGCGCGCGGCCCAGACCTAGCCGCCTCTCCTCTCTTCCACTAAAGCCCACCAAGGCCCATTAAGTCCCCGGGGGGTTTCGGTAACCCCTCCGGTACTCCGGTAAAATCACAATTTCACCCGGACCACTTCGGATATCCAAACATAGGCTTCCGATATATCAATCTTCATGTCTCGACCATTTCGAGACTCCTCGTCATGTCCGTGATCACATCCGGGACTCCGAACAACCTTCGGTACATCAAATAACATAAACTCATAATAACTGTCATTGTAACGTTAAGCGTGCGGACCCTACGGGTTCGAGAACTATGTAGACATGACCGAGACACGTCTCCAGTCAATAACCAATAGCGGAACCTGGATGCTCATATTGGCTCCCACATATTCTACGAAGATCTTTATCGGTCAAACCGCATAACAACATACGTTGTTCCCTTTGTCATCGGTATGTTACTTGCCTGAGATTCAATCGTCGGTATCTCAATACCTAGTTCAATCTCGTTACCGGCAAGTCTCTTTACTCGTTCCGTAATACATCATCCCGCAACTAACTCATTAGTTGCAATGCTTGCAAGGCTTAAGTGATGTGCATTACCGAGAGGGCCTAGAGATACCTCTCCGACAATCGGAGTGACAAATCCTAATCTCGAAATACGCCAACCCAACAAGTACCTTCGAAGACACCTATAGAGCACCTTTATAATCACCCAATTACGTTGTGACCTTTGGTAGAACACAAAGTGTTCCTCCGATAAACGGGAGTTGCATAATCTCATAGTCATAGGAACATGTATAAGTCATGAAGAAAGCAATAGCAACATATTAAACGATCATGTGCTAAGCTAACGAAATGGGTCAAGTCAATCACATCATTCTCCTAATGATGTGACCCCGTTAATCAAATGACAACTCATGTCAATGGCTAGGAAACATAACCATCTTTGATCAACGAGCTAGTCAAGTAGAGGCATACTAGTGAAACTCTGTTTGTCTATATAGTCACACATGTATTATGTTTCTGGTTAATACAATTCTAGCATTAATAATAAACATTTATCATGATATAAGGAAATAAATAATAACTTTATTATTGCCTCTAGGGCATATTTCCTTCAGTTACATGATGAACCGCATCCGGCATAATTATCCATCACTGATCCGAAATAAATAATAACTTTATTATTGCCTCTGGTTTACAATTATTTACTTTCTTGTTGCTACTGTTACAATCACTACAAAATACCAAAAATATTACTTTGCTTTCATTACTCTTTTGTTACCGTTACCACCACTATCATATTACTTTGCTACTAAACACTTTGTTGCAGATACTAAGTTTCCAGGTGTGGTTGAATTGACAACTCAGCTGCTAATACTTTAGAATATTCTTTGGCTCCCCTTGTGTCGAATCAATATAATTGGGTTGAATACTCTACCGTCGAAAGCTGTTGCGATCCCCTATACTTGTGGGTTATCAAGACTAATTTCTGGCGCCGTTGCCGGGGAGCATAGCTCTATTCTTTGAGTCACTTGGGATTTATATCTGCTGGACACTATGAAGAACTTGAAAGACGCTAAGACAACAATTTATCCCTCAATTACGAGGGGAGGTAAGGAACTGCCATCTAGCTCTGCACTTGATTCACCTTCTGTTATGAGTAAGCTTGCGACACCTAAACCTGCTTCTGCTATTCGTTCTTATATGTCGCATGTTATTGATGATGCCACTCCTGCTATGCATGATACTTATGATGAAACTACTTCTATGCCTGATACTACTGTGCCCCTTAGTGAATTTCTTGATGAACAAATTGCTAGGGCTAGAGAGAAAGAAATTATTGAATCTGATTATAATGATGAAAGTGATGATGAAGATAGGCCTGTTATTCCTGAGGGTTATGTTTTTGATATGGAATCTTCTGCCGCTATTTTAGCTTGCAGAGATCGTCATGATCTTAAAAAGCTATTAGTTAAATGGAACAAATAATCTCAAGATAAAATGAGGCCTGACCCTGCTTTTGCTACTTCACCTATTTGTGTTCCCGATAAGGATTATGAATTTTCTGTTGATCCTGATATAATTACCTTGGTTGAATCTGATCCTTTCCATGGTTATGAATCTGAAACTGTTGTGGCACATCTTACTAATTGAATGATATACCCACCCTGGTCACTAATGATGAGAGATCTCACTACTTCTATATCCTTAAAATATTTCCGTTCTCATTAAAGGGTGATGCTAAGATATGGTTTAATTCTCTTGATCCTGGTTGTGTGCGTCGTCCCCAGGATACGATTTATTACTTCTCTGCTAAATATTTCCATGCTCATAAGAAACAAGCTTCTTTAAAGGAAATATACAACTTTGTGCAAATTAAAGAAGAGAGTCTCCCACAAGCTTGGGGGAGGCTTATTAAGTTACTTAATGCTTTGCGTGATCATCCTCTTAAGAAAAATGAAATACTTGATATCTTTTATAATGGACTAACCGATGCTTCCAGAGATTACCTGGATAGTTGTGCTGGTTCTCTTTTCAGGGAAAGAACACCGGATGAAGCTGAAATTCTATTGAATAATATGTTGACCAATGAAAATAATTGGGCACCTCCTGAGCCAGTTCCTGCTCCAATTAATGATCCTATTCCTAAACCAACTCCGAAGAACAGAGGTGTTCTATTTCTCAGTCCTGAGGATATGCAAGAGGCAAAGAAATCTATGAAAGAAAAAAGTATTAAAGCTGAAGATGTTAAGAATTTACCTCCTATTGAAGAAATACATGGTCTTAATTTACCGCCTGTCGAAGAAACATATGATCTTGATCCATTACCTATTGAAGAACCTCCTGATCTTGATAACCCGACACAGGTAGTATGTAAAGGTAAATTCTCTCTATAGATTTGATGAAGGTGATATTCCTCACTACAAGTCTGCTAGACAATGCTTAGAAGAGTTTGATAACTTTATTGTCAAACAAGAAAATTTTAATGCTTACTTTGGTAGACAATTGAAATACGATTCCAATATGATTAAGCACTTGGGTGATTATATGGCTAATATTAGAGGTGAACTTAAACTTGTTAGCAAACATGCTTCTATGGTTACCACTCAAGTAGAACAAGTACTAAAAGCTCAAAAAGAATTGCTCGATGAAATGAATAGTAAGAAAAATGATTATGTTGTTAGAGTGGCTACTAGAACTGGTAGAATGACTCAGGAACCTTTGTATCCTGAAGGCCACCATAAGATAATTGAGCAAGATTCTCAGAGATATTAATATAATATTGATACACCTAGTTCTTCTAAAAGGAAGAAAAAGAAAAATGATAGAACTGTGCAAACTTCTAGTGAACCTATTGCTGAACCACCTGATAATCCAAATGATATCTCTATGTCTGATGTTGAAACACAATCTGGTAATGAACATGAACCTAGTGAAAATGTTAATGATGATGTTCATGATGATGCCTCAACCTAGTAATGATAATGATGTAGAAGTCGAACCTGCTGTTGATCTTGATAACCCACAATCAAAGAATCAACCTTATGATAAGAGAGACTGTGTTACTAGGAAACACGGTAAAGAAAGAGAACCTTGGGTTCAGAAACCCATGCCTTTTCCTCCGAAACCATCCAAGAAAAAGGATGATGATGATTTTGAGCACTTTGCTGAAATGATTAGACCTATCTTTTTGCGTTTGCGATTGACTGATATGCTCAAAATGAATCCTCATGCTAAGTATATGAAAGATATTATTACTAATAAAAGAAAGATACCGGAAGCTGAAATTTCCACCATGCTTGCTAATTATACTTTTAAGGGTGGAATACCAAAGAAACTTGGAGATCCAGGAGTACCTACTATACCATGCTCCATTAAAAGAAATTATGTGCTTTATGCGATCTTGGAGCTGGTGTTAGTGTTATGCCTCTCTCTTTATATCGTAGACTTGACTTGAATAAGTTGACACCTACTGAAATATCTTTGCAAATGGCCGATAAATCAACTGCTATACCCGTTGGTATTTGTGAGGATGTGCCTGTTGTGGTTGCAAACGTTACTATTTTAACGGACTTTGTTATTCTTGATATTACCGAGGATGATAGTATGTCTATTATTCTTGGAAGACCTTTTCTTAATACTGCAGGGGCTGTTATTGATTGCAACAAAAGCAATGTCACTTTTCGTGTTAATGGTAATGAGCATAAGGTAAACTTTCCGAGGAAATAACCTCAAGTCCACAGTATCAACTCTATTGGAAAAATTCCATCGATTATATTTGGAGGTTTTGAATTTCCTCTTCCTACTGTCAAAAAGAAATATGATATTATTATTATTGGGGATGTGCATATCCCCGTTGAGGTAACATAGTGTTATTCGAAATTTCTCCGGTTCCATGTTAATCGGAATGAGTTTGTTAACAAGACTTGATCAACCTTGTTAGTGGATTCCTTTTGATGAGCATGAGATGGATGAAACTAGAAGCACAACCTTCTGTACCCTCTCTATACTTTCTGTTATTTAGTTGAAATAAAGTAAAAATAGTATTTTTCTGTCTGTTTCCTGTTTTATCCGTGCAATATAAAAATATCCCGAAAATAAAAGTCCTCAGAATGCCATGCCAATTTAATATGATTTTTTCAGGAATATTTGAGGATTTATGGTGCAAAAATCACCACGGGGGGAGCTGCCACCTGGTCACGAGGGCGGAGGGCGCGCCCTACCCCCCAGGGCGCGCCCCTGCCTCATGGGCCCACGGTGGCCCTCGTCCACTTATTCCAGCACCCATACTCTTCTTTTTCCTCCCACAAACATAAAAAACGAAGTCAAGCACGAGTTCCAGCCCTCTTTGCTGTAATTTTCGATCTCCTTGCTCAAAGCACCCCTCGCAAAACTGCTTGGGTAGATTGTTCCTTGGTATGTGACTCCTCCATTGGTCCAATTAGTTTTTGTTCTAGTGCTTTATTCATTGCAAATTTGTGCTGCATAAGTGACCATGTTATTGAGCTTTCATGTCAAATTTATATGGTTCCAAGTAGTTCTAATGCTTGATATAGGCTCTAGGCACTTGTAGGAGTTGTAGCTATCAATTTTGTTGAGCTTTGTTCACTTTTGTTTGAAGTTACTAAAAATTTCAGAAATTTTTCAGAGAAAAACAATATGTTTAGGAAGATGTTCCAAGGTGGTTCTTCGAGGAAGAAAGGCCCCAGGCTTGCTATGCGTGATGCTGACGAGGAACCACCAAGAGACGCTCTACTACGGCCTTGCGAATGGCCGTCGGAAAATTTTATGGATCGTGCAGGAATTAAAGAAGAATTTAACGCATATTTGCGTAATGCCGGTCATGAGGACTTTGAGGCAGACAAATGCCCCCAGTATCATGATCTCACAAGCTCATTTGTGAGGAGGTTTGAGTATTCATCTTCGCGTAATTCTTCTTCAGTCATGTTTGATCTTTATGACAAATCTTATACCATGGATTTAGAGGATTTTACTCTTGCCTGCAGACTCCCACAATGGGGTAGTACTATTGATCCCCGTAAATCTGAGTTTAGAAACTTTCTTGCCAGTATAACTATAGGGGAATCTAGAGACATAACACAAGCTACCATAGGGAGCATTCATTTTCCTGCTATACATTATTTTGCTCTCTTCATAGGTAGATGCATAAATGCTAAGGATGAAGCATGTCACATGTGCGTCCCTGACCTTAGCATTCTCAGGAGTGTTGTGTTAGGAGACCAATCTTATCATATGGGAGCCATTGTAGCTCGTAGGTTGCATCATAATAGATATAATGGAGATTTCTTTGGAGGAATTTATGCAACCCGCTTAGCTAATTTTCTTGAGATAGACGTCCGTGAGGGTGACATGGAGTTGCCCCCTACTTATTTAGATTTTGGTTCTATGGTTTCCCACCAGTTTGTCGAGAGGACCGAATCACCTCTCCAGTATCGACTAATCTTTAACAAACGGCATGTTGTCCGTATTACTCTCCCTGCTCCTGCCTTCTTTGATTCTCAGACAAAAGGAAGATATACCATTACCAGAGAGGAGGCGGATGAGTACGAGAGGGGAGCAGAGGTAGCCCGACTCCACACTGTAGCTCAGGAGGCTATAGCCGCTGCATCACAGTACAACCCCAACTATTCTTCGTCGCAGTACGACCCCAGCTACACCTACGGGTATCCGCCAGGCTATCCCTGGCAATAAACCAACTTAGGCCAAAAGCCTAAGCTTGGGGGAGTACGTATTTCTCACCGACATTACATTTATGTTCACACACACTCATTGCTAGATGTCGGTGCTCATACTCTTTCACTATAATACCCATGCTAGTTTATTTTATTTTTCCTGCTTTCTTCTTGTGTGTTTGTTAAACCTTAAGAAAAACCAAAAAATATATTAGTAGTTTACTTTTCTGCTATAGTAATAATTAAGAAAACCCAAAAATATTTCCCGCTCTTCTTTTGCTTGTTGGGAGCTTTCCCATGTAAATAGTTTTTATTTCTTTTCTTTTCTTTGGGGGTCGATAGGAGAAGACCATGATTAAATTCTTGAAGTGGCTCTTATATGCATTATTGTTGATTTAACCAAGGGCCCATATTGCCTTGTCTTCTCCTGTTTATTGAATGCTTGCAGATTCCAGCTTAATCCAATGCACGTGCACTCTTATTATTATTCACATCGTTCGGTCGTGCAAGTGAAAGGCAATTATGATGATATAAGATGGACTGAACTGAGATGGGAAAGGCTGGTATGAACTCGACCTCTTTTTTTTTTTGTAAATATGATGAGTTCATCGTTCTTGATTCAGCTTATTATGAATAAACATGTTTGCAATGACAATTTGAGATCATAGTTACTTGTGCCATGCTTGATTAGCTATGAGTTATAATGGTTTACCTTGCGTGCCAACATGCTATTGAGATGGTTATGATGTGGTATGATGGGGTGGTATCCTCCTTTGAATGATTTAAGTGACTTGACTTGGCACATGTTCGCGCATGTAGTTGAAACAAAATCAACATAGCCTTCACGATATTTATGTTCATGGTGGATTATATCCTACTCATGCTTGCATCCAATGTCTTATTAATTTTAATGCATGTACATGGCTGTTGTCGCTCTCTAGTTGGTCGCTTCCTAGTCTTTTGCTAGCCTTCACTTGTACTAAGCAGGAATACTGCTTGTGCATCCAATCCCTTAAACCCCAAAGTCATTCCAGATGAGTCCACTATACCTTCCTATATGCGGTATCTACCTGCCATTCCAAGTAAATTTGTATGTGCCAAACTCTAAACCTTCAAATAAACATTCTGTTTTGTATGCTCGAATAGCTCATGTATCAACCAAGGCTGCCCTTATCTTCCATGTTAGGCAGGTTATTCTCAAGAGGAGTGGACTCCGCTCCTCACTCACGAGAAAATGGCTGGTCACCGGGATGCCCAGTCCCATGCTTTATGCAAACTAAATCAAAATTAATTGCAAACAAAACTCCCCCTGGGACCTGATGTATGTTGGAGGCACTCGTTGTTTCGAGCAAGCCATGGATTGATGCTTGTTGGTGGAGGGAGAGTATAAACTTTACCATTCTGTTTGGGAACCACCTATAATGTGTGTAGCATGGAAGATGTCGCCATCTCTTAGTTGCCATGTTGACAATGAAAGTATACCGCTCAAAATATTATTTATTCCCTATTTCAAAACCGAGCTCTGGCACCTCTACAAATCCCTGCTTCCCTCTGCGAAGGGCCTATCTATTTACTTTTATGTTGAGTCATCACCCTCTTATTAAAAGCACTAGCTGGAGAGCGCAGCTGTCATTTGCATTCATCACTGTTAATTTATATTGGGTGTGACTATGATTGGATCTCTTTTACCATGAATTACAATGTCTAGTCAGTCCTTGATCTTTAAAGGTGCTCTGCATTTATGTTTTGCAGTCTTAGAAAGGGCTAGCGAGATACCATCCTGTTATATCGTATTATGATTGTTTTGAGAAAATGTTGTCATCCGACATTTATTATTATGGCTCGCTAGTTGATTATGCTATTGATCTGAGTAATTATGAGACTTGAGAATTATTACAAATGTGTTTGGTTATAATCTTTGTTGAAAACTTGAATGTTGGCTTGACATATTTACAACAACAAGAGCAAACAGAGTTTGTAAATGTTTTTCTTTATTTCTTTCGGTCTGTCAACTGAATTGCTTGAGGACAAGCAAGGGTTTAAGCTTGGGGGAGTTGATACGTCTCCGTCGTATCTACTTTTCCAAACACTTTTGCCCTTGTTTTGGACTCTAACTTGTATGATTTGAATGGAACTAACCTGGACTGATGCTGTTTTCAGCAGAATTGCCATGATGTTGTTTTATGTGCAGAAAACAAAAGTTCTCGGAATGACCTGAAACTCCACGGAATATCTTAGAATAAATAATAAAAAATCCTCGCCAAAGATGAAGACCAGGGGGCCCACACCCTGCCACGAGGGTGGGGGCGCCCCCCCTAGGGCGCGCCCCCTACCTCGTGGGCCCCCTTGAGACCTTCCGACGCCAATTCCAACTCTATATATTTGCTTTCGGGGAGAAAAAATAGAGGAGAAGAAATCATCATGTTTTACGATACGGAGCCGCTGCCAGGCCCTAAAACCTCTCGGGAGGGCTGATCTGGAGTCCATTCGGGGCTCCGAAGAGGGGGATTCATCGCCGTCATCATCATCAATCATCCTCCATCACCAATTTCACGATGCTCACTGCCGTGCGTGAGTAATTCCATCGTATGCGTGCTGGACGGTGATGGGCTGGATGAGATTTATCATGTAATCGAATTAGTTTTGTTAGGGTTTGATCCCTAGTATCCATTATGTTCTGAGATTGATGTTGCTATGACTTTGCTATGCTTAATGCTTGTCACTAGGGCCCGAGTGCCATGATTTCAGATCTGAACCTATTATGTTTTCATGAATATATGTGAGTTACTGATCCTATCTTGCAAGTCTATAGTCACCTACTATGTGTTATGATCTGGCAACCCCGAAGTGACAATAATTGGGACCACTCCTGGTGATGACCTTAGTTTGAGGAGTTCATGTATTCACTGTGTGTTAATGCTTTGGTCCGGTACTCTATTAAAAGGAGGCCTTAATATCCCTTAGTTTTCGCTAGGACCCCGCTGCCACGGGAGGGTAGGACAAAAGATGTCATGCAAGTTCTTTTCCATAAGCACGTATGACTATATTCGGAATACATGCCTACATTACATTGATGAATTGGAGCTAGTTCTGTGTCACCCTATGTTATGACTATTACACGATGAACCGCATCACGCATAATTATTCATCACTGATCCGATGCCTACGAGCTTTCCATATACTGGTTCACGCTTATTTACTTTCTTGTTGCTACTGTTACAATCATTACAAAATACCAAAAATATTACTTGCTTTCATTACTCTTTTGTTACTGTTACCACCACTATCATATTACTTTGCTACTAAACACTTTGCTGCAGATACTAAGTTTCCAGGTGTGGTTGAAGTGACAACTCAGCTGCTAATACTTGAGAATATTCTTTGGCTACCCTTGTGTCGAATCAATAAATTTGGGTTGAATACTCTACCCTCGAAAGTTGTTGCGATCCCCTATACTTGTGGGTTATCAGTGAAGTATTTCGCACATGCCGCATCATCCACATCCAGCATCTCCATGGCCATGTCATAGCTTTCGACCCATGTCTCAGGGGATAAATCGGCGGTGTAATTCGGCACCTTGCGCGGGCCTTTGAAATCCTTGGGCAGGCGCACATTGCGCAACGCTCGGACGAGACACGGCACTCCCAGAGAACTAGAAGTAACCCCTGGTTCCACCGACATGGTTGGACGAACCAGAGTAAGCTGACAGGCTACATGTTGTGCCGCTAACTCGGCCTCTCTGCGTGCCCGATCCCGGTCCACCACCTCTTGAGCATCGCCGGTACCACCCGCCAGGTTATTGCCACGGGGCAGATCATGGTTTCGTTCGTTGCTTGACACTGCCGGTTCATCCATGCATCTACTGTAACTCCGGCTTGGACGGGGAGTGGAATGAATCCGATCGCGACTATATGAGTAAGCCTCCTGTTGAACCAAGGATGTCTGAAGAAGCTCCTTAACCCAACGCGTCTCGACCGCCGCCGGAGAATCGCCTTCGATCAGGATGGCCGCCAGTCGTGAAGCGGTAGAGACAATGTTGTCCATCGGGTTAGAGTAATGACCCGGTGGCGTTGGTACATGTGGCGTCACAATGTTGTTCTGACGAGGCGGATCCACCAAACGTGGCTGAACCGGCGCCCCTGCCCCAGTTGCCTCCGCCCGGTTTACCACCGGCGGATTACTGGTCCCTGCTCCTAGGGTGTTAAAGAGGTTTCTAGCGTCATAAACCGGCGGCAGGCGAGATCGGTACCTGTCGGTGTCAAAACCGGCGGATCTCGGGTAGGGGGTCCCGAACTGTGCGTCTAGGCGGATGGTAACAGGAGACAAGGGACACGATGTTTTTACCCAGGTTCGGGCCCTCTCGATGGAGGTAAAACCCTACTCCTGCTTGATTAATATTGATGATATGGGTAGTACAAGAGTAGATCTACCACGAGATCAGAGAGGGTAAACCCTAGAAGCTAGCCTATGGTATGATTTTTGTTGTCCTACGGACTAAACCCTCCGGTTTATATAGACACCGGAGGGGGCTAGGGTTACACAGAGTCGGTTACAAGGAAGGACATCTACATATCCGTACTGCCAAGCTTGCCTTCCACGCCAAGAAAAGTCCCATCCGGACACGGGAGGAAGTCTTCAATTTTGTATGTTCATAGTCCAACAGTCCAGCCAAAGGTTATAGTCCGGCCGTCTAGATACCCCCTAATCCAGGACTCCCTCAGTAGCCCCTGAACCAGGCTTCAATGACGATGAGTCCAGCGCGCAGATTGTCTTCGGCATTGCAAGGCGGGTTCCTCCTCCGAATACTTCATAGAAGATTTTGAACACGAAGATCGTGTCCGGCTTTGCAAAACAAGTTCCACATACCGCTGTAGAGAGAATAATATTCCCACATATCTAATCTGCTGACGTATTCCGTAGCGTGACATCACACCACAGCCAAGCCTTTATTTGAATCGTTTTTTACCCCCCACCTCAGCGCGTTTAGCGAGGCGGTTTCCTTGGCACGTCTTGTCGGAGCAGAGGTTGTGTCCCCTTTATTTACGGGATTCTCATCAACACGGACGTGGGTAACCCAGTCGTGCCCGTTGGTATGTCCCCTTGATCAAAGGTAAGTCCCAAGCGGTCACAGGGAGGGCTCTTGGTATTCAACCTCTTTATAAAGAGACCAAGGCCTTTCTTCCCATCTCAATCGAATCCGCCTCCCGCCTCGAGTTCCAGCACCCGAAGCTTCAGATTTAGGCGCTTCGGACCTTCGATGATGTCCGGATCCAACCTTCAAGGCCGATGGATTCCTTCCTCCGTCACGGAGGAAGACGTACTAAAGCTAAGGGAGGCCGGGTATTTGACCGGCGAAGTCCCGCATAGGCTGCCTGCCAAAGGGAAGGTTATTCCCACTCCCAAGCCTGGTGAGAGCATCGTGTTCGTATCTCACTTCCTCCGAGGGCTAGGCTTCGCGCCGGATCCCTTCGTGAGGGGGCTCATGTTCTATTATGGACTGGACTTCCACGACTTAGCTCCGGAGTCTATCCTCCACATCTCATCGTTCATCGTCGTGTGCGAAGCTTTCCTCCGTATTACCCCTCACTTTGGACTGTGGCTCAAGACCTTCAAAGTGGAGCCGAAGATGAACGAGGGAGAGCACGCAGAGTGCGGAGGTACTGTAATAAGCAAGAATGGTAACGCTCCGTGGCCCGAGGGCTCTTTCCAAGAGGAGTCCAGCTTATGGCAACAAGAGTGGTTTTATATCATAGCTCCCAGGGGTACCAAGTGGGTGGCTCCACCTGTTTTTCTCTCGGGTCCCCCGCCCCGACTAACGTCATGGGTCAACAAGGGGCTAGACTGGGGGCCAGCAAAGGATGTGCCCTGTCGGTGTACAAAAAGAGGGGTACACTTTTTGTACCCCTATGACTGTGCACGGGCAGTCAGAGCCACGGGCACCACCACACCAAGCAAGGCAAGGGAGGTGAGCCAGGGTAAGACCAAAGCTCAAGGGAACTAGAACGGCGCCAAGGCCAAGACCATGAAGAGCAAAAGGGACGAAGTGGACTCCCCCGGCAAGATCCTTGCCGGGAGACAGTTTTAGCGACCCTGGCAAGACCCTTGCCGCGGCAACTCGCCCCACGCCTACGGAGCAAATTACCCTTGAGTCAACTGCCCCATAGGGCAAGGATTCGGGAGACCCCTCCGCGGTGGCATGCAGATCTTTGTGAAGAAACATTCACAATCAGATATAGAAGATGACGACCCTTGGCGGGATCCCAGCCGAGGAAGACCACAAGACCCCCGGCAAGCGCCTTGCCGGGGATGATAGCAGGCGCCTCGGCAAGACCCTTGCCGGGGCCCGGCAAGGCCCTTGCCGAGGACATCCGCAGGGCCACCATCAGGCCCATGCCGACTAAACCTCCACTACCGTACGCATGCAGCTACCGACCCAACCAGCTGGGCAGGCACCTGCGTGGCGGCATGCAGATCTTCGTGAAGACCCACTACAGCGCCACCTCAGCTGCCTGCCTATCTACATGGCATCACAGGCATCGCTGGCCAGGGCGCGTGTCGACACAAGAAGGAGCGTCGACGGACGAGACGGATTTCTCCCCCGTCCCCGATAAAGCAAGAACACCTAAGGGAGACGCATTAAATGCGCCTTGTCATGTAATGCGAGGGATAACCTCGCATCACTGTACCCTTTCCACCTCCTGTGTGCCACTGTGGCGACCCCTTTTTCTATAAAAGGAGGCCTGAGGCGACCAGGAGAAGGATTCAGCTTTTTTGAGCTCCTAACGCCTCAGAGCTAGCTCAAGAACAGGAATATACATCCACCAAAGCAGGAGTAGGGTTTTACGCATCCTCGCGTCCCGAACCTGGATAAACAAACTGTGTACTATCTGTTTGATCCGCTCTTCTCATGACCCCGCGCCCCGCTAACCGTAGTAGGGATTCTTGTGATCCCATAGGTGTCGTTCCCACCGACATCTTTGGCGCGCCAGGTAGGGGGCGCAGTTGTGAGAATCAACTCTCCCAGTTAGCCCAGCACTCCTTTGTCTTCGTGGCTCTTGGAGAAGGAAGGAGGCCGGAAGATCAGCACTCGAGCGACTACAAACAGAAGCTAAGTTGCACTGAACCCTGATTTGTTTTATCCTTATTATATGAAGTTATCCCCCCCCCCCAGAGATGTCACACCTTTGTATGGGAAACTTGCACGCCAGGGGGCTCTCCCACGATCGGCAACGCCCTTGCCCTGTTTCGAGTCCGCTCAGTAGCTCAAGCGGCTGCGTCGAGAATGGCAGAGTAGCCTTCCGCGATCAACAACGCTCTCGATTATGACTCGAGTCAAGCTCGACAGTTCGAGCGGTCGCGTTCAGAACGGTAAGGTGGCTTGTCCGGCAGCACGCATACCTGGCAGGCCCGTGGGGATCCGTCCCCAAAATGCTGCTAGGGGCTTCCGCGCCGGCGAACCTACCCAATCAACGTAGGGCGCACATACAAAGAGAAATTGAACGGGGAAATAACGTGCATGAAAATTAAGAGTACTGCAAAAGTTATGTTACATCACATCATTGTTGCGGTTCTAACTAAAGATAAAATTTGTCTTGGTCGTGAACCTGCAGCGGCAATGAAGAACGGGATGCCTAATCCCGGCGCTGGCCTTCCACCCTCTTGATTTCGTCGATGCTGCTGATGATGGGCTTGATGCGCTCCTTGAGCACCGTGAGGTCAGTACCATCCGGCAAGATATCCATCGCGGCTTCGAAGTCAAGGTCGGGATTCTAGTACGCCATCTTGGTGAGGACCTTGGTCATGCCCCCCCCCCAGCAAAGTCGCCGGGCCTCCTCGGCCAACGTGGCCGCTCTGCTAGAGTGAAGATAAGCCAAGGCTCCAAGGACGCCCTCGAAGAACTGGGTCAGCTTGGCGTTGACGGTCCCGCTGCGCTCAAGGGCGTACCTCACGTTTGGCATCCCCATGGTGGCCAACTGCGAGGTGACCCTGCCGGCGACGTCCTCCAGACGGCTGATCCATCTGTTCTCGCCCGCCACATATTCCTGGTGGGACGCGGCCTCGTTCGCCCGCAGCTGCTTCTCCTCCTCCAGGCTCCTGGTCAAGGTCTCCTCCCGAGCCCTGCTCTCTGGCAACATCTTCTCGAGATTCTCCAGCTTCAGCTTGAGATCTCTGACGTAGTTTTGCGCTTCGGAGAACTCCCCAGTCCTGCTGGTGACCGCTCCTTGCGCCTCAACCAAGGCGCTGTTGAGCGTGCTCTTATCGTTGGACAGCTTGAGGGCCTGCTCCTTCAGCTCGTCCCGCTCTACCTCCAACTCCTTTACCTTGCCGGCATGGGCCAGAGCCTGGGCATCGAGTGCCTCTTTGTGCCTCTGCTCTAGCTCGCGAGTCCGTCGCACGACAAGGGCCTCGAGCTCCTCATCCTTGCCGCAGAGTGTTGCGGCAAGCTTCGCCTCACGCATGGTGAGGTCCTCTTCCTAGGAATCCAATGCGGCTTGATGCTGGTTCCGGGCGGCCTCGGCCGTGGCAGCCAAGTTCGTCGCCTTTTCCTGGGCCTTCTCAATGTCAGTCATCTTCATGGTGAGCTCTACATTGCGCTTGGCCAATTCCTCATGAAAGGCCCTCTGCTCCTCGCGAGTCTGGTGGTACCAGGTCTGCGTCTCAGTAACGCGCGCCTTGAAGTCCACCTCTGCCTTGTCCACCGTCGCCGTCCTGGACTTAACCTTGTCCAGACGGGCACGGTAGAGCGCTTGGAGTTTTCGGAAATTGGCCCCCATGGCGCGGAAAAGCTGCTCCTCTGGAGAACCATCACCGCCAATGCTCGATTCATCGACCACCTCGAGCCCGGTGGCAGCGAGCACCTCGCCGTCGAAGACCTCTCCTTTGGCGGGCGCTCGGGAACTCGACACCCCTGGAAGATGGACGAAAAGATCGTCGCCCACCTTTAGATACCTGCCGGGGCCCGAGGTTGTGGAGGAAGGAGGCTGATCATCGACCACCCCTTCCTCTGCTGTGGCCTTGCCGGCCTCCCCGGCAGGCCCACCGCTGGCACCCTCGGCAGAAGCCTCACCGGTCGCCCTGGCGGCCCCCGCAACAGTGTCCCCGGCAGCATCCTTGGCGGCCTCATCGGTGGCGACCTCGTGAGCATCTCTGGCGGCCTCCTTGGCGGCAATCCTGTCGGCCTCCGCCGCGGCCTCCTCAGCAATGTTCCCAACAACAGTATCCACGTCCTCCATATCTACCGAAGGAGGGCCTGGGTAGTAATGGGAGCAATGAAGCCAAGAAAAAGAATGAGGGAAAAACAGAGACGGAGGACAGGCGACTCACCAGTTCCAGGCTGTGAAGCAGAAGTCCCCTCCCCGCCAGTCTTCGGCGCCATGGCAGAGTCACCAGCGCCCAAGTTCCCCTCTTCCTCCATGAGTGTGGGCTCGGTGCTTGACGCCCTTGCCGGGGACGCCCCTCGCGGCGGCGTGGTCGATGGGGGTGGTGTGTTGGGGTAGCCCTCTGCGGCTCCTCCTGCTGCCGCTCCCCTCCTGCGAACCCGACAAGGTCAGCACCATAGCATCGAACTCTTACCACATGTCGATAAGAGGAGGGTGACAAACTTACGCTGGGGGCTGTGCTGGGGGCTGTTATCCGGGCTGCTCAGCACCACCAGTGGCGACTTTGAAGCACTAGCCGGGGGCTGGCCGCCCACCAAGGCCTTGGCTCTCTTTGCCCTCTGGGCCAACATCTCTGCGTCCCTGCAAAAGCAAAAATGGATCAAGATAGGTGGCATAATTCAGGAACGGAGATGGCAGTGAGAAACAAGGTACTTACTCATCATCCATCTCTTCCTCCTCCACTGCTTCCCTCTTCCTCTTCGGGCTAAGAGGCCCGAGATCAAAAGTGACCCCCACGTCGACATCTGGGTCGATGTCCGCCGGAGGAGGCGAAGAAGGCGGGGTTGGCGCACGCCTGGATGAGGAAGGGGCAGTTGTCTTCCTCCTCTCCGCGGCCTTCGTCAGCCTCTTCGCCACCGTGGCCCTCGTGTGGCGCCCAGACCCCTCCAGGGTTAATTGAGGCTGCGCAGTCCTGCCGGGCCGGACCGGCTCGCCGGAGCCAGCTCACCGTAGGACTCGCCCTCTTCTCGTGGCTGGCGTCAGGCCCGCGTCCTCGGTTTCCTCCGACGACGACTCGTCGACCACGTCTTCGACAAGCGGGGCCCCGGTGTTGGCACTGCTGACCTCCCCGGCAGCCGCCGCCCATTGGGTGAGCTCCTCCTCCTTCGTGGCCGCCGCGGCCCTTTCCTCCACGCCACCGGCACTGCCGGCCTCCGCGACAAGCTGTGCCTCCTTTGCCCTGGCGGCAATGTAGTCCAGTTCCACCTGACTGGTGTCCTGGACGAGCAGCCGCTCGGCGTCGACATTGACATACCCCTCGTGCAGAGTATTAAAGAATTCCTGCACTTGGGCATCATCTGGCGCGGCCCAGCTCTGGACGGGGCCATGCACGTTGCGGTCCGGCATCATGGCAATGATGTCGGTCAGGCGCGAATTATTGCACAACGAGACTACTCCCGCTGGCAACTTGAACAAGGGCCCCCTGAGGGTCTTGCCGGCCTTCGCGGCGGCCCTCCCAGCCTTGCCGGTCCGCTCAATCTCGCCATCATGGCCCACGTCGAGCTGGAAGAGTCGCTGGCAGAAATGGGCATGCTGCATCACCGTGAAGTTGTGGTCAAGGACGGGGCAAAGCCGCATGATATCTGCGGGGTTCGTGAAAAGCCAAGCCGGTCTCCCTTTGTTGTGCAGTGGAGTGATCCGGCGGCGGATAAAGTCCTCCCCGATCATCTCGAGGGTGAGCCCGGCCTCGGTGAGTCGAAGAATCCTCGTGGTGGCGACGGTAAGCTTCTCGTCGTCGGCATCGACATCACGCCAATCACTTATGCGGATTGGCGGCGCCCGACGAACTTCGTAGAATGCCGGCGGGTCTTCTTCTTCAATCCAGCACCACCGACCCCGCCATTCTTCCCACCTCTCCTTCATGGCCCCCTCCGGGTACGCTCCCTTGGATTTCGGAATCCAGGCGATGCAACCAGAGATGGCGCCCCCTGTTTGGATCCGAGGGTAGAAGTAATGGCGGAAAAGTGCAGTGCTGCGATGCACCCCAGCAAAGCCCTCACAAAGGTGCGCGAAAAGAGCCATGCACGCCACGGCATTTGGAGTAAAATCCAAGAGATGGAAGCCGTAGGTATGCATGACGTCGCTGAAGAAATCAGAAAATGGGGGACATAGGCCACAGGAGAAGTAATCAACGAAGAAGGGGTGCCGATTTTGGCCGGCCTTAGCGCTGTTGGCAGGGACGACGCGCGTGGCCGGGTGCCCGGAATTCTCTCCCCCGTCTTCAACCCCCACAGGGGCTTGAAGGAGGCCCGAAGCTTGTGTACGTCGACCATCGAAGGGGAAAAGAAGGCAGATTGCGTCCACTGCACTACCAACGCACTCTCCGGTACCTCCACCGCTCCGGCATCTTTGGCCCCTCCCTTGCCCTTGGTGGATTTAGGCGCCATGACGGCCAAGAGGAGCGAAGAACAGGGGGCGCCGGGGACGCGACGACGGCAGACGGTGGCGAAAGCTTAGAGAGGAAGGAAAGAGAAGCAGCGATTCTGAGATTGGGAAAGGCACAAGAGGGGAAGGCAAAGTGAGCGTCGCGCCCGCGGTTATTCCCTTTTACGTGGAAGGTGCGGGCCGCCTCCTTTTCTTCTCATTAATTACGACGTGACGCATGCGTGCAGAGAGCAACCCCACGCATGCCGCCCACGTCACGCCCACCTCCCCACGCCGCGCCACGCGCGCGAGTCATGGGAAGCGCAGCGCGCGAAAAATCTTACCACGGTAAAAACCGCCCCGCCTGCCCGCGCACCGATTTTGGGCCTAGCCCAACAACGCGTTGCGCTTATGGGTGGACCAGGCCCGGGGTCTCCTGTCGGTGTACAAAAAGAGGGGTACACTTTTTGTACCCCTATGACTATGCACGGGCAGTCAGAGCCACGGGCACCACCACACCAAGCAAGGCAAGGGAGGTGAGCCAGGGTAAGACCGAAGCTCAAGGGAACTAGAACGGTACCAAGGCCAATACCATGAAGAGCAAAAGGGACGAAGTGGACTCCCCCGGCAAGATCCTTGCCGGGAGACAGTTTTAGCAACCCCGGCAAGACCCTTGCCGCGGCAACTCGCCCCACGCCTACGGAGCAAATTACCCTTGAGTCCACTGCCCCATAGGGCAAGGATTCGGGAGACCCCTCCGCGGTGGCATGCAGATCTTTGTGAAGAAACATTCACAATCAGATATAGAAGATGACGACCCTTGGCGGGATCCCAGCCGAGGAAGACCACAAGACCCCCGGCAAGCGCCTTGCCGGGGATGACAGCAGGCGCCTCGGCAAGACCCTTGCCGGGGCCCTGGCAAGGCCCTTGCCGAAGACATCCGCAGGGCCACCATCAGGCCCATGCCGACTAAACCTCCACCGTCGTACGCATGCAGCTGCTGACCCAACCAGCTGGGCAGGCACCTGCGTGGCGGCATGCAGATCTTCATGAAGACCCACCACTGCGCCACCTCAGCTGCCTGCCTACCTACATGGCATCATAGGCATCGCTGGCCAGGGCGCGTGTCGACACAAGAAGGAGCTGCAACGGACGAGACGGATTTCTCCCCCGTCCCCGATAAAGCAAGGACACCTAAGGGAGACGCATTAAATGTGCCTTGTCATGTAATGCGAGGGATAACCTCGCATCATTGTACCCTTTCCACCTCCTGTGTGCCACTGTGGCGACCCCTTTTTCTATAAAAGGAGGCCCGAGGTGACCAGGAGAAGGATTCGGCTTTTTGGAGCTCGTAACGCCCCAGAGCTAGCTCAAGAACAGGAATATACATCCACCAAAGCAGGAGTAGGTTTTACGCATCCTCGCGGCCCGAACCTCGATAAACAAATTGTGTACTATCTGTTTGATCCGCTCTTCTCACGACCCCGCACCCCACTAACCGTAGTAGGGATTCTTGTGATCCCATAGGTGTCGTTCCCACCGACATGCCCCTATTGCAGAGCCGCATCCGAGATCTCCTGGAGAGAGATGTCAGTCTGGTCGTGGTGACATAGGTCATGTTAATTCGTTGAGTCCTGCCCTGCAAACATCATCCCCTCCGCCTGTGGGAGTTCAATCCGGAGGGACCGCGAGCTCTTCAACATTTCCTTGGCATGACGCCCGCGGAGATGTACAAATTGTTCTTTGGACCACAAATGATGTGTCCGGACTCTACTGAGGACGCAGGTCTGAGCTGCAACCGCCCGAATAGTCAAGTAAGTAGCCCTGTGCCCCGAACAAGTTATCCATTCATTCATCGCAACATCGCCCTTAAAAAGGAGCTGTTTTTTGAACCAGGAGTGGATAGCGAAGGCAAAGTTGATCAGGTGTCCGGCCCCCCTTCCCGAGACCTTGCCGGATCCTGTGTTAACCAGGATGTTGGAGATTGCACCTTCAGGAGAAGATGAAGGGGGGAACAAGCAAGCTACTGCCTCCATGGAGGAGGTTGTCCGGAAAGGAGGAATCGAAAATTCCCTTCCTCAGGGGAAGAAGAGGACCGCCTTTGAAGACCCGGAGACAATGATCTCAAAACGGGGGAAGAAGTCTTTGCCTGAGGGTCCTGCACCGGGGGATACGCCGGCCGTACTATGTCTTCAAAGGGATCAGCCCTCCATCGAGCTGTGAGTACAACGGTGTTTAATAACAAGAGAAATCCTTGCTTTTACTTCTGAGGAAAATAACCGAAGATTTATCTTTGCAGTTCGGATCTCAACCCTTCTCAGCAGAGCTCCTCTTCGGGGGATCTTCTTCCAGATATGATGGAGAGTGGAACGCCTCCCCCTACCATACCGCCTCCTGAGGCGGGCGACCCCGAAGTGTCGTCGCGGAGGGTCTCTCCTGATCCGATAAGGACAGAAGGTAGCCATATGGCCACTCGAAGTCCTCAGTATCCAGCTTTTGAAAAGGGCGATCGAATGAGTCCGGCACTGTCTGGTGCGCGGTCGGAGGTACTGAGGGATCTGCTAGGGCGAGCTTCTATCTCAGAAGAGCACCGTACATTTATGGGTACGGTAATTGAAATGATTTCGTCCGCGGAGAGTGGGTTGCATGAAGCTATAAGGAGTTTACTGATAGGTTTTGAGGTACGCAAAATGATGTACCTTTTGACAGTACCGCATACTTTAAGATGCGCCCTGTGTAGATAGTAGCCCCTGAGACTCTGAGTGTTGTCGAAGACGATGGCACGCAGAGGATCATAGTCCCAGGTATAATTTTGCCGCCTTCATATGTAGGTGGCGAAGTGTCCGGTGGCCAGCCGGACTGATGAATTTGCCGAGTTAAAGCGGCAACTTGACGTGGCAGATGCCGACATCGCGCTTGTAAACAAGCGTCTTGACGAGGCACAAGGTATGTAATTTCTCCAGAGACACTTGGTAAGAGGAGCATGATGCCAGTATCATATAGCATGTGTGTTTAATGCAGATGGAGCTGCAGCGATGGAGAACCTTCGGGCAGAGCTTGCCCGAGTCAAAGAACAAGCCAGAAAAAGCGATGTGGCTGCCATAAAGGGGGTTGAGGAGCTAAAAGCCGAACAGGTTGCTCACTGCCAAAGCAAGGAGGAGATGGCCAAGATGGTTGTGAAGTTGAAGAACGCTGCTGACCGTTGCGAGCTTCTTGAAAAGGAAGACCAGGCGAGGCGGACAGACCTGGAGAAGGTCACTTCGACGGCCAAGGATACTCGTTCTGCAATGAGAGCGATGAGGGAGGAGCTGCGTCAAGCCGGAAATATTGCTGTTGGGAAGCCCTTTATGCTCCGGATAAAGTTCGGAGATCCTAAATATGCTCCTTTGGACCGGATGTGGAGTTCTGCGGACGCATATCTGGATTTAGCGGCGAGTGCTGCTGATGCGGCCGAACACTTCTGAGATCAAAAGGATCACGAAGTGGAGAAGCTGTTCTGGTCACAATTCCACAATCCGGACTGATCGGCTGGCCGAATGGGCCAAGCTGAATAGATTGTTCGGACTTGCCATGAGATATGTCGTGGATCATCTGTGGCCAGAAAGACCAAAGCTGAACAATTATTTTAGCTTGGTGCAGCAGTTCCTTGGTGCGGTGCCGTATATCAACGCGATGAAGAGGTCAGCGTGCGTGGAGGGTGCGCGGATGGCCCTTGCCCATGTCAAGACATACTGGGCAGAGATGGAGGCCACCGCCGTTGCAGCCCAAGATTCGGACGAAAGCCAAGTACCTGCCGAGCACTACTTTCAAGAAGTTCTGGAGGGCGCTCGTTCAATAGAGACGCAGTGCTCGAAGGATATTATGTTCGAATAACATGTATTCTCATTTAAAACAATATTTTGCTGAAATGTAAAAGCTTTTTATACTTGTGCCTGCAAGAATTATAATACCTCTTGTGCGGCCGTTAATGTATATATGTATATAACCTGAAAGATGGCAGTCGTCGGCTTCAGTCCCCACGCATATAATGCGGGAATGTTCGTAGAAGAAGCATTTTCACACTCGATCCAACGTCTTGGTCCATTAAGGGTGTGTTTGGTTGAGGTCACCAGGTAGAATGTAATGGGTCGATTCCGTCCCGGGAGCCCATTCCAGTGTTTGGTTTGTCCAAGGAAGAGGAACCCACCGGTTCCTAGGAACGGCATATTCCCCCTTTATGCCGAACCGAGTGATTCCTCCAAATCGAGCGGACCGCGCGGAACGGCTCGCTCGCGCGCCTCGCTCAGTGCCCCGCTCCGCTTGTCTCTGTCTCTCGTCTCTCCCTCACATCTGGCAGGCAGCGGAGGCAGCGCCGGAAGGAGGCGAGCAGCGGCAAGCAGCAAAAGGCGGCGGCGGATCAATTCCAAGTCGTGCTCCTATCCTCACCGCCGGCAGGCAGCAACAGGCGCCGGCGTCCCCTCCCCTTTTCGTCGGATCCGTCTAGGTCCAGCGACGGCGGCGGCCATCTCTGGTAGCCGGTCGTCTCTCTCCCGCTCACCTCCCTACCCCCCCCCCACCAAGAGCAGCAAGGACCCGAGTGCTCGTGTGCCGTCCGACCCCGCGCCATGGCGCTGCTGCTTTCTCTTGCGTGCGTCGTGCTCTTGGCCGGCCCTTGCTGCTCGTGGCCTGCACTTGCTGCTGCTACTTTTGCTGTGTGCCGTGCTGCTACTGTTGTTGCCTTCCGTGCTCCTACTGAATTTGATATTTTGCGCGCAGAATGCAGACGACAAACGTGATGAAATTTTCAGGCAAAGTGTTGCTGATGACTGACTAGTACTACAAGATCGTCTGCTTTTTGTTTTTGTTCTGAGAAGATTGCAATCACGCAGCACATTGCGCGGCTGGTGTTTTTATTCGCGTGGGTGATACTTTGATACTAGCTGCTTGGATCTAACACTTGTTTTGGGCGTATACCATCATTTATAATTGAAAGAATTGTTGTACTGATGATTTTTTTGCCATTATATATGTGTCTTGTTCATGTTTGACACCAAAGTTCAATATATTGTAGATAATCACAACAACACAAGTGGAGGGATGAACAAATCCATCCCATTCCATCTCTGAAACCAAACACCGAAATGTAACCATTTCATTCCATCAAATTGCCCCTATCAAACACAAGGACGGAACCGACCCATTCCAGTGGAATGGAACCATGCCATTCCATTCCACTTTGTTCCCAAACCAAACACACCCTAAGGAGGTGATAGCGCAGTGAACTAGGCAATCGGACTATAATGCTTTATAACTTTCACTTAGCCATAGGAGTTTGACAGTGGGGCTACTATATAGCCCCCGGTGGCGCTGTGCTCACCCGAATTCGGGGCACGTGTGCGCCTGGCCGGGAAATGGCCCTTCGTCAAGGCGGAGGAATCCCGAAGATTCCGCTAGGTCATCAAGTGGTTGAGCAGTCTCACGCTATATCATGACAGTCAATTTTCGGCTTTCTCTACTGAGGTGCTCGCCTGGCTGAATCGGGGAACAATCGCAGTAGTTCTCCTGGTGCCGCCTTAGCCGATAGAGCAGAACGTAAGGCAGCAAAACACAGGAGCCGGGCAAACCCAACATTTGACCAAAGACATGATTCGGAGCTGATGCATATAAGGCCAAACCCGCGACGCCGAACACTCCCTAAGGTATTCGGTCTTTGTGATTTTAAACGGGCTGAACAGTGCCCTTTGTAATAAGCCCCTGGTGTCCAGGTACGTGCAATATCCTGACGTGGCCACATGCCAAGACGCCAGCCTCCTTCTCGGTTATACTAAGAATCCGGGGGATGTGTATCAACAAGAGACAGTAAAAAAGGTTTACGCAGGGTCTTAATCCAAAAAGAATCCTTGGAACGGGTCCCTGCTGCACGTCTGGGCCTGTGTCTCCGTTGTGTCGTATCCTGGAAGGGTGTAGCACGATGGTTATCTGTGGAAGAGAAGTACTTAGTTGAAAAATAGTCGTGCAAAATATGTGTTATATTAAATAAACAAAGTATAATTCAAGATGGGTAGAATTGAGCCTTATTGCCGCCTGTTTATATGCGCGGAACCCCTTGTGTGGGGGTATATAGCCATCCAACCTTTATCAATTGTATGGTTATGTCGGACTCCTATAGTCGTGTCCGTGGTCTTAACGACCTGGTAGATGCTCTGGTTGGTGAGGCCGTTTTAGTGTGTGGCTGCCAAGGCAGCCGCACAGTCTTCCGCGCGCGAGGAGCGCTCAATATTTCCCTTTAATGAAATGATGCCTCGTGGACCGGGCATCTTCAGCGCGAGAGACGCATAATGCGGTATTGCGTTAAAGTGAGCGAAAGCTTCGCGTCCCAGTAATGCTTGATAACCGCTTTTAAACGGAGCGATGTGGAAGATTAGCTTTTCGCTACGGAAGTTATCGGGGGAGCCAAACATAACTTCTAGTAGCAGGGAGCCCGTGCAATGGGCCTCTGGGCCTGGCGTTGCTCCTTTAAAGGAAGTATTGCTATGGCCAATTTTTGTTGGGTCCATCCCCAGTTTGCGGACTGTGTCCTGATATATCAGGTTTAAACTACTGTCGCCGTCCATCAGGACTCGCGTAAAGTGGTATCCGTCAATTATCGGGTCTAACACCAAGGCAGCCCATCCTGCGTGCCGGATACTTGCGGAGTAATCCCGATGGTCGAAGGTGATCGGTTTGGACAACCAGTGGCGGAACTCTGTTGTGATAGGCCGCAGGGCACATATCTATGTGGGCGCCACTTTGGTTTTCCCCTTTGTCACGTGTAACACGTTTGCTGTTTTGACTTATTGTGGGAATTTCTTCTATTCCCCAGCGTTTTGCTTGTGAGGTTCATCATCGTCTTCACTTGGTGTATCCAGCCCCTTGTGTTGGGCGTTGAGTTTGCCGGACTGCTTGAAGACCCAACATTCTCTATGAGTATGATTTGCGGGCTTACCAGGGGTGCTGTGGCTTTGACATATCTTGTCCAGAATTTTGTTTAGGCTGGACAGTTCTTCCCTTTTATTTTTGAGAGGCAGCTTTTGCTGACCCTGCCGAGAGCTTTTGAATCTGGCATTTACCGTCGTGCTCTTCGGGCTGTTTTCCTTATTCCGACGCTGGTTTTTGCTGCGTCGTGGCTTCCCGTTCCCGTCCCTGACTTCGGATGTACTTGGGTCGCTGGTGCTGCATCTTGCCAACCAGCTGTCCTCGCCTACGCAAAAGCGGGTCATGAGGCTTGTTAATGCAGCCATTGTTCTTGGCTTTTCTTGGCCGAGGTGTCTGGCGAGCCATTCGTCTCGAACGCTGTGTTTAAAAGCTTCTAAGGCTTCGGCATCCGGACAGTCGACTATTTGATTCTTTTTAGTAAGGAATCTGTTCCAAAGTTTTCGGGCTGACTCTCCGAGTTGTTGAGTTATATGACTTAAATCGTCTGCATCCGGTGGTCGGACATAGGTCCCTTGAAAATTTGCCCGAAAAGCGTCCTCGAGCTCTTCCCAACTTCCAATGGTGTTTTCGGGAAGGCCTTTAAGCCAATGCCCTGCTGGCCCTTTGAGCTTGAGGGGTAGGTACTTTATGGCATGGAGGTCGTCTCGTCTAGCCATGTGGATATGGAGGATATAGTCCTCAATCCAGACCCCAGGGTCTGTTGTTCCGTCGTATGCCTCTATGTTTACGGGTTTGAATCCCTCTGGAAATTCATGGTCCAGCACCTCATCGGTGAAACATAGGGGGTGAGCGGCACCCTGTATTTGGGTGTACCGTGGTGTTCGGGTTTTTGTTGTGTTGCATTTCTTGCTGGGGCATGCTTTCTTGGCCCGTAGATGGATCTGGTTGGGCCGTCTTTTTGATGCGAGTCCTCATGTGGATCGCGTGCTGGCTTGTGTTCGGCGTCATTTGCCGCTCTATATTGGCCGTGAGGTCGTCTATCCGACCGGATGGCTACGTTGTTTTCTGATTGCGGGGGCTCTAAGGCCTCCTCATCAAATTCAGGCAGTAGCTTTCGCTTCGGGTAGCTCTTTGTGTGGCGACTGCCGCTGTATTTGTCTGCTGTGTTGAGTACTTTGCAACATTTGATTCTAAGTGCATCTTCCGTAGTTTTGAGCTTCCGCTTCTACTTTTTCAGGCTACGCGCGGTGGCAACGAGCCTTTTGTGGAGGTTCTTCTGATCCAGTCGCTTGTCAGGCATGAGGTCATCCGGACTGTTATCGCCGGAGACAGGTTGTTCGGTTCGATTATCCGTGTTGCCCTGGTCGAACGGTTGTTCAATGCCATGTTCGTCGTCCGCCGGCTCACCCTGCTCTATGGCTGGGTCTGTGTGACCGTTGTTTCTGTCGAGGCGGGGTTTGGGGCGGCACTTACGCCGCCGCTTTGACTGCTTTTCGAGGGAACGATCCTTCGTTGCGTCCTTCCGCTCTTCGCCGTCGTTTCCTTTGGGTGTGTCCACCATGTATACATCATGGGATGAGGTGGTTGTCCAGTGCCCTGTGGGCGGTGGTTCCTGTTCGTCTCCTGCATCATCGTCCATACCATCGATGTCTTCGGAGTCGAAGTCGAGCATGACAGTCAAATCATCGACAGTGGCTACATAGTGGGTGGTGGGTGGGTGTCGAATTTCTTCGTCGTCCGCATCCCAATCCTGCCGGTCATAATCCGGCCAGGACTCTCCCGACAGGGAGAGAGACCTTAGTGAATTCAGTACGTCACCGAAGGGCGAGTTCTGAAAGATATCCACGGCGGTGAACTCCATGATCGGCGCCCAATCGGCTTCGATTGGCAGGGGCGCGGGTGGATCGGAGTTCGAAGGAGAGTCCGGCAATGTGGAGCCACGGACCTCGCGAAGGGCAAGGCTAGTGTTCGGCTCGATCGCCGTTGAGGCTGCTACCTCCGCGGCGGCGTCCAACCACCCGTCCTCGATCGGCGCAATCGACTCCGAACTAAGGGTCGGAGCTGATGCGGGTGCGGTCTCCAGGACACTGTTCGGCGGCAGAGCTAAATCATGCCCTTCGTGACAGTGCGGCGCGCTCGGCTGTGGCTCGAATCCTTCGAAGATCAAGTCCCCGCGGATGTCATCCGTGTAGTTCAGACTTCCGAATCTGACCTGATGGCCAGGGGCGTAGCTTTCAATCTGCTCCAGATAGCCAAGCGAATTGGCCCGCAGTGCAAAGCCGCCGAATACGAAGATCTGTCCGGGGAGAAAAGTCTCACCCTGGACCACATCACTGCTGATGATCGGAGGAGGCATCGGGCCTAAAAGTGACGACACAGAGGAACTATCAACGAGAGCACCAATGTCGGTGTCAAAACCGACGGATCTCGGGTAGGGGGTCCCGAACTGTGCGTCTAGGCGGATGGTAACAGGAAACAAGGGACACGATGTTTTTACCCAGGTTCGGGCCCTCTCGATGGAGGTAAAACCCTACTCCTGCTTGATTAATATTGATGATATGGGTAGTACAAGAGTAGATCTACCACGAGATCAGAGAGGCTAAACCCTAAAAGCTAGCCTATGGTATGATTGTTGTTGTTCTACGGACTAAACCCTCCAGTTTATATAGACACCAGAGGGGGATAGGGTTACACAGAGTCAGTTACAAGGAAGGAGATCTACATATCCGTACTTCCAAGCTTGCCTTCCACGCCAAGGAAAGTCCCATCCGGACACGGGAGGAAGTCTTCAATCTTGGTCCAAAAGTCCGGCCAAAGGTTATAGTCCGGCCGTCCGGATACCCCCTAATCCAGGACTCCCTCAGTACCTCCTCTTCAGGACTTCGTTCGACGCACTCTGATCCAGCATAATCCGGTAAGCTTGTGCATCCAAAGCGGCCCACTCCGCGGCCATCCTGGTATCCTCCGCTGCTAAGTCGGCTTTAGCCTGGGTGATCTGATCTTTCACCTTCACGATTTCCGCATTGTGTGCATCCTGATCCGCCAGGTTAACCTCCGCCATCAGCATTGCCAACGCGTCAAACAAATCAGGTAGAACCTGAGCCGGCGTCGCACATGGCCTCCTGCTCCAGCTGCCGTTGCCGCTGTAGATCCGGAAATCATTGCCGCTGCAGTCGAAGAGTGGAGCGCCGGTTGCGTACCGGCCATGAAGATCGCAACCCGGTTTGGCACATCAAGGGAGTCCAGAATACTGTCGCCATCGGAACAGCCCCCAATCCGTCCATCTTGTAACTGATATAGCGACTCGGTCTCTCCGGTTGACGACTCGTCGCTGGAATGAACGATGGTTTCACCATGAGATTCTGATCTATCCTCAGATTCCCCTCCATGTATGACTCCCACGAAGGCACGCTTCATGACATGCTTGACCCGGGCAGATCTCGCACGCTAAGCCATTTCGACGAGGTCGGTGCAGATGTCCGGCTCAGGGCCCAGTCTGCCGATTGAGGGAGTCCTGGATTAGGGGGTGTTCGGATAGCCGGACTATAATCTTTAGCCGAACTCCTGGACTATGAAGATACAAGATTGAAGACTTCGTCCCGTGTCCGGAAGGGACTTTCCTTGGCGTGGAAGGCAAGCTTGGCGATACAGATATGTAGATCTCCTACCATTGTAACCGACTCTGCGTAACCCTAGCCCTCTCCGGTGTCTATATAAACCGGAGGGTTTTAGTCCGTAGGAAACAACAAGAACAACAATCATACCATAGGCTAGCTTCTAGGGTTTAGCCTCTCTGATCTCGTGGTAGATCTACTCTTGTACTACCCATATCATCAATATTAATCAAGCAGGAGTAGGGGTTTACCTCCATCGAGAGGGCCCGAAACTGGGTAAAAACATCGTGCCCCTTGTCTCCTGTTACCATCCGCCTAGACGCACAGTTCGGGACCCCCTACCCGAGATCCGCCGGTTTTGACACCGACATTGGTGCTCTCGTTGATAGTTCCTCTGTGTCGTCACTTTTAGGCCCGATGGCTCCTCCGATCATCAGCAGTGATGTGGTCCAGGGTCAGACTTTTGTCCCCGGACAGATCTTCGTATTCGGCGGCTTTGCACTGCGGGCCAATTCGCTTGGCCATCTGGAGCAGATTGAAAGCTACGCCCCTGGACATCAGGTCAGATTCGGAAGTCTGAACTACACGGCTGACATCCGCAGGGACTTGATCTTCGAAGGATTCGAGCCATAGCCGAGCGCGCCGCACTGTCATGAAGGGCATGATTTAGCTCTGCCGCCGAACAGTGTCCTGGAGACCGCACCGGCATCAGCTCCGACCCTTAGTTCGGAGCCGATTGCGTCGATCGAGGACGGGTGGTTGGACGCCGCCTCGAAGGCGGAAATCTCTACGGCGATCGAGCCGAACACCAGCTTTGTCCCTTAAGAAGCCCGTGACTCCAAGGTACCAGACTCCTCTCCGGACTCCGAGCCCCCCAGCACCCCTGCCGATCGAATCTGATTGGGCGCCGTTTATGGAGTTCACCGCCGCGGACATCTTTCAGCACTCGCCCTTCGGCGATATTCTGAATTCACTAAAGTCTCTCTCTTTATCAGGAGAGCCCTGGCCGGACTACGGTCAGCAAGGTTGGGATGCGGATGATGAAGAAATTCAAAACCCACCCACCACCCACTTTGTAGCCACTGTCGATGATTTAACCGACATGCTCGACTACGACTCCGAAGACATCGACGGTATGGACGCCGATGCAGGAGATGATCAGGGACCAGCGCCTATAGGGAACTAGAAAGCCACCTCGTCATATGACATATACATGGTGGACACCCCAAAAGAGGGCGATGGCGATGGAACAGCAGAGGATGACCCCTCCAAGAAACAACCTAAGCGCCGGCGTCAGCGGAGCCGCTCTAAATCCCGCCAAAGCAAAAACTGTGATTCCGGCACGGGAGATAATAACACTCCGGACAGTGCCGAAGAAAACCCCCTCCAGCAAAACTCAGCACAGGAGGATGGAGAAGCCAGCCCTCATGAGAGAGCGGCAGACAGAGAGGTCGAGGACGATAATTACATGCCTCCCTCTGAAGACGAGGCAAGCCTCGACGACGACGAATTTGTCATGCCTGAGGATCCCGTCGAACAAGAGCGCTTCAAACGCAGGCTTATAGCCACGGCGAGCAGCCTCAAGAAAAAACAGCTGCAGCTTAGAGCTGATCAAGACTTGCTAGCTGATAAATGGACGAAAGTCCTTGCGACCGAAGAGCATAAACTCAAACGCCCCTCCAAAAGCTACCCAAAGTGCAGGTTGCTACCCCGATTAGAGGAGGAAGCACCCATATCACCAGCGCATGATGCGGCCGACCGGCCACCTCGTGGCCGCGACAGAGAGGATTCTCGGCCCTCCACTCAAGCCGCACCCCAGCGCCGCTTTAAAAATACCAAGGCACGGGGAAATGCGCCAGACCTGCGAGATATATTGGAGGACAAGGCAAAGCAAACAAGGTCGATCTACGGATCGTGTGGGCGCCCCACGGCACAAGACAGTAATCGTCACGTCGAATACAGTAAATCCGGCCAGGCCGAACACAGTAGACAAATCTCGTTTGAGCTACGTCGTGATATAGCTCAATACAGAGGTGCCGCACACCCACTATGCTTCACAGATGAAGTAATGGTTCATCCCGAGGGTTTCAAACCCGTGAACATCGAATCATACGATGGCACAACAGATCCTGCGGTATGGATCGAGGACTATCTCCTTCATATCCACATGGCCCGCGGTGATGACCTACACGCCATCAAATACCTCCCACTCAAGCTTAAAGGACCAGCTCGGCATTGGCTTAACAGCTTGCCAGCAGAATCAATTGGTTGTTGGGAGGACCTGGAAGCCGCATTTCTCGACAATTTCCAGGGCACTTATGTGCGACCACCAGACGCCGATGACCTAAGCCACATAATTCAGCAGCCAGAGGAATCGGCCAGGCAATTCTGGACACGGTTCCTAACCAAGAAAAATCAAATCGTCGACTGTCCGGATGCAGAGGCCCTAGCGGCCTTCAAGCATAATATCCGCGACGAGTGGCTTGCCCGGCACCTTGGATAGGAAAAGCCGAAATCTATGGCAGCCCTCACGACACTCATGACCCGCTTTTGCGCGGGAGAAGACAGTTGGCTGGCTCGTAGCAATAACATAACCAAGAGCCCTGGTAATTTGGATACCAAGGACAACAGTGCCAGGTCGCGTCGCAACAAGGACAAGCGCCGCATTAACGGCGATAATGCTGAGGATACGGCAGTTAATGCCGGATTCAGAGGCTCTAAACCCGGTCAGCGGAAAAAGCCATTCAAGAGAAATATTCCGGGCCCGTCCAGTTTGGACCGAATACTCGACCGCTCGTGCCAGATACATGGCACCCCCGAAAAGCCAGCCAATCACACCAACAGGGATTGTTGGGCGTTCAAGTAGGCCGGCAAATTAAATGCCAAAAACAGAGACCAGGGCCTACATAGCGACGACCAGGAGGAGCCTCGGCCGCCGAACTGTAGTGGACAGAAAGGATTCCCCCCACAAGTGCGGACGGTGAACATGATATACGCAACCCACATCCCCAAGAGGGAGCGGAAGCGTGCGTTAAGGGACGTATACGCGATGGAGCCAGTCGCCCCGAAGTTCAACCCATGGTCCTCCTGCCCGATCACTTTTGATCAAAGGGACCACCCCACTAGCATCTGTCACGGCGGATTCGCCGCATTGGTTCAAGACCCAATTATTGACGGATTTCACCTCACTAGAGTCCTCATGGACGGCGGCAGCAGTCTGAACCTGCTTTATCAAGACACAGTGCGGAAAATGGGCATCGATCCTTCGAGGATTAAACCCACTAAAACGACCTTTAAAGGCGTCATACCAGGTGTAGAGGCCAATTGTACAGGCTCAGTCACACTTGAAGTGGTCTTCGGATCTCCGGATAATTTCCGAAGCGAGGAGTTAATCTTCGACATAGTCCCGTTCCGCAATGGCTATCACGCACTGCTCGGGCGAACCGCATTTGCCAAGTTCAATGCGGTACCACGTTACGCATACCTCAAGCTCAAGATGCCAGGCCCTCGAGGAGTCATTACGGTCAATGCAAACACCGAACGCTCTCTCCGTACGGAGGAGCATATGACGGCTCTCGCAGCGGAAGTACAAGGCAGCCTCTCAAGGCAATTCTCCAGTCCGGACACTAAACGTGCGGACACCGTCAAGCGTGCCCGGAGTAACCTACAGCAAGACCGCCTGGCATGTTTCGAGCAGGCGTAGCAATGCGGCCCCAACCCAAGCCCTCGCGAAATTGCGAAACCAATGCTGCGCATACATAACTACGCTCTGGAAATACCATCGGCACAGGGGGAGGGGCACCATCACGGCACGCCCAAAACACGGCTTAAACCGCACTAGGGGCTGCCGATTTCTTACTTTTATCTTACTTTCAGGACTCCATTCTTCGGAAGGCCTAACCGGCAGTACAATTGCCGCACAAATGATGCAAGAACCAGGGAAGCAGAAAGCCACGCCGCACTACGAAACTCCCAGGTGGTCTCTATAACGAGCAGTATACCTGTTTCGCATACCATTCCGCAGTCCGCCCCTGGATAGGACATGTCAAATAGTCCCACATTTTGCTTATCGCACCATTTGTATCGTTCTGCTTTGATCGCAGCTTTTTCAAATAAACAATGCATAGCTTTTGTCTATTATTGTATTACTCTTTTTTAAGAATATATGTTCATTAATGACATGTTGCACCCGTACACTTTGGTACGGCCAATACGCCAGGGGCTTAAGTACCCCACAACACGGTGTGAGAAGTCCGAACACTTTCACAAGTGCGGCACCCCGAACTTATAGCATTATATGCATCGGCTCTGAATCATGTCTTGGGTCAATAGTTAGGTTTGCCCGGCTCCTATGTTTTGGTACCTTACGTTCTGTTGTATCGGCTAAGGCAGCGCTAGAGAACTACTGCGATTGTGCCCCAGTTGAGCTGGGCTAAGCACCTCAGTAGAGAAAGCTAAAACTGACCGTCATGATGAGGCGAGAGTTGGTCGCTGTTCGAGAGGTTTTCGAGTCCCTAAAGACTTATGCTGCTTAGAGCGAGGAGTCGGCTTGGTCCGGACTAGGCATGGATAGCGCCCCAAACTCGGTCTTTCGAACACTAGGGGCTTCGCCGAAATTTAAAATTATAGAATTCTATGGCTAAGTGAGAGTGTTCAAGCATTATAGTCCGATTGCCTTGTTCGTTGTGTTGAGCGCCTCCCTCTAAGGACCCAAGAATGGGAAAAAGAGCGCTCAAGTTTATTCCGAACACCCCAGCACTCGTGGCATGGGGGCAGAAGCCGACGATTCGCCATCTCTCAAAATTTGATAAACGGCCGCACAGAAGGTAATATTTTAAATTCAAAAAGCATTGCTTAGCGCACATGAACAAGTTTTCAGCGCACAGGACAAAATAAACAAGTTTTACTCAAAAATTACATCTTTCGAGCATTCGTCCGCCATAAGGCGGGCGCCCTTCAGAACGCCCTTATAGTACATCTCGGGGTGGCGATGCTCCTTACCTGGTGGCGGCCCGTCCTTCACAAGCTTCTCCGCATCCAGCTTGCCCCAGTGCACCTTAGCACGGGCAAGCGCCCTACGGGCACCTTCGATGCAGACGGAGCGCTTGATGACTTCGAGCCTTGGACAGGCCTCCACCAGCTGCCTCACCATCCCGAAGTAGCTCCCAGGCAAAGCCTCTCCAGGCCACAACCGAACTATGAGGCCCTTCATGGCCCGTTCGGCCACCTTGTGGAGCTCGACCAGTTGCTTCAGCTGGTCGCTCAAGGGCACAGGGAGTCCGGCCTCAGCATACTGAGACCAGAACACCTTCTCTGTCGAGCTGCCCTCTTCGGCTCGGTAGAATTCGGCGGCATCGGACACGCTGCGGGGCAAATCTGTGAATGCTCCTGGAGAGCTCCGGATTCGGGTAAGTAACAAGTAATTCACTTTCACATGCTTGCTTTGCATAAATAAAGCCTTACCCTCTGCTATCTTATTCATCGCCTCAACCTCCTGGAGGGCCTTCTGGGCTTCGGCCTTGGCAGACTTGGCATTCTCAATGGCCGTCGCAAGCTCGGACTCTCGCGTCTTTGAGTCAAGCTCCAAACTCTCATGTTTTTTCATGAGAGCCTGGAGCTCTTGCCGCACCTCGCCAACCTACGCCTCATACTTCTCCCGCTCGGTGCGCTCCGTGGCCGCCCTCTTCTCGGCCTCGGACAGCGCTTGCTTAAGGGTCGCCACCTCCGTTTTGGCCCCTACAATAGCCACGTTAATCCTGTCACTTTTTGCAATTGCACCTTTTATATATTTAAATGAGGTATTTCTTACCTTCCTTATCCTGGAGCTACTTCTTGGCAAGCCCGAGCTCCTACTCGGACTGCTCAAGGTTCTGCTTCAGCGCGTCCACCTCCACAGTCAGGGCGGCGGACGCCAGCAGCGAAGCCTGCATACGCATATTGACTTACTTTTGTTAGACTCCTGCGAATGTTATTAGATCCTCTATTCGGCTTTTCTTTCCGAACGCCAAACAGAGCATCAGGGGCTACTGTCTATGCGGTAATATTTTTACATATCCTTTACTTACCTCAAAGCCTGTTAAAAGGCTGGCACAGGCTTCAGTCAGTCCGCTCTTGGCGGACTGAACCTTCTGGATCACCGTACTCATCATAGTACGGTGCTTCTCGTCGATGGAGGCGCCGTTAAGCACCTCCAGCAGATTGTCCGGCGCCTCCGGTTGGACGGGGGCCACCGGCTCAGTAGGCTTGCTCCTCTTGGAAGGAGGTCGCCTGCCGCAGTCCGGAACCGTTGATGATTCCGGCGCGGTGTCCGGCTCAAGGCCGTACTTGGAGCCCTTGGGGGTTCTATCCCCTTTTCGCCCGGAGTCCAGGAGGTCGCCTTGCGGCGCCCCCAGGACCACCTCCTCCTGGCTTGGAACCTGTTGGTACGCCACCTCGGCGTCGTCCGTAGGGCGGGGGGAGGTAGCCGTCGGAAGCGAATTCACATCCGACGAGTCCAGGGAACCACTCGACGACACGTCGAGCCGGTCTTTGGGTGGACTGCATAATCATATTCGACATAAGGAAAAGTTGTGCAATGAAGGAATACTATGAATCACTCTGGTATCCGGATACTTACGATTTTGCCAGGGGCTTGGCCCTAAGCGTCCACTATTCTTCGCCGTCGTCGGTGTTGGTGGAGTAGTCCGGAGGAAGGGTTTTCCCCTTCTTGGACCCTTCGGCCTCCCCAGTTGGGGCGACCTTCCTTTTCTTTCCTTCCCCCACTGGAGGGGGAGAGGCTTCTTCTTCCTCCTCCTCGTCTTCGCGGGAGGAGTGCGTCTCGGAGTCATCAGACGATGAATCCGACACCACCACACGACGGGCACTCTTTCGAGTCCCCGTGGCCTTCTTCTTGGCCTTCTTCTCCGGCACCACGTATGGTGCCGGAACTAGCAGCCCTATCAAACGGGCGTCCGCTGGGTCTTCGGGCAAAGGAGACGGACAGCTGATCTGTCCGGACGTCTCCTGCCAATCTTGTCAAAGGTAAGGGAGTTCAGATCCCGCATAGAGTCAAACTATGAAAACAAAGAACATGTAAAAGTTAAAAACAGCTTACCGCACTAGCGTGACGCTGCGTGTTGAATCCGCGATCCTCGGTAGCGGATGCGGGAGCCTCGGCGCCCTTGAATAGCACCTTCCAGGCATCTTCGAACATCGTGTCGAAGAGCCTGTTCAGAGTTCGGTGCTACGCCGGGTCGAACTCCCACAAGTTGAAGGCCTGTTGTTGACACGGGACGATCCGGCGGATGAGCATAACCTGGACTACGTTGACAAGTTTGCTTCTTGTCCATCAGGGTTTGGACACATGTTTGGAGTCCAGTCAGCTCTCCTTTTTTACCCCACGACAGGCCCGTCTCTTTCCAGGTGGTGAGCCGCGTAGGGGGTCCTGATCGGAACTCGGGGGCTGCGACCCATTTAGGGTCACGCGGTTCGGTGATGTAGAACCACCCCGACTGCCACCCCTTCAGGGTCTCCACGAAGGATCCCTCGAGCCATAGGACGTTGGGCATCTTTCCCACCATGGCGCCTCTGCACTCCGCCTGGTTGCCGCGCACCACCTTTGGCTTGACATTGAAAGTCTTGAGCCATAGGCCGAAATGGGGGCGGATGCAGAGGACAGCCTCGCACACGACGATAAACGCCGAGATGTTGAGGACGAAGTTCGGGGCCAGATCGTGGAAATCTAGGCCATAGTAGAACATGAGCCCCCGGACAAATGGGTGGAGAGGGAAGCCTAGTCCGCGGAGGAAATGGGGGAGGAACACCACCCTCTCATGGGGCCTAGGGGTGGGGACGAGCTGCCCCTCTTCGGGAAGCCGGTGCGCAATGTCGTTAGACAAGTATCCGGCCTTCCTCAGTTTTTTGATGTGTCCCTCCGTAACGGAGGAGACCATCCACTTGCCTCCCGCTCCGGACATGGCTGGAGAAGGTTGAGGTGGGGAGTGCGGACTTGGGCGCTGGAGCTCAAGTGCGCGGAAATGGATAGGCAAAGGAGGAAGAAGGCGTAGGTGAAAAGGTGGATCCTTATCTCCTTATATGGGCAGACGCAACTACGTGTCCCCACCAGCCTGGTAAAACTCGCTTATCTCCCAAGCACCGTAATCAATGGCGCCGTTGGGTTACCCACGCCCGTATTGATGAGAATCCCGGAATAAGGGGACCCGATCTCTGCTTTGACAAGACGTGCCAAGGAAACCGCCTCGCATAACGCGCTGAGGTGGGACAATAAAATGATTCGAATAAAGGCTTAGACGTGGTGTGATGTCACGCTACGGAATACGTCAGCAGATTAGATTGGTGTAAATATAATTCTCTCTATGGAAATATGTGGAAACTTATTTTGCAGAGCCGGACACTATCCTTGTGTTCGAAATCTTCTATGACGTACGTGGAGGAGGAGCCCGCCTTGCAATGCCAAAGACAATCTATGCGCCGGACTCGTCGTCATTGAAGCCTGGTTCAGGGGCTACTGAGGGAGTCCTAGATTAGGGGGTGTTCGGATAGCCGGACTATAACCTTTGGCCGGACTCTTGGACTATGAATATACAAGATTGAAGACTTCGTCCCGTGTCCGGAAGGGACTTTCCTTGGCGTGGAAGGCAAGCTTGGCGATACGGATATGTAGATCTCCTACCATTGTAACCGACACTGCGTAACCCTAGCCCTCTCCGGTGTCTATATAAACCGGAGGGTTTTAGTCCGTAGGAGACAACAAGAACAACAATCATACCATAGGCTAGCTTCTAGGGTTTAGCCTCCTTGATCTCGTGGTAGATCTACTCTTGTACTACCCATATCATCAATATTAATCAAGCAAGAGTAGGGTTTTACCTCCATCGAGAGGGCCCGAACCTGGGTAAAAACATCGTGTCCCTTGTCTCCTGTTACCATCCGCCTAGACGCACAGTTCGGGACCCCCTACCCGAGATCCGCCGGTTTTGACACCGACACCGATCTTGCCAATGAAAACGTGTATGCCACCAAAGGGGACCCGGTACCCATACTCAATTGAGCCGGCCTCGGGGCCCCAGCCTGCATCGTCGATGTAGAACTTGCCGCGACGACTCTTGGTCATCCAGCCCACAACGTAACCCTTGAGTCCTTCGAAGCTGCCCTCCAAGAACTTGAAACCATCGTGCGAGAGCCCCATGGTGGGCGCCAACTATCGTGGTTTTGTCACGGCAGATGTCCTCGTGAAAGGACTTAGTCGTGGTGCCATCGCTACGGGTTAGCTTAAAGGGGTTAAAGCGGACAAGGGACGCAAGAGAATTTTATACTAGTTCGGCCCCTTAAGATGAAGGTAAAATCCTACGTCTAGTTGTGATGGAATTGCTGGGGTTTCGATGATCAGGGAGCGAATACGCTTTGCCTGAGTCTCGAGTTGTTGTTTGTTGTCCTTGAACCGCCGTCGGGTCGTCCCCTTATATACATGGGTTGACGCCCGTCGGTTTACAGAACCCCGAGGCCGGCTCATAAACGTGTCCGGCTCGGTCTCTGCTCTTTCTACCTTACAACACAAGTATACATATGAATACCGGTTTATGTCTACAAGCCTTAAACCGGCTTTGGGCCCTGAGCCTTCATAAAGCGTCTCCATCTGTCTTCATGGGCTTCAAATATAATGGACTACTTATGGGGTTAACCCGGCATTTCCTGGCCGGTTTACGCCCAGTGGTAATATCCCCAACACTTTGTTTTGTCTATGTATTCACACATGTACTATGTTTCCGGTTAATACAATTCTAGCATGAATAATAAACATTTATCATGATATAAGGAAATATAAATAACAACTTTATTATTGCCTCTAGGGCATATTTCCTTCAGGTATAACGCTAGTGCTTAGGCGGAAGTCGCCTGCTGCTCCTGGCCAGATCTAGTGCCATGGAGGTGGATATTGTAGCAAGGCCTGGCACGCCGAGCTAGACGTCTCGGTGGTGGGTTGGAGTTTGAATCTCTTCCAAGGACCGGTCAAGCCAAAGCGTGGGAAATTCCGGCACGAAAGGTTGTATCATCGCCGATCTGATCATCGGTGACACCATCGAGTCGCTTTGACTACTCAGAGGGACCTGCATGGGCCACCAATGATATCGAATCCGGCAGATCTCAGGTAGGGGCCCCAATCTGGTAGTCTTAGCTAGATGTTAACAAGACACAAGGGGACACCGCTGTTTACCCAGGTTCAGGCCCTCTCGAAGAGGTAAACCCATGTGTCCTACTTTGATTGTATTGATGGATGGGGTACAGAGTATATCTACCTCGAGATCGAGTATGAATGAGTTGGCCTCTACGGTGTACACCCCTCGGCTTGTATAAATGCCGGTGGTACCTGGTGTTACATAGTCGAGATTGCATATGAAGTTAAGTATGTCGAAGATTGCATTCGTGCTTGGGAGCATGCGCCAAGTCTTTGGGAGATTCCTCAGGGGGCCAGATGAGTGTGGCCCACTGGCTGGTTGTTTTGGGGGGTCCTCCGCCAGGCCCACGCGCATTGGGTACCAACATGGTTTGCACCCTCTAATTCAGAACACCATCACGGGGGTTTAACCTCCTTTTAAAAAACAAAAACTAATTTGGTTAAATTCTATTTCTAGTGTGTATGTTATTTTTCGATAAAGGGCGGTTTTTATTGATTCACAATGTAGCATCAAAGGGGATACATACATAATAAACACACACCAAGACTCTGCATAATTAAGATGCACACAACCAATATTAATGCACACACACAAAGGATCCTGCTGGCAAGTAACAAAGTCATAGAAAACCAAAGCTATGCCTAGGATGAATAAAAATTAAAAAAAAGGAAGCGAACAAAAAAAAGATTCATGAGCACTAGCACCCAGGACATATTTTTATGAAGAAGCCCACCCGATTGACGCACTAGAAATTCGCTTCCGACGAGATTCAAACTATGGGCACAGGGTGCACCACTGTGACCCTTGCCACACCTAGTTCTCAAGCGAACAAAACAACAACAACCATGGGCATCAACTATCTCTTGTCAACACAAGGACTATAAGAAAGGTTATCGAAAAGCAACAAGCAACGCCTTCATAAAAGAAACGATGCTCAAATGCCACCGTCGCCGGATCCAACCACTAAAGGCTGTATCGTGGGTTTTCACCCTAAACATAAAGTCCAAGCAAGTTCAAGTCAATGCCTTTAACAATGTAACGACGAAAGATGCCGACAATGCAAGGTATAACCAACTATCTGTCATTAGGGTAGATTACAAACTTTGTTCCCAGCTCGCTTCCAATAACAAACTCGTCGAGAGGAGAGCAGAGACGAACATAAATACTACTCCCTCCGTCCCATAATATAAGAACGTTTTTGACACTACACTACTACATAATGTACAATTTTACAAGGAAACCGTAGTCAACACTCGGCAGTACAAGGCAAGCATACAACTCTCCACGAAGCTCACCTCCCCGTGAGGGAAGTGGAGGCCAAGGAGCAGAAACTGGTGTGCTGCCTAGCCCCTCCCGTGAACAGCAACCCGACGTCCGGCAGCTCCATCTCCCGCTGATTGCCCCCCGGAGGCCAAACAAACGCAGGCTTGTTAACCGGCGGCTCCGGCGCCAGGGCACCATCGATCAACACCTGCACCGCCGTCCTCATGGACGGCCTCTCCCTCGGGTTCGGGTGGCAGCACGCCAGCGCCAGCCTCACCGCACAGTCCACCTGCACCTGGTCAAACTCGCCGCCGAGCAAAGGGTCGGCGGCATGCAAGGCCTTCCCTCCGCCGTAGAGCCTCCACATCCAGTCCACGATGTGCATCGGCAAGGGGTGCCCCGCTCCCCCGCCGCCCGAGTAATCCTCCTCACCACGGTGGTCGCTGTCGTGGATGTAGTGGTGCTGCACGGCGTTGCTGGGGCTCCTCCCGCTGACCACCTCCAGGACGAACACCCCGAACGCGTAGACGTCCGTGTCGAGGCTGGCACGGCCAGTGAAGAAGCTCTCGTACGCCATGTAGCCACGGGTCCCTGCCACGACCTGCGTCGAGTGGTGCGTGACGCCGTCTTGCTGGATGACGCGGGCGAGGCCGAAGTCCCCCAGTCGCGCGTTGTACTCCGCGTCCAGCATCACGTTGCTGGCCTTGACGTCCCTGTGCAGGATCCGCTTGCTGCTCCCGTGGTGCAGGTAGTCCAGCGCCGACGCCACGCCGCGGATGATCTTGTACCGCCGCTCCCATGTGAGCTCCGGGGTGTGCGTTGACGCCGACATGGACGAGGACGACGCGGTCCTTTCTCTGGCGTAAAGGAGCTTGTCAAGGCTTCCCATGGGGAAGTACTCGTAGACAAGCAGCAGCTCGCCCTTCTTGTGGCACCAGCCGATCAGCTTCACGAGGTTCCGGTGTGACAGCTTGCTGATCGTGTTCACCTCCGCCACGAACTCCTTCTCTCCCCGGTTGGTGTCTTCCTGCTTGTCCGTCGACACCCGCTTGACGGCCACCTCCAAGTTCATCCCATCGACGTATCCAAGGTAAACGGTGCCAAAGCCTCCTCTGCCGAGCTTGCGGGTAGGACTGAAGTTGGCAGTCGCACGCCTGAGCTCCCTGAGCTTAAATTTGACCGGACCATGTGCGTCGATCATCTTCTCCAGGTTGCGGTAGGCGAGCCTTCTTCGCCGCGTCAGCCTTCTCCACATGAACAGCCCAGCAAACAAACATATAGAAAACACAAGCAATGTAGCCAGAGCCAAAAGCACCTTTCTCCAATGCCCTCTTCTAACTTTGACATCGATGTCTACTGTGGTGAAGTTCCACGACTTTATCTGGTTCAGTTGTGTGGCGTCGCCTGTGGAACCTGCGAACACCAGATATATGTCGTCCACTAGATACTGTGACAAATCAATGTATATATCTCCTTTGAAAAGATGTTGTCCACGGATGCTGTACTGGACTAGAAATACTCGAAGCAACTGTAATGTGCCGTGGTACCTGATACTGACCCATACATCTGACCCAGTTGAGAGGAAGATGGAGAGATTATTAAGCGGGTATTGCCGAAAAGATTTGATGCTGTTGATGTCGATGCCGACATGGTTGCCATCAAGGTCATCTTCGTTGCTCTTCCTCGTGTCGAATTCCACGGCTACTACTCGGTTCGTCTTCGCGCCGTCTGTCCGGTTGTTGCACACGCCCAGCCACTGGCCGCTGCTGTTGCTGGGCAACGACGGATTATTGGTGAGTACGAAGGCCATACCTTCTCCAGTCCCATTCTGTGGGAGGATGTTGAGCATGAAATCTGTCCTGAAGGAGGTGAGCACCGTGCGCTTGCTGTTCCACAGCTTGAGGGGCTCCTTGGCGTACACCACTCTCCCCGACCGGTGGGTCATGTTGCCGGCGTTCGGCGTGATCTGCAGGGAGTTGTTGGAGATTGCTGAGCCTGGGCTGAAGCTGAAATCATCCCTGTTGCTTGCGTTGAAGTTGGGGTAAGTGAACTGCAAGCAACTGCAGGTTCTGCCTAGGATGACAACAGCTGCACAAGCTATGCAGAAGAAGTTCGGCAGGCTGCTGGTATTGGGCTTTGTCATGGCTAAATGGTTCCTGTGCAGCTTCCTGCAACCTTCTCAGGGAAGAGGAAGATACCAGTTCATATGATCCGCGTACTTCGCTTTTCAACACGGACGAGGGGAGGAGTTGACAAATACTTGGAAGAGACATGGTCAATGGGACTTGTCAGGTACAGCGGCCAATACTATCTCTGCAGCTGCAGAAAAGTTACCGATTGTTAAACTTAATAATCTGTGCAAAATGTTCAGCAATATGCTACTCACCAGTAATATATTTGACTACGTGATCATCCCCTTTCCTTCTCTAGAGACAGATTAAAAGAGGGGTGTCTGGGAGGAACGACACGCTGTTGAACAAGTAGAACAGTGACATTAACATAAGAAAAACACTAAGAGGGTACAGGAAACTGATCCCTGAAGAACTTGGATAGAAATTTCTTTCATCTAACAATTCTTTACTGAACATGCCTCATGAATGTAGAACTAGTCTTTGTGGCTGTTACAACTTATAAGTGGTACCAGATTAAAAGAGGAGTGTCTGTGCGGAACAGCGAGGCTGTTGAACAAGTAAAACAGTCACAGTAACATAAAAGACACTGAGGGTACAAGAAATAGATTGGTGACAACTTGATAGTGCCGGCCCTGAACAACCTGGGTCGAAATTTCTTTCATCTAACAATTATTTATTGAAGATGATTAGTCAATGTAGAACATGTCTACGGAGCTGTTACAATCAAAGGACAAAGGTATTGTCAGTTCAAATATTTGCAAGTTATCCCCCAAAAGGGAAAGTTTCTCTATGATTACAATTTCTTGGAGTAATCTAGTTTGCTTAAATGTTATCTCTAGTGCGCGTATTTTGAATTATCCTCATAATGTCTTGATTTAGCGCTTAACATGTAAGATCACATTGGACCAGAGTTTTTCATGGTACGCTATACAACATGAGGCCAAATTAAGCCTCCCTTTTTGGTTCTCCATCTGTAAAATCAAAACTGGAACAGATTAAAGTGCATTGTAATTCCTGTAGAAAATTTGAAGTGACTAGAAATAAGAAGTTAAAGAGTACTATTGGTCAGACCAAGCCATATATGTATCCTAAATGGAAGAAGAATTCTCACATGTCAACCTCTTACTGCCGGGAATTTGTGGTCTTAAAGAGCTCGCTTCTCACCGTAAAATATTAACGTGGGTAGTGGCCGAACGCATTGCACCAAGTTGACAACCCTGCCTGAACGTCGCTTTTCTATGAGTCAGTGATGTGCTGTTATTTACCTCCGCCATTGTAGTACCTTTCTTCGTATGTTTATGAGTTACTGTGGCTTTGTGGGACTCCAAAGAGTTTGATCTGATTAGGTTGCTTAGACTAATAGGTGGAAAATTACAACTTGACGAATTGATGTTATGGGTTTAACAAACTACAAGTTTTACTTACATGAAAGTACGTATTGTAACTCCTCAATCACCGTAAAAGATATCTTTTGAGCCCAATTATGAACGCTTGCTATACCACCCACATGACTCGAAGAAGTCAAATCTATTTCATTTTGTATATCCTCTAGCAGAACTTTCAGCCCTCGCCATCCTCCCCTACTTTTTGAACAAATAACAGACAAAAGCAAAAATGTGGAATCCTTGTAAAACTACATTCAATCTGATTGCCCCAATGGTACCAAACTACCAGCTAACATTGAAGCGGCGTTTTTTCGATTGATATTTTCCTTACCAAAAAAAATGGTGACAGAGTTGGTATTGGCCTTTGAGGATATATCTTCTCTGAACAGCTTCTTGAAAACTATCCACGATGCTCACCTGTCACCTCGCCGTGAGGGGAGTGGAGGTCATGGAGCAGAAACTGTTCTGCTGCCTAGCCCCTCCGGTGAACAGCAACCCAACGTCCGGCAGCTCAATCTCCCGCTGATTGCCGCCCGGAGGCCAAACAAAAGCAGGCTTATTAACCGGTGGCTCCGGTGCCGGGGCACCATCGATCAACACCTGCACCACCGTCCTCATGGACGGCCTCTCCCTCGGGTTTGGGTGGCAGCACGCCAACGCTAGCCTCACCGCACAGTCCACCTGCGCCTGCTCGAACTCGCCGTCGAGCAACGGGTCGGTGGCATGCAAGGCCTTCCCCTCGCCGTATAGACTCCAAGTCCAGTCCACGATGTGCACCGTCAAGGGGTGTCGCCCTAGCCCGCCGCTCGAGTAATCCTCCTTGCCAACCTGGTCGCTATCGTGGATGTACTTCACGCCGCTGCTGGGGCTCCTCCCGCTGACCACCTCCATGATGAAGACCCCAAACGCGTACACGTCCGTGTCGAGGCTGGCGCGGCCGGTGAAGAAGCACTCATAGGCCATGTAGCCGCGAGTGCCGGCCACCGCCTGCGTGGAGTGGTGCGTGACCCCGTCGTGCTGGATGACGCGGGCGAGCCCGAAGTCGCCCAGCCGCGCGTTGTAGTCCTCGTCGAGCATCACATTGCTGGGCTTGACGTCCCTGTGCAGGACCCGCTTGCTGCTCCCGTGGTGCAGGTAGTCCAGCGCCGATGCCACTCCACAGATGATCTTGTACCGCCGATCCCATGTGAGCTCAAGAGCGCTAATCTCCGACGACGAGTTGCTCTCTCTGGCACTGGCATACAAGAGCTTGTCCATGCTGCCCATGGGAAAGTACTCGTACACCAGGAGCAGCTCGGATCCCTCGTGGCACCAGCCGATCAACTTGACGAGGTTGCGGTGGGACAGCTTGCTGATCGTGTTCACCTCCGCGACAAACTCCTGCTCTCCTCGGTTGGAATCGGCGTTGCCCGTTGACACCCGCTTCACAGCCACCTCCAAGTTCATCCTATTGATGTGGCCGAGGTAAACAGTGCCAGAGCCGCCTCTGCCGAGCTTACGTGTAGGACTGAAGTTGGCAGTCGCACGCCTGAGCTCCCTGAGCTTAAATTTGACCGGACCATGTGCGTCGATCATTTTCTCCAGGTTGCGGTTGGCGAGCCTTCTCTGCCGTGTCAACCTTCTCCACATGAAGAACACACCAACCAAACAGGTAGAAAATATAACCAAAGCAGCAATAGCCAAAAACACCTTTATTCCAACTCTCATTCCAACTGCGGCATCATTTTCTATTGTGGTGAAGTTCCAGGACTTTATCTGGTTCAGTTGGGTGAAATCGCCTGTGGAACCTGCAAACACCAGATATATATCGTCTGCCAGATACTGTGATAGATTAACATACAAACCTCCGATGGATTCAAACTGCCCTACCCCTATTGTGCTGTGCTGGACTAGATTTACTCCAAACAATCCTGTTGTACCATTGTATGCCATACTGACCCGTACATCAGCCCCACTTGCGAGGAAGATGGACTGATTACTGAGCGGGTATTGCCGAAAAGATTTGATGCTGTTGAAGTCGAAGCCGAAATGGTTGCCGTCAAATTCATCCGCATAGCTCTGCCTGGTGTCAAATTCGACGGCAACTACTCGGTTTGTCTTGGCGCCATCTGTCTGGTTGTTGCATACGCCCAGCCACTGGCCGCTGCTGTTGCTGGGCAAGGATGGATTGTTTGTGAGCATGAAGGCCATACCTTCTCCGGCAGTCCCGTTCTGTGGGAGGATGTTGAGCACGAACTCTGTCCTGAACGACGTGAGCGCTGTACGCTTGCTGTTCCACAGCTTGAGGGTTTCCCTTGCGTAGGCCACTCTTCCCGACCGGTGGCTCATGTTCCCGGTGTTCGGTGTGATTTGCAGGGCGTTGTTTGAGATTGCTGAGCCTGGGCTGAAGCTGAAATCATCCCTGTTGCCTGGGTTGAAATTGGGGTAAGTGAAGTGCAGGCAACTGCAAGTTCTGCCTAGGATGACAACAACTGCAGACACTATACAGGAAAAGCTCAACATGCTGTGGGTGTTGGGTATTGTCATGGCTAAATGGCTCCCTTAGCTTCCTGCAACCTTCTCAAGAAAGAGGAGGATGCCAGTTCATATGATCCGTGTACTTTGCTTTTCAATGCAGAGGAGGGGAGGAACTGACAAATACTTGGACACAAAGTCAATGGGACTCGTCAGATACCGCCGGCAGTGATATTTCTGCAGCTGTAGAAAGTTGTTGATTGTTAAATTAATAATCTGTGCAGGCAAAATGTTCGGAGAAATTTTACTTACGACTAATATATTTGACTACGCGATCATCTTCCTTTTTTTTAAACTAGAAACAGAACAAAAGATGGGTGTCTGGGAAGAATAACGAGGCTCTTGAACAAGTAGAACAATGACATTAACATAAAAAAACACTAAGAGGGTACAAGCAACTGATTAGTGACAACTTGATAGTGCCAGCCCTGAGGAGCTTAGATAGAAATTTCTTTCATCTAACGATTCTTCATGAAGATGCCTCATCGATGTAGAACTTGTCTTTGGAGCTGTTACAACAACTTACAGTACAAGCATACCAGGTTAAAAGAGGAGTGTCTGTGAGGAACAACAAGGCTGTTGAACAAATAGAATAGTGATTAGTGACAACTTGATATCCCTGAAGAACTTGGATAGAATCTAACAATTCTTTATTGAAGACGCTTCATCAATGTAGAACTTGTCTCTAGAGTTGTTACAACTTACAAGTGTACCGCAGGCAAAATTTGAAGTGACTGCAAATAAGAAGTTTCCAAAATGATTTGCAGATCCATCGCTCTAGGGTCAAGGCAGCTTTTGTTCAACACCTCCTTGACTGGTTACAATCTCTGTTCCTGTAAAAAAAAATCTTTACTTTCTTTACCCACCTCCGGTATGTACAGTTTGTAAGTTCCCCTCAATTTTGTAGAATATACACCGGTGGGCTTCCCCTACGGTATTGCATTCAAAAAAGAAAAGTTTCAGTATCATTGCTCACACCAAGCCTGTACTTATTGTGGCTTTGTGGGATCCCAAGGAGTTTGATCTGATTAGATCGCTTAAACTTGCAGGTCGAGGATTAGAATTGACTTGAGAAATTGATGTTCTAGGTATAATAAACTACTGTAGTTGTATTTCTCTTAAGCCCAATTATGAACACCAGTTATACCAACCACATGACTTTCAAACAAGACATATCTATTTTGTATACCCTCTAGCAGAACTTTCAGCCCTCGCAATTTTCCACTTAGTTTTGAACAAATAACAGGCAAAAAATGCGGCATCTGTATAAAAACTCCATTCAATCCAATTGCGCTTATAGTACAAAATCACAAATTAGCACTGAAGCTGGCCTTATTTAACTCATGCTTTGCTTACCAGAAAATAATGGTGATAGGGTTGACATGGCCCTTTGAGCATGGACCTTGTGAAGAGCTCCTTGATAATTCATAGAATGCATCGTGATAGACATCCTTTTGCCAGGATCATGTGGAAGAAGCTCAGCATCACAGGCCATTTTCTTACTGCCATTTTCCTTGTGTTTCACTTTGCAGTTGGGGTCGGGGCTGAGGTGGTGCATTCTCAGATGGAATTGAAGTCGAAGCAACAGCCAAAGCCAACTGATTTTCACTTCCTCTTGTTTCCCCTTGAGCGGATCTTTGTGGATTTGCCTTCCCAAAGACATTGGCCGGAAAAAGAAACAATCAGTTTCTAGTTCTCCAGTCTTCAATCAAGTATTTCGGTATGAGAAATAAGAAGGAGAAGTACTTCCCTCTGTCCTCCGTCCCGGCCGCCGGCCGCCGGCCGCCGGAGCTCGAGCAACAGTGAGAGGAGAGACCCTTGGTGCGGCTGAGAGGGGTTAGGTTTCTTAGATTCGCTGGTGGGCTGTGGCCTATGCGCACTAGGCAGGCTATGCAAAATGAGCCCACAAGCGTCAGATATGATGTTTTTTAGTTTTTGTAAATCAGAGACAAATTACCTCGATTTATCAAATTCTACTAAAAAACTCACAATTTATAAAAAAAAAAGGTAAGTAACAAAAGTCAGTTTCTTCGCAGGGCAGAGAGGCGATCGACAACCCTACACGCAGACAAGAAGCCAAGTCCTAGTCAACTGATTCCCCTCGTCTCCAATAGTCGCCCTCATCTCCCATAATCATTTCGGCAAGCGAGACATCTCACGAGATTATTTGTTGAAAATATTATTAAATTTTTAAATAATTTAATTTATAGTAAAATTATGATGACAATGTTTTCTGGGGGGGTACATGATGACAATGTTAACAATATCAATCACATGTTGTAAGTTAATCATGCGAGTGTGTCCGAACATGCAAATCAATTAATATAGCAAGTACGGCAAGCGCAGCGATCATAAAGATAGGATGAACAATTCATACCCTTCGGAACAGTCAATGGCATGGTAGCGACAAAAGTAGCATCCGGAGCCTTCTTCGTGGCATCAGTGTTGTTACCCATGACACGGTCGGCGAAGTTGAAGAAGTAGTCGAAGTCGTGGATATAGACGGATGGAAGCGAGCAGTCGTGCTGGAACGTTCCCCAAAAACCGTATATCCCTTCTCCTAGTGTAGGATCCCAAAGGGCACGGCTCCGGCTTGCTCTCTTGTATGGTCGTGCACATGCATGCACATCGGGATGGAGTAGTCGAAAGCAGCAGCAATGAGAGATATTCTAGTATCTTCATCGGAGATCGATTAAGGTTGAACATTCACTAAGAGCAAGTGGCAGCACTTATCCACAACTGACTATGCGTTGAATTGTTAGTTTTGCATGAAGTTTCACCTATTTTCTCACTAATACTAAATGGTGGATATAAGTCACAATCATGACATACTCATGAGCTGATTTGAGACTATTTTATCAGTAAATTATTTTCCCATGTCCTAATTCACAGGATATCTGATCACGTAGTTTGGTTTACCATGAAAACTCACATCTGTCTCATACCCATCTCTCTTGATGCATTTCTATCACATTTCGTGATAGCCCATTTATGAAGGGATTTGACTGATTCTTAGCATTTTGGATATAATTCAATGCTACCACTTCGTAATTTGTCAATCTTCTCACATGTTTGAGCATTCTCTATACATGTCTTAAATAATTCATATTATCTTTCAAACTATTCACTATGACAATTACAATTTAATTATCTCGGTTGATGAGGATAGACAAAATTGGTTTTCATCCACCGACAAGTCCATAAAGGTCTCGCGGAGCCATTCAGCTTGTGGTTGTATCCAATGTTGTGAGTTCTACTCCAGTTATTCACCTCGGTTAAGATGGTATGCTTGAAAGACTTCCATGAAATAATGTCACTGCTACGTGTGAACAAATATCCACTTGTGACCTTTATCACATGAGCATCAGAAATCCAGTTTGAGTCATTATACCCTTCAAGTACTCTCGGATATCCAGTATAGTGTGTCATATAGCTCACGTTTCACTTTAGATAGTGCATGACTCGTTCAAGAGCACGTCAATGAACACCTCCCGCATTGGAAACAAGACGGATCGGTTTTCTTATCGCAAACACCCATGACTCATAGTTCTAGTAAATACATAGGTAAGCGGATGACTTGAGAGTATCTCTGTTGACCTCTAGCTATTCCTTGGATCTTTTGAATCAATACAATAGGATCATAAGGTATCAAAGAAGAATCATAATCTGAATAGGCAAAAGCGACTCAAAACTTTCTACACATAATGTGACTGCAAAAGTCTAATCCCACAATACTCATGTCTCAATACCTTGATGTTAAAGATAACATCAGTGATCAGTAACACCAAGATCGTTCATCTCAAAGTTATGAGACAAAAGAATACCCTCCTCAACGAATTGTGGTTGGTTCCAAATATCGGTATGTCATCGATATACAAGCACAGTATGACTCCTTCACCCCCACCACGACAATAGTATACACATTTGTCAGCTTCATTAACAACAAAGCCATCAAACGTTAAATTTTACCAAACTTCTCATGCCATTGCTTGGGTACTTTTTCCAAGCCATGCCCATATTTTGATCATTTGCACACCTTTCCTTACAGACCGTGTACCACAAAAACCATCTGACTATGACATGACGAGAAGACCATGAAGGCAACCAATGAGAGTAACAGTCAAATGGTGGTGTGTCTAGGCACATGTGAGTAAGTATATGAGAAATCTTCGCTTTCCTTCTAGGTATATCCATTGGCCAAAAGATTAGCCTTGCACTTTCAGAGCCCAAACTTCCTTTGAACTCAAATTACATTCTACAGGTTTGCAACCATATGGAGGATCTCCCATGTGCCCTTAGCCACGATTGAATCCATCTCACTACTTACACGTTCATTCCTGTAGTCAAGATTTGGGGATGCATAAGCTTCTGGAATGAAACTAGGAGTGCCATCACCGAGGTAGACAATGAAATCATCACTAAAGGACCTTGTGATCCTATATCTCTTTCTCCTAGTAGGAGCTTCATTGTCTTCCTCCACATGATTTTCATCATGTGTTTGTTCAATATTTCATCCAAATGGCAGGTTCAGAAGTCTCATCAGATTCATGTTCTCATTTGTTTATCAAACGATCTAAATTTATTGATTAAGTAAGAAAAGTACATTAGACCGAACATACTGTCACAAAAAGAGTAACGATGATATGTGACAAAACTAAAAGTTACATCAAGTTTCTTCGATTTTGTTGTCTCGAGCTTCACATCTTGCATCTCAAGGCTCCACCATAACTCTAGTGAAGAAACCACATAAGACCCACAAATAGACTTAAGCAATTGCCATCCATACAATAGGTGAGAACCTAGTATCATTGAACATGGTGTGGCTGGAGATACACCCCTTGCAAGGCAAATTGTCAAACCATTGCTTCAACTGTGTTCTTTCAGGGAGAAGGCCAAAAGTAGACAGAAGTCGGAAGTGAAGAACACCTAACCACACCACACTTGACACCATCATTGCAGTCGCCAATGCGAACATACCAAGCATCAAACAACAAACTGAAGGAAATATGCCCTAGAGGCAATAATAAAGTTATTATTTTTTCCTTATTTCATGATAAATGTTTATTATTCATGCTAGAATTGTATTAACCGGAAACATAATACATGTGTGAATACATAGACAAACAGAGCGTCACTAGTATGCCTCTACTTGACTAGCTCGTTAATCAAAGATGGTTATGTTTCCTAGCCATTGACATGAGTTGTCATTTGATTAACGGGATCACATCATTAGGAGAATGATGTGATTGACATGACCCATTCCGTTAGCTTAGCACCCGATCGTTTAGTATGTTGTTATTGCTTTCTTCATGACTTATACATGTTCCTATGACTATGAGATTATGCAACTCCCGTTTACCAGAGGAACACTTTGTGTGCTACCAAACGTCACAACGTAACTGAGTGATTATAAAGGTGCTCTACAGGTGTCTCCAAAGGTACTTGTTGGGTTGGCGTATTTCGAGATTAGGATTTGTCACTCTGATTGTCGGAGAGGTATCTCTGGGCCCTCTCGGTAATGCACATCACTTAAGCCTTGCAAGCATTGCAACTAATGAGTTAGTTGCGGGATGATGTATTACGGAACGAGTAAAGAGGCTTGCCAATAATGAGATTGAACTAGGTATTGAGATACCGACGATCGAATCTCGGGCAAGTAACATACCAATGACAAAGGGAACAACGTATGTTGTTATGCGGTCTGACTGATAAAGATCTTCGTAGAATATGTGGGAGCCAATATGAGCATCCAGGTTCCGCTATTGGTTATTGACCGGAGACGTGTCTCGGTCATGTCTACATAGTTCTCGAACCCGTAGGGTCCGCATGCTTAACATTTCGATGACAGTTATATTATGAGTTTATATGTTTTGATGTACCGAAGGTTGTTTGGAGTCCCAGATGTGATCACGGACATGACGAGGAGTCTCGAAATGGTCGAGACATGAAGATTGATATATTGGAAGCCTATGTTTGGATATCGGAAGTGGTTCGGGTGAAATCATGATTTTACCGGAGTACCGGAGGGGTTACCGGAACCCCCCGGGGGTTAATGGGCCTTAGTGGGCCTTTACGGAGAAGAGGAGAGGCGGCCAGGGCTGGGCCGCGTGCCCCTCCCCCCTAGTCCGAATAGGACAAGGAGAGGGGGGCGGCACCCCCTTCCTTCCTCTCTCCCTCCTCTTTCCCCCTCCCAAGTCCTAATCCAACTAGGAAAGGGGGGAGTCCTACTCCCGGTGGGAGTAGGACTTCTCCTGGCGCGCCCCCTCTCCAGGCCGGCCGCACCCCCCTTGCTCCTTTATATACGGGGGCACGGGGCACCCTAGAGAGACAACAATTGATCGTTTGATCTTTTAGCCGTGTGCGGTGCCCCCTTCCACCATAGTCCACCTCGATAATACTGTAGTGGTGCTTAGGTGAAGCCCTGCGTCGGTAGAACATCATCATCATCACCACGCTGTCGTGCTGACGGAACTCTCCCTCAACACTTGGTTGGATCGGAGTTCGAGGGACGTCGTCGGGCTGAACGTGTGCTGAACTCGGAGGTGCCGTGCGTTCGGTACTTGATCGGTCGGATCATGAAGACGTACGACTACATCAACCGCGTCGTGCTAACGCTTCCGCTTTCGGTCTACGAGGGTACGTGGACAACACTCTCCCCTCTTGTTGCTATGCATCACCATGATCTTGCATGTGCGTAGGATTTTTTTTTGAAATTACTACATTCCCCAACAGTGGCATCCGAGCCAGGTTTTATGCGTAGATGTCATATGCACGAGTAGAACAAAAGTGAGTTGTGGGCGATATAAGTCATACTGCTTACCAGCATGTCATACTTTGGTTTGGCGGTATTGTTGGATGAAGCGGCCCGGACCGACATTACGCGCATGCTTACGCGAGACTGGTTCTACCGACGTGCTTTGCACACAAGTGGCTAGCGGGTGTCAGTTTCTCCAACTTTAGTTGAACCGAGTGTGGCTAAGCCCGGTCCTTGCGAAGGTTAAAACAACACCAACTTGACAAACTATCGTTGTGGTTTTGATGCGTAGGTAAGAACGGTTCTTGCTAAGCCCAGTAGCAGCCACGTAAAACTTGCAACAACAAAGTAGAGGACGTCTAACTTGTTTTTGCAGGGCATGTTGTGATGTGATATGGTCAAGACATGATGCTAAATTTTATTGTATGAGATGATCATGTTTTGTAACCGAGTTATCGGCAACTGGCAGGAGCCATACGGTTGCTGCTTTATTGTATGCAATGCAATCGCCCTGTAATGCTTCACTTTATCACTAAGCGGTAGCGATAGTCGTAGAGGCATAAGATTGGCAAGACGACAACGATGCTACGATGGAGATCAAGGTGTCGCGCCGGTGACGATGGTGATCATGACGGTGCTTCGGAGATGGAGATCACAAGCACAAGATGATGATGGCCATATCATATCACTTATATTGATTGCATGTGATGTTTATGCATCTTATCTTGCTTTGATTGACGGTAGCACTATAAGACGATCCCTCACTAAATTATCAAAGTATAAGTGTTCTCCCTGAGTATGCACCATTGCGAAAGTTCTTCGTGCTGAGGCACCACGTGATGATCGGGTGTGATAGGCTCTACGTTCAAATACAATGGGTGCAAAACAGTTGCACACGCAGAATACTCAGGTTAAACTTGACGAGCCTAGCATATAACAGATATGGCCTCGGAACACGGAGACTGAAAGGTCGAGCGTGAATCATATAGTAGATATGATCAACATAGTGATGTTCACCATTGAAACTACTCCATCTCACGTGATGATCGGACATGGTTTAGTTGATATGGATCACATGATCACTTAGAGGATTAGAGGGATGTCTATCTAAGTGGGAGTTCTTAAGTAATATGATTAATTGAACTTAAATTTATCATGAACTTAGTACCTAATAGTATCTTGCTTGTCTATGTTGATTGTAGATAGATGGCCCGTGCTGTTGTTCCGTTGAATTTTAATGCGTTCCTTGAGAAAGCAAAGTTGAAAGATGATGGTAGCAATTACACGGACTGGTGATACGTCCATTCTGCATCATGCTTTTATATCCATATTTATTGCATTATGGGTTGTTATTACACATTATGTCACAATACTTATGCCTATTCTCTCTTATTTTACAAGGTTTACATAAGGAGGGAGAATGCCGGCAGCTGGAATTCTGGGATGGAAAAGGAGCAAATATTAGACACCTATTCTGTGCAACTCCAAAAGTCCTGAAACTCCACGGAAATTATTTCCCGAATATATAAAAAATATTGAGAGGAAGAAGTTCACCAGAGGGGGCCCCACCTGGCCACGAGGGTGGGGGCGCGCCCTACCCCCTAGGCGCGCCCCCTGCCTCGTGGGCCCCATGTTGGCCCTCTGATGCCCATCTTCTGCTATATGAGGTCTTTCGTCGAGGAAAAATTGATAAGCAACCTTTCGGGACGAGACTCCGCCGCCACGAAGCGGAACCTTGGCGGAACCAATCTAGGGCTCCAGCAGAGCTGTTCTGCCGGGGAAACTTCCCTCCAGGAGGGGGAAATCATCGCCATCGTCATCACCAACGCTCCTCTCATCGGGAGAGGGCAATCTCCATCAACATCTTCACCAGCACCATCTCATCTCAAAACCCTAGTTCATCTCTTGTATCCAATTCTTGTCTCCAAGTCCGGGATTGGTACTAGTAGGTTGCTAGTAGTGTTGATTACTCCTTGTAGTTGATGCTGGTTGGTTTATTTGGTGGAAGATCATACGTTCAGATCCTTTATGCATATTAATACCCCTCTGATTATGAACATGAATATGCTTTGTGAGTAGTTACGTTTGTTCCTGAGGACATGGGAGAAGTCTTGCTAGTAGTAGTCATGTGAATTTGGTATTCGTTCGATATTTTGATGAGATGTATGTTGTCTAGCCTCTAGTGATGTTATGTGAGCGTCGACTACATAACACTTCACGATTATTTGGGCCTAGAGGAAGGCATTGGGAAGTAATAAGTAGATTATGGGTTGCTAGAGTGACAGAAGCTTAAACCCTAGTTTATGCGTTGCTTCATAAGGGGCTGATTTGGATCCACATGTTTCATGCTATGGTTAGGTTTACCTTAATACTTTTGTTGTAGTTGCGGATGCTTGCAATAGAGGTTAATCATAAGTGGGATGCTTGTTCAAGTAAGAACAGCACCCAAGCACCAGTCCACCCACATATCAAATTATCAAAGTACCGAACGCGAATCATATGAACGTGATGAAAACTAGCTTGACGATATTCCCATGTGTCCTCGGGAGCGCTTTTCCTTATATAAGAGTTTGTCCAGGCTTGTCCTTTGCTACAAAAAGGATTGGGACACCTTGCTGCACTTTATTTACTTTTGTTACTTGTTGCTCATTACAAATTATCCTATCACAAAACTATCTGTTACCACTTATTTCAGTACTTGCAGAGAATACCTTGCTGAAAACCGCTTATCATTTCCTTCTGCTCCTCGTTGGGTTCGACACTCTTACTTATCGAAAGGACTACGATAGATTCCCTACACTTGTGGGTCATCAAGACTCTTTTCTGACGCCGTTGCCGGGGAGTGAAGCGCCTTTGGTACGTGGAATTTGGTAAGGAAAAATTTATATAATGTGCTAAAATTTACTGTCACTTGTTACTATGGAAAGTAATCCTCTGAGGGGCTTGTTCGGGGTATCTGCACCCCGACCAGTAGAGCAAACAATTGCTCCTCAACCTACTGAACCTATTGAAAATGAAATTATTCCCTTTGAAGTTCCTTCGGGTATGTTAGAAAAACTGCTTGAGAATCCTTTTATAGGAGATGGAACAAAGCATCCTGATAAACATCTACTCTGTGGATGAAGTTTGTGGATTATTTAAGCTTGCAGGTATACCCGATGATGTTGTTACGAAGAAGGTCTTCCCTTTATCTTTGAAGGGAGATGCATCGACATGGTATAGGCTATGTGATGATACGGGATCATGGAACTATAAAAGAATGAAGTTGCAATTTCATCAGAAGTATTATCCTATGCATCTTGTTCATCGTGATCGCAATTATATATATAATTTTTGGCCTCGCGAAGGAGAAAGCATCGCTCAAGCTTGGGGGAGGCTTAAATCAATGTTATATTCATGCCCCAATCATGAGCTCCCAAGAGAAATAATTCTTCAAAGTTTTTATGCTCGGCTTTCTGAAAACAATCGCACCATGCTCGATACTTCTTGTGATGGCTCTTTTATGATGAAGACTATTGAATTCAAATGGAATTTGTTGGATAGAATTAAATGCAACTCTGAAGATTGGTATCTCGACGAAGGTAAGGAGTCAGGTATGACACCTAAGTTTGATTGTGTTAAAGCTTTTATGGATACCGATATTCTCCGTAAATTTATCACTAAATATGGACTTGACTCTGAGATAGTAGCTTCTTTCTGTGAATCTTTTGCTGCTTATGTTGATCTCCCCAAGGAGAAGTGGTTTAAATATCATCCTCCCATAGAAGTAAAAGTAGTTGCACCAATTAAAGTTGAAGAAAAGATTGTCACTTATAATGATCCTATTGTTCCTACTTCTTATGTTGAGAAACCACCTTTCCCTGTTAGAATAAAGGATCATGCTAAAGCTTCAACTGTGGTTCGTAAAAGTAATATTAGAACTTATACACCTCCTGAGCAAATTAAAGTTAAACCTAGTATTGCTATTGTTAAAGATCTCTTGTCTGATAATATTGATGGGCATGTTATTCAATTCTGTGGTGAAACTGCTAGAATTGCTAAACCTTGTGCTAAGGATAAACATAGACCTGTGGTAGGCGTGCCTGTTATTTTTGTTAAAATAGGAGATCATTGTTATCATGGCTTATGTGATATGGGTGCTAGTGCTAGTTTTATACCTTATGACTTATGCAAAGAAATTATGCATGAAATTGCACCCATTGAGTTAGAAGGTATTGATGTTACAATTAAACTTGCCAATAGAGATACTATATCAGCAGTGGGAATTGTTATAGATGTTGAAGTCTTGTGTGGAAAAACTAAATACCCCGCCGATTTTCTTGTTCTTAGTTCCCCACAAGATAGCTTTTGTCCCATTATATTTGGTAGACCCTTCTTGAACACCGTTAATGCTAAGATAGACTGCGAAAAGAATGTTGTTACTATTGGTTTGGATGATATGATTCATGAGTTTAATTTCTCGAAATTTAGTAAACAACACCGTGAAGAAGAATTACCTAGTAAGGATGAAATTATTGGTCTTGCTTCTATTGCCGTACCTCCTAGTGATCCTTTAGAACAATATTTGCTAGACCATGAAAATGATATGTTTATGAATGAAAGAAGGGAAATAGATGAAGTATTCTTTAAACAGGAACCTATTCTGAAACACAATTTTCCTGTTGAAATCTTAGGGGATCCTCCTCCACCCAAGGGTGATCCCGTGTTTGAACTTAAGCCATTGCCTGATTCTCTTAAATATGCTTATCTTGATGAAAAGAAGATACATCCTGTTATTATTAGTGCTAACCTTTCAGAGCATGAAGAAGAAAGATTATTGAAAACTCTGAAGAAGCACCGTGCTGCTATTGGATATACTCTTGATGATCTTAAGGGCATTAGTCCCACTCTTTGTCAACATAAAATAAATTTGGAAGAAGATGCCAAACCAGTCCGTGATCCTCAACGAAGGCTTAATCCTAAGATGAAAGAAGTGGTAAGAAAAGAGATATTAAAGCTTTTGGAGGCAGGTATAATTTATCCCGTTGCTGATAGTAAGTGGGTAAGTCATGTTCATTGTGTCCCTAAGAAGGGAGGTGTTACTGTTGTTCCTAATGATAAAGATGAATTGATTCCACAAAGAATTATTACAGGTTATAGGATGGTAATTGATTTCCACAAATTAAATAAGGCCACTAAGAAAGATCATTACCCCTTACCTTTTATCGATCAGATGCTAGAAAGATTATGCAAACATACACATTATTGTTTTCTAGATGGTTATTCTGGTTTCTCTCAAATACCTGTGTCGGCTAAAGATCAATCAAAGACTACTTTTACATGCCCTTTTGGTACTTTTGCTTATAGACGTATGCCTTTTGGTTTATGTAATGCACATGCTACCTTTCAAAGATGCATGATGGCTATATTCTCTGACTTTTGTGAAAATATTTGTGAGGTTTTCATGGACGATTTTTCCGTCTATGGATCCTCTTTTGATGATTGCTTGAGCAATCTTGATCGAGTTTTGCAGAGATGTGAAGAAACTAATCTTGTCTTGAATTGGGAAAAGTGTCACTTTATGGTTAATGAAGGTATTGTCTTGGGGCATAAATTTTCTGAAAGAGGTATTGAAGTTGATAAAGCCAAGGTTGATGTTATTGAAAAGATGCCATGTCCCAAGGACATCAAAGGTATAAGAAGTTTCCTTGGTCACGCTGGATTTTATAGGAGGTTCATTAAGGACCTCTCAAAAATTTCTCGGCCTCTGACTAATTTATTGCAAAAAGATATGCCATTTGTCTTTGATGATGATTGTGTAGAAGCATTTGAAATACTTAAGAAAGCATTGATCTCTGCACCTATTGTTCAGCCACCTGATTGGAATTTACCCTTTGAAAATATGTGTGATGCTAGTGATTATGTTGTAGGTGCTATTTTAGGGCAAAGAGTTGATAAGAAATTAAATGTTATCCATTATTCTAGTAAGACTCTAGACAATGCTCAAATAAATTATGCTACTACTGAAAAGGAATTCTTAGCAGTTGTATTTGCTTGTGATAAGTTCAGACCTTATATTGTTGATTCTAAAGTAACTATTCACACTGATCATGCTGATATTAAATACCTGATGGAAAAGAAAGATGCTAAACCTAGACTTATTAGATGGGTTCTCTTGCTACAAGAATTTGATTTGCATATTGTTGATAGAAAGGGAGTTGAGAACGCCGTTGCAGACAACTTGTCTAGGTTAGAAAATGTTCTTGATGACCCACTACCTATTGATGATAGCTTTCCTGATGAACAATTAAATGTCATAAATACTTCTCATAGTACTCCTTGGTATGCTGATTATGCTAATTACATCGTTGCAAAATTTATACCACCTAGTTTCACATACCAGCAAAAGAAAAAGTTCTTCTATGATTTGAGACATTACTTTTGGGATGACCCACATCTTTATAAAGAAGGAGTAGATGGTGTTATTAGACGTTGTGTACCTGAGCATGAACAGGAACAGATCCTACGCAAGTGTCACTCCGAAGCTTATGGAGGACACCACGCTGGAGATGGAACTGCACATAAGGTATTGCAATCCGGTTTTATTGGCCTACTCTCTTCAAGGATGCCCGTAAGTTTGTCTTGTCTTGTGATGAATGCCAAAGAATTGGTAATATTAGTAGACGTCAAGTAATGCCTATGAATTATTCACTTGTTATTGAACCATTTGATGTTTGGGGCTTTGATTATATGGGACCTTTTCCTGCCTCTAATGGATATACACATATTTTAGTTGTTGTTGATTATGTTACTAAATGGGTAGAAGCTATTCCAACTAGTAGTGCTGATCATAACACTTCTATTAAGATGCTTAAAGAAGTCATTTTTTCGAGGTTTGGAGTCCCTAGATATTTAATGACTGAAGGTGGTTCACATTTTATTCATGGTGCTTTCCGTAAAATGCTTTCTAAATATGATGTTAATCATAGAATTGCATCCCCTTATCACCCACAGTCTAGTGGTCAAGTAGAATTTGTTGGAAATATGCCCTAGAGGCAATAATAAAATGTTTATTATTATATTTCCTCGTTCATGAGAATTGTCTATTGTTCATGCTATAATTGTGTTATCAGGAAATCGTAATAAATGTGTGAATACATAGACCACAACATGTCCCTAGTGAGCCTCTAGTTGACTAGCTCGTTGATCAACAGATGGTCATGGTTTCCTGACTATGGGCATTGGATGTCATTGATAACGGGATCACATCATTAGGAGAATGATGTGATGGACAAGACCCAATCCTAAGCATAGCACAAGATCGTGTAGTTCGTTTGCTAGAGCTTTTCTAATGTCAAGTATCATTTCCTTAGACCATGAGATTGTGCAACTCCTGGATACAGTAGGAATACTTTGGGTGTGCCAAACGTCAGAACGTAACTAGGTGACTACAAAGGTGCACTACAGGTATCTCCGAAAGTGTCTGTTGGGTTGGCACGAATCGAGACTGGGATTTGTCACTCCATAAGACGGAGAGGCATCTCTGGGCCCACTCGGTAGTGCATCATCATAATGAGCTCAATGTGACCAAGTGGTTGATCACGGGATCATGCGTTACGGTACGAGTAAAGTGACTTGCCGATAACGAGATTGAACGAGGTATTGGGATACCGACGATCGAATCTCGGGCAAGTAACGTACCGATTGACAAAGGGAATTGTACCTGAATCCTCGACATCATGGTTCATCCGATGAGATCATCGTGGAACATGTGGGAACCAACATGGGTATCCAGATCCCGCTGTTGGTTATTGGCCGGAGATTTGTCTCGGTCATGTCTGCATGGTTCCCAAACCTGTAGGGTCTACACACTTAAGGTTCGGTGATGCTAGGGTTCTAGAGATATTAGTATGTGGTAACCCGAAAGTTGTTCGGAGTCCTGGATGAGATCCCGGACGTCACGAGGAGTTCCGGAATGGTCCGGAGGTAAAGATTTGTTTATAGGAAGTCCAGTTTCGGACGCTGGGAAAGTTTTGGGGGTCATCGGTATTGTACCGGGACCACCAGAAGGGTCCCGGGGGTCCATCGGGTGGGGCCACCAATCCCGGAGGGTCCCATGGGCTGAAGTGGGAAGGGAACCAGCCCCTGGTGGGCTGGTGCGCCTCCCCTTGCGCCTAGGGTTGGAAACCCTGGGGGTGGGGGGCGCCCCACCAAACTTGGGGGGCAAGTCCCCCCTAGGCCGCCGCCCATCCCTTGATAGGATCTACAAAGGGGGGCCGGCGCCCCCCTGGCCCCTATATATAGTGGAGGGGAGGGAGGGCAGTCGCACCCAAGCCCCTGGCGCCTCCCTCCCTCCCGTGACACCTCTTACTCCCCGCTTACGCTTGGCGAAGCCCTGCCGGGATCCCGCTACTTCCACCACCACGCCGTCGTGTTGCCGGATCTCCATCAACCTCTCCTTCCCTTGCCGGATCAAGAAGGAGGAGACGTCTCTCCCAACCGTACGTGTGTTGAACGCGGAGGTGCCGTCCGTTCGGCGCTCGGTCATCGGTGATTTGGATCACGACGAGTACGACTCCATCAACCCCGTTCTCTTGAATGCTTCCGCTCGCCATCTACAAGGGTATGTAGATGCACTCCCCTCTCCCTCGTTGCTAGATGACTCCATAGATTGATCTTGGTGATGCGTAGAAAATTAAAAAATTTTGCTACGATCCCCAACGGTGGCATCATGAGCTAGGTCTATGCGTAGTTTCTATGCACGAGTAGAACACAAGTTGTTGTGGGCGTCGATTTTGTCAATTTACTTGCCGTTACTAGTCTTATCTTGATCCGGCGGCATCGTGGGATGAAGCGGCCCGGACCGACCTTACACGTACACTTACGTGAGACAAGTTCCACTGACTGACATGCACTAGTTGCATAAGGTGGCTAGCGGGTGTCTGTCTCTCCCACTTTAGTCGGATCGGATTTGATTAAAAGGGTCCTTATGAATGGTAAATAGAAATTGGCATATCACGTTGTGGTTTTGGCGTAGGTAAGAAACGTTCTTGCTAAGAAACCTATAGCAGCCATGTAAAAATTTGCAACAACAATTAGAGGACGTCTAACTTGTTTTTGTAGCATATGCCGTGTGATGTGATATGCCCAAAAGGATGTGATGAATGATATATGTGATGTATGAGATTGATCATGTTCTTGTAATAGGAATCACGACTTGCATGTCGATGAGTATGACAACCGGCAGGAGCCATAAGAGTTGTCTTAATTTATTTATGACCTGCGTGTCAACATAAACGTCATGTAATTACTTTACTTTATTGCTAAACCGTTAGCCATAGTAGTAGAAGTAATAGTTGACGTGACAACTTCATGAATACACGATGATGGAGATCATGATGATGGAGATCATGGTGTCATGCCGTTGACGATGATGATCATGGCGCCCCGAAGATGGAGATCAAAAGGAGCAAATGATATTGGCCATATCATGTCACTATTTGATTGCATGTGATGTTTATCATGTTTTTACATCTTATTTGCTTAGAACGACGGTAGCTTAAATAAGATGATCCCTCGAAATAATTTCAAGAAAGTGTTCCCCCTAACTATGCACGGTTGCTAAGGTTCGTTGTTTCGAAGCACCACGTGATGATCGGGTGTGATAGATTCTAACATTCGAATACAACGGGTGTAAGCCAGATTTACACACGCAACACACTTAGGTTGACTTGACGAGCCTAGCATGTACAGACATGGCCTCGGAACACGGAAGACCGAAAGGTCGAACCATGAGTCTTATAGAAGATACGATCAACATGAAGATATTCACCGATGATGACTAGTCCGTCTCACGTGATGATCAGACACGGCCTAGTTGACTCGGATCATGTATCACTTAGATGACTAGAGGGATGTCTATCTGAGTGGGAGTTCATTAAATAATTTGATTAGATGGACTTAATTATCATGAACATAGTCTAAAACTTTGCTATATGTCTTGTAGATCAAATGGCCCACGCTAATGTTGCCCTCAACTTCAACGTGTTCCTAGAGAAAACCAAGCTGAAAGACGATGGCAGCAACTACACGGACTGGGTCTATAACATGAGGATTATCCTCATTGCTGCCAAGAAAGCATATGTCCTTGATGCACCGCTAGGTGAAATACCTGTTTTCCCAGCAACTCAAGACGTTATGAACGCCTGGCAGTCGCGTAGTGATGATTACTCCCTGGTTCAGTGCGGCATGCTTTACAGCTTAGAACCAGGGCTCCAAAAGCGTTTTGAGCGGCACGGAACATATGAGATGTTCCAAGAGCTGAAAATGGTTTTCCAAGCTCATGCCCGGGTCGAGAGATATGAAGTCTCCGACAAGTTCTACAGTTGTAAGATGGAGGATAATAGTTCTGTCAGCGAGCACATACTCGAAATGTCTGGGTTGCACAACCGCTTATCTCAGCTGGGAGTTAATCTCCCATATGACGCGGTCGTTGATAGAATCCTTCAGTCGCTCCCACCTAGCTACAAGAGCTTTGTGATGAACTTCAATATGCAGTGGATGGAAAAGACCATTCCTGAGGTATATTCAATGTTGAAATCAGCGGAGGTGGAGATCAAAAAGGAACATCAAGTGTTGATGGTGAATAAAACCACTAAGTTCAAGAAAGGCAAGGGTAAGAAGAACTTCAAGAAGGACGGCAAGGGAGTTGCCGCGCCCGGTAAGCCAGTTGCCGGGAAGAAGCCAAAGCATGGACCCAAGCCTGAGACTGAGTGCTTTTATTGCAAGGGAAACAGTCACTGGAAGTGCAAATGCCCCAACTACTTAGCGGACAAGAAGGCCGGCAACACCAAAGGTATATGTGATATACATGTTATTGATGTGTACCTTACCAGCACTCGTAGTAGCTCCTGGGTATTTGATACCGGTGCGGTTGCTCATATTTGTAACTCAAAACAGGAGCTGCGGAATAAGCGGAGACTGGCGAAGGACGAGGTGATGATGCGCGTCGGGAATGGTTCCAAGGTCGATGTGATCGCCGTCGGCATGCTACCTCTACATTTACCGACGGGATTAGTTTTAAACCTCAATAATTGTTATTTAGTGCCATCTTTGAGCATGAACATTGTATCAGGATCTCGTTTAATATGAGATGGCTACTCATTTAAATCCGAGAATAATGGTTGTTCTATTTATATGAGAGATATGTTTTATGGTCATGCCCCGCTGGTCAATGGTTTATTCTTAATGAATCTCGAACGCAATGTTACACATATTCATAGTGTGAATACCAAAAGATGCAAGGTTGATAATGATAGTCCCACATACTTGTGGCACTGCCGCCTTGGTCACATTGGTGTCAAACGCATGAAGAAGCTCCATGCAGATGGACTTTTGGAGTCTCTTGATTACGAATCATTTGACACGTGCGAACCATGCCTTATGGGAAAAATGACCAAGACTCCGTTCTCTGGAACAATGGAGCGAGCAACCAACTTATTGGAAATCATACATACTGATGTGTGCGGTCCAATGAGTGTTGAAGCTCGCAGTGGCTATCGTTATGTTCTCACCCTCACTGATGACTTGAGTAGATATGGGTATGTCTACTTAATGAAACACAAGCCTGAGACCTTTGAAAGGTTCAAGGAATTTCAGAGTGAGGTTGAAAATCAACGTGACAGGAAAATAAAATTCTTACAATCACATCGTGGAGGGGAATATTTGAGTCACGAATTTGGCACACACTTAAGGAAATGTGGAATCATTTCACAACTCACGCCGCCTGGAACACCTCAGCGAAATGGCGTGTCCAAACGTCGTAATCGCACTCTATTGGATATGGTGCGATCTATGATGTCTCTTACTGATCTACCGCTCTCATTTTGGGGCTATGCTTTAGAGACAGCCGCATTCACTTTAAATAGGGCTCCGTCGAAATCCTTTGAGACGACACCGTATGAATTATGGTTTGGGAAGAAACCTAAGCTGTCGTTTCTAAAAGTTTGGGGATGCGATGCTTATGTCAAGAAACTTCAACCTGAAGAGCTCGAACCCAAGTCAGAAAAATGCGTCTTCATAGGATACCCTAAGGAAACCATTGGGTATACCTTCTACCTCAGATCCAAAGGCAAGATCTTTGTTGCCAAGAACGGATCCTTTCTGGAGAAAGAGTTTCTCTCGAAAGAAGTAAGTGGGAGGAAAGTAGAGCTTGATGAAGTACTGCCTCTTGAAACGGAAAGTAGCGCAGCTCAGGAAGATGTTCCTGTGGTGCCTGCACCGACTAGAGAGGAAGTTAATGATGATGATCAAGGTACTTCGGATCAAGCTCCTACTGAACTTCGTAGGTCCACTAGGACATGTTCCGCACCAGAGTGGTACGGCAACCCTATCTTGGAAATCATGTTGTTAGACAACGGTGAACCTTCGAACTATGAAGAAGCAATGGCGGGCCCAGATTCCAACAAATGGCTTGAAGCCATGCAATTCGAGATAGGATCCATGTATGAAAACAAAGTATGGACTTTGACAGACTTGCCCGATGATCGGCGAGCGATAGAAAATAAATGGATCTTTAAGAAGAAGACAGACGTGGATGGTAATGTGACCATCTATAAGGCTCGACTTGTCGCTAAGGGTTATCGACAAGTTCAAGGGGTTGACTATGATGAGACTTTCTCAACCATAGCGAAGCTGAAGTCTGTCCGAATCATGTTAGCAATTGCCGCATTCTATGATTATGAGATATGGCAAATGGACATCAAAACGGCATTCCTTAACGGCTTTCTTAAGGAAGAATTGTATATGATGTAGCCGGAAGGTTTTGTCGATCCTAAGAATGCTAACAAGGTATGCAAGCTCCAGCGCTCGATCTATGGGTGTGACGCCCCCGATTCAATCGTACACTAATCATGCACACAAATGTGTACGATCAAGATCAGGGATTCACGGGAAGATATCACAACACAACTCTACAAATAAAATAAGTCATACAAGCATCATAATACAAGCCAGGGGCCTCGAGGGCTCGAATACAAGTGCTCAATCATAGACGAGTCAGCGGAAGCAACAATATCTGAGTACAGACATAAGTTAAACAAGTTTGCCTTAAGAAGGCTAGCACAAACGGGGATACAGATCGAACGAGGCACAGGCCTCCTGCCTGGGATCCTCCTAACTACTCCTGATCATCGTCAGCGGGCTGCACGTAGTAGTAGGCACCTCCAAAGTAGTAGGAGTCATCGTCGACGGTGGTGTCTGGATCCTGGGCTCCATCGTCTGGTTGCAGCAATCGGGTAGAGAGATGGGGAAAAGGGGAAACAAGGCAACCGTGAGTACTCATCCAAAGTACTCGCAAGCAAGGAGCTACACTACATATGCATGGATATATGTGTAAGGGGCCATATCGGTGGACTGAACTGCAGAATGCCAGAATAAGAGGGGGATATCTAATCCTGTCAAAGACTACGTTTCTGGCAGCCTCCGTCTTGCAGCATATAGAAGAGAGTAGAATGAAGTCCTCCAAGTAGCATCGCATAGCATAATCCTACCCGGCGATCCCCTCCTCGATGCCCTGTTAGAGAGCGATCACCGGGTTGTATCTGGCACTTGGAAGGGTGTGTTTTATTAAGTATCTGGTTCTAGTTGTCATAAGGTCAAGGTACAACTCCGGGTCGTCCCTTTACCGAGGGACACGGCTATTCGAATAGATAAACTTCCCTGCAGGGGTGCACCACATAACCCAACACGCTTGATCCCATTTGGCCAGACATACTTTCCTGGGTCATGCCCGGCCTTGGAAGATCAACACGTCGCAGCCCCACCTAGGCACAACAGAGAGGTTAGCACGCCGATCTAAACCTAAGCGCGCAGGGGTCTGGGCCCATCGCCCGGAGCACACCAGCACGTTGCGAACGCGGCTGGAAGCAGATCTAGCCCCCTTAATACAAGCGCGAGCTTACGATCCAATGCGGCGCGCGCCACTCAGTCGCTGACGTCACGAAGGCTTCGGCTGATACCACGACGTCGAGTGCCCATAACTGTCCCCGCGTAGTTGGTTACTGCGTATAGGCCAGTAGCCAGACTCAGATCAAATACCCAGATCTCGTTAAGCGTGTTAAGTATCCGCGAACGCCGACAGGGCCAGGCCCACCTCTCACCCAGGTAGTCTCAACCTGCCCTGCCGCTCCGCCACAAAGATCCACACAGAGGGCCGTCGGGACAAAGGTCCTTTCAGCCCCCAATCCGTGAATCACTCGCGGGTACTCCTCGAGCCGACCCGTCTTTGTTCACCACATGTATCATGTATAATGTATAGTATATACCCGTGATCACCTCCCGAGTGATCACGGCCCGATAGTATAGCATAGTAGACGGACAAGAATGTAGGGCCACTGATGGAAAAGTAGCATCCTATACTAAGCATGTAGGATTGCAGGTAAAGGTAACAACAGTAGTAACAAGGACAGGCTATGCATCAGAATAGGATTAATCGAAAGCAGTAACATGCTACACTACTCTAATGCAAGCAGTATAGAGAAGAGTAGGCGATATCTGGTGATCAAGGGGGGGGGGCTTGCCTGGTTGCTCAGACAAGAAGGGGTCGTCGTCGGCGTAGTTGAACACAGCGGCATCAGCGGCAGTCTTGGGGTCTACCGGAGAGAAGAGGGGGGAGAACAGGAAATACATAGCAAGCAAGAGCATAACAGGACAACTGGCAGAGCTAGACGTGTTCTAACGCGATGCTACACGTTACCGGCGAAGGGGAATAACATCCGGGAATGTTTCCCCATGTTTAGCATTTTCGGACAAATGAAATGGAGGGGAAAAGTTGCATGTTCAGGTAGTAAGGGGCATGTGGCAGACGAACGGATCACGTATTCGGATTCGTCTCGTCGTTCTGAGCAATTTTCATGTTGAAAATATTTTAATCCGAGTTACGGATTAAAAGATATGATTTTCTAAAGATTTTATTAATTTGTGGAATTTAATTAATTATTTAAATTAATTCGAAATTAGATTTATGTCATCAGCATGATGTCATGCTGACGTCAGCAGTCAACAGGGTTGACTGGTCAACCTGACTTGTGGGTCCCGCTGTCATACTCTGTTAACTAATTAATCAATTTAATTAGTTTAAATAACAGATTAGTCAGGTTAATTAATTTATTTGGCTAATCCAATCAAGATTAATTAAGTTAATTAATTCTTTAACTAATTAATTAATTGATTTAATTACTATTTATTTACTTATATTTTTTTAACTAAAACGTTCTGCGCAGGGGCCCACTTGTCATAGGCCCCAGGGGCCTTTGCGGGTGTGCGGGTTACGGGCGCAACCCGAACAGGCGGGGGCGCTCGGCGCTGCGGGCGCTAGCCCGTTTGGGCGCACACCCAGGTTACCAGGGGGGCGCCGGCCACGGCGGGGTGCCGGAGCAGCACGGCGAGGGGGCGGGCACGCGCGGCGCAAGGCGGGCGCGTCCAAGGCAGCATGCGCGAGCGAGAGGGGGGCGCGGTGGTGCATGGCAGGGCGACTGAAGGCGGGCGTCGGGCAGGGGCCGGCCGGTGCGTGGAGGACAACGTCGGCGGCCTCCGGCAGCAGCAGAGGCTGCAGCGGCAGTGCAGAGCGGCTGCGGGAGGCAGGGACGAGGTGGGGCGTGGACGTCAGTGCGCGGCGTGCGCGGCCTCGAAGCCAGCATGGGAGGGGCGCACGGCGAGGACGACACGGTCACGGGGAGCACGGCGCAGAGGGCGCACTGGGCGCGGTGAGCGCGTGCTCACCGCAGGCGGGCACGTTGCCGGTCTAGCGTGTGGTGAGCGAGGCGTGAGGCAGAGAAGGGGAGAGGCCCCGGGCCTCACCAGCGTTGATGGGAAGAGGGGGCGCCGAGGCTTGCTGGCGGCCGGCGGGGAAGAGGGTGAGGATGCGAGGTCGGCGAGGAGGTCCGGTGAAGGCGCTCCGGGACGTCGGCGTCGGGAAAGGTAGGGCGACTCGCCCGGAGCGGCCGCGGCAGGGTTCAGTGCGCGCCGGCGGGACCGTGCCGGCAAGGTCCGGCGACGAGGTGGGCCGACCTGGTGGCGTTGACGGGTGGCGCCGACCGAGGTAGGCAGCGGGGTGCTGCCTCGATCCAGTCGAGGGAGGTGAGAGGAGGGACGCGGAGGAGTCCGAGAGGGGCGGTGGGCTTAGCGGAGTGGTGGCGAGGGGGCGCCGTTGCGCCCCGATCCAGATCGGGAGGGAGCGACAGGGGGAGAGATCGGGGGGAGTGGGGAACGTGGGGAGGAGTGGGGCACCGCTAGGGTTCGGCTGAGTGGGGAGGGGGATATGCAAGGGGCGACTGGGCCGGCCTAGGGCCTGATGGCCTGCTGGGCCGAGGCCCAGTTGGGGGGTATTTCTGTTTTTTTTTGTATTCCCCCTCCCTTTGCTTTATTTTTCTTTTCTGTTTTGGTTAATTGTTTGGGCACCAAATGAGTTTTGAAAAACATGAGAGCTGGCCCACAAATCACATCACAATATATCCTACCACCAGAAACTAGTTTGGGGTAATTATCATTTCATATTTATTTTGTATTAATAAAAGGGTTAATTATCCTTTTGCCCTTAGTGGTGTCTCTGTGCTCATTTTTGCCCTCAGATGCAAATTGTGCTCAGTTTTGCCCCTAGTCCATGCACAGCTACTATGACGAGGCCAAACGGCCATATTTGAGTCCATTCCGTCCGCCAGCGTTAAGTTGTGGGTCCGGAGCTTACACGTGGGACCGCGTGGACGTGGGTCCGGAGCTGACATGTAGGCCCATGCAACTAAATCCCCAAATCATTCGTAGCTCACTCTGCCCATCCGCTTCCCCGCCGGCCGGCTGACCTGCGCCGCCGCCGGCACTTGCGCCGCGGCCAGGACCTGCCCCGCCACCAGCTGCATGCCTACTCCACCACTACCTTTCTGCGCCTACGCTCCACGGCTGCCTCGACGCCCGCCACCTTCCTGCGACGCCACGGGTGGGGTGCCCGCCACCTGCTCGACCCGCGGCGCGGCCTCCTTCCGTGCGCCCGGCCGGAGCGCTCAAAGGTGGGGGGCTGCTGGAGCTATTTGAACTAGGAGGAAGAACCCTAGGCCGAAATGGAGAGCAGCGGCGACCCCAGAGTATCTGGCGAGGCATGCATCGGGCCGGAGATCCGCCGCGTCCACGACTGGGTTCCCGAGGGGTAAGTCTCGCCTCCTGTTTAGATTGAGCTTAGTTGTGCATTAGAACACTCGATTCGAGTAGGTTTGCCCAATTAGTGTGCTGATTGCGTCTCTGTTTTTCGCCGGTTAGGATGGAGTTGCGGTTTGCTTTCTTGATGCACATTAGAAGGGACCGGTACACGTTTGATGCAAAGGATCAGAAGAAATACCAAGGAGGTTTTGATTATCGGTTGCCAATGGCTAGTAATTGGAGTTTCAGACAATTTGGGGAGGTAATTTGTAGCCAATATCCTTGGGGTTTGCTTGATGAAGTGGTATACAAATACTATGATGGGGAAAAGAAATGGGTGACAATTAGTAATGATGAAGAGCTAGCTACCATGTTTGTTAGGCATAAAGAGAAAGATAATTTTCATGTGAGGCTGGAAGTTGATGTGCTTGAGCAGGCATTTGGACCTAGGATGACGGGTGCAACATCTCGGGGAGAACCAAGTCGTCGTAATGGCATCTCTAGCCAGAACAGTTTAGTTGGTGCACGGCGACGTGGTGGCTCGACAAGTGTGGGCAACAGCAGTAGGGTCCCCCTTGAAGTGGAGCATGATGACTACAATTCTGGGGTTGATGAAGAGAAGCTATATTCTGATGTTATTCGGAATTTACGATGGGCACCTCGGGCTGATAACCAAGATGAGGCTCACAATGCAGTCCGTGTGGATGATGACGCGGTGGGTGAGGACGAAGACCTTGCAGCTGTTGAATGGGACCCTTTGAACCCTAATTTGGAAGAAGGTACAGTTTTTGCATCCATGAATGAGTGTAGAAATGCACTTGTGACATATTGCATCAAGGTAGAACGTACTTTCAAAGTTGACAAGAGCGATCAAGTATGTTACAGAGTGCACTGTCCAACTGAGGGTTGTCCATGGAGGCTGCTCGCATCTAAAATGCGAAACAGTACTAATGTTCAGGTCCAAGTGAACCCTTTCAAGCACACATGCCAGGAATCAACCCTTAGGAAGGATACAATCTATAGAGCCAAGTCAAGATGGGTGGCAGAATAAGTAAAGAAGTGGGTGAAAGAAAACTAGCAAGTGGGTCCAAAGGAATTGCAGAAGAACATCAAAGATAAATTCAAGATAGATACCATACATGAGGTTGTTCAATGGTAAACAACAGGCTATGGATTCTATGTATGGTAACTGGCAGGAAAGCTTTCAATTGTTGTATTCATTCAAAGGTGAAGTGGAGAGGACAAGCCCAGGTAGTATTGTAGATATTGATCACCACACCGTGGAGTACACATTCAGGGGAGTGACAAAGACTAAGGAATGCTTTAGGAGAGTTTTTGTCTGCTTTGAGGCTTGTCGCCGGGGTTTTTTGGCAGGTTGCAGGCCTTATTTGGCTATTGATGCCACTTTTCTCACAGGGAGGTTTAAAGGACAGTTAGTAGCTGCTTGTGCAGTTGATGCACACAGTTTTGTATTTCCAGTTGCATACGGTGTGCTAGAAACAGAGTCTGAGGAGAGTTGGACTTGGTTTTTGCATAACCTGCGCCGGGCTGTTGCACATCCCAATGGGTTGGTCATTCATATAGATGCCTGCAAAGGTTTAGAAGTGGCCGTGGACAATGTGTTCCCTGGAGTAGAGCATAGGGAATGCATGCGTCACCTTGCTACAAATTTCATGAAGAAATTCAAAGGAAAGGTGTATACCGACAATTTATGGCCAGCATCTTTGACTTGCAGTGTGAAGAAGCACAACTACCACTTGAGGCAGTTATACATGAATCCCAAAGTGAAAGAATACTTGGAAACACACCACTCCAAGTTATGGGCCAGAAGCCAATTCAGTGAACTGAGCAAAGTTGACTATGTGCACAATAATCTAGCAGAGTCTTTCAACTCAATGATCCGGAAACTAAAGGGTCATTATGTGGTGGATTTGCTAGACAGGATAAGGATAGAATACATGCAGAAATTTCATTATCGTGTAAGAATAGCCGAGGCAAAATTCATGGGCCACATTATCATCCCTGCCGTGATGAATGAGCTGATGCAGAAAACAACAGGCTTGGAAATGAACATGACTCTTTGCTCGGATACCACAGCAGAGATATCATATTTGGATAAAGAGAAGAGGGAATGGAGATATCTAGTGGATTTAGAAGCTAGAACTTGCAGTTGTAGGCAATGGCAGATAACTGGGTTGCCATGCATTCATGCCTTGTTTTTCATCACTTCTCTCCCTGGTCCAGCAGGGAACATTCAGCAGTATGTGCATGATTACTACTCTGTTGCAAGGTTCAAAGCCACATATGCTTATGCCTTGCCTGCTATGGAGGGAAAACAACAATGGGACATGGTGGACCCTGGATTCAAGCTTTGCGCTCCAGTTCTGAAAAGAGCAGCAGGTAGACCAAGGAAGAGTCGAATCAGACCTCACAGCGAAGGAGCTGGACTTGGAGCGAGGAAGCGTAGGTGCACAAGATGTGGTGGGTCTGGTCATTTCGGTAAGTATTGTGACAACACAGTAGATCCAGCGTTCGGAGAAAGTTTCGATGAAGGCTTCGATGAAAGTGATCATGGTGATCCAAGTGAGGCTCCAAATAGTGATCATGGTGATCCAAGTGAGGCTCCAAATGATGATCATGGTGATCCAAGTGAGGCTCAAAATGATGATGTTGGTGATCCAAGTGAGGCTCCAAATGATGATCTTGGTGATCCAAGTGAGGCTCCAAATGATGATCCAAGTGAGGCTCTAAATGGTGACCAACCTTCTGTTGTTGTGAGTTCTGCTAGGTATGTAAATCTTGCAAGGGACAAATACTACTGTACATTTATGGGTCACTTGACATGATCTCATTACCCTTTATGTTTTGCACAGCTCTATGATAGGTTTGAAGAAGACGCACAAGGTACCAACAACCAAGAGGAGAAGAGAAGAAGCAATGAGCACAAGGTGCACAAGGAGCAAAGTGATGGCAAGAAGCTCAAGGAACAGACAGAAGCCCGAACGCTATATGTGAATAATTATGAAACATTATGAATAATGTTGTATTTCTGTTGGATGATGTTAGAACTATGTTTGACATGATGGTTAAATCTGTTGGATGATGTTTGAATGAGCACATGGTTTTTCCTATTTTTGATTTTTTTGAATTTTGTTTTGCTCTTTTGAATTCTGGTCAAACCTAACTTTGACCAAGATTTAAGCAAGTCTAAAACATCAAAATGAAGAACTAAGCCTGGATCCTTCTTAGTCAATCCAAAATGAAGCTATGGTGAGGTTTTTGAAATTTTCATGAAAAATGTGCTAAAATGAGGGTCCAAAGGTAGGGTAAACAGCCTCATCTCTAAGCAAGGTTTTTTTCGACCTTGTCTAAATCAGCCAAATAACTTTCCTACACATATATTCTATATATACGGACTATGTGCGCTGGTTTTTCTATTTTTTGATTTTTTTAAAATTTGTTTTGCTCATTTGAATTCTGGTCAAACTTAACTTTGACCAAGATTTAAATAAGTGTAAAACATCAAAATGAAAAACTAAGCCTGGATCCTTCTTAGTCACTCTAAAATGAAGCTGTGGTGAGTTTTTCGAAATGTTTATGTTTATTTCCCCAAAACACTTCTCTTCACTTCATACAAAAGAGTTTGAGATACTCGAGATATCATACAATACACATGAACTTATCGTTTAAATGTATGTAAACCTTGTTTATCAACTTAAATCGTTAGTATATGACATAAGAAGACTATGTGCGCAGGTTTTTTATTTTTCTGATTTTTATTTAATTTATTATGCTCATTTGAAATCTGGTTAAACATAGCTTTGACTGCTCCAAACCCCTCCCAAGCCCCGCTAACCCTAGCGCTGAACCAGGACCGTTCATCTAACCCTAGCGCTGAACAAGGGCCGTCGATCTAACCCTTCTAGAAGGAATCTGTGGGGAGGAGGGGGGCGATCCGCGAGATGCAATCTGATTGGCTGGGAGATTCTTTTTTTAAAACAAATATCAGGCGCGCTAGATGGACCGTTGGGCCGTCTCGTTGTCTGGGCCTGAGACCGCAGTAAATAGCCCGTCTCAGCCTTTCCAGGCCTTGCATGCATGCATGGGAGGCGATGACGTGCGTAGGCTGCGACGTGGGTTTGCATGCGCGGGAGGCTGCGACGTGCATGCATGCGAGCGAGGCGAGCAAGGCGTGCTAGGCGCGCTAGGCTAGCGAGGCCAGCTAGGTGGTTCAACGAGTCAGATGCACCGTCCGGTCAAAGAGCTATGCAGTGATTCAAATGCACGCACGCGCCCCATGCATGCATCGTTTTTGTGCAAAACTTTAAGAGTACAAAGCGTAACGGATACACACACGCGTTCGGATTCACACACGCACCATTCTCACCCTTTCTCTCTTCCTCTCCCACCCACAGGCCTATAAATGGGGTGCCTATCTTCCTCTCCCACCCATAAGCCAGATCCGATCCATTCTCTCCAACTTCAAACACCCAATGGACCGAGCCCTCCCCAAGCGAGACCATGCAGTTCAACGGGCCGACCTTCAGCCGTCCGCCTGTCGTGCCGGAGCGGCGCTACCCACCGGGCGTGCTCGTGGAGAGGGAGCTCCGCGTGTGGGCTTTTTCAAGGTGGAGGGGTTCTGTCGAACTCACCCGCGCCTTCCTCAGAGCCGGCTATGCCCACCTCCCATGGGGCTCGCCGAGGATGTTCACCCTCAACGAGGTTCGTGACCGCGGCGGCATCCTCCTACTGCTCACGGTCACCTTCACCAACCCGTTTGACGCGCGCGAGCTCCTCGGCCAAGTCTTCTGGTGCGGCTGCGAGGCCATCTTATTCACCGTCTACAACATCTTCTGTTGGGGAACGTAGTAATTTCAAAAATTTCCCTACGCACACGCAAGATCATGGTGATGCATAGCAACGAGAGGGGAGAGTGTTGTCTACGTACCCTCGTAGACCGAAGCGGAAGCATTGACACAACGTAGAGGAAGTAGTCATACGTTCTCCTCGCGATCCAACCGATCACAGCACCGTTACTCCGGCACCTCCGAGTTCTTGGCACACGTTCAGCTCGATGAAGATCCCCGGGCTCCGATCCAGCAAAGCGTCAAGGAAGAGTTCCGTCAGCACGACGGCGTGGTGACGATCTTGATGTGTTACCGGCGCAGGGCTTCGCCTAAGCACTGCAACGATATGATCGAGGTGGAATTTGGTGGAAGGGGGCACCGCACACGGCTAAGGAACGATCCGTAGATCAACTTGTGTGTCTCTGGGGTGCCCCCTGCCCCTGTATATAAAGGAGCCAAGGGGGAGGGGCTGGCCGGCCAGGCCTTGGCGCGCCAGAGAGTCCTACTCCCTCTGGGAGTAGGATTCCCCCCCCCCCAATCCTAGTTGGACTAGGATTCTCCAAGGGGGAGAGAGAGAGAGAGGGGGCGCCCACCTATCCTAGTCCTAATAGGACTAGGGGAAGGGGGGAGGCGCGCAGCCCCTAGGGCAGCCCTCTCACCTCTCCTCCAAGGCCCATGTTGGCCCATTATGCTCCCGGGGGGTTCCGGTAACCTTCCCGGTACTCCGGTAAAATCCTGATTTCACCTGGAATGCATCCGATGTCCAAACATAGGTTTCCAATATATCATTCTTTATGTCTCGACCATTTCGAGACTCCTCGTCATGTCCGTGATCACATCTGGGACTCCGAACTCCTTCGGTACATCAAAATGCATAAACTCATAATAACTGTCATCGTAACGTTAAGCGTGCGGACCCTACGGTTCGAGAACAATGTAGACATGACCGAGACACGTCTCCGGTCAATAACCAATAGCGGGACCTGGATGCCCATATTGGCTCCTACATATTCTACGAAGATCTTTATCGGTCAGACCGCATAACAACATACGTTGTTCCCTTTGTCATCGGTATGTTACTTGCCCGAGATTCGATCGTCGGTATCCAATACCTAGTTCAATCTCGTTACCGGCAAGTCTCTTTACTCGTTCTGTAATACATCATCTCGCAACTAACTCATTGGTTGCAATGCTTGCAAGGCTTTATGTGATGTGCATTACCGAGAAGGCCCTGAGATACCTCTACGACAATCGGAGTGACAAATCCTAATCTCGAAATACGCCAACCCAATATGTACCTTCGGAGACACCTGTAGAGCACCTTTATAATCACTCAGTTACGTTGTGACGTTTGGTAGCACACAAAGTGTTCCTACGGTAAATGGGAATTGCATAATCTCATAGTTAAAGGAACATGTATAAGTCATGGATAAAAGCAATAGCAACATACTAAACGATCGGGTGCTATGCTAATGGAATGGGTCATGTCAATCAGATCATTCAACTAATGATGTGATCTCGTTAATCAAATAACAACTCTTTGTTCATGGCTAGGAAACATAACCATCTTTGATTAATGAGCTAGTCAAGTAGAGGCATACTAGTGACACTCTGTATGTCTATGTATTCACACATGTATTATGTTTCCAGTTAATACAATTCTAGCATGAATAATAAACATTTATCATGATATAAGGAAATAAATAATAACTTTATTATTGCCTCTAGGGCATATTTCCTTCAGTCTCCCACTTGCACTAGAGTCAATAATCTAGATTACAAAGTAATGATTCTAACACCCATGGAGTTTTGGTGCTGATCATGTTTTGCTCGTGGAAGAGGCTTAGTCAACGGGTCTGCAACATTCAGATCCGTATGTATCTTGCATATCTCTATGTCTCCCACCTGGACCAAATCCCGGATGGAGTTGAAGCGTCTTTTGATGTGTTTGGTTCTTTTGTGAAATCTGGATTCCTTTGCCAAGGCAATTGCACCAGTATTGTCACAAAAGATTTTCATTGGACCCGATACGCTAGGTACAACACCTAGATCGGATATGAACTCCTTCATCCAGACTCCTTCATTAGCTGCTTCTGAAGCGGCTATGTACTCAGCTTCACATGTAGATCCCGCCACGACGCTTTGTTTAGAACTGCACCAACTGACAGCTCCACCGTTTAATGTAAATACGTATCCGGTTTGCGATTTGGAATCGTCCGGATCAGTGTCAAAGCTTGCATCGACGTAACCGTTTACGACGAGCTCTTTGTCACCTCCATAAATGAGAAACATATCCTTAGTCCTTCTCAAGTACTTAAGGATGTTCTTGACCGCTGTCCAGTGATCCACTCCTGGATTACTTTGGTACCTGCCTGCTAAACTTACAGCAAGGCACACATCAGGTCTGGTACACAGCATTGCATACATGATAGAGCCTATGGCTGAAGCATAGGGAACATTTTTCATTTTCTCTCTATCTTCTGCGGTGGTCGGGCATTGAGTCTTACTCAACTTCACACCTTGTGCCACAGGCAAGAACCCTTTCTTTGCCTGATCCATTTTGAACTTTTTCAAAACTTTGTCAAGGTATGTGCTTTGTGAAAGTCCTATTAAGCGTCTTGATCTATCTCTATAGATCTTAATGCCCAATATGTAAGCAGCTTCACCGAGGTCTTTCATTGAAAAACTCTTATTCAAGTATCCCTTTATGCTATCCAGAAATTCTATATTATTTCCGATCAGCAATATGTCATCCACATATAATATCAGAAATGCTACAGAGCTCCCACTCACTTTCTTGTAAATACAGGCTTCTCCAAAAGTCTGTATAAAACCAAATGCTTTGATCACACTATCAAAGCGTTTATTCCAACTCCGAGAGGCTTGCACCAGTCCATAAATGGATCACTGGAGCTTGCACACTTTGTTAGCTCCCTTTGGATTGACAAAACCTTCTGGTTGCATCATATACAACTCTTCTTCCAGAAATCCATTCAGGAATGCAGTTTTGACATCCATTTGCCAAATTTCATAATCATAAAATGCGGCAACTGCAAACATGATTCGGACAGACTTAAGCATCGCTACGGGTGAGAAAGTCTCATTGTAGTCAATCCCTTGAACTTGTCGAAAACCTTTTGCAACAAGTCGAGCTTTATAGACAGTAACATTACCATCAGCGTCAGTCTTCTTCTTAAAAATCCATTTATTCTCAATTGCTTGCCGATCATCGGGCAAGTCAACCAAAGTCCACACTTTGTTCTCATACATGGATCCTATCTCAGATTTCATGGCCTCAAGCCACTTTGCGGAATCTGGGCTCACCATTGCTTCTTCATAGTTCGTAGGTTCATCATGGTCTAGTAACATGACTTCCAAAATAGGATTACCGTACCACTCTGGTGCGGATCTTACTCTGGTTGATCTACGAAGTTCAGTAGAAACTTGACCTGAAGTTTCATGATCATTATCATTAGCTTCCTCCCTATTTGATGTAGGTGTCACAGAAACAGATTTCTGTGATGTACTACTTCTCAATAAGGGAGTAGATACTGTTATCTCATCAAGTTCTACTTTCCTCCCACTCACTTCTTTCGAGAGAAACTCCTTCTCTAGAAAGTTTCCGACTTTAGCAACAAAAATTTTGCCTTCGGATCTGTGATAGAAGGTATACCCAATAGTCTCCTTTGGGTATCCTATGAAGACACATTTTTCCGATTTGGGTTCGAGCTTATCAGGTTGAAGCTTTTTCACATAAGCATCGCAGCCCCAAACTTTAAGAAACGACAACTTTGGTTTCTTGCCAAACCACAGTTCATAAGGCGTCGTCTCAACAGATTTTGATGGTGCCCTATTTAACGTGAATGCGGCCGTCTCTAGAGCATAACCCCAAAAAGATAGCGGTAAATTGGTAAGAGACATCATAGATCGCACCATATCTAGTAAAGTACGATTACGACGTTCGGACACACCATTACGTTGTGGTGTTCCGGGTGGCGTGAGTTGCGAAACTATTCCGCATTGCTTCAAATGTAGACCAAACTCGTAACTCAAATATTCTCCTCCACGATCAGATCGTAGAAATTTTATTTTCTTGTTACGATGATTTTCCACTTCACTCTGAAATTCTTTGAACTTTTCAAATGTTTCAGACTTGTGTTTCATTAAGTAGATATACCCATATCTGCTTAAATCATCAGTGAAGGTGAGAAAATAACGATATCCGCCACGAGCCTCAACATTCATTGGACCACATACATCAGTATGTATGATTTCCAATAAATCTGTTGCTCTCTCCACAGTACCGGAGAACGGTGTTTTAGTCATCTTGCCCATAAGGCACGGTTCGCAAGTGCCAAGTGATTCATAATCAAGTGACTCCAAAAGTCCATCAGTATGGAGTTTCTTCATGCGTTTTACACCGATATGACCTAAACGGCAGTGCCACAAATAAGTTGCACTATCATTATCAACTCTGCATCTTTTGGCTTCAACATTATGAATATGTGTATTACTACTATCGAGATTAAGTAAGAACAAACCATTCTTTAATGGCGCATGACCATAAAAGATATTACTCATATAAATAGAACAACCATTATTCTCTGATTTAAATGAATAACCGTCTCGCATCAAACAAGATCCAGATATAATGTTCATGCTCAACGCGGGTACTAAATAACAATTATTTAGATCTAATATTAATCCCGAAGGTAGATGTAGAGGTAGCGTGCCGACCGCGATCACATCGACTTTGGAACCATTTCCCACGCGCATCGTCACCTCGTCCTTAGCCAATCTTCGCTTAATCCGTAGCCCCTGTTTTGAGTTGCAAATATTAGCAACAGAACCAGTATCAAATACCCAGGTGCTACTGCAAGAATTAGTAACGTACACATCAATAACATGTATATCATATATACCTTTGTTAACCTTGCCATCCTTCTTATCCGCCAAATACTTGGGGCAGTTCCGCTTCCAGTGACCAGTCTGCTTGCAATAGAAGCACTCAGTTTCAGGCTTAGGTCCAGACTTGGGTTTCTTCTCTTGAGTAGCAACTTGCTTGCTGTTCTTTTTGAAGTTCCCCTTTTTCTTCCCTTTGCCCTTTTTCTTGAAACTAGTGGTTTTGTTAACCATCAACACTTGATGCTCCTTTTTGATTTCTACCTCCGCGGCTTTTAGCATCGCGAAGAGCTCGGGCATAGTTTTGGTCATCCCTTGCATATTATAGTTCATCACGAAGCTCTTGTAGCTTGGTGGCAGTGATTGGAGAATTCTGTGAATGACGCAATCATCCGGAAGATTAACTCCCAGTTGAATCAAGTGATTGTTATACCCAGACATTCTGAGTATATGCTCACTGACAGAACCGTTCTCCTCCATTTTACAGCTATAGAACTTATTGGAGACTTCATATCTCTCAATCCGGGCATTTGCTTGAAATATTAACTTCAACTCCTGGAACATCTCATATGCTCCATGGTGTTCAAAACGTCGTTGAAGTCCCGGTTCTAAGCCGTAAAGCATGGCACACTGAACTATAGAGTAGTCATCAGCTTTGCTTTGCCAGACGTTCACAACATCTGGCGTAGCTCTTGCACCAGGCCTGGCACCCAGCGGTGCTTCCAGGACGTAATTCTTCTGTGCCGCAATGAGGGTAATCCTCAAGTTACGGACCCAGTCCGTGTAATTGCTACCATCATCTTTCAACTTTGCTTTCTCAAGGAACGCATTAAAATTCAACGGAACAACAGCACGAGCCATCTATCTACACAACATAGACAAGCAAGATACTATCAGGTACTAAGTTCATGATAAATTTAAGTTCAATTAATCATATTACTTAAGAACTCCCACTTAGATAGACATCCCTCTAATCCTCTAAGTGATCACGTGATCCAAATCAACTAAACCATGTCCGATCATCACGTGAGATGGAGTAGTTTCAATGGTGAACATCACTATGTTGATCATATCTACTATATGATTCACGCTCGACCTTTCGGTCTCCGTGTTCCGAGGCCATATCTGTTATATGCTAGGCTCGTCAAGTTAAACCTGAGTATTCCGCGTGTGCAACTGTTTTGCACCCGTTGTATTTGAACGTAGAGCCTATCACACCCGATCATCACGTGGTGTCTCAGCACGAAGAACTTTCGCAACGGTGCATACTCAGGGAGAACACTTCTTGATAATTTAGTGAGAGATCATCTTATAATGCTACCGTCAATCAAAGCAAGATAAGATGCATAAAAGGATAAACATCACATGCAATCAATATAAGTGATATGATATGGCCATCATCATCTTGTGCTTGTGATCACCATCTTCGAAACACCGTCATGATCACCATCGTCACCGGCGCGACACCTTGATCTTCATCGCAGCATCGTTGTCGTCTCGCCAATCTTATGCTTCCACGACTATCACTACCGCTTAGTAATAAAGTAAAGCATTACATCGCGATTGCATTGCATACAATAAAGCGACAACCATATGGCTCCTGCCAGTTGCCGATAACTCGGTTACAAAACATGATCATCTCATACAATAAAATTTAGCATCACGTCTTGACCATATCACATCACAACATGCCCTGCAAAAACAAGTTAGACGTCCTCTACTTTGTTGTTGCAAGTTTTACGTGGCTGCTATGGGCTTTAAGCAAGAACTCATCTTACCTACGCATCAATACCACAACGATAGTTTGTCAAATAGACTCCGTTTTAACCTTCTCAAGGACCGGGCGTAGCCACACTCGGTTCAACTAAAGTTGGAGAGACAGTCTTCCGCAAGCCATCTATGTGCAAAGCACGTCGAGGGAACCGGTCTCGCGTAAGCGTACGCGTAAGGTTGGTCCGGATCGTCTCGTCCAACAATACCGCTGAACCAAAGTATGACATGCTGGTAGGCAGTATGACTTGTATCGTCCACAACTCACTTGTGTTCTACTCGTGCAAATAACATCAAACCATAAAACCTAGGCTCGGATGCCACTGTTGGGGAACGTAGTAATTTCAAAAAAATTCCTATGCACACGCAAGATCATGGTGATGCATAGCAACGAGAGGGGAGCGTGTTGTCTACGTACCCTCGTAGACCGAAGCGGAAGCGTTGACACAACATAGAGGAAGTAGTCGTACGTTCTCCTCGCGATCCAACCGATCACAGCACCGTTACTCCGGCACCTCCGAGTTCTTGGCACACGTTCATCTCGATGACGATCCCCGGGCTCCGATCCAGCAAAGCGTCGAGGAAGAGTTCCGTCAGCACAACGGCGTGGTGACGATCTTGATGTGTTACCGGCGCAGGGCTTCGCCTAAGCACTGCAACGATATGATCGAGGTGGAATTTGGTGGAAGGGGGCACCGCACACGGCTAAGGAACGATCCGTAGATCAACTTGTGTGTCTCTGGGGTGCCCCCTGCCCCTGTATATAAAGGAGCCAAGGGGGAGGGGCTGGCCGGCCAGGCCTTGGCGCGCCAGAGAGTCCTACTCCCTCTGGGAGTAGGATTCCCCCCCCCCCAATCCTAGTTGGACTAGGATTCTCCAAGGGGGAGAGAGAGAGAGGGGGGCGCCCACCTCTCCTAGTCCTAATAGGACTATGGGAAGGGGGGAGGCGCGCAGCCCCTAGGGCATCCCTCTCACCTCTCCTCCAAGGCCCATGTTGGCCCATTATGCTCCCGGGGGGTTCCGGTAACCCTCCCGGTATTCCGGTAAAATCCTGATTTCACCTGGAATGCATCCGATGTCCAAACATAGGTTTCCAATATATCATTCTTTATGTCTCGACCATTTCGAGACTCCTCGTCATGTCCGTGATCACATCCGGGACTCCGAACTCCTTCGGTAAATCAAAATGCATAAACTCATAATAACTGTCATCGTAACGTTAAGCGTGCGGACCCTACGGTTCGAGAACAATGTAGACATGACCGAGACACGTCTCCGGTCAATAACCAATAGCGGGACCTGGATGCCCATATTGGCTCCTACATATTCTACGAAGATCTTTATCGGTCAGACCGCATAACAACATACGTTGTTCCCTTTGTCATCGATATGTTACTTGCCCGAGATTCGATCGTCGGTATCCAATACCTAGTTCAATCTCGTTACCGGCAAGTCTCTTTACTCGTTCTGTAATACATCATCTCGCAACTAACTCATTGGTTGCAATGCTTGCAAGGCTTTATGTGATGTGCATTACCGAGAAGGCCCTGAGATACCTCTCCGACAATCGGAGTGACAAATCCTAATCTCGAAATACGCCAACCCAATATGTACCTTCGGAGACACCTGTAGAGCACCTTTATAATCACCCAGTTACATTGTGACGTTTGGTAGCACACAAAGTGTTCCTACGGTAAATGGGAATTGCATAATCTCATAGTTAAAGGAACATGTATAAGTCATGGATAAAAGCAATAGCAACATACTAAACGATCGGGTGCTATGCTAATGGAATGGGTCATGTCAATCAGATCATTCAACTAATGATGTGATCTCGTTAATCAAATAACAACTCTTTGTTCATGGCTAGGAAACATAACCATATTTGATTAATGAGCTAGTCAAGTAGAGGCATACTAGTGACACTCTGTTTGTCTATGTATTCACACATGTATTATGTTTCCAGTTAATACAATTCTAGCATGAATAATAAACATTTATCATGATATAAGGAAATAAATAATAACTTTATTATTGCCTCTAGGGCATATTTCCTTCATCTTCACCAACTACGAGAACATCTTCCCCACTCCAGCCGGGATGCACTCCCTTCCCTACGACGACGAGGAGGAGGTGTGAAGATGAAGACGGTGTTGAAGGGGCGCGCGCGGCCAAAGTGGAAGGGGGAGATCAAGATGAAGACTGTTTCGTTTTTTATTTGTTGCTTTTCTATATCGTGGCATGTGTCCGTGAACTGTTCGTGAAATTATTGTAATGGTACTTGTGTTGCATATTATCTAAGTTATTTATTAGGGTTTATTATGTGTGTTAAAAAATGTCCGTGCCCAAGCATATAATTTCTTCCCTAAACCAAGTCGTGAAGCTCGAGAACTTGTGGTTGTCATTCAAAAGAGGGGGTGAGAAGCCCTCCTTTTTATTCAAAAAAAATAAGTCATGAACTAACATGCAAATTTATTCCGTTTAAATCCTAAACCAAGTGCCACTCTAACACTAAACCAAGTGCCACTCCGTTTTATTCAAAAAAATAAGTCATGAACTAACATTTTTTTTGACAAATTTCACAGTCTCACTATGTATACATTTCTTCCCTACCCATGTCAAACTCTTGCCATCTGTCCTAGCGGTTACCAACGCAGCCCTAAACACCACAAACCCACGCGGTCTTGGGTTCGAGTCCCCAGCCGCACCAATTTTTTGTGCATTTTTTCACCCTTCATTTTTTTGACAAATTTCACAGTCTCACTATGTATACATTGCTTCCCTACCCATGTCAAACTCTTGCCATCTGTCCTAGCGGTTACCAGCGCAGCCCTAAACACCACAAACCCACGCGGTCTTGGGTTCGAGTCCCCAGCCGCACCAATTTTTTGTGCATTTTCCACACTTCATTTTTTAGACAAATTAGTTTCTACTCAATGTTCATTTATTTTGGCACTAGGTGTAAACATCTACCAGAGCTGAGGCACATTTTTCATGACATTTTGGTCTTTGATTTAAATCACGGTGTATTTGAATTGGATTACTTAAATTGCTATTAAATATTTAACAGCTCCAAAAAATTTCTAACCTTAATTGTTTGGCTCTGGAATAATTCATTAGCTGCATTTCATTGATCAAAAGTTTCTGAATTCTTCATTTCTTCTCCTTTTTTTCAACATATTTAAATGTTGGTCACTTCTTCTCTTTTTTTTCAACATTTAAACAACTTTGACCAACATTTAAACTAGGTGAATTTCTCATACAATTTCAAGATTACAAATTCCTCCATAATTCATGCCTTTCCATACATTTTCTACATTACAACCAGTGCGATTACCATACCTACAATTGCCCAAAAGTATTTGCAAATGGGTATTGGTAGTGCTTGATCTTCAAGCTTCCTAACCTTCTTCTTCAACATCCTAAGCTCAACAGCTAGCTCTCTGTCAGTGCGTGCTTCGCCCTCCATCTCTTCTTCCGGAGCTCGTGCTGCGGCCACTGCGGTTTGGGGCAGCATGCGCAACCATTCGCCATGCTCTTCTTGCAGTTCATTTATTAGAGTCTTGGCCAGAGCATCGACCCAAAGAAAGAAGCATGTCACCTGCATGAACACGGAACAGATCAACCGATTGCTCAAAGATCCCGACCACGAAAATGGTGCAATTGCCTCGATTCTTACCCCATTCTCGCTGCACACGTAGAACGGACGATTGTGGTTCCTCGGTGTGTGAGAAACTCTCCGATCAACGCTCGCCCGGCACCGTGGACAGACGAAGACAGGCATCTCCACACGCGCCCGGCTCTGCATCCGCGAGGTGGTGCGGGAGCTTGCGGAAGACATGGAGCTCGGAGCCGAACGGGATCTCAACGCCGCCGCGCCCTCCACAGCTAGCTTCCCACCGCCGTCGTGCTCTCGCTCTCTCGCCGTGGGATCTCAACGCCGCCGCGCCCTCCACAGCTAGCTTCCCACCGCCGCGCCCTCCACAGCTAGCTTCCCACCGCCGCGCCCTCCACAGCTAGCTTCCCACCGCCGTCGTGCTCTCGCTCTCTCGCCGTGGTCAGCGCCGTGCTCTCTGTCGCCGTGGTCACTGCCGTTGTCACCCGCTAATATAGCACACCCGCAACGGCTCTATGCTCAATAGCTCTCTGCTGGGTCCCGCAAGCCACGCTTGCAACGGTCTGAATATAATTGGCCGCCTCTGCCGCCTGGTCCCACCTGTAAGGCCGAGTCAAAACGTTGACCTGACGGAGACGCCAAAGTTCACAGAACGAGTTGGTGCGCACGGACTAGGGGCAAAACTGAGCACAATTTGCATCTGAGGGCAAAACTGAGCAGATGGACACCACTAAGGGCAAAAGGATAATTAACCCTTAATAAAAAGGTTATTTAAATAATGTTTTAGCCATTGTTTGAGGTTGTTTAAGTCACTTTATCAAACTTCAATAATGTTGCTTACAATTTTATCATAGCCTCTGACTTATCTACTATTTATTGAACATTTTAGTTTCAATATTTGAAAACTTTTATTGTTTGCCTGATTTTGAATTTGAATTTGAACGGGGTATGAATCAACGCGAGTTTATCAACAGTGAGCGTGGTGATGTGGCATCATTAGTAGAGAGTTACTGTAGCTTAATTATCTGGGCATCACAATTCTCCTCCACTACAAGAAATCTCGTCCCGAGATTTAGGAGCGGGAGTAAGGGGGAGGGATCTGGTTACGAAATGCTAACAGATCTTCTCAGTCTTGGTTGCTCTTCTCGAAGAGGTCGATCCATTACATTGATGTCTTCAGTCCTCTGCTTCAGGTCATCATGATGAAGTCGTCGTCCTTGCTTCAGGACCTTCACTAGACTTACGAAAAGATAAGAGGGGGAGAACTCTATAAGGACAGATTCTAACATAATTGATCATCGGACGATTAAATCAAGGGGAGAAGCATAAGTAGCTCTCGATTTGAAACTTAAGAAGTTATCAAGAGCAAAGTAAGAAGGTACCATGAGAAGTTTCAAATGGATAGGCCATCGTTTGATGTCTGAAACAACATGCAAATGGGGTCCAGAGTAACAAGATTGAGTATTGCGTCTGATACCAGAATAGATCACTTGGGACGGTGGCCCGTGAATTACATACGAGGCCACGCACAAGGAATAACCTTGGGAACAGGTGGTGTACAGGAGAGTCAGGTTTCGATCCTGCGGAACTATGGGTTATGGGCCCACCAGGTGTGTTTTTTAATAGGAGCACTGACATCTTGCACAGTCATGATAGCAAGGCATGTCAGAGAGTACCGTGTCAGTTATGTCGGCAACAACATTCGTACCAAGGGCGAGGGACGAAGAGAACCATTTTCCTGCTCGTCGAAACGAGGCGGACCAATAGGAAAAGTTCTCATCCATCGGTGGCTACCGTAATGTCATCAACAATAGTAATAGGGTCTTACTGACAGAGTTGTACACCGAGGTGTTTACATAAGCAGGAGAATATTACTGCTTAGATCTTATAGATCACAAGAAACGTTAAACCAACCAATGGAAGGGAAAATGTGTTTAAACACATTATTCACGGGTATATCCTTCCCAAGGATAAACAGAGCATGATATCCACGACAATATATAATGTAGAAAACCATTTAGATAAAAGGAGAGAAATTTCATGACATTACCCCTACAATGGTGTTTGGGTAATTTCAACAAGAAACATTTAGCATGGTGCTTCAAATGTTCTGATTGAAAATCGGAGTACCATAGACATGCTTCGAGATAGCACTGACATGTTCTTCAAGCAAAGGTCAATCTTTGGATACACAAAGGATTCATCTGGAACAATTTATAAAGAAAGTCATTCCATTTCCTCATGGAAGAATGGTTAACCTTGCTAAAAAGGAAACTAAAACATTAGGTCCTCCGCTAAGGTGTGCTAGGCATGACATCACCTTACCGGGTCATATAAGGACCAATGATATGACTCTTGAAAAATGTTCCAACCATCATATCTGACTAAGATTCAGATCTGATCGGTGTTGGGATACCTCAGACTCAGGATGCCTGAGAAGGAAAGGTGCAAAACAATTGACGGGATGACAGTGTAAGGTTATCGGGAAATGAACTATGAAGTGATTTTCGTTAACAAGAGTTCATCATTAACCCTAGGAGAGGACAAGGAGGTGGCTGATGAACTCAACGACAATTCATCGAGATTTCCAAAAGATGGATTTCCACAACTAAGTGAACAAGGAGATAACATTTGTCAGATCAAATGATATAAGGAAGTATGCTCGAGGAAAACATACACAATTAAACATTGTTTGAAAGGTGCGCCTGAAATATGGGCCAAGTAGCACGATCGATGTTAGAATGGTGATTCAATAACCAAAAGACTTAGAATGAAACTATCGACCATTAACTTCAAAGCAATAGGGTTGCTAGAAGTGCAGAATCCAAACAACATCGTGCACTTGTTGGTACCCCGGTTGGGATCAACACAAGGACCAAGGAAGAATGGTGATGGTGAGAAGTATCACTATACCAAGAATCCTTAAGAGGTGGTGAAATTCCCACGGCGTTCTTGACATAAAGGTGGTAATACTCCAAGGTAACGAAGAACAATGCTGGGTAGCAAGGAACTCAAGGTATAACACGAAACACGAACAAGTTTGTGTTGGGGGGAAGGCAATAAGTGGTCGATGATAACACAACTCATCGAGGGCAAGGATGGTATTTCTCTTCATGAATCCGGTTGATATCCTGGAAGAGCTCATAAGGTGGATGATGATCACGACACTTTTGTCGAGAGATTTCATGAAGATGTAATCAATCAGCGATGACATCATGTCAAAGGAATGATGAAGCAAGAGGTTATTGGAACCACCGTTACGACACAAACTCGAACTCAAGCTTGTTGTTTAAGGTAAAAGGGTATGACGAGGAAAATCGACGTAAGCTTAGCTATCGTCGCAAATTGGTGCTCCGAGAATAAGGACCAGATAGCACAGTTAGAATCATCACGAGAATGATATAGTCAAACAGGCTAGGAATGGCGTGATCGGGTGCAAACCCGTACTTATTGAAGCTTACTAAAGAGTTGTTGAACCGTAGTGCGGACTCGAGTCGGTTATCGGTGTCTTTGAGTGTTTAATAACTCAGAGCCCGTGAAAAATTGGAATCAGTGGGAATGTAGCACTTGATGAAGAACTCATAAGAAGTTATGCAGTTCCATGATAATCTCGAGATACTAGGCGAGGTAATACTCGACGACAGATCAAAGTAGGGGTTGGACTAGGGTAATGCTCTGCAGAAGACAAGTACTATGACCTGTCCGAGAAAAGGTATTTAAAAGGAGAACATGGCCGGAACAACGATTGCAAAATGCCAGATCCCAAATATAAGATAAACTTATACCAAGGAAATATTTATTTGAAGAGAAGCTTTAATGACACGACCCACATTGTTTCCAAGGGCATGAACACAAAGTTCAAGGTCGACTCCCACTTCTCCAATGCGAGACCATTCATTCACTGCTCTAATAAAAATGTTTTCAGTGTGAATACCTACCTGGTGAACTACCAGAGGAGTATGACCCGTGAAAATTTTCGGGTTCACAGATATTAAGGAAGGCATAGGTTCAACCCATCGGGGTATCGGGGAAACATATACCACAAGCTTCAATAGTAAATACCACCAGCTCGAAAGCAGAGCATGGTTGGCCAAATCAGAGAATAGGATTGAACAATGGCCTTATGTATCAGGGAAGAATTCACAAGGCGATTAAATATGAAGGACATTGTCAAATAATAATCCAACAAAGGGTCTGACGATCCATAGCGAAGCTAATGTGAGCATCGGCACACAACCAGTTGAAGAAGGAATGCAAGGGTGAGGGAGTCCTGGATTAGGGGGTGTTCAGATAGCCGAACTATATCCTCAGCCGGACTCCAGGACTATGAAGATACAATATTGAAGACTTCATCCCGTGTCCAGAAGGTTCTTTCCTTGGCGTAGAAGGCAAGCTAGGCATGTGGATATTCAAGATCTCCTACCAATGTAACCGACTCTGTGTAACCCTAACCCTATCCGGTGCCTATATAAACCGGAGGGTTGTAGTCCATAGGACGAACACATCATAACCATCATCATACCCATAGGCTAGCTTCTAGGGTTTAGCCTTCTTGATCTCGTGGTAGATCTACTCTTGTACTACCCATATCATCAATATTAATCTAGCAGGAGTAGGGTTTTACCTCCATCGAGAGGGCCCGAACCTGGGTAAAATAAAGTGTCCCTTGTCTCCTGTTACCATCCGACCTTGACGCACAGATCGGGACCCCCTACCCGAGATCCGCCGATTTTGACACCGACATTGGTGCTTTCATTGAGAGTTCCTCTGTGTCGTTGCCTTTAGGCCCGATGGCTCCTTTGATCATCAACAATGATGAAGTCCAGGGTGAGACTTTTCTCCCCGGACAGATCTTCCTCTTCGGCGCCTTCGCTCTGCGGGCCAACTCGCTTGGCCATCTGGAGCAGATCGAAAGCCACGCCCCTGGCCATCAAGCCGGGTGGGGAAGCTTAAACTACACGGCAGATACCCTCAGAGACCTGATCTTCGACGGATTCAAGCCACAGCCAAGCGCGCCGCACTATCTCGAGGGGCATGATATAGCTCTGCCTCCGAACAGTGTCCTGGAGGCCGCATACGCTCTGGCCCCGATCCTCGATTCGGAGCCCGCTGCGTTCTTTGAAGATGAACGGTTGGACGTCACCTCGGGGGCTGCGATCTTAAAGGCCATTGAGCCGAACGCGAGCCCCGCGCTCCGCATGGCCTGTGACTCCAAGGAGCCGGACTCTTCTCCGAACTTCAGGTCGTCCGTGCCCCCGCCGATCGAATCAGATTGGGCGCCTGTAATGGAGTTCACCGCCGCGGACATCTTTCAGTATTCACCTTTTGGTGATATTCTGAATTCTCTCAAGTCTCTCTCTTTGTCAGGAGAGCCCGGGCCGAACTATGGCCTGCGAGGTTGGGATTCGGACGACGAAGAAATTCAAAGCCCACCCACCACCCACTTAATAGCCACTGTCGACGATTTAACCGACATGCTCGACTTTGGCTCCGAAGACTTCGACGGTATGGACGACGAAGACGGAGACGAACCGGAACCAGCGCCCATAGGGCACTGGACCTCCACCCCATTTAATGACGTATTCATGGTGGATACACCTGAAAAAACTTACAATGAGGAAGAAGGGGGCGAAAAGAAGGGTAAACCCTCCGAAAAGCAGTCAAAGCGGCGACGTAAACGCCGAGCGAAGCCCCGCCTCGATCAAGACCCAGCCATAGAGCAGGACGAGCCGGTAGATGACGAACGCATCCCAGAACAGCCGTCCGAACAGGGTAACACGGGCAGAGAGGACGAACGGTCCTCCCCCGGTCATAACAGAACTCCGGACGATACCACGCCGGATAAAATCATGGAGCAGAATCTCCAAGAAAGGCTCGTCGCCACAGCACGAAGCCTGAAGAAGCATAAGCAAAAGCTAAAGACGGCGGAAGATGCACTCAAAACAAGATGGAGCAAAGTAATCAAGACCGCAGACAAATACGGCGGCAGCCGCCGCACCAAAAGCTATCCGAAGAGAAAGCTACTGCCCGAATTCGACCAGGAGGCCCTAGAGCCCCCAAACTCGAAAAACAAAAAGGCTACACGGTCGAATAAATGACATCTCGTCCACTACAATACGGCAAACGGCGCCACACTCAATGCGGCATGCGAGACAATCAAAGACTCGCATCATGGCCCAGCCAGGTCCATTTACGGGCCAAGAAAGCAAGCTCTTGTCAGCAATGCAAAAAATCCACCATCAGAATCTGGCACACCCAAATATAGGGGTGCCGCACACCCTCTATGTTTCACCAATGAGGTCCTGGAATATGAATTCCCAAAGGGATTTAAACCCGTTAACATAGAGGCGTACGATGGAACAACAGACCCGGGAGTCTGGATCGAGGATTATATCCTCCACATACATATGGCTAGAGGAGATGATCTCCACGCCATAAAATACTTACCCCTTAAGCTTAAAGGGCCAGCCCGGCACTGGCTTAAAAGCCTTCCCGAAAACACAATTGGAAGTTGGGAAGAGCTCGAGGACGCTTTCTGAGCAAATTTTCAAGGGACCTATGTCCGTCCCCCGGACGCAGACGACCTCAGTCACATAACTCAGCAATCCAGAGAATCAGCTCGGCAGTTCTGGAACAGATTCCTCACTAAAAAGAATCAAATAGTGGATTGTCCGGACGCCGAAGCCCTAGCGGCTTTCAGGCACAATGTCCGAGACGAATGGCTCGCCAGACACCTCGGCCAGGAAAAGCCAAGAACAATGGCCGCACTCACAAGCCTCATGACCCGCTTTTGCGCAGGAGAGGACAGCTGGTTGGCACGGTGCAGCCCGAGCGACCCAAGTACATCTGAAATCAGGGATGGAAATGGGAAACCACGGCGATACAAGGACCTTCGCCGAATCAAAAGAAAAATTCCGAAGAGCACGACAGTCAATGCCGGATTCAAAGGCTCACGGCAAAATCAGACAAAATCACCCCCTCAGGATAATAGGGAAGATCCGTCCAGTCTAAAGAGAATCATGGACAGGATATGTCAGATACATAGTACTCCTGGAAAGCCTGCTAATCATACCCATAGAGACTATTGGGTTTTCAAACAATCCGGAAGGCTTAACGCCGAACACAAGGGGCTCGACACACCAAGTGAGGAAGAGGACGAACCCCAAAAGCAGAACACCAGGAAGCAAAAGAACTTCCCGCAAGAAGTCAAAACAGTGAACTCACTTCACATAACAAGGCATGAGGCACCCGTAAAGGTCCGCACATTCAAGCCTATCCCTCAGGAGTCTGGCCACTGGTCACTAAAGCCAATCATTTTTTATCAGCTAGATTATTCTCGCAATATCAAACACGCAGGCCGGACTGCCCTGATACTTAATCCAATAATAGACGGATTCCAGTTTACCAACGTCCTTATGGACGGGGTCAGTGGACTAAATCTCATATATCAGGATACAATTCACCGCATGGGCATATACCCAGCACGAATCCGTCACAGTAAAACCTCCTTTCAAGGAGTAGCACCAGGCCCGGACACCCACTGTATGGGTTTTCTCCGGCTTGTGGTCATATTTGGCTCTGCCGATAACTTTCGTCGCGAAAAGCTTATCTTCCACATAGTCCCGTTTTCAAGTCGCTATCAAGCACTAATGGGACGCGGAGCTTTCGCTCGCTTTAACGCAATACCGCATTATGCATCCCTCACGCTAAAAATGCCCGGTCCTTGAGGCATCATCTCTTTAAAGGGAGCATACTAAACTACATCTCCTCCAAACGGAGGATTGTGCGGCCGCTTAAACGGCCGCCCAACAAAATGGCCTCGCCAGCCAAAAGACTTTTTCGATGTAAGTCGCAAAAGGCCGCGGACCCGGACTCAATGAGTTCGGCACAAGCCCATTTTCATTATAGGCTTGGTACGCCTCACCAGGGGCTGTACGCAGAGACAATAAAACTCGACCGTATCTATTTCTCACTTTACATTTTATTTATTATTCTTTTTGATCCGCACGACCCATTTTTCAATTTAGTTCTTCCCTTTTACAGATGAACGTCGTACGGCGCCCGTCCAGGACACGGCACAGCGGAGACACAGGCGCAGACGTGCAGTAGGGACCCGCCCCAAAGGATTCTTCTTAGATTAAGACCCTGCGTAAACCTTTTTTACTGTCTCTTGCTGCTATACATCCCCTGGTTTACCTCACTATAACCATGGAGGAGACTGGCGTTTTGGCATGTGGCCACGCCAGAATTCTTGCTTGTACCTAGACACAAGGGGCTTTTTTCTTTTTCAAGGGTGTTGTTTTACATGCACCCACAAAGACCGAACACCTTAGGGAGTGTTCGGCGTCGCGAGTTTTGGCACTATATGCATCAGCTCCGAGTCATGATTTTGGTCACATGTTGGGTTGCCCGGCTCCTGAGTTCGGCCACCTTACGTTTCGTTCTGTCGGCTAAGGTTGCACCAGGAGAACTACTGCGATTGTGCTCCGGTTCGGCCGGGTGAGCACCTCAGTAGAGAAAGCCGAAAACCGACTGTCATGATGTAGCGCGAGACTGGTCGCCACTCGATGACTTACAGGAATTTATCGAATTCCTCCGTTTTGACGAAGGGCCGCTTCCCAGTCAGGCACATATGCGTCCCGAATTAGGGTAAACGCAGTCGCCATTCAAGGGCTACCTAAAGAGTCCCACTGTCAAGCTCCTATGGCTAAGTGAAAGTGTTAAAGCATTATAGTCCGGTCACCTAGCCCGCGGCGCTATCACCTCCTTTGTAGGACCAAGACGTTGGGTTAAGTGTGAAAATGCGTTCTCCGCGCACACCCCCGCACTATGTGTGTGGGGGCTGAAGCCAACGACTGCAATCTTTCAGAATTTATATATCAAAACGGCCGCACAGGAGGTGTTATTAATACTTGAAGGCACAAGTCTAAATTAGGCCATTACAATTTATAAAAATATTGATCTACGATTACATATGCTGTCATAAAACAGCATCTTTCGAACACTGCGTCTCTATTATACGAGCGCCCGCGAGGACTTCCTCAAAATAGTGCTCGGAAGGAATTCGGCTTTTATCCGAATCACGGGACGCAACAACGGTGGGCTCCATATCTGCCCAGTATGTCTTGACACGGGCAAGAGCCAGCCGCGCGCCCTCTGTGTAAGCGGACCTCTTTAGAGCTTCAATCCGAGGCACCACGTCAAGAAGTTGCTGCACCAAACTGAAATAGCTTCTCAGCTTCGATCTTCCCGGACACAGGCGGTCCATGGCATGCTTCATGGCGAGTCCGGACAACCTATTCAGCTCGGCCCATTGGGCCAGGCGATCATCCACTGATAGTGGACGCTCTGGATTAGTGAACTGCGACCAGAAGAGCTTTTCCACTTCATGATCTTCCTTATCTCGAAAGTACTTGGTCGCATCAGCGGCGCTAGCCGACAAATCCAGATAGGTGTCCTCCACGCTCCACGCTCGGTCCAACGGGGCGAACTTCGGATCAAACAATTTTCTCCGCAGCAGGAAGGGCTTTCCATCCGCAATTAGTCCGGCTTGATGCAGCTCTTCCCTTGACGCTCTCATACCAGAGCGGGCGTCCTTGGCGTCGGCGACGGCCTTCTCTAAATCCGTCTGCCGGGCTCAACCTTCCTCTTCAAGAAGTTTGCAACGGTCAGTAGCACTTTTCAACTTTACGGCTATATCAGCCATCTCCTCCTTGCTTCGGCAATGGGAAGCCTGTTCGGCTTTTAGCTCTTCACGGGCTCTTCCGGCAGCCGCATCGCTTTTTCTGGCTTGCTCCTTTGCTTTGGCGAGATCGGCCCTAAGTCCTTCTACGGCCGCCGCACCATCTGCATCAAGCATACACAAGGTAAGATATTGACATAAAGCTCCTCTTACTAACAATCGCCAAATAAACTCAATACCTTGAGCATCATCAAGCCGCTTGTTAACAAGCACGATGTCGGCTTCTGCCTCATCGATTTGTCGTTTCATTTCGGCAAAATCTCGAGTCCGGCTCGACTCCAGACAACCTGCCACCTACATACAAAGGTGCCACTTAAAGGACCTGGGATTAAGATCCTCTGCGCACCGCTAATCTTTGCGGCACACAGAGTCTCAGGGGCTACTATCTATACCAGGCGCATGTTATTATGCGCAATTAACACTAATGTTCGTTATTCAAAACGTACCTCAAGGCCCGCCAGTAAACTCTTGACGGCCTCATTCAGTCCGCTTTTCGCGGATGAAATCTTTTCAATCACCGTGTGCATCAACGCATGATGCTCCTCTGAAACAGAGGCTCGGCCCAGCAGAACCTTCAGCTCCTCCGACCGAACACCAGATGGTGCCGGACTCGTCCCATGGCCTTCTTCGGAGGCCGGACACGGAGAATCCCGGGGGGCCGCATGATCACCTTCTGCCTCTGGCAAATTCGGAGAAATCCTCTGCGATGACACTTCGGCATCGCCCGCCTTGCTAGGCGATGAAGGAGGAGGCGTTCCGCTCTCCATCATCTCCGGAAGAAGATCCCCCGATGACGAGCTCTGCCGAGAAGGGTCGAGGTCCGAACTACAAGGTAAGGTTTCGGTTCAAACTTCTCAGATATAAATTAAGGATTTCTCTTAAAAGAATGACTCTCTTTCTACTTACGGCTCGTGGAGGGCTGCTCCTTTTGAGGATTTAGTTCGGCCGAGGGGCTCCCCGGCGTCGGCTCCTCTGACGCGGATTCTTTCCCCCGCTTTAGAGCTACGGCTCCCGGGTCGTCAGAGGCGGCCCTTTTCTTCCCCTTTGGAGAGGAGTTGTCGATTCCCCCCTTTGGGATGGCCTCTTTCGAAGAGGCCACGGTTTCCTTGTCCGCCCCTTCATTTTCCTCCCAAGGCGCCACCTCCAACATCCTGACTAGCACAGGATCTAGCCTGGTCTCGGGAAGGGGAGCCGGACACCGGATCAGCTTCGCCTTCGCTATCCACTCTTGCGTAAAAAGGAGAAGTACTGTTAAAAAATAAGTCAATTGTACGGATAGAAGGTCCGGGCGCAAGGTCACCTACTTCTGTATCCGGGCGTTTATGGCTTAAACCAGCATCCTCGGTCAAATCCGGACTCACTCCTTGTGGTCCGAAGAACAGTCTATGCATCTCCATAGGCGTCATGCCCATGAAATTTCGGAGAAATCGCGGCCCCTCTGGGTTGAACTCCCACAAGCGGAGGGGGCGACGTTGGCCGGGCAGTGTCTGGCGAATCAGCATAACTTGTGTCACCTTGACCAGGTTGAGGTCTCCTTTTAGGAGATCCTTTATGCGGCCCTGCAACAGAGGAACGTCTTTGGGCAAGCCCCGATCTAACCCTATGTTGATCCACGATGTTAAACGTGGTGGGGGGGCCGAGCGAAAGGCGGGAGGCGCTACCCAAGTGGTGCCCCGAGGAGAGGTGATGTAGAACCACTCCTGTTGCCATAAGCCGAGCTCCTCTTGAAAAGTGCCCTCGGGCCATGGAGCATCGGTATTCCTTTTTATAACAACACCTCCGCACTCTACGTGACGCCCCTCGATTATCTTCGGTTCTACCTTGAAGGTTTTGAGCCATAATCCGAAGTGAGGAGTGATATGGAGAAATGCTTCACACACAACAATGAAGGAGGAGATATGGAGGATGGACTCCGGAGCTAGGTCATGGAATTCCAGCCCATAATAAAACATCAGCCCCCTTACGAAAGGATCCGTTGGGAAGCCTAATCCCCGAAGGAAGTGGGAGATGAATACTACGCTCTCACCAGGCTGAGGGCTTGGGATCGCTTGTCCTTGAGCAGGCAACCTGTGCGGGATCTCGCTGGTCAGGAACCTAGCCTCCCTCAACCTTGATACGTCCTCCTCCGTAACAGAGGAGAGCATCCATTGGCCTTGAAGGCCGGAGCCGGACATTGTCGATGGTCCGGTGCGCCTAGAATCTAAAAACCTGGGGTGTTGGAACTCTAGGCTATGGGCGAGCTTGTTTTGAGAACACAAGAGGGGAGCAAGGTCTCGGTCTCTTTATAAGAGGCAAAATATCAAGAGCCCTCCCCGTAACCATCTTGGACTAGCCTTTAATCAAGGCAGGACGTGCTTAACGGGCACGGTTGGGTTACCCACGTCCGTATTAATGAGAATCCCGTTAAAAGGGGTACATGATCTCTGCTTCGACAAGACGTGCCAAGGAAACCGCCTCGTTGAACGTGCTGCGGTGGAACAGCAAAAAAATAATCCATACAGAAGGCTTGGTCGCAGTGTTATGACGCACTGCGGAATACATCAGCAGATTTGATTTGTGTTTGCATTATTCTCTATATGGCAATACGTGGAAACTTGTTTTACAGAGACGGACACTATTTTTGGTGTTTATTATCTTCTTGAAGAATTTGGAGGAGGAACCCGCCTTGCAATGCCGAAGACAATTTGCGCGCCGGACTCGTCGTCATTGAAGCCTGGTTCAGGGGCTACTGAGGGAGTCCTGGATTAGGGGGTGTTCGGATAGCCGAACTATATCCTCAGCCGGACTCCAGGACTATGAAGATACAAGATTGAAGACTTCGTCCCGTGTCTGGAAGGTTCTTTCCTTGGCGTAGAAGGCAAGCTAGGCGTGCGGATATTCAAGATCTCCTACCAATGTAACCGGCTCTGTGTAACCCTAACCCTATCCGGTGCCTATATAAACCGGAGGGTTGTAGTCCGTAGGACGAACACATCATAACCATCATCATACCCATAGGCTAGCTTCTAGGGTTTAGCCTTCTTGATCTCGTGGTAGATCTACTCTTGTACTACCCATATCATCAATATTAATCTAGCAGGAGTAGGGTTTTACCTCCATCGAGAGGGCCCGAACCTGGGTAAAATAAAGTGTCCCTTGTCTCCTGTTACCATCTGACCTTGACGCACAGATCGGGACCCCCTACCCGAGATCCGCTGGTTTTGACACCGACAAAGGGCATCAGATTATAGAACATCTGAATGGTTCGATGCTTAGATATCAAAGGAATTGTGATTTCCAAATTGAGGGATCAGCAGCATACGCTCTGATCAAGGATGGATAAGTTCAAAACATTTAGTTGGACAATCAATAAAGGTTTGAACTGCCGAGAACCAATTCATGTCCGGAATGAAGCCTGAGTCAGAAAGATAATTTTAAAAAGGATAACCTGATGACTGCGTGCGTATGCACACATTGAATCAATAGGCTCAAAATGACTAAGACAAGGGATGTTAACGAGAACTTCTAGTCATATGGAATTAACCATAATGCAAGCAAGCGAAAATTTCAAGAGCAATAGGCTGCTCGGGATTTTCGGAAGATCGAATGATATTTTGAAGTCTTTGGCGAAACACATGAACAATGGGGAATGAGAGGATACTCGATAAGTGCAAGAATTATCCGTAGGGGTATTCAGGTGACAAAGAACAGCAAGGCAGTAAACTCAAAGGATTCTCAGAGTACCTTGTAATAACAAGATCGACTGGGAATTAAAAGTAAGCATGACAGGTGTAAGTATTTATCCGTAGGGATATTTTGGTGGTAGGGAATTGCAAAACCAACAGGCACAAGGTCTCGAGAGAATATCGGAGAGTATTGTCAGAATCTTTTGTTGAAGCAGTCGGTCCTCCGTAATGAAAGGGCTCTCCGGCAGGAAGTGGTAACGAGATCCTAGAGTTAGAATTTAGCAAAATCATTTAACCCGAATAGAAGAGAGATCAGAGTCCCAGAGTATAGGTCGAGGAATAAAAGATCCTACTACCACCCAATGGCGACGTGTGCCCGTAAGACACACAGCCATGTTAGTAAAAGTTTTGCAATGTCTAGACTTGACTTCGGCCAAGGAATGTGGAAGCGGGATTCCTACAGGCAGTCGGCTTTGATACCAACTTGTGACGCCCCCGATTCAATCATACACTAATCATGCACGCAAATGTGTACGATCAAGATTAGGGACTCACGGGAAGATATCACAACACAACTCTACAAATAAAATAAGTCCTGCAAGCATCATAATACAAGCCAGGGGCCTCGAGGGCTCAAATACAAGTGCTCGATCATAGACGAGTCAGCGGAAGCAACAATATCTGAGTACAGACATAAGTTAAACAAGTTTTCCTTAAGAAGGCTAGCACAAACAGGGATACAGATCGAACGAGGCGCAGGCCTCCTGCCTGGGATCCTCCTAACTACTCCTGATCGTCGTCAACGGGCTGCACGTAGTAGTAGGCACCTCCAGAGTAGTAGGAGTCGTTGTCGACGGTGGCGTCTGGATCCTGGGCTCCATCGTCTGGTTGCAGCAATCGGGTAGAGAGATGGGAAAAAGGGGAAACAAAGGCAACCGCGAGTACTCATCCAAAGTACTCGCAAGCAAGGAGTTACACTACATATGCATGGATATATGTGTAAGGGGCCATATCAGTGGACTGAACTACAGAATGCCAGAATAAGAGGGGGATATCTAATCCTGTCGAAGACTACGCTTCTGGCAGCCTCCGTCTTGCAGCATATAGAAGAGAGTAGAATGAAGTCCTCCAAGTAGCATCGCATAGCATAATCCTACCCGGCGATCCCCTCCTCGATGCCCTGTTAGAGAGCGATCACCGGGTTGTATCTGGCACTTGGAAGCGTGTGTTTTATTAAGTATCCGGTTCTAGTTGTCATATGGTCAAGGTACAACTCCGGGTCGTCCTTTTACCGAGGGACACGGCTATTCGAATGGATAAACTTCCCTGCAGGGGTGCACCACATAACCCAACACGCTTGATCCCATTTGGCCGGACACACTTTCCTGGGTCATGCCCGGCCTCAGAAGATCAACACGTCGCAGCCCCACCTAGGCACAACTGAGAGGTCAGCACGCCGGTCTAAACCTAAGCGCGCAGGGGTCTGGGCCCATCGCCCTGAGCACACCTGCACGTTGCGAACGCGGCCGGAAGCAGATCTAGCCCCCTTAATACAAGCGCGAGCTTACGATCCAGTGCGGCGCGCGCCACTCAGTCGCTGACGTCACGAAGGCTTCGGCTGATACCACGACGTCGAGTGCCCATAACTGTCCCCGCGTAGTTGGTTAGTGCGTATAGGCCAGTAGCTAGACTCAGATCAAATACCCAGATCTCGTTAAGCGTATTAAGTATCCGCAAACGCCGACAGGGCCAGGCCCACCTCTCACCCAGGTAGTCTCAACCTGCCCTGCCGCTCCGCCACAAAGATCCACACAGAGGGCCGTCGGGACAAAGGTCCTTTCAGCCCCCAATCCATGAATCACTCGCAGGTACTCCTCGAGCCGACCCGTCTTTGTTCACCACATGTATCATGTATAATGTATAGTATATACCCGTGATCACCTCCCGAGTGATCACGGCCCGATAGTATAGCACAGCAGATGGACTAGAATGTAGGGCCACTGATGGAAAACTAGCATCCTATACTAAGCATGTAGGATTGCAGGTAAAGGTAACAACAGTAGTAACAAGGACAGGCTATGCATCAGAATAGGATTAACCGAAAGTAGTAACATGCTACACTACTCTAATGCAAGCAGTATAGAGAAGAGTAGGCGATATCTGGTGATCAAGGGGGGGGCTTGCCTGGTTGCTCAGAGAAGAAGGGGTCATCGTCGGCGTAGTTGAACGCAGCGGCATCAGCGGCAGTCTTGGGGTCTACCAGAGAGAAGAGGGGGAGAACAGTAAATACATAGCAAGCAAGAGCATAACAGGACAACATGCAGAGCTAGACGTGTTCTAACGCGGTGCTACACGTTACCGGCGAAGGGGAATAACATCCGGGAATGTTTCCCCAGGTTTAGCATTTTCGAATAGATGAAATGGAGGGGAAAAGTTGCATGTTCAGGTAGTTAGGGGCATGTGGCAAACGAACGGATCGCGTATTCGGGTTCGTCTCGTCGTTCTGAGCAATTTTCATGTTGAAAATATTTTAATCCGAGTTACGGATTAAAAGATATGATTTTCTAAAGATTTTATTAATTTCTGAAATTTAATTAATTATTCAAATTAATTCGAAATTAGAAAAATTTATGACATCAGCATGATGTCATGCTGACGTCAGCAGTCAACAGGGTTGACTGGTCAACCTGACGTGTGGGTCCCGCTATCATACTCTGTTAACTAATTAATCAATTTAATTAGTTTAAATAATAGATTAGTCAGGTTAATTAATTTATTTGGCTAATCTAATCAAGATTAATTAAGTTAATTAATTCTTTAAGTAATTAGTTAATTTAATTACTATTTATTTATTCATTTATATATTTTTTTAACTAAAACGTTCTGGGAGGGGCCCACTTGTCATAGGCCCCAGGGGCCTTTGCGGGTGTGCGGGTTATGGCGCAACCCGAACAGGCGGGGGCGCTCGGCGCTGCGGGCGCTAGCCCGTTTGGGCGCACACCCAGGTTACCAGGAGGGCGCCGGCCACGGTGGGGTGCCGGAGCAGCACGGCGAGGGGGCGGGCACGTGCGGCGCAAGGCGCGCGCAGCCAAGGCAGCATGCGTGAGCGAGAGGGGGCCGCGGTGGTGCGTGGCAGGGCGGCTGGAGCGGGCGACTGAAGGCGGGCGTCGGGCAGGGGCCGGCCAGTGCATGCAGGAAAACGTCGGCGGCCTCCGGCAGCAGCAGAGGCTGCAGCGGCAGTGCAGAGCGGCTGCGGGAGGCAGGGACGAGGTGGGGCGTGGACGTCAGTGCGCGGCGCGCATGGCCTCGAAGCCAGCAGGGAAGGGGCGCACGGCGAGGATGACACGGTCACGGGGAGCACGACGCAGAGGGCGCACTGGGCGCGGTGAGCTCGTGCTCACCGCGGGCGGGCGCGTTGCCGGTCTAGCGTGTGGTGAGCGAGGCGTGAGGCAGAGAAGGGGAGAGGCTCGGGGCCTCACCAGCGTTGATGGGAAGAGGGGGTGCCGAGGCTTGCTGGCGGCCGGCGGGGAAGAGGATGAGGATGCGAGGTCGGCGAGGAGGTCCGGTGAAGGCGCTCCGGGACGTCGGCGTCGGGAGAGGTGGGGCGACTCGCCGGGAGCGGCCATGGCAGGGTTCGGTGCGCGCCGGCGGGACCCTGCCGGCAAGGTCCGGCGACGAGGTGGGCTCGGCGAGGGGCGCCAGCCTGGTGGCGTTGACGGGAGGCACCGACCGAGGTGGGCAGCGGGGTGCTGCCTCGATCCAGTCGAGGGAGGTGAGAGGAGGGACGCGGAGGAGTCCGAGAGGGGCGGCGGCCTTAGCGGAGCGGCGGCGAGGGGGCGCCGTTGCGCCCCGATCCGGATCGGGAGGGAGCGAGAGGGGGAGAGATTGGGGGGAGTGGGGAACGTGGGGAGGAGTGGGGCACCGCTAGGGTTCGGCCGAGTGGGGAGGGGGATATGCAGGGGGCGACTGGGCCGGCCTGGGGCCCGATGGCCTGCTGGGCCGAGGCCCAGTTGGGGGTCTTTCTGTTTTTTTTGTATTCACCCCCCCCCCTTTGATTTATTTTTCTTTTCTGTTTTGGTTAATTGTTTGGGCACCAAATGTGTTTTGAGAAACATGAGAGCTGGCCCACAAATCACAGCACAATATATCCTACCACCAGAAACTAGTTTGGGGTAATTATCATTTCATATTTATTTTGTATTAATAAAAAGGTTATTTAAATAATGTTTTCGCCACTGTTTGAGGTTGTTTAAGTCACTTATCAAACTTCAATAATGTTGCTTACAATTTTATCATAGCCTCTGACTTATCTACTATTTATTGAACATTTTAGTTTCAATATTTGAAAACTTTTATTGTTTGCCTGATTTTGAATTTGAATTTGAACAGGGTTTGAATCAATGCGAGTTTATCAACAGTGAGCGTGGTGATGTGGCATCATTAGTAGAGAGTTATTGTAGCTTAGTTATCCGGGCGTCACAATGGGCTGGTGCAAGCATCTCGGAGTTGGAACATTCGCTTTGATGAAATGATCAAAGCGTTTGGGTTTATGCAGGCTTATGGAGAAGCCTGCGTTTACAAGAAAGTGAGTGGGAGCTCTGTAGCATTTCTCATATTATATGTGGATGACATACTGTTGATGGGAAATGATATAGAACTCTTGGAGAGCATAAAGGCCTACTTGAATAAATGTTTTTCAATGAAGGACCTTGGAGAAGTTGCTTATATATTAGGCATCAAGATCTATAGAGATAGATCGAGACGCCTCATTGGTCTTTCACAAAGTACGTACCTTGACAAGATATTGAAGAAGTTCAATATGGATCAGTCCAAGAAGGGGTTCTTGTCTGTATTACAAGGTGTGCGATTGAGCACGACTCAATGCCCGACCACGGCAGAAAATAGAGAAAAGATGAGTGTCGTCCCCTATGCCTCGGCCATCGGGTCTATTATGTATGCCATGTTGTGTACCATACGTGATGTAAACCTTGTCGTAAGTTTGGTAGGAAGGTACCAAAGTAATCCCGTCATGGAACACTAGACAGCGGTCAAGAATATCCTGAAGTACCTGAAGAGGACTAAGGATATGTTTCTCGTTTATGGAGGTGACGAAGAGCTCGTCGTAAAGGGTTACGTTGATGCTAGCTTCGACACAGATTCTGATGACTCTAAGTCACAAACCGGATACGTGTATATTTTGAATGGTGGGGCAGTTAGCAGGTGCAGTTGCAAGCAAAGCGTTGTGGCGGGATCTACATGTGAAGCGGAGTACATGGCAGCCTCGGAGGCAGCACAAGAAGCAATCTGGGTGAAGGAGTTCATTACCGACCTAGGAGTTATTCCCAATGCGTCGGGCCCGATGACTCTCTTCTGTGACAACACTGGAGCTATTGCCCTTGCCAAGGAGCCCAGGTTTCACAAGAAGACCAGGCATATCAAGCGTCGCTTCAACTCTATTCGTGAAAATGTTCAGAATGGAGACATAGATATTTGTAAAGTACATACGGACCTGAATGTCGCAGATCCGTTGACTAAACCTCTTCCACGGGCAAAACATGATCAACACCAGAACTCTATGGGTGTTCGGTTCATCACAATGTAACTAGATTATTGACTCTATTGCAAGTGGGAGACTGTTGGAAATATACCCTAGAGGCAATAATAAAATGATTATTATTATATTTCCTCATTCATGATAATTGTCTATTGTTCATGCTATAATTGTGTTATCAGGAAATCATAATACATGTGTGAATACATAGACCACAACATGTCCCTAGTGAGCCTCTAGTTGACTAGCTCGTTGATCAACAGATGGCCATGGTTTCCTGACTATGGACATTGGATGTCATTGACAACGGGATCACATCATTAGGAGAATGATGTGATGGACAAGACCCAATCCTAAGCATAGCACAAGATCGTGTAGTTCGTTTGCTAGAGGTTTTCTAATGTCAAGTATCATTTCCTTAGACCATGCGATTGTGCAACTCCCGGATACTATAGGAATACTTTGGGTGTGCCAAACATCACAACGTAACTGGGTGACTATAAAGGTGCACTACAGGTATCTCCGAAAGTGTCTGTTGGGTTGGCACGAATCAAGACTAGGATTTGTCACTCCGTATGACGGAGAGGTATCTCTGGGCCCACTCGGTAATGCATCATCATAATGAGCTCAATGTGACCAAGTGGTTGATCACGGGATCATGCATTATGGTACGAGTAAAGTGACTTGACGATAACGAGATTGAACGAGGTATTGGGATACCTACGATCGAATCTCGGGCAAGTAACATACCGATTGACAAAGGGAATTGTATACGGGATTGCCTGAATACTCAACATCGTGGTTCATTCGATGAGATCATCACGGAACATGTGGGAACCAACATGGGTATCCAGATCCCGCTGGGTGTTATTGGCCGGAGATTTGTCTCGGTCATGTCTGCATGGTTCCCGAACCCGTAGGGTCTACACACTTAAGGTTCAATGACGCTAGGGTTGTAGAGATATTAGTATGCGGTAACCCGAAAGTTGTTCGGAGTTCCGGATGAGATCCCGGACGTCACGAGGAGTTCCGGAATAGTCCGGAGGTAAAGATTTGTATATAGGAAGTCCAGTTTCGGACGCTGGGAAAGTTTTGGGGTCATCGGTATTGTACCGGGACCACCAGAAGGGTCCCGGGGGTCCACCGGGTGGGGCCACCTATCCCGGAGGGCCCCATGGGCTGAAGTGAGAAGGGAACCAGCCCCTGGTGGGCTGGTGCACCCCCCCCCCCATGGGCCTCCCCTTGTGCCTAGGGTTGGAAACCCTGGGGTGGGGGCGCCCCACCAAACTTGGGGGGCAAGTCCCCCCTAGGCCGCCGCCCATCCCTAGATGGGATCTACAAGGGGGGCCGGCGCCCCCTGGCCCCTATATATAGTGGAGGGGAGGGAGGGCAGCTGCACCCAAGCCCCTGGCGCCTCCCTCCCTCCCGTGACACCTCTTCCTCCCCGCTTACGCTTGGCAAAGCCCTGCCGGGATCCCGCTACTTCCACCACCACGCCGTCGTGATGCTGGATCTCCATCAACCTCTCCTTCCCTTGCTGGATCAAGAAGGAGGAGACGTCTCTCCCAACCGTACGTGTGTTGAACGCGGAGGTGCCGTCCGTTTGGCGCTCGGTCATCGGTGATTTGGATCACAACGAGTACGACTCCATCAACCCCGTTCTCTTGAACGCTTCCGCTCGCCATCTACAAGGGTATGTAGATGCACTCCCCTCTCCCTCATTGCTAGATGACTCCATAGATTGATCTTGGTGATGCGTAGAAAATTTTAAATTTCTGCGACGATCCCCAACAGAATTGAGCAACAGAGAGCTCAAATTAATTTTGCAAAAGACTGTCAATAGGTCTAGAAAGAATTGGTCCAAGAAACTTGATGATGCATTATGGGCCTATAGAACTGCATATAAAAATCCTATGGGTATGTCTCCGTATAAAATGGTTTATGGAAAAGCATGTCACTTACCTCTCGAACTAGAACATAAGGCATACTGGGCTATTAAAGAGCTCAACTATGATTTCAAACTTGCCGGTGAGAAGAGGTTATTTTATATTAGCTCACTCGATGAATGGAGAACCCAAGCTTATGAAAATGCCAAGTTGTTTAAAGAAAACGTTAAAAGATGGCATGACAAAAGGATACAAAAGCGTGAGTTTGACGTAGGTGATTATGTATTGCTATACAACTCTCGTTTAAGATTTTTTGCAGGAAAACTTCTCTCTAAATGCTAAGGCCCCTGCGTCATCGAGGAGGTCTAGTTCCGGTGCCATAAAAATCAACAACTTCGAAGGCACAAATCCGAAGGTGGTTAACGGTCAAACAATTAAACATTATATCTCAAATAATCCTATAAATGTTGAAACTAATGTTATTGAAACCGTAACCCCGGAGGAATACATAAGGGACACTTTCCAGAACGTTTCAGACTCCGAAAAGGGATAGGTATATGGTACGGTAAGTAAACTGACTCCAAAACAATTTTTAAGGCAATATTTCTCCGTTTTGGAATATTTAGAAAAATAAAAAAAATAGGTAGCAGTTCGGGAAGGACACGAGGGCCCCACGAGGGTGGAGGGCGCGCCCTACCCCCTGGGCGCGCGCCTACCTCGTGGGCACCTCATGTGCCTTCCGGACTCCGTTTTCTTGCACGGTACGTATTTTGGTCGGTAAAAATTCACTATATATTCTCCCGAAGGTTTTGACTCCTGTATCACGCAAATATCCTCTATTCTTGTTTCGAGCTGTTTTCTGCCAGGGTTTTCAAGGCTAGGCATCATGTCGCCCCCTCCTCCAACAATGGTGACAAAGATGCTTGGCTAATGAAGATAGAGCTGAAGAGGGAAGAACCCATGGAGATCAACAAGGATGGAGGGATCAAGAAGGCCACGGAGAACCAAGCTTCGGCAGCAGAGGACATCCTTCAACTTGATCACAATCTTCTTACCCCAACTGAGATCGAAGCTTTCAAGATGATTGAGTTGGCTCGTATTCAAAACAAGTATCTCACAAGTGAAAATATTTTGTTGAAGGAGCATATCGTTGCACTCAAAGGCATTATCCGCAAGTTGGAGGACCTCTTACGCTCGATGTGCGACTATCCATCACCACCATCTTCTTCACCAACAAAGGAGACATAATCACATGGGTATGGGCACTCCCCTTGGCAACTGCCAAGCTTGGGGGAGGTGCCCCGGTATCGTATCACCATCACACTCCTATCTTTACCGTTTTTCTTAGTTCGATCCTATTAGTAGTATCTTGATCTAGTAGAATAAAGTTTATGGCATGATCTAGTTTTGAGTTTTGCTTTAGGATCTCTCTATGTAATTGAGTCCGTGAGCTATATATAATAAAGATTAGTGTTGAGTCAAGGACTTGACTATTTCGCCATGATCTTGAGTGAATAAAATAAAAGACGAAAAAGAATAAAAAGAAACAAATAGTTCATATTGATCTTATCGAGAGTAATGACTTCACATAAAAAGAGTTTGATGATTAAAAGTTGTTGGGAGTTGGCAAACATAGCTTTGGTCATCGTTGCAATTAATAGGAAGTTATAAGGAAAGAGAGGTTTCACATATAAATATATTATCATTGACATCCTTTATGATTGGGAGCACTCATTAAAATATGACATGCTAAAGAGTTGATGTTGGACAAGTAAGACAACGTAATGGGTTATGTTTTCTTATTTCTGAGATAAAGTATGTTGTCATGGATCATCCAACATGTTGATCTTGCCTTTCCCCCTCATGCTATCCAAATTCTCAGCACCAAGTAGAGATACTACTTGTGCTTCCAAAAACCCTTAAACTAGTTTTGCCATAAGAGTCCACCATACCTATACCTATGGATTGAGTAAGATCCTTCAAGTAAGTTGTCATCGGTGCAAAGCAATAAAAATTGCTCTAAATATGTATAATTGATTGGTGTGGAGGAAATAAGCTTTATACGATCTTGTGATGTGGAAGAAATAAAAGCGACGGACTGCATAATAAAGGTTCATATCACAAGGGGCAATATAAAGTGACGTTCTTTCGCATTGAGATTTTGTGCATCCAACCCTAAAGCGCATGGCAACCTCTGCTTCCCTCCGCGAAGGGCCTATCTGTTACTATTATCTTCTACCTTATGCAAGAGTGATGGTGATCTTCACCTTTCCTTTTTCATTTTATCCTTTGGCAAGCACAGTATGTTGGAAAGATCCTAATAGATATATCTAATCGGATGTAGGGGAGCATGAGTTATTATTGTTGACATTACCCTTGAGGTAAAAGGTTGGGAGGCGAAACTATAAGCCCCTATCTTTCTTTGTGTCCGGTTAAAACTCCATAACCACAACTATTGCGTGAGTGTTAGCAATTATGAAAGACTAAATGATAGTTGAGTATGTGGTCTTGATATTAATCTCTGACATGGACTCTTTCTGATGTTATGATAAATTGCAATTGGTTCAATGACCGAGATTACAGTTTGTTGGTTCTCAATAAAGCTTATGATTCATACTTTTGCATTGTGAATAGATCATCACTTTAACATAAGTAATCATATGACAATATCATGTTGCTGCTATGAGAATAATCGTGATGCCTCCATGTCCGTATTTTATTTTTATCGCCACCTCTTCCTCTAAACATGGGGACATATTTATCGTTATCGGCTTTCACTTGAGGACAAGCGAGGTCTAAGCATGGGGGAGTTGATACGTCCATTCTGCATCATGCTTTTATATCGATATTTATTGCATTATGGGCTGTTATTACACATTATGTCACAATACTTATGCATATTCTCTACTATTTTACAAGGTTTACATAAGGAGGGAGAATGCCGGTAGCTAGAATTCTGGGCTAGAAAAGGAGCAAATATTAGAGACCTATTCTGTGCAACTCCAAAAGTCCTAAAACTCCACGGAAGTTATTTTCTGAATATATAAAAAATATTGAGCGGAAGAAGTTCACCAGTGGGGGACCCACCTGGCCATGAGGGTGGGGCGCGCCCTACCCCCCCTAGGCGCGCCCCTGCCTCGTGGGCCCCCTGTTGGCCCTCTGATGCCCATCTTCTGCTATATGAGGTCTTTCGTCGATGAAAAACTGATAAGCAACCTTTCGGGACGAGACTCCGCCGCCACGAGGCGAAACCTTGGCGGAACCAATCTAGGGCTCCGGCAGAGCTGTTCTGCCGGGGAAACTTCCCTCCGGGAGGGGGAAATCATCGCCATCGTCATCACCAACACTCCTCTCATCGGGAGAGGGCAATCTCCATCAACATCTTCACCAGCACCATCTCATCTCAAAACCCTAGTTCATCTCTTGTATCCAATTCTTGTCTCCATGTCTGGGATTGGTACTAGTAGGTTGCTAGTAGTGTTGATTACTCCTTGTAGTTGATGCTAGTTGGTTTATTTGGTGGAAGATCATATGTTCAGATCCTTTATGCATATTAATACCCCTCTGACTATGAACATGAATATGCTTTGTGAGTAGTTACGTTTGTTCCTGAGGACATGGGAGAAGTCTTGCTATTGGTAGTCATGTGAATTTGGTATTCGTTCGATATTTTGATGAGATGTATGTTGTCTAGCCTCTAGTGGTGTTATGTGAACGTCGACTACATAACACTTCACCATTATTTGGGCCTAGAGGAAGGCATTGGGAAGTAATAAGTAGATGATGGGTTGCTAGAGTGATAGAAGCTTAAACCCTAGTTTATGCGTTGCTTCGTAAGGGGCTGATTTGGATCCACATGTTTCATGCTATGGTTGGGTTTACCTTAATACTTTTGTTGTAGTTGCGGATGCTTGCAATAGAGGTTAATCATAAGTGGGATGCTTGTTCAAGTAAGAACAACACTCAAGCACCGGTCCACCCACATATCAAATTATCAAAGTACCGAATGTGAATCATATGAACGTGATGAAAACTAGCTTGACGATATTCCCATGTGTCCTCGGGAGCGCTTTTCCTTATATAAGAGTTTGTCCAGGCTTGTCCTTTGCTACAAAAAGGATTGGGCCACCTTGCTGCAGTTGATTTGCTTTTGTTATTTGTTGCTCGTTACAAATTATCCTATCACAAAACTATCTTTTACCACTTATTTCAGTACTTGCAGAGAATACCTTGCTGAAAACCGCTTATCATTTCCTTCTGCTCCTCGTTGGGTTCGACACTCTTACTTATCGAAAGGACTATGATAGATCCCCGATACTTGTGGGTCATCTACTGGGTCCGGGGTCCGTAACTTGAGGATTATCCTCATTGCTGCCCAGAAGAATTACGTCCTGGAAACACCGCTGGGTGCCAGCCTGCTGCTGATGCAACTAACAACGTTAAGAACGTCTGGCAGAGCAAAGCTGATGACTACTCGATAGTTCAATGTGCCATGCTTTACGGCTTAGAACCGGGACTTCAACGACGTTTTGAACGTCATGGAGCATATGAGATGTTCCAGGAGTTGAATTTAATATTTCAAAAGAATGCCCGGATTGAGAGATATGAAGTCTCTAATAAGTTCTATAGCTGCAAGATGGAGGAGAATAGTTTTGTCAGTGAGCGTATACTCAAGATGTCTGGGTACTGCAATCACTTGATTCAACTGGGAGTTAATCTTCCGGATGATAGCGTCATTGACAGAATTCTCCAATCACTGCCACCAAGCTACAAGAGCTTCGTGATGAACTATAACATGCAAGGGATGGATAAGACAATTCCCGAGCTCTTCGCAATGCTAAAAGCTGCGGAGGTAGAAATCAAAAAGGAACATCAAGTGTTGATGGTTAATAAACCCACTAGTTTCAAGAAAAAGGGCAAAGGGAAGAAGAAGGGGAACTTCAAGAAGAACAGCAAGCAAGTTGTTGCTCAGGAGAAGAAACCCAAGTCTGGACCTAAGCCTGAGACTGAGTGCTTCTACTGCAAGCAGACTGGTCACTAGAAGCGGAACTGCCCCAAGTATTTGGCGGATAAGAAGGATGGCAAGGTGAACAAAGGTATATGTGATATACATGTTATTGATGTGTAACTTACTAATGCTCGCAGTAGCACCTAGGTATTTGATACTAGTTCTGTTGCTAATATTTGCAACTCGAAACAGGGGCTACGGATTAAGCGAAGATTGGCTAAGGACGAGGTGACGATGCGCGTGGGAAATGGTTCCAAAGTCGATGTGATCGCGGTCGGCACGCTACCTCTACATCTACCTTCGGGATTAGCATTAGACCTAAATAATTGTTATTTGGTGCCAGCGTTGAGCATGAACATTATATCTAGATCTTGTTTGATGCGAGACGGTTATTCATTTAAATCAGAGAATAATGGTTGTTCTATTTATATGAGTAATATCTTTTATGGTCATGCACCCTTGAAGAATGGTCTGTTTTTGTTGAATCTCGAAAGTGGTGATACATATATTCATAATATTGAAGCAAAAAAGATGCAGAGTTGATAATGATAGTGCAACTTATTTGTGGCACTGCCGTTTAGGTCATATCGGTGTAAAACGCATGAAGAAACTCCATACTGATGGACTTTTGGAACCACTTGATTATGAATCACTTGGTACTTGCGAACCGTGCCTCATGGGCAAGATGACTAAAACGCCGTTCTCCGGAACTATGGAGAGAGCAACAGATTTGTTGGAGATCATACATACAAATGTATGTGGTCCAATGAATGTTGAGTCTCGTGGCGGATATCGTTATTTTCTCACCTTCACAGATGATTTAAGCAGATATGGGTATATCTACTTAATGAAACATAAGTCTGAAATGTTTGAAAAGTTCAAAGAATTTCAGAGTGAAGCTGAAAATCATCGTAACAAGAAAATAAAGTTTCTCCGATTTGATCGTGAAGGAGAATATTTGAGTTATGAGTTTGGTCTTCATTTGAAACAATGTGGAATAGTTTCGCAACTCACGCCACCCGGAACACCACAGCTTAATGGTGTGTCCGAACGTCGTAATCGTACTCTACTAGATATGGTGCGATATATGATGTCTCTTACTGATTTACCGCTATCGTTTTGGGGTTATGCTCTAGAGACGGCCGCATTCACGTTAAATAGGGCACCGTTGAAATTCGTTGAGATGACGGCTTATGAACTGTGGTTTGGCAAGTGATACGTCTCCTACGTATCTATAATTTTTTATTGCTCCATGCTATATTATCTACTATTTTGGACTATATTGGGCTTTATTTTCCACTTTTATATTATTTTTGCGACTAACCTATTAACCGGAGGCCCAGCCCAGAATTGCTGTTTTTTTGCCTATTTCAGTGTTTCGGAGAAACAAAATATCAAACGGAGTCCGAACGGAATAAAATCTTCGGGAACGTGATTTTCTCACCGAACGTGATCCAGGGGACTTTGGCCCTACGCCAAGGTATCAGAGAGGCGGTCATGAGGGTGGGGGCGCCCCCCTTAGGGCGCGCCCCCTGCCTCGTGTCCCCCTCGAAGCTCCACCGACGTACTCCTTCCTCCTATATATACCTACGTACCCCCAAACGATCAGAAGAGGAGCCAAAAACCTAATTCCACCGCCGTAACCTTCTGTATCCACGAGATCCCATCTTGGGGCCTGTTCCGGAGCTCCGCCGGAGAGGGCCGTCATCACGGAGGGCTTCTACATCATCATAGCCTCTCCGATGAAGTGTGAGTAGTTTACCTCAAACCTTTGGGTCCATAGTTAGTAGCTAGATGGCTTCTTATCTCTTTTTGGATCTCAATACAAAGTTCTCCCCCTCTCTTGTGGAGATCTATTCGATGTAATCTTCTTTTTGCGGTGTGTTTGTTGAGACTGATGAATTGTGGGTTTATGATCAAGTCTATCTATGAATAATATTTGAATCTTCTCTGAATTCTTTTATGTATGATTGGTTATCTTTGCAAGTCTCTTTGAATTATCAGCTTGGTTTGGCCTACTAGATTGGTTTTTCTTGCCATGGGAGAAGTGCTTAGCTTGGGGTTCGATCTTGCGGTGTCCTTTCCCAGTGACAGAAGGGGCAGCAAGGCACGTATTGCATCGTTGCCATCAAGGATAACAAGATGGGGTTTATTTCATATTGCATGAATTTATCTCTCTACATCATGTCATCTTGCTTAAAGCGTTACTCTGTTTCTAACTTAATACTCTAGATGCATGCTGGATAGCGGTCAATGAGTGGAGTAATAGTAGTAGATGCAGGCAGGAGTCGGTCTACTTGTCTCGGACGTGATGCCTATATACATGATCATACCTAGATATTATCATAACTATGCTCAATTCTGTCAATTGCTCAACAGTAATTTGTTCACCCACCGTAGAATACTTATGCTCTTGAGAGAAGCCACTAGTGAAACCTATGGCCCCCGGGTCTATTCTCATCATATCAATCTCCATCACTTTAATATTGCTTTGCTTTTTTACTTTGCCTTTTACTTTTCACTTTGCATCTTTATATCAAAAATACTAAAAATATTATCTATCAGTTCTCACTCTCATAAGTGACCGTGAACGGATTGACAACCCCTAATCGCATTGGTTGCGAGTTGCTATCGTTTTGTGCAGGTATGAGGGACTTGAGCGTGGCCTCCTACTGGATTGATACCTTGGTTCTCAAAAATTGAGGGAAATACTTACGCTACTCTGCTGCATCATCCTCTCCTCTTCGGGGAAAACCAACGCAAGCTCAAGAGGTAGCAAGAAGAATTTCTGGCGCCGTTGCCGGGGAGGCTTACGCAAAAGTCAAGTCAAAATTTGGACTCCCGACAACGAGCCATTTCTGGCGCCGTTGCCGGGGAGTCTACGCAAAAAGTCAACATACCAAGTACCCATCACAATCCCTATCTCTCGCATTACATTAGTTGCCATTTGCCTCTCGTTTTCCTCTCCCCCACTTCACCCTTGCCGTTTTATTTGCCCTCTCCTTCTCCTTCTCCTTCTCCTTCTCCTTTTCTGTTTGCCTTTTTCTCGCTTGCCTTTTGTTTGTTCATGTGTTGGATTGCTTGCTTGTCGCGATGGCTCAAGATACTACCAAATTGTGTGACTTCACCAATACCAATAATAATGATTTCCTTAGCACTCCGTTTGCTCCTCTTGCCAATACTGAATCTTGTGAAATCAATACTGCCTTGTTGAATCTTGTTATGAAAGATCAATTCGCCGGCCTTCCTAGTGAAGATGCCGCTACTCATCTTAATAGCTTCGTTGATTTATGTGATATGCAAAAGAAAAAAGATGTCGATAATGATGTCGTTAAATTGAAGCTATTTCCTTTTTCGCTTAGAGATCATGCTAAAGCTTGGTTTTTGTCTTTGCCTAAAAATAGTATTGATTCTTGGAAAAGTGCAAAGATGCTTTTATCTCTAAGTATTTTCCTCCCGCTAAGATTATTGCTCTTAGAAACGACATTATGAATTTTAAGCAACTTGATCATGAACATGTTACACAAGCTTGGGAGAGAATGAAATTAATGCTACGTAATTTTCCTACTCATGGTTTGAATTTGTGGATGATTATACAAAAAGATTATGCCGGATTGAATTTTGCTTCTAGAAATCTTTTAGATTCAGCCGCGGGAGGCACTTTTATGGAAATCACTTTAGGAGATGCTACTAAACTCCTAGATAATATTATGGTTAATTATTCTCAATGGCACACTGAAAGATCTACTAATAAAAAAGTGCATGCGATAGAAGAAATCAATGTTTTGAGTGGAAAGATGGATGAACTTATGAAATTATTTGCTACTAAGAGTGTTTCTTCTGATCCTAATGATATGCCTTTGTCTACTTTGATTGAGAATAATAATGAATCTATGGATGTGAATTTTGTTGGTAGGAATAATTTTGGTAACAACGCGTATAGAGGGAATTTTAATCCTAGGCCTTATCCTAGTAATCCTTCTAATAATTATGGAAATTCCTACAACAACTCTTATGGAAATTTTAATAAGATGCCCTCTGAATTTGAGAATAGTGTCAAAGAGTTTATGAATTCACAAAAGAATTTTAATGCTTTGCTTGAAGAGAAATTGCTTAAAGTTGATGGTTTGGCTAGGAACATTGATAGAATTACTCTTGAGGTTGATTCTTTAAAGCTTAGATCTATTCCTCCTAAGCATGATATCAATGAGTCTCTCAAAGCCATGAGAATTTCCATTGATGAGTGCAAGGAAAGAACCGCTACGATGCGTGCTACGAAAGATGCCTTTATTAAAGCGTGTTCTTCCAATTCCTATGAAAATCAAGATGAAGATCTAAAAGTTATTGATGTGTCACCTATCAAATCTTTGTTTTGCAATATGAATCTTGATGAAACTGAATATGATCTTCCTTTACCTAGAAGGCGTTCTAAAAATTCGGAGTATTTAGACCCTTTTGATGAAAGTGGGATTGAAAGAAATAAAACCCTAGATGATGCTAAACCCACTATATTGGATTTAAAGGAATTTAATTATGAAAATTGCTCTTTAATTGATTTTATTTCCTTGTTGCAATCCGTGCTAAATTATCCTCATGCTTATAGTCAAGAGAAAGCCTTTACCAAACATATTGTTGATGCTTTGATGCAATCCTATGAAGAAAAACTTGAGTTGAAAGTTTCTATCCCTAGAAAACTCTATGATGAGTGGGAACCAACTATTAAAATTAAAATTAAAGATCGTGAGTTTTATGCTTTGTGTGATTTGGGTGCTAGTGTCTCCACTATCCCCAAAACTTTGTGTGATTTGCTAGATTTCCATGACTTTGACGATTGCTCTCTAAACTTGCATCTTGCGGATTCTACTATTAAAAACCCTATGGGAAGAATTAATGATGTTCTTATTGTTGCAAATAGGAATTATGTGCCCGTAGATTTTATCGTTCTTGATATAGATTGCAATCCTTCTTGCCCTATTATTCTTGGTAGACCTTTCCTTAGAACGGTTGGCGCGATTATTGATATGAAGGAAGGGAATATTAGATTTCAGTTTCCATTAAATAAGGGCATGGAAAACTTTCCTAGAAAGAAAATAAGATTTCCATATGAAACTATCATGAGAGCTACCTATGGATTGCCTGCCAAAGATGGCAAAACCTAAATCTATCCTCGCTTTTATGCCTAGCTAGGGGAGTTAAACGATAGCGCTTGTTGGGAGGCAACCCAATTTTATTTTGAGTTTTTTGTTTTTGCTTCTGTTTAGGAATAAATAATCCATATACCTTCTGTTTAGATGTAGTTTTGTGTTTTAATTAGTGTTTGTGCCAAGCTAGACCGATTGGATCTTCTTGGATGATAGTTATTTGATCTTGCTGTAATTTCCAGAAACTTTGCGCTTAGTGCCAGAATTATTAAAAATCACCAGAACGTGATAAAATTCTGATTCCAATTGCTGATGATCAATAAACAAATTTTCTAGGTCTTATAATTTTGGTAGATGTTTTGGAGTTACATAAGTTTGCGTTAGTTACATATTACTACAGACTGTTCTGTTTTTGACAGATTTTGTTTTTCGTGTGTTGTTTGCTTATTTTGATGTATCTATGGTTAGTAAAATAGTTTATAATCCATATAGAAGTTGTAATACAGTAGGTTTAACACCAATATAAATAAAAAATGAGTTCATTACAGTACCTTGAAGTGGTTTTATGTTTTCTTTCTCTAACGGAGCTCACGAGATTTCTATTGAGTTTTGTGTTGTGAAGTTTTCAAGTTTTGGGTGAAATCTTTTGATGGATTATGGAACAAGGATTGGCAAGAGCCTAAGCTTGGGGATGCCCATGGCACCCCCAATATAATCCAAGGACACCAAAAAGTCAAAGCTTGGGGATGCCCCAGAAGGCATCCCCTCTTTCGTCTACTTCCATCGGTATTTTACTTGGAGCTATATTTTTATTCACCAACATGATATGTGTTTTGCTTGGAGCGTCTTGTATTATTTGTGTCTTTGTTTGTTAGTGTGCCACAATCATCCTTTCTGTACACACCTTTGAGAGAGCCATTTATGAATTAAAATTTGTTAGGATACTCTTTGTGCTTCACTTATATCTTTTGAGCTATGTAGTTTTCCTCTATGTGCTTCACTTATATCTTTTGAGCGTGATAATTTTGCTCTATGTGCTTCACTTAGATCTTTTAGAGCACGGTGGTGTATTTGTTTTAAATAAACTATTGACCTCTCATGCTTCACTTAGATCATTTTGAGAGTCTTAATAGCATGGTAAATTGCTTAATATTAATATGCTTGGTATTCATGATTTGTGAAATTTTCTTTCGAGTGCGTTGAATACTAAGAAAAGATTGAAGCATGATAATTGTTTTGAGATATGGAGGTGATAATATTAAAGTCATGCTAGTTGAGTAGTTGTGAATTTAAAGAATACTTGCGTTGAAGTTTGTGATTCCCGTAGCATGCACGTATGGTGAACCGTTATGTAACGAAGTCGGAGCATGAGGTGTTTATTGATTGTCCACCTTATGAGTGGCGGTCGGGGATGAGCGATGGTCTTTTCCTACCAATTTATCCCCCTAGGAGCATGCGCGTAATACTTTGCTTTGATAACTTCTAGATTTTTGCAATAAATATATGAGTTCTTTATGACTAATGTTGAGTCCATGGATTATACGCACTTTTCCCATCCTTCCACAATTGCCAGCCTCTCTAATACCGCGCACTTTTCACTGGTATGATACACCCACCATATATCTTCCTCAAAACAGCCACCATACCTACCTATCATGGCATTTCCATAGCCATTCTGAGATATATTGCCATGCAACTTTCCACCGTTCCGTTTATTATGACACGCTCCATCATCGTCATATTGCTAGCATGATCATGTAGTTGACATCGTATTTGTGGCAAAGCCACTATTCATAATTCTTTCATACATGTCACTCTTGATTCATTGCATATCCCGGTACACCGCCGGAGGCATCCATATAGAGTCATATCTTGTTCTAAGTATTAGGTTGTAATTGTTGAGTTGTAAGAAAAATAAAAGTGTGATGATCATCATTTTTAGAGCATTGTCCCAAGTGAGGAAAGAATGATGGAGACTATGATTCCCCCACAAGTCGGGATGAGACTCCAGACAAAAAAGAAACAAAGAAAAAAAAGAGGCCATAAAAAAAGAGAAAAGGCCCAAATAAAAAAATGAGAGAAAAAGAGAGAAGGGACAATGCTACTATCCTTTTACCACACTTGTGCTTCAAAGTAGCACCAAGATCTTCATGATAGAGAGTCTCCTATGTTGTCACTTTCATATACTAGTGGGAATTTTTCATTATAGAACTTGGCTTGTATATTCCAATGATGGGCTTCCTCAAAATGCCCTAGGTCTTCATGAGCAAGCGAGTTGGATGCACGCCCACTTAGTTTCTTTTGTTGAGCTTTCATATACTTATAGCTCTAGTGCATCCATTGCATGGCAATCCCTACTCACTCACATTGATATCTATTAATGGGCATCTCCATAGCCCGTTGATACGCCTAGTTGATGTGAGACTATCTTCCCCTCTTTTTGTCTTCTCCACAACCATCGTTGTATTCCACATATAGTGCTATGTCCATGGCTCACGCTCATGTATTGCGTGAAGGTTGAAAAAGTTTTGAAAATGTTAAAGTATGAAACAATTGCTTGGCTTGTCATCGGGGTTGTGCATGATTTAAATACTTTGTGTGGTGAAGATGGAGCATAGCCAGACTATATGATTTTGTAGGGATAACTTTCTTTGGCCATGTTATTTTGAGAAGACATAATTGCTTTATTAGTATGCTTGAAGTATTATTATTTTTATTTCAATATGAACTTTTGTCTTGAATCTTTCGAATCTGAATATTCATACCACAATTAAGAAGTTTTACATTGAAATTATGCCAAGTAGCACTCCGCATTAAAAATTCTCTTTTTATCATTTACCTACTCGAGGACGAGCAGGAATTAAGCTTGGAGATGCCTGATACGTCTCCAACGTATCTATAATTTTTGATTGCTCCATGCTATATTATCTACTATTTTGGACTATATTAGGCTTTATTTTCCACTTTTATATTTTTTTGGGACTAACCTATTAACCGGAGGCCCATCCCAGAATTGCTGTTTTTTTGTGCCTATTTCAGTGTTTCGGAGAAACAGAATATCAAACGGAGTCCAAACGGAATAAAATCTTCGGGAACGTGATTTTCTCACCGAACATGATCCAAGGGACTTGGACCCTACGCCAAGGCATCAGAGAGGCGGTCACGAGGGTGGGGGGCGCCCCCCTTAGGGCGCGCCCCCTGCCTCGTGGGCCCCTCGAAGCTCCACCGACGTACTCCTTCCTCCTATATATACCTACGTACCCCCAAATGATCAGAACAGGAGCCAAAAACCTAATTCCACCGCCGCAACCTTCTGTATCCACGAGATCCCATCTTGGGGCCTGTTCCGGAGCTCCGCCGAGAGGGCCGTCATCACGGAGGGCTTATACATCATCATAGCCTCTCCGATGAAGTGTGAGTAGTTTACCTCAGACCTTCGGGTCCATAGTGAGTATCTAGATGGCTTCTTCTCTCTTTTTGGATCTCAATACAAAGTTCTCCCCCTCTCTTGTGGAGATCTATTCGATGTAATCTTCTTTTTGCGGTGTGTTTGTTGAGACCGATGAATTGTGGGTTTATGATCAAGTCTATGTATGAATAATATTTGAATCTTCTCTGAATTCTTTTATGTATGATTGGTTATCTTTGCAAGTCTCTTCGAATTATCAGTTTGGTTTGGCCTACTAGATTGGTTTTTCTTGCCATGGGAGAAGTGCTTAGCTTTGGGTTCGATCTTGCGCTGTCCTTTCCCAGTGACAGAAGGGGCAGCAAGGCACGTATTGCATCATTGCCATCGAGGATAACAAGATGGGGTTTATTTCATATTGCATGAATTTATCTCTCTACATCATGTAATCTTTCTTAAAGCGTTACTCTATTTCTAACTTAATACTCTAGATGCATGCTGGATAGCGGTCGATGAGTGGAGTAATAGTAGTAGATGCAGGCAGGAGTCGGTCTACTTGTCTCGGACGTGATGCCTATATACATGACCATACCTAGATATTCTCATAACTATGCTCAGTTCTGTCAATTGCTCAACAGTAATTTGTTCACCCACCGTAGAATACTTATGCTCTTGAGAGAAGCCACTAGTGAAACCTATGGCCCCCAGGTCAATTCTCACCATATCAATCTCCATCACTTATTGCTTTGCTTTTTTACTTTGCCTTTTACTTTTCACTTTGCATCTTTATATCAAAAATACCAAAAACATTATCTATCAGTTCTCACTCTCGTAAGTGACCGTGAAGGGATTGACAACCCCTAATCACGTTGGTTGCGAGTTGCTATCGTTTTGTGCAGGTACGAGGGACTTGAGCATGGCCTCCTACTGGATTGATACCTTGGTTCTCAAAAACTGAGGGAAATACTTACACTACTCTGCTGCATCATCCTCTCCTCTTCGGGGAAAACCAACGCAAGCTCAAGAGGTAGCAAGAAGATTTTTTGGTGTCGTTGCCGGGGAGGCTTACGCAAAAGTCAAGTCAAACTTTGGACTCCCGACAACGAGCCATTTCTGGCGCCGTTGCCGGGGAGTCTACACAAAAAGTCAACATACCAAGTACCCATCACAATCCCTATCTCTCGCATTACATTAGTTGCCATTTGCCTCTCGTTTTCCTCTCCCCCACTTCACCCTTGCCGTTTTATTTGCCCTCTCCTTCTCCTTCTCCTTCTCCTTCTCCTTTTCTGTTTGCCTTTTTCTCGCTTGCCTTTTGTTTGCTCGTGTGTTGGATTGCTTGCTTGTCGCGATGGCTTAAGATACTACCAAATTGTGTGACTTCACCAATACCAATAATAATGATTTCCTTAGCATTCCGATTGCTCCTCTTGCCAATAATGAATCTTGTGAAATCAATACTGCCTTGTTGAATCTTTTTATGAAAGATCAATTCGCCGGCCATCCTAGTGAAGATGTCGCTACTCATCTTAATAGCTTCGTCACAGAAACCGGTTTCTGCGACACCTACACCAATTAGTGAGGAAGTTAATGATGATGATCATGAAACTTCAAATCAAGTTGTTGCTGAACCTCGTAGGTCAACCAGAGTAAGATCCGCACCAGAGTGGTACGGTAATCCTGTTCTGGAAGTTATGTTACAGACCATGATGAACCTACGAATTATGAAGAAGCGATGGTGAGCCCAGAATCCGCAAAATGGCTTGAGGCCATGAAATCTGAGATGGGATCCATGTATGAGAACAAAGTGTGGACTTTGGTTGACTTGCCCGATGATCGGCAAGCAATTGAGAATAAATGGATCTTCATGAAGAAGAATGACGCTGACGGTAATGTTACTGTCTATAAAGCTCGACTTGTTGCAAAAGGTTTTCGACAAGTTCAAGGGATTGACTACGATGAGACCTTCTCACCCGTAGCGATGCTTAAGTCTGTCCGAATCATGTTAGCAATTGTTGCATTTTATGATTATGAAATATGGTAGATGGATGTCAAAACTGCATTCCTGAATGGATTTCTGGAAGAAGAGTTGTATATGATGCAACCGGAAGGTTTTGTCGATCCAAAGGGAGCTAACAAAGTGTGCAAGTTCCAGCGATCCATTTATGGACTGGTGCAAGCCTCTCAGAGTTGGAATAAACGCTTTGATAGTGTGATCAAAGCATTTGGTTTTATACATACTTTTGGAGAAGCCTGTATTTACAAGAAAGTGAGTGGGAGCTCTGTAGCATTTCTAATATTATATGTGGATGACATATTGCTGATTGGAAATGATATAGAATTTCTGGATAGCATAAAGGGATACTTGAATAAGAGTTTTTCAATGAAAGACCTCGGTGAAGCTGCTTCTATATTGGGCATCAAGATCTATAGAGATGGATCAAGACGCTTAATTGGACTTTCACAAAGCACTTACCTTGACAAAGTTTCGAAGAAGTTCAAAATGGATCAAGCAAAGAAAGGGTTCTTGCCTGTGTTACAAGGTGTGAAGTTGAGTAAGACTCAATGCCCGACCACTGCAGAAGATAGAGAGAAGATGAAAGATGTTCCCTATGCATCAGCCATAGGCTCTATCATGTATGCAATGCTGTGTACCAGACCTGATGTGTGCCTTGCTATAAGTTTAGTAGGGAGGTACCAAAGTAATCCAGGAGTGGATCACTGGACAGCGGTCAAGAACATCCTGAAATACCTGAATAGGACTAAGGATATGTTTCTCGTTTATGGAGGTAACAAAGAGCTCATCGTAAATGGCTACGTTGATGTAAGCTTTGACACTGATCCGAACGATTCTAAATCGCAAACCGGATATGTGTTTACATTAAACGGTGGAGCTGTTAGTTGGTGCAGTTCTAAACAAGGCGTCGTGGCAGGATCTACGTGTGAAGCGGAGTACATAGCTGCTTCGGAAGCAGCAAATGAAGGAGTCTGGATGAAGGAGTTCATATCTGATCTAGGTGTCATACCTAGTGCATCGGGTCCGATGAAAATCTTTTGTGACAATACTGGTGCAATTGCCTTGGCGAAGGAATCCAGATTTCACAAGAGGACCAAGCACATCAAGAGACGCTTCAATTCCATCCGGGATTTAGTCCAGGTGGGAGACATAGAAATTTGCAAGATACATACGGATCTGAATGTTGCTGACCCATTAACTAAGCCTCTTCCACGAGCAAAACATGATTAGAACCAAGGCTCCGTGGGTGTTAGAATCATTACTATGTAATCTAGATTATTGACTCTAGTGCAAGTGGGAGACTGAAGGAAATATGCCCTAGAGGCAATAATAAAGTTATTATTTATTTCCTTATTTCATGATAAATGTTTATTATTCATGCTAGAATTGTATTAACCGGAAACATAATACATGTGTGAATACATAGACAAACAGAGCGTCACTAGTATGCCTCTACTTGACTAGCTCGTTAATCAAAGATGGTTATGTTTCCTAGCCATTGACATGAGTTGTCATTTGATTAACGGAATCACATCATTAGGAGAATGATGTGATTGACATGACCCATTCCGTTAGCTTAGCACCCAATCATTTAGTATGTTGCTATTGCTTTCTTCATGACTTATACATGTTCCTATGACTATGAGATTATGCAACTCCCGTTTACCAGAGGAACACTTTGTGTGCTACCAAACGTCACAACGTAGCTGGGTGATTATAAAGGTGCTCTACAGGTGTCTCCAAAGGTACTTGTTGGGTTGGCGTATTTCGAGATTAGGATTTGTCACTCCGATTGTCGGAGAGGTATCTCTGGGCCCTCTCAGTAATGCACATCACTTAAGCCTTGCAAGCATTGCAACTAATGAGTTAGTTGCGGGATGATGTATTACGGAACGAGTAAAGAGACTTGCCGGTAACGAGATTGAACTAGGTATTGGGATACCGACGATCGAATCTCGGGCAAGTAACATACCGATGACAAAGGGAACAACATATGTTGTTATGCGGTCTGACCGGTAAAGATCTTCATAGAAATGTGGGAGCCAATATGAGCATCCAGGTTCCGCTATTGGTTATTGACCAGAGACGTGTCTCGGTCATGTCTACATAGTTCTCGAACCCGTAGGGTCCGCACGCTTAACGTTTCGATGGTAGTTATATTATGAGTTTATATGTTTTGATGTACCGAAGGTTGTTCGGAGTCCCGGATGTGATCACGGGCATGACGAGGAGTCTCGAAATGGTCGAGACATGGAGATTGATATATTGGAAGCCTATGTTTGGATTTCGTAAGTGGTTCGGGTGAAATCATGATTTTACCGGAGTACCGGAGGGGTTACCGGAACCCCCCGAGGGTTAATGGGCCTTAGTGGGCCTTTACGGAGAAGAGGAGAGGCGGCCAGGGCTGGGCCGCGCGCCCCTCCCCCCTAGTCCGAATAGGACAAGGAGAGGGGGGCGGCGCCCCCTTCCTTCCTCTCTCCCTCCTCTTTCCCCCTCCCTCCTCTTTCCCCCTCCCAAGTCCTAATCCAACTAGGAAAGGGGGGAGTACTACTCCCGGTGGGAGTAGGACTCCTCCTGGCGCGCCCCCTCTCCAGGCCGGCCGCACCCCCCCTTGCTCCTTTATATACGGGGGCAGGGGGGCACCCTAGAGAGACAACAATTGATCGTTTGATCTTTTAGCCGTGTGCGGTGCCCCCCTCCACCATAGTCCACCTCGATAATACTATAGCGGTGCTTAGGCGAAGCCCTGCGTCGGTAGAACATCATCATCGTCACCACGCCGTCGTGCTGACGAAACTCTCCCTCAACACTCAGCTGGATCGGAGTTCGAGGGACGTCATCGGGCTGAACATGTGTTGAACTCGGAGGTGCCGTGCGTTCGGTACTTGATCGGTCGGATCGTGAAGACATACGACTACATCAACCGCGTCGTGCTAACGCTTTCGCTTTCGGTCTACGAGGGTACGTGGACAACACTCTCTCCTCTCATTGCTATGCATCACCATTTATGCGTGTGCGTAGGAATTTTTTTAAAATTACTACGTTCCCCAACACAAACCACATGACAGAGAATCATTAATCCGCGGGACTAAAACACCACATCCTTTGCGGTATCGGCTTTGTCAGCCACAAAAGCCACACTAGAACTGGGGCAGAATTATGGAGCCTTTATTCCAGACAAACACCGTCTTTATCGTCGAGATGTCATTGCCAAAGCGCCAAAGACACAAACTTGTGAAACTAACACTTCAACTTGATCATTGGTTCCCCTCGTCTTCTAGTGCCAGAGAAAGCCATAGATGAGGGGAACCGGTGGAAACATAGCGGTTGAGAGCTACTCCCTCCGTTCCAAAATAGATGACTCAACTTAGTATAAAGTTAGTACAAAGTTGAGTCGTCTATTTTGGAACAGAGGGAGTACCATCATAATGTTGGTGGATCCATAGTCATGCAGCCAAATATACCACCAAGATTCACAACTAATCTCATTTCTCTGTTTGCCATGTCAGTTCTACTTTTCCTGAATAGCATCCCTGAACAGCTTTCTACTTGCTGGAGGCCAGAATTCCACATCCAAGTTAGATTTTTTTTATCTCAACCCCAATGAACAATTTGTCACGAAGTGCATATCAACCGTTTAAGTACCACCGCATATAGAAAAATAGCTTTTTTCGATAAAGGACTTTTCACTCAATTGAAGCAAGAAAATTAAGCTAAACTGAGTGAACAAAGGAGTGACAAGAGCTGCAAAATTTTATCAAGGCCCATCTCAGATTTTCAGGTAATAAACCGAAATATGAGGCAAGCTTCAACTCTCGTGCACATTAGATAAACCACAAATTCCAGCAGACCACATCTCAAGAGAAGAGTTCAAAAATACCATATCTTTACTGATAAGCAATTGTTGATGAACGCCGTCGGGCTAACAGTGCTGATTATTATAGGACAGTAGACAAGCACTGTAGCCGGACATTGCTAAGAATTGCATGACAATTCCAATGTGGCATGAAGTTATATACATTATAGTACTCTGCTATGCAATAACTGGACCAAAAGAAGGGTTCAAAGTGTAAATTCAAGATTACAGTGGAATGATAAAGACAAGATCACTAGCTTAGTATATCAAGAAATGCTATTTAACCCTGAAAAGCTGGAGGAGCCTCCTGACTCAACAAACCCACGAACTGAAAGTTCAGGAGCAGAAGCATTCCCCTCCTGCAGTAGCCCATGATCAATGAAAACTACAACGACTGTGATGTCATCATGGAAGAATCGACGGACTCCTTTCTCTAGTTTCGTAATATCATTGTACCTCAGTTCTCTCTTCCGTGCAGCTTCTTTCAAAGCTGCTTTTATCAGCCTCCTTGCAATACCCTGCAAAAGAAGAAAAGCAGAGTTTAGATAGAAGCACAGAAAAAACTGCTTATTCATAAGCAAAGTTTCCCCAAAACAATATATTACAGGTTAATTCCCGAAAGCAAAGACAGAGAGTGAAATAATGAGCACATACATCTCGGGGATTGTTGTGCACGATTTCGACAGCTTGCTGGTTTGAAAGGTGCTCCCATAATCCATCCGATGCAAAGATAACAAAACTGTCTTGTGGACGAATGAGTCTCGTACTTATAGATGGCTCGGAAGTTAGAACAGGCCGTCGGAGAGGCTCGGAGAGATGGAATCGAGTTATGGACGGATCAACAGCGAATTCTTGCTTCTTTAAATATGCATCACCTATAGACCTTGAAACCTAAGAGCAAATCAGACGAATGTTCGGAAGAAAAATAATTCAGAAGATTTAACAACAGCCCTAGATGGTATAATATGTTTCCAATAAAAACACATTCTTCAACAAGTGATAGCATCGGCAAAAAAAACATAGTGATAGAACTCTGCACTTAGTGACTTCCTGTTGGTTGCCAGATATACATACATATACTAAATTAATTACTATTTACTGTTCCTTGAGAGATACTAAAAATAGAAAATCAGTCATATTCTTCCACAACAAAAGTTTAAAAGTAAGTATGTTTACCCAAGCTTCATAAATACAAGGCTTGCCATAAATTAAAGGTCTGTATTGTATACCTGTATAATGCCTTTGATGCGCCAGACACCATTTTTCAGGACAACAATCTGTGAATCATCAGGGTGAAGAGATTTAAGCTCCTGCCTCACTTCCTCGATGCTTGCGTTGTGGTCTCTCGTTAGCTGCTCGGCAACAATCTTGTTTGATCCAACTAAACAGCCGACAACCGCCCGAGAATCGCCAAGATTGGCCAGGTACAGTGTTTTTCTCCATATGACACCAACCAGACAGCAAGATCCGATGGCAGCTATAGAAGGTTTTATCAAATGCGTCCTGCGCACGAGCGACAGGAAGCCTTCCTCTGTAGCAGAGAAGGCATTTCGAACAACATTCTCAGATACTGCTCCGCTTTCTTGGGCAAGGCCTGTAATAACAGCAGTTTCCATTAAAAAGGGGTAAATAGTTTAATGAAAAAATCCTTGTTATTACAGCACTACTAATTAACACTAATAATAGTCAGGAAGGTGAATCAGGCTATGTGAGGTGCAGCAATCATCAAAGGAAGTACTCCCTCCATTTTTGTATACAAGGCCACAAACTCAGATTACAGGTACCAATGTAAAATTTAATGTTTACTTTACAAGTCAACTTTTCTTCTTGTTTTCTGGAATCATTAATACTCAGCATGCATGCAAAGAAACGGAGTGGAGGAAGTAGCTGACTGCCATTATAACTGCATGCATGCAAATATTAAACAGGTTGTTAGTATGAGAAAATATCATTAACTTTGCCTCGATTACTGTTGATGGCCTTGTATAAATGGAAAATGTATATTCCATAATGGCCTTATATATGAAAATGAAGGGAGTAAGATAAAAGTGAAACCCAGTTGAACTATGTTGTAATCTTAGTCAATGCTGTGAATGAGAAGGACAAATGGTATTTCAAAATTCCATCCGTCATTACAGTGGCACAGAAAAAAATAGCTACTCCTAGATCATGTTGTACTGAGGCTATCGCTGGGACAATGATAAAAAACTCTGCTCGCAGACAAAATAGCTACTGGCAACTGGAGTAGTATAAATCAAGGAAAATTCTCAAGAAAAAAATACAAGTTGTGTCACTGCATACTGCATATTGCTTATGCAATTCTAAGGGGAAAAACACAACTGCTACCAATTTGTTACGTATTTGTAAGCTAGCGAACAGCACAAGTACAGTGACAAAACATAGCGAAATAAGGGGACAGTACGTACGGACGAGGTGCGCGGAGAGGTGGTTGGAGATGAAGCGGGAGGCCTCGGCGCCGCCGTGGCCGTCGTAGACGCCGACGAAGGTGGCGGCTGCGCCGGTCTCGACCTGGCTGTGGTCCTCCAGCACCTCGTTGGCCTGCACGACGGCGAAGGAGAAGTCCCCCGCCGCGTGCCTGCCGAGGTCCCGCGACCAGAGCAGCAGATCGTCGGCGTCGGCGCCGCTGCCGCTGCCACTGCCGCCGTCCTCATCCCTCCTCGTACTCGTAGGCGCGTACCTCCGGACCCGGTCCCAGCACGCGGACGCAATCTTCTCCAGCCACGGCCACATCCCACATTTGGCTCGCCCCGGTGCCCAAGAGAAGAGAGCTAGCCCCGAACACGTCGACGCAGTTACTTGAAGCTCTGACTTGTGCTGCCTACTGCCTACTGCCCCATCACAGATCACAAGGCCAGGTCACCCCTTCCCTTGTGCCTACGCACCGAGAAGGTGGGAGACTGGGAGGCTGGGAGCAGTGGAATATTACTAGCGGAGTGCACTCCGGTGCTGCGTGTGCGTAGTGTGGGGGCCCGTGGCGGCCATTATATAGGCTTTTTCCCGGAGATGAGCCTGTGAATTTCAGGTACCTGCCGGAGACCTATCATGGAAAAAGCGCGAAAGGGCAAAAAAGAGCAGCTCCGGTGGTGATGGTTTTCAGGTACTTGCCGGAAGGCTTTGACTTTTTGCAGCTGCATTCCCTTTCTCGCTTCCCTCTCCGGCGAGGACTCCTATCGTTTAGGGCAAGGGGTCATGTGATCTTCTCCAGATAATGCATGCAGTGTAAAGCGAGATTGCAGCGGCGGGCAGCCCGAGCCCGGGGCCATAAAGGGGTCGCCGGACAGCTACGCCGACCCAACCCAACCGTGCACCAGCCGCCGTCCCGATCTCCGGGAAGCGACCGATGGAGAAGAAAAGCCCTTGCAGAAATCACATAAAATGACCAAATGCACGCACCAACGCACTGTAGTACTGTTATAAGTACGTACGTAAGCAAACGATAGCACGTCCCGCTTTACAGATCAGAAAGCGCACTCTTGTGTGGAAGAAAAAGCGCGGGAGAAGCCGTCCGTGGGCGCTGACAGATGAGTCGAGCGAGCGATCACTCGAGCAGCTCGCGCGCATCACCGGGAACCTGTGACACCATCCGCTCGCAGACCGTCTCGTTAGCTGTACGCCGGTCAGAGCCCTAGTCTAGTGGAGGCGCATGCAGTACGGCTGATGTCTAAGCCAACGTTGGCATCGCGGCGATCGGTCCTGGACCCGATCCATCCATCCATGATACGTATCGCGGCCGAGAGAAGAGGAGAGACCGGACCGTACTGCAAAGACTTGTGAATGTGATTTTCAGATAAGACTTGAATGCAAAGGGCACTAGCTAGCCTACTAGATGAATGCAACGTACGCGCACCAGATGGCATGGGCCGCTGCGCCTCCCGTCAGCGGAAAACAACCGGCGCTCGCCTGTGTGCCAAGCGATCCGGCAAGCACCCTGGCAGCACCCCCTAGCTTGACTTTACCGGCCTCCAGAAACGACGTTCATGCATGTATCTGATGCAAGCTCTGATTTTTGCGTGCTCTCTTTTAGGTAGGGTTGGTCGCGCTTTCCCCGGTGGCAGACGGACGGAGAAGCGCACCCGCTGATGATGATAAGAGTGGAAGCACATCATCGATCCATCCTTCTCCTGTAGCCCGGTAGTACGACGGATCAACGGTGTGTATGCACTGTGTGTTGACAGACACTATTGCTGGTGGAGGGATTGGAAATGGACGTGATTGAGTCACAAGTCACCAACGTCTCCTAGGCTATGTTCAAAGAAAGGGGAAAAAATGCCTAGTAGGCTTTTCGGACGCATGGTATTTTTTTAACACAGTACAGACGCATGCGCTTATATATACGCGCACACACTCATTTCTATGAACGCACATACGCACATCATGCTCCTATGAACACCTTCGAGAAACTGAGCTGGCATATCATCTTGAGATTTTACGAAGTCGCCGTCTCATAGTCGACGGGAACATCTTCTCCCACTGAACGGGCATCCCCCAAAAATCCTAAAATAAATTCAGGATAAATGTGAGCACCGGGACTTGAATCCTGATGGGCTAGGGATACCACTGCCTACCTAATCATTCAACCACAGGTTGGTTCACTACTACATGGTTTTCTTTGAGGGCTGGTGCAATCATGCATGTACACACCGTGGCTTGCTTTTAAATTTAGACGAAGAGGAAAAGAAACTATTGGGATGACTAATCTCACTTTATCTCTTATTAATAGTAGATTCACTTTCTTCACCATGCTTGGCTATCATGAATCGTTGAAGCCCTACTACATTATACTCCTTCCGTCCCATAATATAAAACGTTTTTGCAAGCTATAAGACGGAGGGAGTATTATTTTTTTACATACACACTTTTTTTTAAACGGGGGCAAAAGATATGCCTTGTCCATTAATTAAATGGTATTGCTATGTGATTTAACGAAGTCTCAGTCAACTTCACAACCGTTGGATAAACTACGAGGAGATGCGTACTGGTTTGGGCACTATTCTGTTTCAGGTTACGTGTATAGGTAAGTGATTCAAACAGGGGCAGTGCTATGTCTCGCCTATAGCGAGACCTAGCGTGCTCTCGTGTTAGGCACCTCCATAAAAGGGACGGTCCAGGTGCGCGGGACGCCACGGCCTCGTTTTCTGTTTTTTTTCTTTTTTTCTTTGTTACTTTAGGTTATACTTCCAAAAATTCTAAATAAATATATTACAAAAAACACTTTGCATAAAACATTTGAAAACATGTTAAACAAGTATTTGAAAAATGTAAAATGTATATAAATAAAATAATTATCATGTATAAAAAATATAAAATATATTTAAAAAAGTTGATCATATATTTAACAAATGTTAATCAAGAATTTGAAAAAAGAAGTTAAACAAGCATTCTAAAAATGTGAATCAAGCATTGCAAAATATTAAATGTGTACAGAAAAAAATATTGATGAAAATTCAAACTTTGTATTTAAAATATGTTAATCAAGCATTTGAAAATGTTAAATATGTATAAAAATGTTGAACATGTATTAAAAATATTAGTGTTGTATATAAAAAATGCTAATAAAGCATTTGAAAACTTTGTATAGAAAACTTGTTAACAATGTATTAAAAAAATGTATATCAAGCATTTCAAAATGTGAAATGTGTATCAAGAAATGCTTCTCAAGTATACGAAAAATGTATAAAACAATATACAATGTCTGTGAAAAAGTCGATCATATATTTAGAAAATCTTAAACAAACATTTGAGAAAATGTTAAACAAGTAATAAAATAAGTTAATCAAGCATTTGAACAGTGCTAAATGATATAGAAAAATATTGACACCATATTAAAAATAGTAACCTTGTATTTTATAAATGTTAATCAAGCATTTTATGATGATAGAGTTTGTATAGAAAACGTTGACCATGTATTAAAAAATATTGATTTGTCTTTAAAAAATATTAAACAAGCATTTGAAAAAAAAAGTGTGTGTAAAAAAATTTGACCATGTATAAGAAAAATATTTATGATGCATACGAACAATGTAGAATGAAAATCAAAAGAAACAAAGAAAAACAAAAAAACATAAACCAAAAGAGAAACAATAGAAACCACAGAGAAAGGGAAACAAACAAGAAAAGAAAAGAAACAAGTGCAAGGAGAATGGAAAACAGTGAAAACAGGGGGAAAAAGAAAAAACAAAACCAATGAAAAACAAGAAAGATACAAAACAAATGAAAGGAAAGCAGAAACAAAAACAAAGAAACAAAACAAATGAAATGAAAGCATGAAAGAAACAAAAACAAAGAAACCAAATAAAAAAATTGAAACACAAAGAAACCGGTGAAAAATAAGAAAGATACGAAAAGAAACCAAAGAAGAAGAAGAAGAAGAAGAAGAAGAAGAAGAAGAAGAAGAAAGGAAAAGACCGATGGAATGCCTGAAAGAAATACAAACAAAGTAAGGAAAACAAAAAAGATAAAAACAAAGAAAATTAGTCAAGCCCCCCAAAAAAGACCGGTGAAAACAAGAGAAAACCTGTGAAAAAAGGGAAAAGTAAAAAACATAAAACCCAGAGAAAACCAAGACAGAAGCAAAAAAAGAACTAAGGTATAACTAAAAAATCGAAAAAGAAATAAAGACGAAAGAGAACATAGAAGAAAAGGTAAAAAGAAAATAAATAAATAAACAAACAAGCAGCGATAAAGAAACGAACGAAGGAACAAACGGCTTGACCAGGAAAACATGTTATGCTGACCTGCCCATTCGCGCAGCGCTGCAGAAATCTTCAGGCAAGGGGAGCTATCATCGGTGATTCCTATTCGGCGCTTCAGGCGCCCGTTAGTGTGTATTTTTCAAACTGGCGCCGGAAACGTCCTCGCGTTGGGCAGGCCCACGTAGGTTTTTGCCCTATGTTTTAACCCGCATGAACCTACAACCTCTCACATAGATACATGCTGGTGCAGACACCCCGCCACCAAGCAGTTTTTGATAACTTACAACCTTTCTATCTTTTATTCTTTCTTTTTCCTTTTTTCTTTTTCATTTTCCTTTTTTTATTTTCATTTTTCGTTTTATGTTTTTTCTTTTTTCTTCGACCTGGTTTGACGAATTGTTTCCAAATACGTGAAATTCTTCTTAAATTCAATGAACTTTTTTCAATTTTTAGGTCTTTCCTTTTTAAAATCCATGAACTTTATTTAATTGTTGATGAACTTTTTCGAATTCTATGAACTTTTTTGAAATACACTAATTTTTATTAAATCCATGAAGTTTTTTTACAATTTTTATGAATTTTTTTCAAATTTGATGAATTGTTTTAATCCACGAACTTATTTCGAAATCTATGAACTCGTTTGTAGAAACAATGAACTTTTTTGCAAATTCAATGAACCATTTTTCAAATTTGATGAACCTTTTTCAATTTTGAATGAATTTTTTTAATACATGAAATTTTTTGTATTGTGATTTTTATATTAATATGCGGACATATTTTGAAATCTGTGAACTTTCAATTTTAAATTTACATTAAAAACAAAATTTCCCCAAAAGTTTTCAAATAATTCAAGAATCAAGGCGCTACAGTTGTGCTCTTAAAAAGTTCGCACTGTTATTAGTCGCTAGTACCTAGTTGCTGTGTGACCCCTAAAAAACTGTGTTGTTGTGTTGGTTAGCCATACTCCGATACTCGTACGTTGTAATCTCGGTGCGAATTCGATCCTCGAGGGGTCTACTTTTTTGGTTATTTTCTCACGCTGCCCGCCAGCAAGCGAACGAAGCTCCCGCTATCATCTCGCTATAAGCGAGATATAGCTCCGCTTTCAAACAGGGCCGCTGCGGGAAGCGTGTATGTTCTGGGCCTTTTCTCTTACACAAGGACGATTGGGCTCTTGTGGCGTTGGTCTTCTTTGTTCTTTGACTTTTCCGTTACTAAAAAAAATCTTTGACTTTTCCTTGTTCTCTTTTTTTTTTCTTTTTCTCTTTGACATGGGCTACCAGAAAGAGATGCTGGAAGGGCGGGAGCTCTCGTTGAGTTCTTATTTGTCTGGTTCTCTTCTCTTAAAAAAATCTAATTTTCTCACTTTGTGTACATAATAATCCCGTCGAGATTTAGAAATATGGTTAAATCTCCACACTGGACATGGAATTATTTCGCCATTTTCAGTCTTATCTTTTTCTTATATTTTTTTATGCACGATGCCCCACCCTCGCATCGTACCTGCAACTTAATTTGTACTCCCTCTGTTTATATATATAAGCCTTTTTTAGAAATTTTAATATGAAGTACATAAGGAGCAAAATGAGTGAATTTACTCTCTAAAATATGTCTATATAAATCTATATGTAGTCCACATTGAAATTTCTAAAAGGATTTATAAAACGAAAGGAGTACATGGTTTTTTTATTTTTACTTTCTACCCCTCTTTTCTTTTCATTTTTGCACGGAGCACAACCTTTGTACCCCATGTAGCACCCGCAACTAGAGTTGCATATAGTTTTTCTCTAGCTTTTACGTATCTTTTTCTCCCATTTTTCATTATTTTTGTATGGCACCCCATCCTCGCACTCCACATGCAACCACATTTGGACATAGTTTTTCTTTGGGTGTGGCTAGGTATTAGTCGAGTGAGATTTAACCAAGTCTTAGTCAAGTGACATAGTATATAAAAAGAAAAAAAATCTAAATTTTTTTTGCACGGATCTTCATGCAAGATCAAACGAATATAGCATCGATTGACACTTAACCAAGTATTAATCGACTGAGACTTAGCAAAACTGTTTTTCTTTATCTATTTTGTCATTTTAAAGCTTTTTTATTGTCACCATGATAATAAAATTATTAAAAAACTTTTTTTAGTTTTAAAACTCAAATGATTTTTTTTTACTATGAGTTGCTTCTCTATATGCTTTTCATAATTAAATTTTCATATTGTTTTCAAATTTTTTTTGCTTTTATGTTATTATTTTCGTGTTTGGGTTCTGCACATGTTGTGCCGCGATTGCATGTCTACCCCCAACCCATAATTGCACATCTTGTAACTTAACTACAACTGCACTCTGTGACACGGCATTACACTGCAAGGGATACAACATGCATGCACCTAGAGATGCAGGAGGGAAGCCAGTGTGTGTACGAACGGGAACTTGGTGCTCTCGGGCACCCGCGCACCCTATACGCGCAAAAAAAAATTAGTAATTCAAAAAAGTTCGAAAATTTTCAAATCTTTTTTAGAATCAAACAGGATCAGGTATTGTACTTGTATAAAAAGTTTGGACAAGAAATGATTCTTATTGAATTCAGGGCAAAAAAGACAAGTTTATGACGACAATATAGCGTGAATAGTACTTGTATATAGTGTTTTTTGCCAAATCTTCAACCCAGGATGCAACGAAAGTCATTTTCTTACTAATCTTTTTATGCGACTACAATACTTGATCATGTTTGATACCAAAAAAAATTTGGAATTTTTTGAACATTTTTTTAATTACAATTTTTTTTTGCATATAGGGTGCGCCGGTACCCAGGTTCTCGTTCATATTTTCCGTGTGTGTACTTACTATGTGTTGCCAACGACAGCGTGGGGGTGAGACAATGAGAGTATTTTCATTTTCCTTTTTTATTTTTTTTACCCAGGTGAAAGCAACATACTGGGTGTAGGGCGCGCCCCATGGCTTGTGGACTCACCGAGGGTCTTCCCTGGTACCTCTTTCTTTTAGTATTTTTTATACATTTCAAAATGAATCTTCCTAAATTTGAATGTTATTTTGAGCTCTGGAGAATTGCTATCTGTGCAGTAGCCTTTTCATGTCAAAATTCCATCTACGGGTAATCTCCCTCTTTTGATATATCTTGCATTTTAAGAGAGAAAAGACATTATAATTGCACTATAATATGAAATATCTCTTCAAAACAATATAAATAACAATAGGAACAAATAAAGAAAAATGGACGTACCAAAGTTTCTCGCCGTGAATATCGATGCCATTGTGCTTGGGGCACCGGTTGCGATGGGGGCGTGTGACCTCCCCTTCAACTTCGGATAATTTTGAGCTAGGGTCTCAGCGCCATCGTTTGGCTAAGCAAGCGTCCTCCATGGTGCAATAGCTTGTCATTAGGCCAGAGAGTTTGCCGAACATCCTCAGACGATGACGGATGACTTCCCTACTAACCCATTCATCATAAACGTTTAGGCAGAACGCTGCTAGGCCTTCCTGTTGGGAAACATAGTAGAAAACAAAAAAAATCGCCCTACGATTAATCAGGAACACTATGAAGATGCAATAACAGTTTGGATCAGATCGTTACCGACTCCGAGTTGCAGGGGAAGAAGACGAGTCAGTGTAGGTCATACTTGAAGTCCCTCGAAGCATCGATGAAGGATCCCTCGAACAGAAAACCGAAAGCACATACTCTCCACAATTTGCAAGCGTACGGTCATCGCGATCTGGCAACGCTTCATCATCCAGAGCTAATCACCGCCATACACTTACAGGAGAAGATTAGAACCACACTGGGCTTCTAATTATGAGGATTAGAGGATCTAGATCTACCTCTAATTAGATCAACTAGAACTAGAACTAGAGAACTAGAGCTGGCTCCAAAAACTTACGTATCCAAAGGGCTAACTCCTCAAGTATATATAGGTTCGAGGTGAGTGGAGGGGGCACCACTGCGGGGTAAAGAATCCTTCCCCCTTTGGCTGGCCAAGGAGGGGAAGTTCCCCTCCAATTCGGCCTCCCCTTGGCGGCATTTCCTAAACGGCGCCCGTTGCGCCCGTTCCAGGCATCGGCGCAAAACGGGCGTACACACCCCGCCTCACCCCCTCGCTGCCCTGGGTCGGCCCAATAATATCATCGAAGCAAAAGATTACCATGCACGAGGCAGGGATCGAAGACAGGATCGCTGGATTGAGAGTGCAGCGCACTCACCACCAGGATAACGACACGCCTGTGCTAGTAAACTTCTTTCCTTTCTTTTAATCTTTATCTATGTTGTTCGCTGGTCAGTTTTTGGACGTTCTTTTTCTTGTTCCTTTTTCCTTTTTCTTTTCGCATTTCCTTTTCTTTCTTTCCTTAAACACGCAAACTTTTTATCAAATTCATGAACTTTTTTGAAACTCAATGAACTTTAATCAAAATCGATGAACTATTTTTTCAAATCAATGAATTTTTTTCATTTTCGATGAACTATTTTTCAAATCGATAAATAAAATTCAAACCCGATGAACTTTTTTCATTTTCAATGAACTTTTTCCAAATTCAATGAAATATTTTCAAAATTGATCAATTTTTTTCAAATTCGATGAACTATTTCTTCAAAATGATGAACTTTTTTTCAAATCTGATGAACTTTTTTCATTTTTGATGAACTTTTTATTTCAAATTCCATGAACTTTTTTTCAAAACTGATGAATCTTTTTTCAAAATGATGAAACCTTTTAAAATTTTGTGAACTTAAAAAAAATGGTGAACTAGTTTTCAAAATCAATGAACTTTTCAACTAATTTTCAAATTTACGTTAATGTTTCACTAAAAAATGGTTAAGTAGAACGTTTCCCTAGTTAAAGAACAACAGACCGTGGTTGGTCTACCGGTTGTCGCGTTAGTGGAGAATAATACGTGCGGTCCGGAGTTCGATACCCAGCTTTCGCATTTTTTCTTCATGTTTACTTTTTTCGCGTCGTGGTCGAAGCTCTCCTGGGCCGGCCCAGTTGCGCGACACTTCGAGCGCCAGAACGCGAAACCGGCGCTGGAGCTCCCCCCTGGCTTCTCCAAGAAGCAAGGGGGCGCCTCCCCTATTGGGCCCAAGTGGCCCAATATTCTTTCCACCAATTGGCCTTTTTAGACCCGTTGATATTTAAATAAATATAAAAGTCTCTTGACTATTATGAATTTAACATCTTCAGAAATATTTTCCACATATATATTATTTATCGGTATTACCCGTGAACCCCAAAACACTTCTAGTGACCCCGAAACGCTTCCGGTTCCTCTTGAAACTATTTCAAACATTAATAAAAAAAACTTCATAAATATTTCCTCATTACTCATGTCCTACTAGTAGTCACCAGATCTTGATTGCCTTAAGCTTGTGAGTCTGTAGGTTCGGTAAAACATAGACATGAACAAAACCCTTTCGTTCAATGACCGATAGCGGAACCGTGGACATCTATATCGATCCCTATGAGTACACGAATGCCATTAGAATGAACCTTTAGTTATCATGTGCTATTCCCTTAGATTCATGAAACTTTACGAAACCCGAGGTGAGATATATATGTATCCTCTTGAGTCATACGCATGCTCACTATACCGCTCTCCTTGTTGCCGGTTGTATTCTTCTTTCTCATTGACATGTTCCGACATCCCCATGACCTAGTCACCTGTTGTCTGGCCAGACGATGATGGATGGCTTCACACCGAGAGGGTCCTAAGAATATTTCTCCATTGTCGGAGGAGCAATACCCACACTTGAGCTATCTAGCCTCTTGTCAAACTTTTCGATAAACCCGCAAGTTGTCATTATGATCATCGTGTTACAGATGACGTTTGAGCAACCCAAAGTTCATCGTACAGTAAGAAGTGACTACGATACTCTCATGGCCTAAGAGCATCTCCAGCCGTTCAGCCCCCTAGGGCGCCGAAGAAGAGCGGTCTGGGGACGAACTGGTGCTAGATCGGCCCCTGGGGACGAACTGGCGCTAGATCGGCCCCTGGGGGCGACCTAGCTCCCAGCCACGCCCCCAGGCGCCGCCCCTCAACCCGCGGCAAATTCAAACGTAGTCATTCCTACTCACAAAATAGACTTCACAAATTTGGCGATCATGCGGCCACAGTTCGGCGATCGAATGAAAATTTCGGCGTACAAAAAAGAAAGGACTCGCGTGCAGCGCATCAGACGGCGAGGTCGGCCTCCGGCGTCGGTGGAGTCGGTGTGCACAGGCTTGGCGGAGTCATACGCGGGCTTGATGGGGTCGGAGCTTCTTCTGTGCTGGGCGGCGTCGGCGTGGCTTCTGTACTAGGGGAGTCGTGGAGGCATCATCGCTCGGGCTTGGCGGCGGGGTCGGCGTGGGCGTGGGAGTTGGTGGCGCCGTCGACGGCAGCTAGTTCAGGATGAGGCCACACTCTGCCAAGTACCACGCCTTGACCGCCTCATCGTTGCTCTAGAGCATGTCCGCCCTGCCCAGCAGGAAAGCAAGGTCGGTGTTCCTCTTCTTCGCGGCGACGTTGGCCCAGAGTAGGTCGAGCTTGACGGCGCTGATTGTCATCAATGCTGACCACCGCGCATCGGTCTTATCTTCACGCAGGACGGCCCGAGCCTATGCGTCGGTGAGGCAATGCTCGATGGACTCCTGCACTCACGTGGTTGCCGCGTCGGCGTGTTTCCCCTTCTTAGCCCCTTTGTTGCCGTCCGGCCGCCCCTCTGACGTGCCCGGCGTCGGCGCGTCCGGCTTGTAGGTCTCCTTGGCCTTGTCGAGAGTGCGCAGTACTTTCGCCCACTTCTCGCACTTGTCAATGTGCTTGTAAACATGGAGGTACTTGAATTCTTGGTCGCGGTTGCCCTGGCAATACAAGGCGAACATGTGCACCAGCTGCGTGGAGGAACAAACAGTTCGCGGGCGCACACGGCGAAGAGAAGTGGGAGACCGGCGTGCCATACTTGATCCTCAACGTTGGCGCCACTCTCCGGGCGAGCCGCGACTGATACGTCTCCAACGTATCTATAATTTTTTATTGTTCCATTCTATTATATTATCCATCTAGGATGTTTTATATGCATTTATATGTTATTTTATATGATTTTTGGGACTAACCTATTAACATAGAGCCCAGTGTCAGTTTTTGTTTTTTTTCTTGTTTTTGAGTATCACAGAAAAGGAAAACCAAATAGAGTCCAATTGACCTGAAACTTCGCGGAACTTATTTTTGGACCAGAAGAAGGCCATGGAGCAAAAGAGATGGGCCAGAAGAGTCTCGGGCTGCCCACGAGGGTGGGGGCATGCCCACCCCCCTGGGCGCGCCTCCCTACCTCGTGGACAGCCCGGAGACCCCCTGACTTGTTCTCGACGCCAAAACCTCTTATATATACAGAAAACCCCAGAACATAACCTAGATTGGGAGTTCCGCCGCCGCAAGCCTCTGTAGCCACCAAAAACCAATCGGGACCCTATTCCGCCGCCCTGCCGGAGGGGATCCGTCACTGGTGGCCATCTTCATCATCCCGGCGCTCTCCGTGACGAGGAGGGAGTAGTTCACTCTCGGGGCTGAGGGTATGTACCAGTAGCTATGTGTTTGATGTCTCTCTCTCTCTCTCTCTCTCTCTCTCTCTCTCTCTCTCTCTCTCTCTCTCTCGTGCTCTTGAGGTGGTATGATCTTGATGTATCGCGAGCTTTTCTATTATAGTTGGATCTTATGATGTTTCTCCCCCCTCTACTCTCTTCTAATGGATTGAGTTTTCCCTTTGAAGTTATCTTATTGGATTGAGTTTTTAAGGATTTGAGAACACTTGATGTATGTCTTGCATATCTGTGGTGACAATGGGATATCACGTGATCTACTTGATGTATGTTTTGGTGATCAACTTGCGGGTTTCGTGACCTCGTGAACTTATGCATAGGGGTTGGCACACGTTTTCCTCTTGACTCTCTGGTAGAAACTTTGGGGCACTCTTTGAAGTACTTTGTGTTGGTTTGAATGGATGAATCTGAGATTGTGTGATGCATATCGTGTAATCATACCAACGGATACTTGAGGTGACATTGGAGTATCTAGGTTAAATTAGGGTTTTGGTTGATTTGTGTCTTAAGGTGTTATTCTAGTACGAACTCTAGGATAGATTGAACGGAAAGAATAGCTTCGTGTTATTTTACTACGGACTCTTGAATAGACCGATCAGAAAGGATAACTTTGAGGTGGTTTCGTACCCTACCATAATCTCTTCGTTTGTTCTCCGCTATTAGTGACTTTGGAGTGACTCTTTGTTGCATGTTGAGGGATAGTTATATGATCCAATTATGTTATTATTGTTAAGAGAACTTGCACTAGTGGAAGTATGAACCCTAGGCCTTGTTCCCTAGCATTGCAATACCGTTTGTGCTCACTTTTATCATTAGTTACCTTGCTGTTTTTATATTTTCATATTACAAATACTCATATCTATCATCCATATTGCACTTGTATCACCATCTCTTCGCCGAACTAGTGCACCTATACAGTTTACCATTGTATTGGGTGTGTTGGGGACACAAGAAACTCTTTGTTATTTGGTTGCAGGGTTGTTTGAGAGAGACCATCTTCATCCTACGCTTCTCACGGATTGATAAACCTTGGGTCATCCACTTGAGAGAAATCTGCTACTATCCTACAAACCTCTTCACTTGGAGGCCCAACAACGTCTACAAGAAGGTTGTGTAGTAGACATCAAGCAGTTTCTAGCGCTGTTGCCGGGGAGGTGAGTGCTTGAAGGTATATCTTTAGATCTTGCAATCAAATCTTTTTGTTTCTTGTTTTATCACTAGTTTATTCTATAAAACAAAACTACAAAAAATGGAATTAAGTTTGCCTCATACGCTTCATATTTTTAATGTCTTTCGTGAAAATGATGGGAAGGAAAATCGTGCTCAAGTGTTGGAGGAAGAATGCATTAGAATGTTTGGCACTAAATATTTGAATGATGAGCATGGTTGCAATGTTGTTAGTATGGATTCTTTGAATACCCATGATGCTAATGATATGCAAAGCCACAAGCTTGGGGATGCTATGTTTGATGAAGATGATATGTTTTGTCCTCCAAGTTTTGATGAGCAAATTTATTATGATGAAAGCATGCCTCCTATTTATGATGATTATATTGATGAAAGTGGATTTGGAGAGGTCATGACTTTATTTAGTGATGAATCCACTATTTCGGAAGAGGTTCCAATTGATTATGAGAACAAAGTTGCTATTTATGATGATTATTGTGATGATATGTATTCTACAAAGAATAATGATAACCATGGAACTTTTCATCATGATTTTAATTTTCAATTGGATTATGCCTCACATGATAGTTATTTTGTTGAGTTTGCTCCCACTACTATTGATGAGAATAAATTTGCTTATGTGGAGAGTAATAAAAATTCTATGCTTGTAGATCATGAAAAGAATGCTTTATGTGATGGTTATATTGTTGAATTCATTCATGATGCTATTGAAAATTATTATGAGGGAGTAATATATGCTTGTACGAATTGCAATAATATCAAGTTTCCTCTCTATGTGTTGAAAATCTTGAAGCTATGCTTGTTTTGCCTTCCTATGCTAGTTGATTATTGTTCCCATAAGTTATTTGCTCACAAAATCCCTATGCATAGGAAGTGGGTTAGACTTAAATGTGCTAGTCATATTCTTCATGATGCTCTCTTTATGTTTAAATTCTTATCTTTTATGTGAGCATCATTGAAATCATCATGCCTAGCTAGGGGCGTTAAACGATAGCGCTTGTTGGGAGGCAACCCAATTTTATTTTTGTTCCTTGCCTTTTCTACTTTTTAGTAATAAATAATTCATATAGCTTCCGTTTGGATGTGTTTTCATGTTTTAATTAGTGTTTGTGCCAAGTAGAACCTTTGGGAAGACTTGGGTGAAGTCTTTATGATCTTGCTGTAAAAAACAGAAACTTTAGCGCTCACGAGATTAGCTACAACTTTTTTACTGGAGAGTGCTATTTAGTTGATTATTTTTGCAAATGATTAATAGACAAATTCCTCATGTCCAGAAATTTATTTCAGAATTTTTGGAGTTACAGAAGTATTCGAATGATACATATTACTACAGACTATTCTGTTTTTAACAGATTCTGTTTTCTATGTGTTGTTTGCTTATTTTGATAAATCTATGAGTAGTATCGGAGGGTATGAACCATACAGAAGTTGGAATACAGTATATATTACACCAATATGAATTTAGAATGAGTTCACAACAGTACCTAAGTGGTTATTTATTTACTTATACTAACGGAGCTTACGAGTTTTCTGTTGAGTTTTGTGTTGTGGAGTTTTCAAGTTTTGGGTAAAGATTCGATGGACTATAGAATAAGGAGTGACAAGAGCCTAAGCTTGGGGATTCCCAAGGCACCCCAAGGTAATATTCAAGGACAACCAACAGCCTAAGCTTGGGGATGCCCTGGATGGCATCCCCTCCTTCGTCTTCGTTCATCGGCAACTTTACTTGGAGCTATATTTTTATTCACCACATGATATGTGTTTTGCTTGGAGCGTCATTTTATTTTCTTTTGTTTTGCTTGCTGTTTGAATAAAATACCAATATCTGAAATTCTTAAATGTTAGAGAGTCTTCACATGGTTGCATAATTATTCAACTACTCATTCATCTTCACTTATATCTTTCGGAGTAGTTTGTCGTTTGCTCTAGTGCTTCACTTATATCCTCTTAGAGCACGGCGGTGGTTTTATTTCGAAGAAATAGATGAACTCTCATGCTTCACTTATATTGTTTTGAGAGTCCTTAGAATGGCATGGTAATTTGCCTTGGTTATGAATTTAGTCCTAATATGATAGGCATCCAAGAGGGATATAATAAAAACTTTCATATAAAGTGCATTGAATACTATGAGAAGTTTGATACTTGATGATTGTTTTGAGATATGAAGATGGTAATATTAGAGTTGTGCTAGCTAATAATTGTGAATTTGAGAAATACTTGTGTTGAGGTTTGCAAGTCCCGTAGCATGCACGTATGGTATACGTTGTGTGACAAATTTGAAGGATGAGGTGTTCTTTGATTGTATTCCTTATGAGTGGCGGTCGGGGACGAGTGATGGTCTTTTCCTACCAATCTATCCCCTAGGAGCATGCGCGCAGTGCTTGGTTTCGATGACTTGTAGATTTTTGCAATAAGTATGTGAGTTCTTTATGACTAATGTTGATTCCATGGATTATACGCACTCTCACCCTTCCATCATTGCTAGCCTCTTCGGTACCATGCATTGCCCTTTCTCACCTTGAGAGTTGGTGCAAACTTCGCCGGTGCATCCAAACCCCGTGATATGATACGCTCTATCACACATAAACCTCCTTATATCTTCCTCAAAACAGCCACCATACCTACCTATTATGGCATTTCCATAGCCATTCCGAGATATATTGCCATGCAACTCTCCACCGCTCCGTTTATTATGACACGCTTCATCATTGTCATATTTCCTTGCATGATCATGCAGTTGACATCGTATATGTTGCAAAGCCGACATGCATAATTTTTCATACATGTCACTCTTGATTCATTGCCCATCCCGGTACACCGCCGGAGGCATTCATATAGAGTCATACTTTGTTCCAGTATCGAGTTGTAATCATTGAGTTGTAAATAAATAGAAGTGTGATGATCATCATTAATAGAGCATTGCCCTAAAAAAAAGGCCAATTAAAAAAAGGAAAGGCCAAAAAAGAAAAAAAGAAAGGACAAATAAAAAAAGAAATAAAAGGGACAATGCTACTATCTTTTTCCACACTTGTGCTTCAAAGTAGCACCATGATCTTCATGATAGAAAGTCTCTTATATTGTCACTTTCATATACTAGTGGGAATTTTTCGTTATAGAACTTGGCTTGTATATTCCAACAATGGGCTTCCTCAAATACCCTAGGTCTTCGTGAGCAAGCAAGTTGTATGCACACCCACTTAGTTTCTTTTGTTGAGATTTCATACATTTATAGCTCTAGTGCATCTGTTGCATGGCAATCCATACTCCTCGCATTGACATCAATTGATGGGCATCTCCCTAGCCCGTTGATTAGCCGCGTCAATGTGAGACTTTCTCCTTTTTTGCCTTATCCACACAACCCCCATCATTATATTCTATTCCACCCATAGTGCTATGTCCATGGCTCACGCTCATGTATTGCGTGAAAGTTGAAAAAAGTTTGAGAATACTAAAGTATGAAACAATTGCTTGGCTTGTCATCGGGTTTGTGCATGATGAGAGCATTATTGTGTGACGAAAATGAAGCATGGCCAAACTATATGATTTTGTAGGGATGAGCTTTCTTTGGCCATGTTATTTTGATAAGACATAATTGCTTGGTTAGTATGCTTGAAGTATTATTGTTTTTATGTTACTATTAACCTTTTGTCTTGAGTCTTATGGATCTGAACATTCATGCCACAAGAAAGAAGATTACATTGATAAATATGTTAGGTAGCATTCCACATCAAAAATTCTGTTTTTAACATTTACCTACTCGGGGATGCTTGATACGTCTCCAACGTATCTATAATTTTTTATTGTTCCATGCTATTACATTATCCATCTAGGATGTTTTATATGCATTTATATGCTACTTTATATGATTTTTGGGACTAACCTATTAACCTAGAGCCCAGTGCCAGTTTCTATTTTTTCCTTGTTTTTGAGTATCACAGAAAAGGAAAACCAAATGGAGTCCAATTGACCTGGAACTTTACGGAACCTATTTTTGGACTAGAAGAAGGCCATGGAGCAGAAGAGATGGGTCAGAAGAATCCCGGGCTGCCCACGAGGGTGGGGGCGCGCCCACCCCCCTGGGCGCGCCTCCCTACCTCGTGGACAGCCCGGAGACCCTCCTGACTTGTTCTCGACGCCAAAACCTCTTATATATACAGAAACCCCCAGAACATAACCTAGACTGGGAGTTCCGCCGCCGCAAGCCTCTGTAGCCACCAAAAACCAATCGGGACCCTGTTCCGGCGCCCTGCCGGAGGGGGGATCCCTCACCGGTGGCCATCTTCATCATCCCGGCGCTCTCCATGATGAGGAGGGAGTAGTTCACCCTCGGGGCTGAGGGTAAGTACCAGTAGCTATGTGTTTGATCTCTCTCTCTCTCTCTCGTGTTCTTGAGGTGGTACGATCTTGATGTATCGCGAGCTTTGCTATTATAGTTGGATCTTATGATGTTTCTCCCCCTCTACTCTCTTCTAATGGATTGAGTTTTCCCTTTGAAGTTATCTTATCGGATTGAGTTTTTAAGGATTTGAGAACACTTGATGTATGTCTTGCATGTGCTTATCTGTGGTGACAATGGGATATCACGTGATCTACTTGATGTATGTTTTGGTGATCAACTTGCAGGTTCCGTGACCTCGTGCACTTATGCATAGGGGTTGGCACATGTTTTCGTCTTGACTCTCCAGTAGAAACTTTGGGGCACTCTTTGAAGTACTTTGTGTTGGTTTGAATGGATGAATCTGAGATTGTGTGATGCATATCGTATAATCATACCCACGGATACTTGAGGTGACATTGGAGTATCTAGGTTTCATTAGGGTTTTTGTTGATTTGTGTCTTAAGGTGTTATTCTAGTACGAACTCTAGGATAGATTGAACGGAAAGAATAGCTTCGTGTTATTTTACTACGGACTCTTGAATAGAACGATCAGAAAGGATAACTTTGAGGTGGTTTCGTACCCTACCATAATCTCTTCGTTTGTTCTCCGCCATTAGTGACTTTGGAGTGACTCTTTGTTGCATGTTGAGGGATAGTTATATGATCCAATTATGTTATTATTGTTAAGACAGCTTGCACTAGTGGAAGTATGAACCCTAGGCCTTGTTTCCTAGCATTGCAGTACCGTTTTCGCTCACTTTTATCATTAGTTACCTTGCTATTTTTATATTTTCATATTACAAATACTGATATCTATCATCCATATTGCACTTCTATCACCATCTCTTCGCCGAACTAGTGCACCTATACAGTTTACCATTGTATTGGGTGTGTTGGGGACACAAGAGACTCTTTGTTATTTGGTTGCGAGGTTGTTTGACAGAGACCATCTTCATCCTACGCCTCCCACGGATTGATAAACCTTAGGTCATCCACTTGAGCGAAATTTGCTACTGTCCTACAAACCTCTGCACTTGGAGGCCCAACAACGTCTACAAGAAGAAGGTTGTGTAGTAGACATCAGCGACCTCCTCGACGACCCCATGTCATTTGTTGCACGCCGCCTGGATTAGCTCCCAATGGTTCGCCATTGCCTTCGCCCCGCGCTGCATGTAGACGCCTTTGAAGTAGGGATCGACGAGCTTGTGCTCGTCGAACTCGGCCTTGATGCGCTCCTAGTATGTCTTGATGCTCTGGTTCGTGCCGGTGGTCGGGTCGAGGCAGACGAGTTTCCACGCTTCGGTGAGGCATTCCTGCTCCTTGGACGCCCACTTGATGCACGGCTCGCCGGTCCTGGCCGCCTTCTTCTTCTTGCGCCTCCTTGCCGGAACAGTCGCCTCCTCCTCCTCCGGCTCCTCCTCGTCGTAGTCCAGCTCGTCGTCCATGCCGCCGCTAAGATCCACCGTGGCATCCGGGGTAGCGAACCCGGGGGACGCGGCGGCCGCGGCCGAGCCTGCCGCGATGATGTCGTCCATGTTGGCGTCGGCCTCATCGGTGTCGCCAAGGTGCAATGTGGAAGCTTGTGAGAAGGGCAGCGCGCCATGGCGGAGAGGGGGTGTCGGGGAGCACGCGTACGCCGGCGGCTAGTAGTTGTATGGAGGACACTGCACGTCGGCAAAGGCAGGCGAGGGCGTGCTGTAGGATCGTAAGTATGTCTAGAGGGGGATGATTAGACTACTTGACCAAATAAAAATCTAGACTTTTCCCAATTTTAGTTCTTGGCAGATTTTAGCAACTAAGCACAAGTCAAGCAATCAACCTAGACATGCAATTCTAAGAGTGTAGCAGCGGAATGTAAAACAATTGCATATGAAGGTAAAGGGAGGAGTTTGAGGGAGCAAACGCAATGTTGACATGGATATTTTTTATCCGTGGTTCCGATAGGTGGTGCTATCGTACATCCACGTTGATGGAGACTTGAACCCACGAAGGGTAACGGTTGCGCGAGTCCACGGAGGGCTCCACCCATGAAGGGTCCACGAAGAAGCAACCTTGTCTATCCACCATATTCGTCGCCCATGAGGGACTTGCCTCACTCGGGTAGATCTTCACGAAGTAGGCGATTTCCTTGCCCTTACAAACTCCTTGGTTCAACTCCACAATCTTGACAGAGGCTCCCAAGTGACACCTAGACAATCTAGGAGACACCACTCTCCAAGAGGTAACAAATGGTGTGTTGATGATGAACTCCTTGCTCTTGTGCTTAAAATGATAGTCTCCCCAACACTCAACTCTCCCTCATAGGATTGGATTTGGTGGAAAGATGATTTGAGTGGAAAGCAACTTGGGGAAGGCTAGAGATCAAGATTTATGTGGTTGGAATGGAATATCTTGACCTCAACACAAGTGAGGTGATTCTCTCTCAGAAAATGTATGTTGGAAGTGTAGGCATGTTCCGATGGCTCTCTCCATGAATGAAGCGTGGGTGGAGGGGTATATATAGCCTCCACACTAAATCTAACTATTACACACAATTTACCAAACTCGGTGGGACCGAATCATGAAACTCGGTCGGACCGATTTGGTTCATAATGTGATCGTTAGGGTTTTCGGTGGGACCGACATATCAACTCGGTAGGACTGATTTCATTATGGTTATGGCATAACGTAATCTCAGTGAGACCGATTACACAAACTCGATGGGACCGATTTTGGTAATAGACAAACAGAGAGTTGGTCAGGTAAACTCGGTGGGACCGATTCGCTCATCTCGGTTGGACCGAAACATTACGAAAGGGAAACGGAGAGTTTGCATTGCAATCTCGGTGGGACCGATCGCTCATCTCGGTTTGACTGAAATGTTACGAAAGGAAACAGAGAGATTACAATCCCATCTCGGTGAGACCGAGATCCCTATCGGTGAGACCGAAAAGACTAGGGTTTCTGGCAGTGGCTATGTCAAGTGAACTCGGTGGCGCCGGATAGAAAATTTTGGTGGGGCCGAGTTTGACTTTTGGTTTGGGACATATGTGGATATGAGAAAATAGTTGAGGGCTTTGGAGCATATCACTAAGCATTTTGAGCAAGAACCTCATTAAGCAGCACCTCACCCCCTCTTAATAGTATTGGCTTTTCCTATGGACTCAATCTGATCTTGGATCACTGAAATGAAAAATGTAGAGTCTTGCGCTTTGAGCTTGAGCCAATCCTTTTGTCCTTGGCATTTTGAGGGGTCCACTTTTCTAATCCATGCCATGCCAATCATTGAGCTTTCCTGAAATATGTATCTTGAAATAGCATTAGCTCAATGAGCTATATGTTGTTAAGAATTACCAAAACCACCCAGGGATAGTTGCACTTTCAATCTCCCCCTTTTTGGTAATTGATGACAACATATGGATCAAAGCTTCGACAAATGATAATAAGATTGAAAAATATCATCGCTTTGAGAAGTATGTGATAAGCAAGAGCTCCCCCTAAATTTGTGCATTATTTAAAATTTGCTTTTGAATGCAAATGCACAATCGATTAGGATCATGGGTTACTCTTCCATGTCACATACATCTTGGTGGAGCGCTCAAAATGATAGAAATTGAAAGCATGCACTCATCACCAAGCAAGTGAATGATCATATAAGGATAGAAAAGATAAGAGAATATCATCCAACAAGCATAAAGGTAGCATATGATCAACCACATGATCAACAAGTATCTCACAAGGACATAAAGTACCTCACACAAGCACACAATCAAAAAGTTCAACCAAAAACAAGAGAGATAAAAAGCAACACTCTCTCTCAAATTTAAAGCCTATGATCTATACATTTTTCTCCCCCTTTGGCAACAAATTACCAAAAAGTTCAAAAAAGCATAGTACTGAACGTCTCTCAGGCTTGATCTTTGGTAGGTGGTATAGAGATGACTCCAAGGACGAAAGCTTCTGTTGATGTAGCTGGAGCTGGTGGAGTGTTTGCTGGAGGTGGCACTGGAGCTGTAGCTGCTCGAGCTGATGTTGTAGCTCTATTATCTGTGACTAGCACTGCAGCAGACCTCTGGCTTCGGGGCACTATAGAAAAAGCATCTGTAGTTGACTTTCCCTTCTTCTCCTCCACTTCCTCCTGAAGTTGCTCAACTGCTGACTGAATCTCCGTTACTTTGACATCAAGGTCATAGAATTTCTGCTCAATGATCCTCTCCAGGCTCTCCTGGTTTTGAGTCAGGGTGGCCAAGCCCTTCTCAATCCTCAAGGTCGATTGGATCAGATATCCAAGCTGATCTTGCTTAGATTTCAAGAACACTTTATATGCCTCTTCAACAGTTGGCATTCTTGCAGCTTTCTCTGCCCTTGCCTTCTCCCTCTTGTCTTGTGCTTGCACAGATGTGGGGTCTTCCTCATTCATCACAACAGTGTTATCTTCAAAATCAGGATGCAGAGGAAGGTGCTCCTTGTTCAACAAGTATGTACCTGTACCCATCTTGGAGTTGATGAGCTCCTGAATGTGTGGAGCATACCCACAGCTTCTCTTTTGGTCAGCAGTTGTCCTCTTGATTGTTTCCACAATCAGACTCATCACTTTGAACTTCTGAGGCACATCAAATAAGTGTAGCAAATTGATAGCATGTCCTCTGATCATCTTGTGATCTCCATACTTGGGTAGCAATGTGTGCCTAAGGATCCAGTTGATGGTAGGCAGACCAGACAACAAGAAGTGTACAGATCCAAGCTTATGAGTCTCCAAAGCTTTGTCTGGGATCTCCTTGTACATGTCGGCCATAGTGTTGTGATCTTTCTTCTTGGTGGCATACACATCCAAGTCATCTTCATGTTCTTCAGGGGCATTGATCAGCTTGGCCCATTCTTCTACTGTGGATTGGTACCTAGTACCCTCAGACATCCATATAATCTTCCCATCTGGATAGAAATGGGCTGTAGAATAGAATTGCATGATCAGCTCATCATTCCACTTGGTGAGCTTCTGTCCAACAAATGTATCTACTCCACAAGCCTTGAAGCTATCATAGACTCCTGGATAGTGATCTTCATTTTCCTTGATGTACTCCCAGTCTATCCATCTCATGTCACATACTATGGGCTTCTTGTCAAGCAGGATTGTCTCATAGAAATCTTGTTGTTCCTTTGTGTGGAACCTGTAATCAACTGATGTTCTCCTCCTGACAGCATATGGATCAGACTGTCTCCACAGTCTTAGTCCTGCATCCTTTCTGATCCTCATATCTTCTGCAACAGGATGTATATCATTATGATCAGGGATCTTTGGCTTCAACTTTCTCAAGACAAGAGAATCATCTTCTTCTGTTGTTGCTTCAGGCACTGGGGCCTTGTTCTTTTCCTTAGCTGGAATACTCCTGGTGTTCCTTTTGGGTTTTGGGGGCTTCTAAGTTTGAGCTTTGGGAGCAGACTTGTGCTTAGATGGAGCAGCCCCTAATCTGATTGCATCTCCCATAAGCTTCTGAGATTTGGGTGCTGGTGCAGCATCCTCTTCTTCTTCCTCTTCTCCTTCAGAATCTCTCTTCATTGGCGGCTTGCCAAGAACTCTGGCAGTAGTGGTTCTTGCCCTCTTCTTCTTCTTGTCCTCACCAACTGCTTCTTCTTCAGATTCAATGGTGAACTTCATAGTTTCACATGTGGCAACTTTCCATGGCTTTGACATTGGCATCATCCTTGCAGGTGCCTTCTTGTTCAGTCCTGGTTTAACTGCAACAGTTGTGCCATACTCCTTCTTTAGCACCTTCTTCTTGGAGCTTACTTCCTCCTCAGTGGCCACATAGTCCTCATCCTCTGATTCTGAGGTTCTCTTCTTCCTAGACCTGGTGGCTGCCTTTGGCAAGTTGCTTGGAGTGCTCCTACTGCCATCATCAGAAGTGCTAGAGGGATCTGAGCCCTCACTCATCTGCACATGTTCCTCAGACTTGTTCTGGCTATCAATTTGATCGGACATCTTGCAGGAAAACTGTCAGCATACCCTGTGAATAGGTTGTAGATGAGGTAGAATATATGAGCATCACAAAGTATAGAGGTTTTTCAAAACAATTGAGTCAAAACGCTTAGTTTTAGTTCTCTACAGAAGTGATCTCGGAGCTACCGAATTGCCAAACTCGGTGATACCGAAGCAACACTTGGAACCTAAACTGGTGAACTCGGTTGGGCCGAGTCACAGTTCGGTGGCATCGAGATTGCTAGGGTTTCACAGAATCTTGAACCCGGTCACGCCGATTTGCACGTTTTAGTCGGACCGAAAAGCGCATGTGCAATGGCCAAGGCCGAATCAGTGAGACCGATTTCTACATTTTGGTCGGTCCGAGATGAGTTCTGCGGAGAGCTAACCCTAAAATTTTCGAATCAATCTAGACCTAAGGAAGTTTTAGCTAGATGGATCAATCTCAATCGTGGCAAGAAACATGGCATTGACCTTGAATTGTAGAACTTGTTGAAGTTCTTCACCATTAGGCTCAATTCTTCATTGAAGGTTTGCTTCTCACTTGATGATGTGTGGGGCATCACATGAGGCTTTGTAAGCACCACTTGACTTGTTGTGAAGCTCTTCCTTATCCTTAAGTGACATCTCATGAGAAACAATTCTTCCAATGACTTCCGTTGGCTTGAGATCTTTGTAGTTGGGCATCATTTGGATCAATGTGCACACGGTATCATATTTTCCATCCAAGGCTCTTAGGATCTTCTTGATGATGAATCTATCGGTCATCTCTATACTTCCTAAGCCGGCAATCTCATTTGTGATGAGAGCAAGCCTAGAGTACATTTCAGCGACGCCTTCACCATCCTTTATTTTGAACTTGTCAAGTTGACTTTGAAGCACATCCAATTTGGATTCCTTGACGGAGTCAGTACCTTTGTGCATATCAATCAAAGTATCTCAAATTTCCTTTGCATTCTCAAGACGGCTGATTTTGTTGGATTCCTCGGGGCACAATTCGTTGAAGAGAATATCACAAGCTTGAGCATTGTATTGCAGCATCTTCAACTCTTCTGTGGTAGCTTCACGGTTCGGTTCTCTTCCATCAAAGAATTCACCTTGCAAGCCAATACACATAATAGCCCAAACGGTGGCGTTATGTCCAACAATATGCATTTTCATCTTATGCTTCCAACTAGCAAAATTTGTATCATCAAAGTAAGGACCTCTACGGTGGTAATTTCCCTCGCTAGACGCCATACTCTCCTAGGTTGTGAAACCAAGGCTATGACCACCAAAAGCTATGGAAATCAAAGCAAATGAAGACCAAAGCTCTGATACCACTTGTAGGATTGAAAGTATGTCTAGAGGGGGGTGATTTGACTACTTGATCAAATAAAAATCTAGCCTTTTCCCAATTTTAGTTCTTGGCAGATTTTAGCAACTAAGCACAAGTCAAGAAATCAACCTACACATGCAGTTCTAAGAGTGTAGCAGCGGAATGTAAAACAATTGCATATGAAGGTAAAGGGAGGAGTTTGAGGGAGCAAACACAATGTTGACACGGAGATTTTTTATCCGTGGTTCCGATAGGTGGTGCTATCTGATACGTCTCCAACGTATCTATAATTTTTGATTGCTCCATGCTATATTATCTACTATTTTAGGCAATATTGGGCTTTATTATCCACTTTTATATTATTTTTGGGACTAACCTATTAGCCGGAGGCCTAGCCCAGATTTGCTGTTTTATGCCTATTTCAGTGTTTCGAGGAAAAGGAATATCAGACGAAGTCAAAACAGAACAAAATCAACTAGAGAAGTTATTTTTGGAAGGAAACCTACCTGATAGACTTGGGTTGTACGTCAGAAGATACGGGAGCTGGCCACGAGGGTAGGGGCGCGCCCCCTGCCTCGTGGGGCCCCCGCAGCTCCACCAATGTACCCCTTGCACCCATATATACCTACGTGTCGTAAAACTTCCAGAACGGAGATTAGATCTAGAGTTCCGCCACCGCAAGCCTATGTAGCCACCAAAAACCTAATCGGGACCCTGTTCCGGCACCATGCCGGAGGGGGGACCCTCACCGGTGGCCATCTTCATCATCACGGCGCTCTCCATGACGAGGAGGGAGTAGTTCACCCTCGGGGCTGAGGGTATGTACCAGTAGCTATGTGTTTGATCCCTCTCTCTCTCTCTCTCTCGTGTTCTTGATTTGGCACGATCTTGATGTATCGCGAGCTTTGCTATTATAGTTGGATCTTATGTTTCTTCTCCCCCTCTTCTCTCTTGTAATGGATTGAGTTTTCCCTTTGAAGTTATCTTATCGGATTGAGTCTTTAAAGATTTGAGAACACTTGATGTATGTCTTGTCGTGCTTATCTGTGGTGACAATGGCATATCATGTGCCACTTGATGTATGTTTTGGTGATCAACTTGCGGGTTCCGCCCATGAACCTATGCATAGGGGTTGGCACACGTTTTCGTCGTGATTCTCCAGTAGAAACTTTGGGCACTCTTTGAAGTACTTTGTGTTGGTTTGAATAGATGAATCTGAGATTGTGTGATGCATATCGTATAATCATACCCATGGATACTTGAGGTGACATTGGATTATTTAGGTGACATTAGGGTTTTGGTTGATTTGTATCTTAAGGTGTTATTCTAGTACGAACTCTAGGGCTGTTTGTGACACTTATAGGAATAGCCCAATGGATTGATTGGAAAGAATAACTTTGATGTGGTTTCGTATCCTACCATAATCTCTTCGTTTGTTCTCCGCTATTAGTGGCTTTGGAGTGACTCTTTGTTGCATGTTGAGGGATAGTTATATGATCCAATTATGTTATTATTGTTGAGAGGAGAGGACTTACACTAGTGAAAGTATGAACCCTAGGCCTTGTTTCCTGTCATTGCAATACCGTTTGTGCTCACTTTTACCGCTTGCTACCTTGCTATTTTATATTTTCAGTTTACAAAAACCTTTATCTACCATCCATATTGCACTTGTATCACCATCTCTTCGCCGAACTAGTGCACCTATACAATTTACCATTGTATTGGGTGTGTTGGGGACACAAGAGACTCTTTGTTATTTGGTTGCAGGGTTGCTTGAGAGAGACCATCTTCATCCTATGCCTCCCACGGATTGATAAACCTTAGGTCATCCACTTGAGGGAAATTTGCTACTGTCCTACAAACCTCTGCACTTGGAGGCCCAACAACGTCTACAAGAAGAAGGTTGTGTAGTAGACATCAAGCTCTTTTCTGGCGCCGTTGCCGGGGAGGCTAGGTAAGTGAAGGTATATCTTTAGATCTTGCAGTCGAATCTTTTTGTTTCTTGTTTTAGCACTAGTTAGTTTATAAAAGAAAACTACCAAAAAATGGAATTGAGTTTGTCTCATACGCTTCATCTATTTAATATCTTTCGTGAGTATAATGGAAAGGAAAATTGTGCCAAAGTGTTAGAAGAAGAATGCATTAAATTGTTTGGCACTAAATCTTTGAATGATGAGCATGATTACAATGTTGTTAGTATGAACTCTTTGAATATCCATAGTACTAATGATGATTGCTCTAGTCATGATGAAAATGTCTCCTATAAACATGTCAATTTTTGTGGAGTAGATTGGGTTTGCAAGTACACACCAAATAGGGAAGATAGATATTGCAAGAGGCATAAGTACTTAGAAACCAAATTGTTGCAAGAAGAGCTAGATGAATGTGCTGAAAGATTCAATATTTTTCGTGCCCCTTGTGAACTTTGCAATGAACATGGTCATTTAAAGCTCCAATGCTATTTGTTTCATGATCAAGTCGTGTCCAAATATTGTGATAATTTGATTACCCTTGAGCATCATAAAGAGATCAGCCTTCTTTTGGGGTATGAAGAAATGAAACGTATAACTGAGGGTATTCCAAAATTTAATCTTGATAGAGTTCTTGATTTTGATCTAGAGAAGATTTATATGTATTGTGCGGTGAATTGCATTGAAAATCCTTATATTTCCAATTACATAAATAAAAGAAAACAAATAGAAGATGAAGAGAATACTAATGAAAGGGAAGAGACTTCCCAATATCCTCCTATTATTTCTTATGATGAATCAGGTAACGAGGAGGAGCCTTCTATGAAACCAATCTCATTAATAAGGAGCTCCAAAAAGAAGACTGAACCCACACATGATGTGGTGAAGAAGAAGAAAAGAAAAAGGAAGATAGGTAAAAAGGTATCTCTCCCAAATAAAATTGCTCCTATTATTGTTGTGCCTCATGAAAATGAAGATGATACACTTGGTGATGATCTTGTTATGCCTATTGCTTGTTGTGATGATTATGATTGGGAAGATAATGATACTTCTTATGATCTTGAAAATCTTTTTGGCACTTGCTTGGAAGAATATTATAATTGCTATACTATTGGTGCTATCCATGCTATTAATGATGAGAGTGATTATGCTTATGATATGAAAAGGCCCAAGCTTGGGGAAGCTATGTTTGATGAGGATGACATATTTGAGAATATATTTGCTGCAATTAACGTTTGTCCCAAGCTTGGGGATTCTATGTTTAATAATGATGATATTTTTAGCCTCTCAAGTTTTGATATGCAAAGTTGTTATGATGATAGCATGCCTTCTACCTATGATGATTATATTGATGAAAGTGGGTTTGGAAGAGTGTCAACTTTAGGAAGTAGTGATCCCACAATATTGGAGGATGTTGAATCTTATAATATTTATGAAAGTGGATTTGGAGAGGTCATGACTTTACTTAGTAATGATTCCACTATTTCGGAAGAGGTTTCAATCGATTATGATGAGAACAAAGTTGCTACTTATGATGATTATTGTGATAAAACTTATGCTATAAAGAGTAGTGATGATTATATTTATAAAACTTGTCATGATTATGAGTGCCCCTTCTCTGATCATTACTCCTTTAATGTGGAAACAATTTATAGTGTTCAAGTCTCTTATGATGCTCCTACTATTATTCATGAAAAGAATTTTGCTTATGTGGAGAGTAATAAAATTTCTATGCTAGTAGATCATGAAAAGAATGCTTTAGGTGCTGATTATATTGTTGAATTCGTTCATGATGCTACTGAAAATTATTATGAGGGAGGAATATATGCTTGTAGGAATTGCAATAATATCAAGTTTCCTCTCTATGTGCTTAAAATATTGAAGTTATGCTTGTTTTACCTTCCTATGCAAGTTGATTATTGTTCACATAAGTTGTTTGCTCACAAAATCCCTATGCATAGGAAGTGGGTTAGACTTAAATGTGCTAGTCATATTCTTCATGATGCTCTCTTTATGTTTCAATTCTTATCTTTTATGTGAGCATCATTGAAATCATAATGCCTAGCTAGGGGCGTTAAACGGTAGCGCTTGTTGGGAGGCAACCCAATTTTATTTTAGTTTCTGGCTTTTTGGTTCTGTTTAGGAATAAATAATTCATCTAGCTTCTGTTTAGATGTGGTTTTATGTTTTAATTAGTGTTTGTGCCAAGTAGAACCTTTGGGAAGACTTGGTTGAAGTCTTTATGATCATGCTGTAAAAAACAGAAACTTTAGCGCTCACGAGATTAGCTAGAACTTTTTACTAGAGAGTGCTATTTAGTTGATTCATTTTGCAGATGATTACTGTAGAAATTCCTCAGGTCCACCAATTTATTTTATAATTTTTGGAGTTCCAAAAGTTTGCGTTAGTTACAGATTACTACATACTATTCTGTTTTTGACAGATTCTGTTTTCTATGTGTTGTTTGCTTATTTTGATGAATCTATGGCTAGTAAAATAGTTTATAAACATAGAGAAGTTGGAATACAGTAGGTTTAACACCAATATAAATAAAGAATGAGTTCATTACAGTACCTTGAAGTGGTTTTTTGTTTTCTTTCGCTAACGGAGCTCACGAGTTTTCTGTTAAGTTTTGTGTTGTGAAGTTTTCAAGTTTTGGGTAAAGATTTGATGGACTACGGAATAAGGAGTGGCAAGAGCCTAAGCTTGGGGATGCCCAAGGCACCCCAAGGTAATATTCAAGGATAACCAAGCGTCTAAGCTTGGGGATGCCCCGGAAGGCATCCCCTCTTTCGTCTTCGTTCATCGGTAACTTTACTTGGAGCTATATTTTTATTCACCACATGATATGTGTTTTGCTTGGAGCGTCATTTTATTTTCTTTAGCCTTGCTTGCTGTTTGAATAAAGTATCAAGATCTGAAATCCTTAAATGTTAGATAGTCTTCACATAGTTGCATAATTATTCAACTACTCATTGATCTTCACTAATATCTTTCGGAGTAGTTTGTTGTTTGCTCTAGTGCTTCACTTATAGAGCACGTTGGTAGTTTTATTTTGAAGAAATAGATGAACTCTCATGCTTCACTTATATTATTTTGAGAGTCTTAAATATCATGGTAATTTTCTTAAAATCCTAATATGATAAGCATAAAAGATTTGTAAGAATTCTTATGAGTGTGTTGAATACTAAGAGAAGTTTGATGATTGATGATTGTTTTGAGATATGGAGGTAGTGATATCAAAGTTATGCTAGTTGAGTAGTTGTGAATTTTAGAAATGCTTGCGTTGAAGTTTGCAAGTCCCGTAGCATGCACGTATGGTAAACGTTATGTAACAAATTTGAAACATGAGGTGTTATTTGATTGTCCTCCTTATGAGTGGCGGTCGGGGACGAGCGATGGTCTTTTCCTACCAATCTATCCCCCTAGGAGCATGCGCGTAGTGCTTTGGTTTTTGATGGCTTGTAGATTTTTGCAATAAGTATATGAGTTCTTTATGACTAATGTTGAGTCCATGGATTATACGCACTCTCACCCTTCCATCATTGCTAGCCTCTACGGTACCGTGCATTGCCCTTTCTCACATTGAGAGTTGGTGCAAACTTCGCCGATGCATCCAAACCCCGTGATATGATACGCTCTTTCACACATAAACCTCCTTATATCTTCCTCAAAACAGCCACCATACCTACCTATTATGGCATTTCCATAGCCATTCCGAGATATATTGCCATGCAACTTTCCACCATCCAGTTTATCATGACACATTCATCATTGTCATATTGCTTAGCATGATCATGTAGTTGACATAGTATTTGTGGCAAAGCCACCGTTCATAATTCTTTCATACTTGTCACTCTTGATTCATTGCATATCCCGGTACACCGCCGGATGCATTCATATAGAGTCATACTTAGTTCTAGTATCGAGTTGTAATCATTGAGTTGTAAATAAATAGAAGTGTGATGATCACCATACAATAGAGCATTGTCCCAAAAAAAGGAGAAAGGCCAAAAAAAGAAGGCCCAAAAAAAGAGAAAAAAATAATAAAAACGAAAATAAAAAGGGTCAATGCTACTATCCTTTTTTACCACACTTGTGCTTCAAAGTAGCACCATGTTCTTCATATAGCGAGTCTCCTATATTATGCTTCAAAGTAGCACCATAGTCTTCATGATAGAGAGTCTCTTGTTTTGTCACTTTCATATACTAGTGGGAACTTTTCATTATAGAACTTGGCTTGTATATTCCAACGATGGGCCTCCTCAAGTGCCCTATGTCTTCGTGAGCAAGCAAGTTGGATGCACACCCACTAGTTTCTTTTGTTGAGCTTTCATACATTTATAGCTCTAGTGCATCCGTTGCATGGCAATCCCTACTCCTTGCATTAAAATCAATCGATGGGCATCTCCATAGCCCATTGATTAGCCTCGTTGATGTGAGACTTTCTCCTTTTTTGTCTTCTCCACATAACCCCCATCATTATATTCTATCCCACTCATAGTGCTATATCCATGGCTCACGCTCATGTATTGCGTGAAAGTTTATGAGTTTGAAATTATTAAGGTATGAAACAATTCCTTGGCTTGTCATCGGGGTTGTGCATGATGAGAGCATTCTTGTGTGACAAAAATGGAGCATGACTAAACTATATGATTTTGTAGGGATGAACTTTCTTTGGCCATGTTATTTTGAGAAGACATAATTGCTTTATTAGTATGCTTGAAGTATTATTATTTTTATGTCAATATGAACTTTTGTCTTGAATCTTTCGGATCTGAATATTTATATCACAAGTAAGAAGAATTACATTGAAATTATGCCAACTAGCATTCCACATCAAAAATTATCTTTTTTATCATTTACCTACTCGAGGACGAGCAGGAATTAAGCTTGGGGATGCTTGATACGTCTCCAACGTATCTATAATTTTTGATTGCTCCATGCTATATTATCTACTGTTTTAGGCAATATTGGGCTTTATTATCCACTTTTATATTATTTTTGGGACTAACCTATTAACCGGAGGCCCAGCCCAGATTTGTTGTTTTATGCCTATTTCCGTGTTTCGAGGAAAAGGAATATCAGACGGAGTCAAAACAGAATGAAATCAATTGGAGAAGTTATTTTTGGAAGGAAACCTACCTGATAGACTTGGGCTCTACGTCAGAAGATACGGGAGCAGGCCACGAGGGTAGGGGGCACGCCCACCCCCCTGGGGCGCGCCCCCTGCCTCATGGGGCCCCCGCAGCTCCACCGACGTACCCCTTGCACCCATATATACCTACGTATCGTAAAACTTCCAGAACGGAGATTAGATATGGAGTTCCGCCGCCGCAAGCCTCTGTAGCCACCAAAAACCTAATCGGGACCCTGTTCCGGCACCCTTCCAGAGGGGGGCCTCACCGGTAGCCATCTTCATCATCACGGCGCTCTCCATGACGAGGAGGGAGTAGTTCACCCTCGGGGCTGAGGGTATGTACCAGTAGCTATGTGTTTGATCTCTCTCTCTCTCTCGTGTTCTTGATTTGGCACGATCTTGATGTATCGCGAGCTTTGCTATTATAGTTGGATCTTATGTTTCTTCTCCCCCTCTTCTCTCTTGTAATGGATTGAGTTTTCCCTTTGAAGTTATCTTATCAGATTGAGTCTTTAAAGATTTGAGAATACTTGATGTATGTCTTGCCGTGCTTATCTGTGGTGACAATGGGATATCACGTGCCACTTGATGTATGTTTTGGTGATCAACTTGCGGGTTCCGCCCATGAACCTATGCATAGGGGTTGGCACACGTTTTCATCGTGATTCTCCGGCAGAAACTTTGGGCACTCTTTGAAGTACTTTGTGTTGGTTTGAATAGATGAATTTGAGATTGTGTGATGCATATCGTATAATCATACCCACGGATACTTGAGGTGACATTGGAGTGTCTAGGTGACATTAGGGTTTTGGTTGATTTGTATCTTAAGGTGTTATTCTAGTACGAACTCTAGGGCTGTTTGTGACACTTATAGGAATAACCCAATGGATTGATTGGAAAGAATAACTTTGAGGTGGTTTCGTACCCTACCATAATCTCTTCGTTTGTTCTCCGCTATTAGTGGCTTTGGAGTGACTCTTTGTTGCATGTTGAGGGATAGTTATATGATCCAATTATGTTATTATTGTTGAGAGGACTTACACTAGTGAAAGTATGAACCCTAGGCCTTGTTTCCTATCATTGCAATACCGTTTGTGCACACTTTTACCGCTTGCTACCTTGCTGTTTTTATATTTTCAGTTTACAAAAACCTTTATCTACCATCCATATTGCACTTGTATCACCATCTCTTCGCTGAACTAGTGCACCTATACAATTTACCATTGTATTGGGTGTGTTGGGGACACAATAGACTCTTTGTTATTTGGTCGCAGGGTTGCTTGAGAGAGACCATCTTCATCCTACGCCTCCCACGGATTGATAAACCTTAGGTCATCCACTTGAGGGAAATTTGCTACTGTCCTACAAACCTCTGCACTTGGAGGCCCAACAACGTCTACAAGAAGAAGGTTGTGTAGTAGACATCACTATCGTACATCCACGTTGATGGAGACTTCAACCCACGAAGGGTAACGGTTGCACGAGTCCACGGAGGGCTCCACCCACGAAGGGTCCACGAAGAAGCAACCTTGTCTATCCCACCATGGTCGTCGCCCATGAAGGACTTGCCTCACTCGGGTAGATCTTCACGAAGTAAGCGATCTCCTTGCCCTTACAAACTCCTTGGTTCAACTCCACAATCATGACGGAGGCTCCCAAGTGACACCTAGCCAATCTAGGAGACACCACTCTCCAAGAGGTAACAAATGGTGTGTTGATGATGAACTCCTTGCTCTTGTGCTTCAAATGATAGTCTCCCCAACACTCAACTCTCTCTCATAGGATTGGATTTGGTGGAAAGATGATTTGAGTGGAAAGCAACTTGGGGAAGGCTAGGGATCAAGATTTATGTGGTTGGAATGGAATATCTTGACCTCAACACAAGTGTAGGTGGTTCTCTCTTATAAAATGTATGTTGGAAGTGTAGGCATGTTCTGATGGCTCTCTCCACGAATGAAGAGTGGGTGGAGGGGTATATATAGCCTCCACACAAAATCTAACCGTTACACACAATTTACCAAACTCGGTGGGACCGAATCATGAAACTCGGTCGGACCGATTTGGTTCATAATGTGACCGTTAGGGTTTTCGGTGGGACCGGCATATCAACTCGATAGGACTGGTTTCATTAGGGTTAGGGCATAACGTAATCTCGATGAGACCGGTTACACAAACTCGGTGGGACCGATTTTGGTAATAGACAAAAAGAGAGTTGGTCAGGTAAACTCGGTGGGACCGATTCGCTCATCTCGGTTGGACCGAAACGTTACGAAAAGGAAACAGGGAGTTTGCATTGCAATCTCGGTGGGACCGGTCGCTCATCTCGGTTTGACCGAAATGTTACGAAAGGAAACAGAGAGATACAATCCCATCTCGATGAGACCGAGATCCCTATCGGTGAGACCGAAAAGACTAGGGTTTCTGGCAGTGGCTATGTCAAGTGAACTCGGTGGTGCCGGATAGAAAATTTCGGTGGGTCCGAGTTTGACTTTTGGTTTGGGACATATGTGGATATGAGAAAGTAGTTCAGGGCTTTGGAGCATATCACTAAGCATTTTGAGCAAGAACCTCATTAAGCAGCACCTCACCCCCTCTTAATATTATTGGCTTTTCCTATGGACTCAATGTGATCTTGGATCACTGAAATGAAAAATGTAGAGTCTTGTGCTTTGAGCTTGAGCCAATCCTTTTGTCCTTGGCATTTTGAGGGGTCTACTTTTCTAATCCATGCCATGCCAATCATTGAGCTTTCCTGAAATATGTATCTTGAAATAGCATTAGCTCAATGAGCTATATGTTGTTAGACATTACCAAAACCACCCACAGATAGTTGCACTTTCACGTGCGCTGGGCCGGGTGTCCATGGGGGAAGGTGACGTTGGGGTTGAACCCACCGTGCGCGTCCCCGTCGGCGTAGCCCGGTGACGGCATGCATCCTCATGGCTGCGGTGACGACGAGAAGCCGGACGGAGAGCGGACGCTTTGCTGGCTCCAGGGTGCGTACTAGGCGTGGCCGCCGGGTGGATTCATCATCCCCACGCGAGTAGCCTCGGCCTCGGCTTGGTCCGCCGCAGCCACAGCAGCACGTGCCGCGTTGTCACGGGCCTTCTTGGCGATTGCCCTGTTCCGCCGGTCGGCGGTGACAGCCTCCCGCCACTGAACTTCCACCCTCCACTCGGCGTTTGTCATGCCCGGTGGTTTGAACGGCGGCCCCCTCGGCTTCCTCTGCTTCGGCTGGGCGACGGAGGCGGTCGCAGCGCGGGGGATCACGTACTTCTTCGGCGGCATGGCGGCGACAGGGAGGCGAGCGGGGGGTGGGGGGATTGGCGGGAGGAATGGAGAGAATGGGAGGGAATTGGGGGAAAAGCGGGAAGAAACGGCGGGAAGAGGCTCCCGACTCGCCGACAGAGCGGCCCCACGCCCCTTTTCGCTTCTGCCGGCGCCCCCAGGTGCCCCTCAGCGCGCCGGGTTCGGCTCGGGTCCGCCGGCACCAGTTTCGACCCGAGCCGGCGAAAAACTAGCTCCTGGGGGCGCGACTGGGCCGAATTTTGGGCGCCGGCACAGCAAAAGCGCCTGGGAGGGCCTGTTGGGGGGCACGGCTGGAGATGCTCTAAGGAACTAAATCACACGTTAACTCTTCGTGTTATAACAATTAACTTTTGACGGTTGTATCTCAAAGTATAACGAACAAGTTTGGGTCCATTCAATATGATTGTTCTACCAATGGCATATTCACAAAGTTGTCTTAGGACTATCGTTACACTTAACGATATCCTAAGATCCGAAAAAATATGATGAACAAAGTAAGCATCACTTGCACACAAGGCACAAAAACAACTTGTCCCCAACACGGAGGGTTGTCAAGCCCTCGTCTTGTTAGTCACAAGATTAAACGCAAGTGATAAAGATAATTGATAGCAACGTAAAAAGATAACAGTAGCAATTGTGTAGAAGAATTCTGTAATGAAGGGTACACCCGGGGGCCATATAGGTTCACTAGTGACACTCTCTCAAAACAATCAAGTGGCATGATAAACAAATTATAGTTAGGCAGCGATTAAATTTGTAATATTTATATTTATAACTATGATTGTTTACAGTATAATATAAGCATTACGTCTGTGATAAGTAGACCGTTAATCCAACTACGTCTAGTACTAATACTCCACATCAAAACCGCTATCTGATATGCATCTTGAGAAATTAAGTTTGCAAGAAACATACCATCGCAATAAGCAAGATACAATAATGCGATGCATTGCAATTGCAATATTCAGTGATTAAAAGGACGGGGGTAGCTCATCGGTTGCTTATTGCCAGTCACGAGAGTGACACACTGACACTCATGTGATAGCAGGCAGATAAAACTAACAAACCACTTGCAATTAAAGAAGGCTGGCCCGGTCTTGGCGCCATATGAGCTATCAAGATCGATCGTCCAAACCAGCACACTCATCCAACAATCAATCAGACCTCGTCTTGGTTGCAACCGTTGATAGGGTCAAGCTCCATACAAAAACGCCTAGCTAATAAGGGTATGGCCCTGAGAACAATGCAAAACCCGGCCGGCCTGAGAGCCGGAGCGAGGCGCTGCCCGCCAAACCCCACCATTTGGACGCACGCCGTGCGGCGCGACCTGTTCCCGTTGTTGTCACGATGTCACCTCGGCGAATTCGTCCACGTATCAACGGCGGGCAATCGCCATGGCCCATGCCAACAACTGAGCAACAACCACCGGTGCAGCTGCACTGCTAGCAGAGACCCGGCCCTTCTTCCGTAATCGCCGTTCACTGCCTGCGCCACCGGGGCACCCATGGCGCCGCCGTCGTCCTTGCTGCGCGACCTGCTCAGCGTCGATGGCTTCAAGAAAAACCGCAAGCAGCCGGACAACAACCCCTCGGCCGCGCCGCGGACCACGAGCATGCCCCTCCAGCACCGGCGCCCCACCAAGCCCGCGCGGTCCCAGTCCGACGTCCAGCAGGCCCGCGGCCGCCTCAACCTCGACACCAACGGGGACGGCGCCGGCGAGGAGCAGACCCCGCGACGGAAGTCGTCGGCGTCGCTGAGGACCGCGACGAGCTACAAAATCAAGGACGGCGGCACCGGCCCCGGCGCGATACCGGCCCTCGACGAGTCCGCACTCAGCGCGCTCATCTCCCTGGCCGCGGGCACGGTGAAGCAGTTCGCCAAGGACGAGGCCTTCCGCGCGTTTCTGCGGAGCGGCTGCACGTCGTGCGTCGGCGAGTCCGACCACCGCGCCGTCCTGGACCTCCGCGTGACCGTGCAGACCGTCGAGCGGGCCGCCGCGGTGGGGGAGGCCCTCCTCGACCCGCGCGAGCTGAAGCGCGCCTCCCTTCGGCTGCACTCCCTGGCGTCCCTCGACGCGGACGAGGCGCTCGCGGTGACCGCGTCGGGGGTGCCCCACGAGCGCCTCGCCGCGTGCGCGCACCTCTACATGTCCGTCGTCTCCAAGCTCCAGAAGAAGGACCACTCCTCCGCCGTGCACGCCCTGGAGGCCTTCTGCCTCGCGCCGCGCGAGGCACGGACGGTCCTTCTCCCCGCGCTGTGGGACAGGCTCTTCCGCCCGGGCCTCTCGCACCTCAAGGCATGGCGCGACAGGGAGTCGGCGGCGGCTAGATCGAAGCCGGACGCGAGGGTGAAGGACGTCGTGGAAAACCTCTTCGTCGACGCGCTGGACGAGGGCACGCGCGCGCTCGCCTGCTACTACAGGGACTGGCTGCTGGGGCGCACCGAGGCGACGGCGCTCCCGTCCGTTCCCGCGCCTCCGAGCACGGCTCCTCCCGCCACCGCGCCGAGCACCGCCCCTGCCAGCGCGACGAGGTTCTCGACGTCGACGACGTACGACATCGGCTCGGACGTCGCGTACAGCTCCGGCACCCCGAGTCCTGCCATGTTTGCCATCGAGGAGACGCCGCGGCAACCTGAGCGGGTGGTGGAGGAGGAAGGCAAGGCCGTAGACGCCGACAGCTCCGGGAGCGTGTTCCACGAGTGTGACGACGGCGAGGTAAGGAGCTGCAGTCCCACGCCACTGGGAGAATCAACCGAGCCCATGCCTCCTAATATGCTGGCCAACGAGGCATTTGAACCACGGGTAGGCGATTTTATCTAGAAGGAAGCTCAAGTTCGTGCACATGCATACTGAAAGAATTCACACTCCACAATCTTTCAGATCGAAGATGAACGGGGCAAGGGAGCAGAGGAGTCGACGAGCTACCTGCCGGCTCGCGACATGTCAGCCATTGACCTCCTCACACTCGAGTTCTGGTACTCCCAATCCGTCTCTCCCAATCTTCCAATCCTTATCAGTGGAACACGTACTGATCCATGTTTGGTTCCGTGTGAATCTCCCAGTGAAGGGCCGCTCAAGATCGCTGGCGCAGACGGCGATCAACTCCAAGCCACCATTTTCTCCACCACCCCGAGCGACTTCCTCTGCCCACTGACGCGGCAGATCTTCAACCGCCCGGTGACGATCGAGACGGGCCAGACATTCGAGCGGCACGCCATCGTGCACTGGTTCGACCGAGGCCTGCGGACGTGCCCCGTCACGGGGCAGGAGCTGGAGGCCCTGTCGGTCCCGGACACGAACCGCGTGCTCACGCGCCTGATCGACGCCTGGAAGGCGGAGCACTGCCGGAGCCTGCGGGTCAGCGACGGCGGGGCGCCGGAGGAGAAGCTGAACGTGGCCGTCGTCGACAGGGTGCTCGACGCAGGGCTCAGCGTGTCGGAGCAGACGGATAGGGCGCGGCACCTCATGGCAATCGGCGGCGTCGACTTCCACCTCCACAGGCTTCGCGACGGGAAGGAGGAGGAGCAGAGGGCGCGCGCCGCCGAGCACCTGCTGCTGTGCATCAGGGCGGAGGGTTCATGCAGAAACTACGTGGCTGTGAGGGTTCATGGAGAGAGCGTGGTCCGGCTTCTGCAGAGCGAGGTGGTCTCGGCCAGGAGCGCCGCGGTGCGCCTGCTCGTTGAGCTGCTCCGGCTGAGAAGGTAGAATTCATTTGTGATTGACACGAAAATACATACGTACATGGTTCTGTATTTGTCTGTGCTTTTGTCTGATGAATGAAACGTGCTAACTGTCGCAGGAGAGAAATGGTGGAAATGTTCATACGTGGATTGTGCACGGGGTCGGTCACTGAGACAATGGACGTGCTACTCCAGCATCTTCGAAGCTCGCCGGTGGAAGAGCGAGCTCTCGTTGCTGTTCTGCTCTTATACTTCGATCGCACACTGTCATTGGTATGCTGCATCAGCCCTACACATTTTGTTGCTCTACACTTTTCTTGTCAGTGTCGTGGATCAAACGAGATATGGTCTGAATTACTGAAAAAGCATGTGTTCCCTTGTGCTCAAGTGGTCAAGTAGTATGACCAAACAAATATTCTGAAACTCGGTCTGTAAATTATGTGTCAGGACGAGCCTGACGGAAGAAACAGCAGCGGATACAGAGAAGGGGCCGCCAAGACCCTCACAGAGTCTCTGAGACGCTGCCTGATCGACGAAAACGTGGTGCCCAACACCCGGAAAGCTCTGCTGATGCTGGGAGGCAATTTCTCCTTCTGGGGCGACCTGCTCGCCGAGGACCGGATGCTGGAGCAGGCCGGCTTCGCCGGCGACTCACCTGCCGCCACACCCGTTACCTCTGATGCTACAGTGCAGGTACCGTGTGCAATGCCGACGCATGGTTCAACGGTTTCTGATGTCTGAATTCACTCGAATCAACGCACTGGTGTTCTGTGTCGTGATCAGGAGACGGAGGCGGCCGAGACCGAGGCGTGGCAGGAGCACGTGACGGCGGTGCTCCTCGGCAACGGGAGGAGGCCGTTCCTGGCGGCGCTGTCCGGGTGCCTGGCCTCGCCCGACGCCGGCCTGGTGGCGGCGTGCCTGACAACGGCGGGGTGGCTAAGCCGCTCCCTGGCGTCGACGCCGCTCCGAGACACGCACACGGACATGCAGCTCGCCGCGTTCTCGGCTCTGGTCCCGCGGCTGAAGCGGTGCCTGGCCGGCGGCGCCGCCCACCTGCAGCCCCGGCACAGGGTGCTCGCCGCCGTCACGCTGCACAACTTCAGCAAAATCCCAGGTAACTATCGATCGCTTATCAGCGCCTCATATCATATCAACCACGAAAACCACACGAAACTATCAAATCATTAAGCATTCATTGAGACACGACGTCGGAGCTGAGCTCCTCCATTAACTGACGGACTGAGCTGCGTGCAGACTGCAGGGTGCTGCTGATGCTGCTGGCGGACGGGCTGCGCGGTCACCTGGCCGACCTCGCGGAGCTGACCCGGACGGCCGGTCAACTGTACGCCGAGCTGCACGAGTGACGACGGCGACCTCGGGCCCGCACGCGAGTCGCCGGGCTGCCGGCCTCTCGTCTCGTGCTCTCCGCGCGGAAGATTCAGCGGAGAAAAGTATGCGCGGGAGGGAGGCGCTGCTGTTCTTTGACTGTTTCAGGCCAGGGCGCACACGGATATGCTCTGCATGCCTGCTGGAGATGAAATTGTTCTCAACTCTTTTAGTAGCAGTTTCGTCGTCGACAGCGACGAGGGCACAAAGGATAAGATCCAACTGTACAGTGTGATTTTCTTGTCTCTCCGTGGTTCTACAAAATACGTACGATGAGGCGCCGGCCGGCTGTAAATACGCAAGTTGATGCTTTAGACAGACACGTTTGTGCAAGTTGCCTGTGCTTTTTCTAGGCCATGTACTACTTGTACTATATGAAATGAAATATCGTCGGTCTTTGAATTGACAATTTCCCACTAGCGAAGAGCAAACTTGCAAGCATAGCAAAGGCAATCCTGAGTGAGGCTTATCATCACAAATATTGAAGTCTGCAATCGCAATCTTGGCCTATTGTCCTTGGCTCACTTTTCTTTTCCAGCACAAGATCTAGAGTATGGTTCGCTCGCTGGCGGGTGACCGGCTGGAATCTTTGCCTGGACTCCTTGCCACGCGACTGTAGAAACCACACGAGTCCTCGCTGGCCGCTACAGCCAAGGTCTATTCAGATTCACCCATCGGGACAAACATCTCGCCGTCCTCCCAAGCCGGAGCGCATGTGATGAGCGCGTCACGCGCCGCGGCAGTGCAGCTAGCAGGAGCAGGGCAAGAAGATGCGTATCTTTCCCCGCACGCGGTTTCCGAGCACCAGATCCATCATTCGTTCGCTCGTTCCAGCGGTTAGCTGCCGTGACGCGTAATCGCGTATGATGCATGCAATCGAGTAATCATGGAGCCGTTATCTATCCATTCCATGTGCGCGTCGCCCCCGACCATGATTGCGGCGAGCATCGTACGTACGTTGTAACGAACGCCCGCGTAAAGGCTGGCCGCCCCAGCATCAGCAGAGTTTGTTAATGCGCTATACGAAAAAAATAATCATCATTAGAACGGTTCGGCGCGGCATCATTGCCCGTCACGGCGACAGTGAGATCGAGCATCATCCCGCAGCCGCAGATCATGTCAACTCCTTTGTGCGTACCACCCCCAATTATATCGACCCTCCAAGAAATTTATATCGACCCCTTCCTTCCGGCATTGGAATATCTTGCTCATTAAGCTTGCCCGTCGATGCCGGGACCTTCGCACGCAAACAAGCTATCCGGGGGGATCTGCCAAGCATCTTTCCACTTCAGTCGATCGATCTAGAGAGGCGCCTTTCGTTGTCGTGGAGAAGGATACTCCATCATGGAAGGAAGAAAGTTACCGAAAGCAATAGGGGAAAGAAAAAATGCGAAAGGCGACGCCGGACCTACAAATGTAGGTTCGCACAGAAAAAGGCAAAGGCGCTGTCTATTGGTACTGCGCTTGCTTTTCAGAAAGTGAATGAATATCCTGCAACTTGCACGAGCGGGGAACAGTTCTGTTTCCGTGGATAAAAAGGTTTTACGCCTGGGAAAGGAAAGGGGACGGGCAGCCATGGTGTGAACATGAAGGTGCTAGTAGGATTCAGATTACAATTCTCTTTCTTTGCGAATATGATTCAGATTATAATTCGATTCGTATCACAAATGATAACTTCCTGCAGACTCAAGGTACGCCGCTGACTCAGATTTGGGTTCGTTTTTCGGGGGCACCATCTGAACCCCTGGATAACTTCCTGGTCACTTGGAGCCTCGGATCCTGCCGGACAAGACGGAGCAGGTGGATATGCCCTTCACGCGTGCTCATGGTGTGGCGCGCTTGCTGGTTAGTGTTGCCAACATTGAGTTCTTGCCGGATGTGGTAAGATGGACTCACGAGGGCATTGCATATATGTTGGATGTCGAGTATAAGGACCCTGATCTGTTCCAGGAATTTGAGGAGATACATCATATGGACACTTCTGAAGGGGGAGGTGCTTCTGGGAACCAGGATAGTAGTGCACACAATAATGATGACAAGGCTACAGGGCCTACGGATTCGTCCAAGGCAGGAGAGTCTGCTCAGGAGAAATCGCCGGGTTCTGTTCCGTCTAACATGCTGCAGCTTGGATCCTTAGGAGCTTTCTCAGCGCCTCCTCGTCTTTGGAGTGATCGAGTGGATTTGGATGATCCGTCAGAACATTTTCCGCCGACGATTGCGGGGCCTGACTCTTTGTTGGTCATGGACGGACTGGGAGGAACCGGTGGGCAGGAGGTCCCCGTTGCCCCCCTTCATCCGTTGCCTAGGCTGGAGGTGACGCCGCTCTGGACGGTTCGACGGAAGGGGGGGGGCAGGAGGTCCGGCCCTCATCCGCCGCTTCTTCACCTGCCTCGGGGGGGGGGGGGGGTCCAAGGCTAGCTCGGCGGCTATGGGCTCCCCAGAGGCTCTGGCGGACCTAGGAGGGGCATGCGGGCAGGAGGCCTGCGCACCTCCTTCTCCTTCCCTGGCGATGCGTCCCCCGACGTCTTCTGCGGCGCCTTCACCGGCGACGGCTGCCCTGGCGGGAGGGTCGGGTGGTGTGGGCGGCCAGGGGCCTCCCACTGCTTCGCCGCGCCGACCTTCTCTTGCTGCATCGCCTGTCTCAGGTGCTTTCACGGGTCCTGGTGCTGTGCGAGTGGTTGGTGGGGATCCTATGGCGTCCCCGGGATCCGGACACCGGCCAAGGCCGCGTGAGGCTTCGAGGACTCTTGGTGATCTTTCGGCTGATCCAATTCAGTTGAGTTCTGTTGGGGGTCGGGCAGGCGGTCTTACCCCTAACAGGGCCACGAGGGAGGAGGTCATAGCTTTTGGCGGGATCCCAGATCCTGTTTCTGAGGGGCGGCGGATAAGCAGCCGTCTCCAGGAGCATCCGGATGTGGACGACATGCAGCTAAGGTGCGCTTTGCGGGCGGCCAAGCTTCGTGACATTGAGGTCACTACTAGTATGTCTGTAAATATGTCTAATTCGATTTTGCATTTTTCCAATGATGAGATTGTCCACAATGCAAATCAATTAGGGGTCTCCCTAGGTAGTAATGGTACTGAAATCAATAAATCCGTTAATGATATTCTCGATCTCGAAGCGGATCGCGCTTTGGAGATGATTCGTAACATAGCAGCTGTTAAACCCATGAATGATCACGACATAGATGCGTTGGGAGTTAGGGCTCTTGATAGTTTATGTGCGGATCTGGCCCCTGAGTTAGAGGAGGCTGAGGGACTCGACTCCCCTATGGCTTGGAGCCATGTAGATGTTCCAGAGGCTAAATCCCCAGAGCCCGGTTGTGAGGACCGGCAGGTGGATCCGTATAAGCCTAAGCGGAAGTGAAAACGGAAGGTTTATCCAGTTTCGGCTGTGCGTACAAGTGCTAGGATCCGTACCTCTAAAAAATTTCATGATGAAATATGAGAGGAATTTTTTGGAATAGTAGAGGTCTTAAGGACTTGGCTAAAAGAAGGTTTCTAGCGGAAGCATCTATTGACTACCAGTTGAATTGTATTGCCCTGTCCGAGACTGGAAGGGATAATTTTACCCCTCAATTCCTTAGTACTTTATCCGGGGGTGTCGACTTTGACTGGCACTGCTTACCTCCAAGAGGAAGATCCGGCGGGGTCCTACTCGGGGTTAGGTGTGACTCGTTGGAAGTGCGGAGTGTGGTCATGGGAGATTTTGCGGTAAAATTTCGGGTCAGATCTAAAGCCGATGGGTTTAATTGGGCTTTAGTGGCGGTACATGGGGCCGCGCAGCCAGAACTCAAACCAGATTTTCTGGCTGATCTGGTTCGTATTTGTGGTAGTGAGCAACTCCCAATCCTAGTTAGGGGTGATTTTAACATTATTCGAAGGAGGGAGGAGAAGACTAATGATAATTTTGACGGCAGGTGGTCATTTATGTTCAATACCATAATCGAAAGCTTGGATCTTAGAGAGATAGAGCTTTTTGGTAGGAAATTTCACTTGGGCTAATTCGCTACCTAACCCGACTTTCGAGAAGCTGGACTGTGTTCTCGCTAGTGTTGAATGGGAACAGAAGTTCCCTCTCGTAACTGTCCAGGCGTTATCGCGTGCAATTTCGGATCACACTCTGTTGCTAGTTGATTCTGGCGATCCATCTCATGTGGGGAATAAGAACATCTTTTCTTTTGAGCTCTCGTGGTTTGATAGAGAAGGGTTCTTTGAGTTGATTGCTAGAGAATGGGCTAAAGATTCAGGAGGAAGGTCTCCTATCGAGAGATGGCAGAATAAGATTAGGCATCTGCGACGATTCCTTCGTGGATGGGCTAAACATACGCATGAGATTTATAAGGCTGAGAAGGAAAGACTCCTTTTACTTACTCAGTCCCTAGACTTAAAAGCCGAACCCACTATTTTAGATACCAGAGAGCTGGAAACTAAGGTAGAGGCGGAATTGAGACTGAAAGATCTCCTTCGGGAGGAGGAATTGAAGTGGGCATTGCGAGCTAAGGTTCGCAAGATCATCCAAGGGGATGATAACACTCAGTTCTTTCACATGATTGCCAATGGCAAGCACCGCAAGAAGAGGATATTTCAGATTGAGCAGGAAGAGGGGACGATTGTAGGTCAAGAAAATTTGAAAGTCTATATTAAGAATTACTATAAGAAGCTGTTTGGCCGCAGGAAGATAACTATGTGTCCTTAGATGAGTCCAGGGCTGAGGAAGTACCTCAACTTGTGTCGGACGAGAATGAAGTCTTGGCTGCCCCATTTACAGAGAAAGAGGTGTTTGAGGCTATTTCACAAATGAAGAACAATAAGGCTCCCGGGCCGAATGGCTTCCCGGCGGAGTTTTATAAAAAAATGTTGGCATATCATCAAAGGGGATTTACTTCCAATGTTCCATGATCTTTTCTCTGGACAGCTTCAATTGTTTCAACTTACTTTTGGAACGATTACTTTACTCCCCAAGAAGACAGAGGCCGTTCGTACTGAGCAGTTCAGGCCCATCTGTGTTCTTAATATAAGTTTCAAAAAATTTACCAAGGTCGGGACTAATAGGCTTACGCAAATTGCGCACTCTGTTGTGCAGCCGTCCCAAACTGCTTTCATGCCAGACAGAAACATCCTGGAAGGGGTTGTCGTTCTGCATGAAACACTCCATGAAATCCACTCAAAAAAACTAGACGGAGTAGTTTTCAAAGTGGACTTTGAGAAGGCATACGCCAAGGTCAAATGGCCATTCCTTCAGCAGGCTTTGTGTATGAAAGGTTTTGATCAGGCCTGGAGACACCAGGTAGACTCCTTCACGCAAAAAGGGAGTGTTGGAATTAAAGTGAATGATGACATAGGTCACTATTTCCAAACACACAAAGGACTGAGGCAAGGGGATCCGATGTCTCATGTTCTCTTCAACATAGTGGCCGATATGTTGGCAATTCTTATAGGAAGGGCCAAGGATGCAGGTCAGGTAGGAGGCCTCGTCCCGCACTTAGTAGACGGAGGTGTATCCATTCTACAGTATGCCGATGATACTATCCTTTTCATGGAGCACGACTTGGCAAAAGCTCAAAACATGAAGCTCGTGTTATGCTTGTTCGAACAATTGTCCGGGTTAAAGATTAACTTCCACAAGAGCGAGTTGTTATGTTTCGGAAGAGCTAATGATGAACAAGATGCGTACAAGCAATTGTTCGGGTGTGAATTGGGGGCTCTACCTTTTACGTATTTAGGTATACCAATTCACCATCGTAAGCTAACCAACAGAGAATGGAAGTGCATTGAGGATCATTTTGAGAAGAAATTGAGCTGCTGGAAAGGCAAGCTGATGTCATACGAAGGACGATTAATTCTTATTAATTCGGTCCTCACGAGTATGCCCATGTTTCTTCTCTCGTTCTTCGAGGTTCCGGTGGGAGTCCGGAAGAGGCTAGATTTCTATCGATCACGATTCTTTTGGCAGAGTGATGAAGTTAAGAGAAATGAAGACTTGCTAAGTGGGATATCATCTGTAGGCCGAAAGACCAAGGGGGTCTAGGTATTGAGAATCTGGAAGTGAAGAACAGATGTCTGCTTAGCAAGTGGTTGTTTAAGCTTTCTGTCGAGACGGAGGCCACTTGGGCTCAGATCTTGCGGAACAAGTACCTTCACTCCAGAACCTTGTCCCAGGTGACAGTGAGGCCGACTGATTTGCCTTTTTGGAAAGGACTGATGAGAGTTGAACCACTCTTTTTCAATAGGACAAGATTCATAGTTGAAAACGATACTGCTATGAGGTTTTGGGAGGATACATGGCTAGGGGAGATGCCCCTCGCACTCCAATATCCTTCCTTGTATAACATTGTTCAGCGTAGAGATGCCTACGTCGCAATAGTGATGCAGTCCATTCCGCTTAATATCCAGTTTAGGAGGACGCTAGTGGGGACCGTTGGGAAGCTTGGCTCAATCTTGTCCGAAGATTAACGGATGTTCAGTTGTGCTGGAAACTAACTAAGAATGGCGAATTTTTGGTTAAATCCATGTATTGGGTTGTTATCAACTCTAGTGCGACTCCTAGATCGAAACATGTTTGGAAAGTTAAGGTTCCTTTGAAAATCAAAGTGTTTATGTGGTTTGTGCATAAACAAGTTATTTCAACGAAGGATAATTTAGCAAAACGCAATTGGACAGGATCTACCAGATGTACTTTCTGCGACCAACACGAATCCATCAAACATCTCTTTCTGGATTGTACCTTGGCAAAAAATTTGTGGCGGTCGGTCCACATAGCTCTTAACATTACTCCACCGAATTCCATCAATACGTTAGTTGGGACGTGGCTTGATGGGATAAACTATGATACAGCGAGACACATTCGTGTGGGAGTGTGTGCTTTATTATGGGCAGTCTGGAATTGCAGAAATGATTTGGTTTTTAACAGAACAGCAAATATTCACTTTTTGCAGGTTATCTTCAGAGCCACCGCGTTGATCCGTATGTGGTCGCTACTCACTCCGACGGAGGCCGGGGAGCGTTTGGTTACTGCGTCTATCCGATGGGAGATGGTAGCACAGCGTATTTTCAACGGTTTGGATGGCGGTCATGTAATAGAATAGGCATGTAGTGCTCTTATCTTTTTATGCCAGCCGGTTGTGGCTTTTCCTTTTTTCTGTTCAGCTCTTGTGGAGCCTTTTTCCTTTATTGGTCGAGACTTGGAGACTTATGTTGGATATTTTGCTTATTAATAATATTAGTCGTATGCATCATTCAGATGCAGAGACTGGGGCATACCCCCTTTTCGGAAAAAATTCACAAATGATACAAACCTTGGTGGTGACGGGCTGACGGCACAACATTTGCCGACAGGTTCCTGGCCGGCCAGTGGTTCACCGATTATCTTGCTTATGACATGGATGATAAAGGATGTGCTTTTGTCATCGACACTATTGTCGTTGCTTTTGTTGGTCCGGTGACTAGGACCGTCAAGGATATTAATTTCGACCGCGAAGATGTAGACGGTGGGAAGCTCGGTATTAAACCAGGAGTGGATTAACGAGTTGTTTGGCATCTTAAGCTCGTGCTGGTTAAGTTTGTTAAGCTTAACAAGCAAAAACCTTGTTCGCAGTGGCGGGGCTTGATACAAATTGCTGGGGGGCCAATGCAAAAACATGAGTATTTAGAGGTGTAAATTTCTACAAATTATCTCATCTAAGCCTCCCACAAAAATTTCCTTCAGAGGTTGGCACAAGGCTGGGGGGCAGCAGCCCCCCGGGCCTCAACATAGCTCCGCTAGTGCTCGTTCGGCTCTTTTCGTTTGAAGCTTGTTAGGCTCGCGAGGTGCTTGTTTATAGGAACTACCAACTTTTGTTTTAACTACACGGTTTGTGGCCTACAACTGGTGTGATTTTTATGAAAGGAGATGATGACCACATGAGGCGATGCGTTAGTTGATGCCTCCTATGAACTGGGTTTGGTCGATTAGATTAAATAGAGGAATTGAGGTACCACCAAATGGTGTCACTTGAGATAAAAATACATGTTGTGTTGTACTACTGAGCTTAAAGAGCTACTTGTCAAACTTGTTAACTCGTTAACTTTGAGGTCCAGCGTGTCATACTGATCTTAAGGATCTTCTACATATGTTGTTCTCTTTTATAGAGCAAAAGCAGCGTGGGAGGAGCTAGGCCTGAGAGCCACCATCAACGCGGCTACGGCTCATGAGCGGTCAGGGGTCGATCAACCTGGAACGGTTGTTATGTGCAGATCTTCTGGGTTAGGTCAGAACCCCAATTGCAAATGGAATTGAGACGGATATGGTCACATGGTACTTATGGTGGGATTGCATGGAGAAAATTGTGGTTCACCTACGCGGTCACCTATGAGCATACGAGGTATCGTGGGGAATGCACTTGCTACTAAGGTGAAAGCACCAATGAGAAAATCAAGGTGGGTCAAACGAACTGTTGGAGTCATAAACTGTATGCTTTTTATAAAGGAGGCAAAAGATTTGCCTCATTCATTAATTGAGAGGGGAAGTAGAGTTTTGTTAGAGCTACAATACCCAGGTGTAAAGCCACCAAAACAGGAAAAACTACTCTCGCGACATGATCGTACTCAAATTTTTTGCTCCCACGATTACACATTTCGAGTCTCAGACTTGGTGTTCGCTAGGAGGACTGACGGAGGGGCACTCTTTTGCTGGAAGATGCGGGCGTTCCTCCCGTTCTAGACTATCTAGGAGGTGAGGAGTGATAAAGTAGCCATCGCCTTTCGGTTTGGAACGGAGGAGTCAGAGAGACTAGTGCACCAATCTTTGATGGAGCGCGACAGGTGCTAGTTGTAGGTGTTGATGCTTTCCAGTCGAAGCCAGTCCTTGATCATACCCCAAAGCCTTATGGAGTATCTACACTTGAGCATAAGGTGCTCGATGGATTCCTCTTCTCTCTTGCAAATGGGGCAAACCCCGTAGTCAAACCATCCCCGTTTGGCCAAGCGGTCGACGGTCCATACCCTATTTTGCATGGCCAACCATGCGAAAAATTTGACCTTTGGCGGTGCCCAAGCCTTCCAAACCGCCGTCTCCAAAGTGGAGCGGAGAAGGCCGGAGAATTGCTATATGTAAGCGGACTTAGCCGTGTAGATCCCACTTTCGATATGCTTCCATATGATACCATCTTCGGCGCTGGGCTCAAGGGTGAAGCCACGAATGGTGGTCCATAACGCAATGAATTGTCGGAGATGCTCTAAGGTGAATCTGTTGGTGACCTTAACATTACCAACCCAAGCATCGTCTTTTATTGCCCCACGAAGCTTCCAATTTTTTCGTGAGGACGCCTCATATATAAGGGGGGCGATATTGCAATCCTGTACCCAAGGGGAGTCCCAGAAAGGACTGCGCGCGCCATTGCCCACAATGATAGTAGAGGAGGCATACAAGATGTTCGTGTCCATCTCATCGCATGGGTTGCCGGATCCAACTAGAACTTGGTGGGTTCCTTCCACTCATACAAAAGCCATCGCAAGTGAAGGGCCCTCGAATTTTTTCTGTGTTAAGAATTCCAAGGCCCCCGTACTCGGAAGGTCGGCAAATGGTGTCCCAGTTAACCTTGACCTAGCACCTGTGGTTTTGTTCGTTCCCTCCCAAAGGAAGGCTCTCTCGAGCTTGTTCACACTATGAAGAATACTCGGGGGGCGTTACGAAGTAGATGGCATGCGAGAAGAGCACGGACTTGACAAAGAGCGGTACACCCAATGGCGGTGGCGGTGATACTCTGGCCATCCCAAGGGACAAGCTTGGTAGCCACCTTATCCACGAGGAACTCAAAATCTCTGACTTTGACTTGCCAAACCAAGAGCGCTAGCCCCAAGAATTTCATCGGGAAGGAAGCACTTGTCGCGAGCAGATTTCGTAGGATGTCATCAAGGATCTAGTGGTCGCACCGAACTGGAACCACCGTGCTTTTCTACAAGTTTGTTCGAAGGCCTGTGACGTCAACAAAAGCATTAAGCAAGTAGGAGAGGTTGTCGGTGTCTTTCTTGATGGGGGCGACGAACATAGCCGCATCATCCGCATAAAGAGAAGTTCTCATGATGGTACCGCGACCTTGAATCTTATGTATCAATCCCTTTCTAGTTGCCACATCGAGGCGGGAGCTACGAGAACATGGCTACGGGACAATACATGGGCTTTCATTGCAGCATCTTGTTTATACAAACAACAAGCCATGGACGTCGCCCTGGAGATCCTTTGGAATACCATGCATCCGCGATGGTGGTAACAAATGATTGCCGTAAGTTGATGAGTTGTTTGGGTAGGGCGACGATTGTGCATTCTGCTCAGGAAAGTAATGCTACCGCGCATTATCTTGCTCGAGCGGGTTACATAAGGAAGAAGGAAACGTATGAGGTGTAGGGCGAGAACATCCCCCAATGTAAGCACCAATTGGTCTCTCTCAATTTGGTGTCTAGTTGATTACAAATTTGAATTCAATCCAAGGAGGAGGAAGGAAGAACAGAGGAACAATGCACACCAGCCACTCCTATCCGATCCAGCTGGCCGAAGCCGTTCCGTCCGCCCACCCGTTACAAGTGTCATCGGCTTACTTATACACTTGTCTACTAGACCCATTCCGGCCCAAATGACTGAGCAGGCCGCTTCTGGACCCTCCTGGGCCTGGCCTTGACGTCGCTTGCCGGTTCGCCCTGTAGTGGATCATGACTTGTCATTGCCGTAGCAGCAGAGTTGCTGACAATCCCTCCTGGAACCGAAGCGGCTTGCCCCCAAGCCGGTGCCTGAGGAAAGTTTTGCTTCAGTGTCTCCTGGTCCTCCCACGTAGCCATGGATTCAGGCGAACGGCTCCACTTGATCAAAACCTGAGTGATCGACTTGTTTCCCCGTTGGACCAAGCGGCAATCAAGGATTCTCGCCGGAACCTACAACAGTGCATCAGGAGAGGGCAGCATAGGGAGTACCTCTTGACCATCTTTGATGTGCTTTTTGAGCAATGAAACATGGAAGAACAGATGAACGCGGCAATTATCAGGCAAAGCCAGTTTGTAAGCCACCGTGCCAACCTTCTCTGTAATTGGAAAGGGACCGAAGTACTTGAACGCCAACTTATGATTCGCCCATGGAGCGATGGAAGATTGAATGTAGGGCTGCATTTTGAGAAAAATAGAGTCTCCCACCTCAAACGACCGTTCAGTATGGTGTTTGTCAGCCTGCATTTTCATGCGTTGTTGGGCTCGCAGAGACTGTTGTTTAACTGATTCTATGATCACATGACGATCCTCTAACCACTGGTGAACATCAGAACTGGCAACTGTATCCGCAGGAGAAATACCAAAGTAACGAGTTGCATGACCATAGACCACTTCAAATGGAGAATGCCCTGTGGATGAGTGCCAATTGGAATTGTACCACAGCTCGTAAAGTGGAAGCCACTGCGACCAACGATGAGGATGAGCACTGATAAAACAGCAAAGATATCCCTCAACCTGCTGATTGACTCGTTCTGTTTGCCCGTCTGTCTGTGGATGCTGGCATGAACTCATTCGGATTTTGATGCCTGTTCTGTTGCAAAATTCTTTCCAAAAGGAACTAGTGAAAATTGGATCACGGTCTGATACCAAGGACACTGGCAATCCATGAAGGCGATACACACGATCCAAGAAGGCCTCTGCTACTGTACTTGCAGTGTACGGGTGTTTCAGAGCAATAAAATGACCATACTTGGACAGTTTGTCGATGACCACTAGGATACAGTTGAATTGTCTAGATGGAGGCAACCCTTCAATGAAATCCATCGTCATCATTTCCCATGGTTTGGAGGGTATTGGTAGTGGATGCAATAATCCAGGATATGGTACTCGCTCAGGTTTAGCCAGCTGGCAAATTTCACACTGTTGCAGAACAGATTTGATCATGTTTTTCATATTCTTCCAGTAAAAGAGTTGAGAAATTCTTCTGAATGTTACTGGAAAACCAGAGTGGCCCCCAGCTGAGCTAGCATGCAAGTTAACAATGATCTTGCGCTGCAACTGTTCATCTGCACCAATCCAGATTCTCTTCTTATATCTCAACAGTCCATCATATAATGTAAACTTCGGATCAGCATTAGGATCAACAGTCAATTTCTGCAGAAGTGCCTGAGCGGCCATGTCAACTAAATAGCTCTGTATAATCTCTTGTATCCAAGCAAGCTGAACTGAAGATATCAGGTAACAGTCTGCTGTTGGGTGAGGTCTACGAGAAAGAGCATCTGCAGCTCGATTATCAGCTCCTTTCCTGTATATTATCTTATAGTTTAAGCCCATCAATTTGGTAAGAGCTTTTTGCTGCCAAGCTGTATGCAGTCGTTGCTCTGTTAGGCTGACCAATGCTCTCTGATCAGTGATTATCTGGAACTCCTTGAGTTTCAAATAAGAACAACACTATTCTATAGCTAGCAAGATGGCCAAGAACTCCTTTTCATACACTAAGAGAGTCTGATTGCGTGGGCCCAATGCCTTGCTGACAAAAGCAATAGGATGCCCCTCTTGCATTAAAACTGCTCCAATACCACAGTCACTGGCATCTGTTTCAATGGTGAACACCTTTTGGAAATCAGGCAAGGCCAAGACTGGGGCAGTTACTAATGCATCCTTAAGATTTTGGAAGGCCGTTTCCTCTATGCTAGTCCACACAAAGATGTTGCCCTTACGCGGAAGATTGGTCAGGGGTTTTGCAATTACACCAAAATGGCGAATAAATTTCCGGTAGTATCCTGCCAAGCCCAGGAAACTTCTAACTTCCTTAATAGAAACAGGTGCTGGCCACTGTTCTATAGTACTGATCTTTTCTGGGTTTGTTGACACACCATCCTTGCTAATGATGTGGCCCAGATAAAGTAATTTTTGAGATGCAAACTCACACTTGGACATTTTGACATACCACTGATCTCTCCTTAATACTTGCAGCACTCTTCTGACATGTTGAAGATGTTGTTTCAGAGTTTTACTGAATATAAGAATATCATCAAAGAATACTAACACAAAAAATCTCAACATTTCTTGTTCCTGAGATAATGTAACATTCATGGCTCCCTGAAATGTGTTAGGTGCACCAGTAAGACCATAGCCCACCACTCTGAATTCAAAGTGACCATGATGTGTTTTAAATGCAGTTTTATATTCTTCACCAGGAGCTAATCTGACTTGATGATATCCAGCCCTAAGATCCAGTTTAGTAAACCATTGAGCTCCATGCAGTTCATCCAGCAACTCATCAATTACTGGCATAGGAAAATTTCCCTTAATAGTGATTGCATTTAGATGTCTGTAATCCACCACCATTCTCCAAGTGTGATCTTTCTTTTTAACCAACAGAATGGGAGAAGAGAAGGGGCTGTTACTTCTTCTAATTACTCCAGAGTCAAGCATTTCCTGAATTTGTTTCTCAACTTCATCCTTTAATTCAGGGGCCAATCTATATGGTTTAAGAGAAAAGGGCCTAGCACCTGGTATGAGAGGAATGGAATGATCACATGCTCTTTCTGGTGGAAGTCCAACAGGAATTGAGAAAACATCTTTATATTCCTCAAGCAACTCCTGAATTTCTGGTAACACCTTAGCTGCATTTTCCTCAGTGACTATTGACAGTTCAATTATAGTATAAGCAAATCCCACTGGTGCTATTCCTTGTAATGTTACTGTTTTCCCATTGACAGCAAATGTCATCCACTTTTGTTCCCAGTCAACTGTCATTGGGTTGAACCTGGATAACGAGTCCATTCCCAAAATTCCACCATAACAACTAAGAGGTAAAACTCTGAGATCATGTTTAAACATATTGTCCTGCATTGACCACTGACACCGAGGAATGTAACTGCAGCAGTTCATTATTCCTCCATTTGCAACTCTAACCTTGATTGCTATACAATTCTTCAGGCCTGGTAATTTTGCAGCAGTGGCAGTATCTATAAATGAGTGTGTACTACCAGAGTCCACCAAAAAGGTTTTCTGCTGTCCATTGATGTCGATCATCAGTTGGAATGCCTTGCTTTTGGACGATTTTCCTTCTGCAGCTTCTGATAAGGCCATAAGATTAACTTCCTCATCATCAGTTTCTGAACCATTACTGCTAGTGCATTGGAAAAATTCCACCATTTCCTGAACCACATGTAATGAGACTGCTTGTTTACATTGATGATCTCTGCCCCACTTTTCTCCACACATGAAACACATGCCCTTTGCCTTGCGATAAGCTCGAAGAGCAGCCCATTTATCTTCTCCAGCAGTTTGCTTATGTGTTTCTGAGGATTTGGTGGGCAATGCCTTAGGTTGATTGACTGTCGATGTTGACTGTTGTCTCCTGGCAGTCTGATTTGGTTGTGGAGAAGAACTCGTCAGAGATTCATGTAGAAGTGCCAGATCGTATGCTGCATCCAAGTCTTGGGGCTGATGTAATGCAACCATAACTCTGACTGCATAATTCAACCCATCAATGAACTTGGTAACATAATGAACTGATTCGGGTACCGCTTCATATGCTGACAATTGGTCATATAACTCCGTGAACTGTTCCACATACTCCTCTACTGTGCCAACTTGAGAGATGCTGTGAAATTTGCGCACCAGCACCTGATGTTGGTTGCGACCAAAACGGCACTGCAACAGCCTGCAGAATTCCTCCCATGATGCATCCAGAACTCTGCGCTGCACAGACTCCAACCATCGAGCTGCCGGTCCTTCAAACATGGTGGAGGCAAACTGTATCTGTCGGCGTTCTGGGAACGGGGGTCCCCAGACTTGCCTGCCTGCGGCCTGCGGCGTGGCTCGAATGGAGGCCCAGTACGGCCCGCCTTCGTCAATACAAGACTCAAGACCCTCGCGAGGGGCCAAGCCTCGCGGGGAGGACAACGCAACGCTTCCTCGGGCGCGGCCTCCTCAGGTTGGCTCATGAGGAGGCGGAGATATCAAGGCAGGGTACCTCGCGAGGTGCCCATGACGCAAGCCATGACGACCAAGGGTGCCAGGCGGGCGCCAGACCGCACAGTGTCCTCCCCTTTCCTCTTTGGTGCAAAGGGGGCAAGGGCAGGCGAGAGGATCAAGCAAAGGCATCCATTTCGGTGCAACAAGACCAAGACCAGTCCAACGGTGGGAATGAGCTCATCGTGGAGCCCAGGACGGCGTCACCACAGGGCCTTTGGCAGGCGAAGACCAACTTTGGTCAGGATAAGTGTACTGTATGTTCCCCTTCGAATTGGCCAATTGTTGGCGCCCTTCCCGCTCAATATTTGGGAAGAGGCCCAAGGCCTTTGCCTATAAATAGGACTAGCCACCCCCAGGGTAGAGGCATCTAGATCTAGAGAGAGAGAAAGGGGTGTTCATCTTGCATCCAGCATCTGGTATCCAGGACCCAAGCAAAGAGAGAGAGAGAGAAGGGCGGCTGAACTCCCCTAGCAGTTCATCGTCCCAGCTAGAACACGCCCTCGCAAGGCTGTTCACCCTTGTACTGTTCATCTTCATCAGCCGAAGAGGCAATCCACCCACCACACTGGAGTAGGGTATTACACCACACCGGTGGCCCGAACCAGTATAAACTCTGTGTTCCTTTGTGTTGTTCTTTGGATAGTTTAGATCCTTGCGAGACGGAGAGGTAGAGGGCAGAATCTCCGCGCGCACCCCAGAGTTCGAACCTTAAGGGTCTGCCGGAACCCACGATCCGACAGTATCCATAACTGACGGGGCGTTCCACACATGCTGAAATAATCCTCACATCTCGTTTGCCATAGTCTCGGGTTGGTACCATCGAACCGAGGCAGATCAATACGAGGACCAAAACCAAATTGCTCAGTACCCTCTCGATGGAATTCAGTGCAGCGAGATGATTGAACGGGGTTGAGCTCAGATCTCTTACCTCTGACTTGGGGAGGAACATATGGAACATGATCCTTTCCCTTGACTGGTTGAGCTGAGCAGCTGCCCTCCACACCTCCCTCGCTAGCGCCCATCTGGACCGGACTGGCTTGCTGGCGGCTGCCCATGGACGACGAGTTAGCGGTCTGCGGTCGCTCCATTCCGGCACGGATCTCATCCATGTCGACTCCGATCGACATCTTGAGGTCGTCGATCCGCGTCGTCAGATCGCCCACGATGGAGCGCATCGACTTGGAGGCCTCCTCATCCTGCCGCTTGAACCGCACGTCGAGGGACTCCGCCAAGTCGGCCTTGAGGAACTCGTACACCGCCTTTGTCGCCGGCGACATGCTCTCCATGATTTCTCAGCGACGACGCGCCGTGAATCTCGTCGCGTGCGGGTGGTGACACGGAACTTGTTGCGCCAGGATCTGTAGCCCTGATGCCAATTATAAGCACCAATTGGTCTCTCTCAATTTGGTGTCTAGTTGATTATAGATTCGAATTCAATCCAAGGAGGAGGAAGGAAGAACAGAGGAACAACGAACTCCGGCCACTCCTATCCTATCCAGCCGGCCGAAGCCGTTCCGTCTGCCCACCCGTTACAAGTGTCATCGGCTTACTTATACACTTGTCTACTAGACCCATTCCGGCCCAAATGACCGAGCAGGCCGCTTCTGGACCCTCCTGGGCCTGGCCTTGACGTCGCTTGCCGGTTCGCCCTGTAGTGGATCATGACTTGTCGTTGCCGTAGCAGCAGAGTTGCTGACACCTGATTTCTTAATCCCCTTACTTGTAACAGATATGATTGTTTTTTAATAAAGGCCGCCCAAATTTTTATTTGAAAAAGAAAATAGGCAGAGCTACCGTTGGTATTCTTGGAGAGAAGAAAAAACATAGAGCTGGATCGCGCTATGCGCACACACGGATGAAACACTGAAAATACACTCGCTACATTCGGCCCGTGAAATGTGTACGCGTACCTAGTGCTGCCAGTCAAAGATTCCACAAGTCAAAGCCAGCAAATTCACATGTTCATGCGCCCATTTTATAAGTTGAACTCTTTGCGTTGATACTACCGTAGATGTGATCCCATGGGCGGATAAACATTGGGTTATCTGCACACTACACACTCATGTGCCTTGCACGTACACTCAGAAGCTTCCCCTCGACTGGAGCTGGAGGTCACATCCGTGCACACGGAACACAAATTTCCTCGTGTTTCATCCGTATCTTCCCTGCATGGCTCCATGCCTCTTCTTTTTTGTTTATCTACGTATAAATAAATTATAAAATGAGCATCTCTCTATATGTTCAAAAAAAAAAAAGAACATCTCTATGCGATAGTGTCATCAGTATATGCTTGCATCCGTCTTTCTTCTTTCTGTGCTCAAGTTGCTTTCCCCGAAGGACAGGACGGCCAGTGAGGCAAGCAACTTTATCTAGCTGTTGGGCAGCAGCCCTGACGTCAGGACGGCGCACGCCAAGCCACCGTCGCGGACACGCGGGGCCGCGCCACCCTCGGGCCCGCACGCAAGCGATAGGAAGGCCGATGGCGCCAGTTGAAGTGACCAGCGGCGGGAGAGAAGCATCGGCGCAGCCCGCAGGCACGGCACCTACCTACCCGCCGGCGCGCGCGCACGTTGCCTCGGGGTCGGGGCGGTCCGGCCCTTTCCGCGCGGTCTACGGCTACGCACGGCGGGTCACCGGCGCGTGGGTCCGCCCATCCCAACCCCCCGCCCCCACCACCACCTGACCACCCCCAGGCCCTAGCTGCCATGAGTGTAGTTCAGTGTACCTGTCCTCTTCGCAAGAACCGAGGCGGGGGTGCCGACCTCCGCCTTCGCGTCACCTTCCATCCCTCTCCACCACCCGCAAAAATCCAAGGCGACGCACGCAAACGCAAGCTCACTGTACCAACTAAATAAACCGGAGTATCCTTCCTGAAATCGAATAAGTAAACGGCTCTCCTTTTTCAAAAACAGCTAAAAATAAACGGCGTTCTTCCACAAAAGAAGTTGAAAAAACAGCACTAATTTTTTCTTTTCGAGACGGTGATCTTCTTTTACATTCCCCGCCATCGCACGGACGGCGAGGCTGACCCGCGGCGCCAGCGTACGTCCGTCCAATACGTAGGCCAATCAATCCACACGCTCCGGGCAGGCAATCCAAACAGTGGCGCTACTAGCTGTTGGCACCCGCCCGCTAGCTTTCCCCAGGCCAAACGTGACCGCCGGGTGGAGACGAGAGGAGCGGAGAGGAGAAGAAGCCGCCATGAAGCAGCCTCTGCCTTCCCCACCTCCTCGATAAATCCATCCTCCCCAACGAACCCCACCCAGCTCCCTCTCCTCTCCCCTTCCTCCTCCACCCAGCCTCAGCCAGATCAGAGCAGGTCGGTCTCGCCCTCGCCGCTTTTGCCCGCGCTGACGGCTCCGTGAGAGCGAGGCGAGGCGAGGCGGCAACCACCAACCAACCGGGGCGTGGGCCGGAGCTGCCTTTGATGCGCCAGGCGCGGCCTCCCCCCGTCCTTTGATGGGCAACGCATGCGGCGGCTCCCTTAGATCCAAGTACCTGCACAGCTTCAAGCACCCCGCCTCCCAGCGCCACGACCCCGACCGCGACTACGACCACACCGCCGCCGCCGACTCGCCGAAGAAGCCCGGCTCCCAGCAGACCGCAGCAGTAGCCGCAGCCGCCAAGACGGACGGCCACGCGGCCCCCGCGCAGCCCGCCGCGGCCATGAGGCGCGGCGGGGCGGGCGCGCCCGCCGACCTCGGCTCGGTCCTCGGCCACCCCACGCCCAACCTGCGCGACCTCTACGCGCTGGGCCGGAAGCTCGGGCAGGGCCAGTTTGGCACCACCTACCTCTGCACCGAGCTGGCCACGGGGGCCGACTACGCCTGCAAGTCCATCTCCAAGCGCAAGCTCATCACCAAGGAGGACATCGACGACGTGCGCCGCGAGATCCAGATCATGCACCACCTCTCCGGCCACCCCAACGTCGTCGCCATCAAGGGCGCCTACGAGGACCAGCTCTACGTGCACATCGTCATGGAGCTCTGCGCCGGGGGGGAGCTCTTCGACCGCATCATACAGCGCGGCCACTACAGCGAGCGCAAGGCCGCCGAGCTCACCAGGATCATCGTCGGGGTCGTCGAGGCCTGCCACTCGCTCGGGGTCATGCACCGGGACCTCAAGCCCGAGAACTTCCTGCTCGCCAACAAGGACGACGACCTCTCGCTTAAGGCCATCGATTTTGGGCTCTCCGTCTTCTTCAAGCCTGGTGAGCTACATTAATCCTTCCTGCTCTAGTCGGTCAACGACTACGATGTGCTTAATTAATTAGTTTGGTACTCCTACTACAGTAGGAACGAAACTAATGCCCGCATAATTAACTGTGGTTTGGCCCGCGATTGGATTTGGATAGTACTCCTAGATGCTTATCTGTAATCATGTCACTAAACTATGAAGGATTAATGAAGTATTAATGGTAATAAGTCATGAGAACTTTTACGTGAACAACATTCCCTTGATGCGATTTCACACTAGTCTTTCTGAAATACTCCTACAAGTTCACTTGGGAAACTCATCCTAGATTCCTAGTTGAATGGCAGTGGGAAAGCCTGAAACTGATGGAAGGCTGCCTTGCATTTAATAGGCATCCGGTAATGGATATTTGGGGGGAGAATATTCTCTAGCAGTCTATTCTAGAATCTACATGGAGCCTTTCAGCTTATATGCTTACTGTGAACTTTGTGATGCACTCAACACAAATGCCTCCCTTTCTCATTCTTGCTCTGTTCTTTCCAGGCCAAATTTTCACGGATGTTGTTGGAAGCCCGTATTATGTAGCCCCAGAAGTGCTCTGCAAAAAATATGGGCCAGAAGCTGATGTATGGACCGCTGGTGTAATTCTCTACATTCTGCTGAGTGGTGTACCCCCATTCTGGGCAGGTGTGATATTTTTAACCCTTCAATTAACTTGGAGCTTGTCTTCTGAAGATTGTAGGCTTACCTGTTTTATGAACGTGTATAATGCAGAGACACAGCAAGGAATATTTGATGCTGTACTGAAAGGTGTCATCGATTTTGATTCTGAACCCTGGCCTGTGATATCTGACAGTGCAAAAGATCTGATAACAAGAATGCTCAATCCTCGCCCAGCTGAACGCTTGACAGCACACGAAGTTCTATGTTAGTTTCTTTCACTACCTTATACTCCTGGTTTCACTCCTTCTATACTCAATGCTTTTCATTTGACATACTTGCAACCATTGCATTCAGGCCATCCATGGATCCGTGATCAGGGAGTTGCTCCTGATCGTCCTCTCGACACAGCTGTCTTATCTCGCATTAAGCAATTCTCTGCAATGAATAAGTTGAAGAAGATGGCTTTGCGGGTGAGTTCAATTCTTTTTAAGCTCAAGTTTTTAATTGCCTGTTTTGGATCCATGAGCTTTCAAGGAGGCAATTTTTGGCGTCCGTCTCTTCAAAAGATTCTTGTTCGCTCTGTCAGAGTTGCTTTACACATTCATTCTTTGCCAGTTATTGAATGATCTTCTACGCGAAATAGTACTTTGGCTGTTCCATTGGTTCTGTTTGGGCTATCTATGATTTTTATTGGGCTGTCAGCCTGTCACCTACTGATCAAAGTGCTTACTTGACTGGATTCACATTATCTTGTACTCCCTCTGTAAAGAAATATAAGAGCGTTTAGATCACTATAAACGCTCTTATATTTCTTTATGGAGGGAGTACTAATATGAGCAATATGCTTGATGATATGTTCCGTTCTTCCTTTGTATGACATGAGGGAGCTATCAAAACAAACTGTATTGAGTTCTGAAATATGTCTTCGTGTGATGAAGCACACTTAGTGAATTATGCATTAACTGACATTTTGTGATCATTCTACCAGGTAATAGCTGAGAGCCTCTCAGAGGAGGAAATTGCAGGGTTGAAGGAAATGTTCCAGACTATGGACGCTGATAACAGTGGTGCAATTACATATGATGAGCTCAAAGAAGGCTTGAGAAAATATGGCTCCACACTGAAGGATACTGAGATTCGTGATCTTATGGATGCGGTGAGTTAGCCAAAACATAATACTGGCTTGGATTTCTTAGTCTTAAATGACCTAGTACCTTAAGTCCCCTAAGCTTAAATCCTTGTGAAGTAGAAGCTTTTAAAGTCTCTTGGAAACTTGTGCTGCCTCTGGCCAGTTCATATATTACATCATTATGAGGAAATTGGGAACTAGTCCGCTTAATGCACAAGCTGTTCTTCTTACAGTTGCATCTTTTTGTTGGTGGCTTTCTTTAGGGCATATATAATTAGGAAGCATGCAGTAGACATAATTTTACCTTTATTTATATTAGTCCTTTTGTCTGTTATGTTGCAAATAGGGGCACATAATTGTACTTCTGATATGCAAAACAGGATTTCTGAGAGTAAATGCTATAATCAAATTTTAGTTCTTTTCTAAAGCACCTGGCATTTGATGTCTCTGAAAATTTGCGCTTAAGCACCAGCAGATGCTTATCTGTGTAAGTTATTTCTTAATCGACTAGTGTAGCAAGTCCACAGGAATTTACTCTGATGGCTGATAAGTTCAGCTTGGCTTTATGCCCCAGGCTTTGAAAGCATTTCAAAGACAAGTTATAACATGGTAAACAAAGAAACTTACATGTCTCTTTTGTACCATTGATTCATTAGGCGGACGTGGACAACAGTGGGACCATTGACTACATAGAGTTCATCGCCGCAACATTGCATCTGAATAAACTGGAGCGTGAGGAGCATCTGGTGGCAGCCTTTTCATATTTTGACAAAGATGGAAGTGGTTACATCACAGTGGATGAACTGCAGCAAGCTTGCCAAGAGCATAACATGCCAGATGCTTTTCTTGATGATGTCATTAAAGAAGCTGACCAGGACAATGTAAGTGTGGTCTTAATTCTATATATTTATTAATATGGTATATCTTGGTCCATTACTGCCTTCCTAGCTTGGATATGTACAATCAATGCTAGTAATGGGATGCAATAGAGCTTGTTCAGTAGTCCAGCCAAGACAATAAAATAATTTACACCGAGGTTTCCAGTCTTTGGAAGAGGAACATGGTCTCTCAACCACTTAGGTCTTAACCACTAGATACTTGCAATTAGGATCAAATACTTTTTGGGTGTGGGAAACATATTAGGCCAAATACTTGTCCAATAAATTCCACTTGAAGCTATGCACTATTCAAGCAAGGCTTAAGGATTCAATTTTTTAAATTCCAGTGGACATAGATTTGTGCCCTATATAGTGCTGCTCCAAAAGATAGTTTGGTTCAGAGAGTCTGTCTTCATCAACCAACATAGCTCATTTGCTGCTTTATTAACTAATGCTTATGGTTCTGTTAGTAACAAAAATAAGTTAGTATTGTCCTGATTTTTCTCTCTTTTGTCAGGATGGTCGCATTGACTATGGAGAATTTGTTGCCATGATGACCAAGGGCAATATGGGGGTGGGGCGAAGAACAATGAGAAACAGCCTGAACATCAGCATGAGGGACGCACCTGGTGCAATCTAGACTTCCACGATGTACATACAGCTTGTGGCCTTAGCTTCTTCCTGTCTTCCCGCTCTACGAAGACTTCCTGCAATTTTCGAATCTTGTAAAATGCCTGTGTGGATGTGTGTTTCTGGGGATTCCGATTTAGCTCGTCAATTGATTCAACGGAACGCATGCTAAGCTGGGTTGAAATGATCTCACACGTTGCTGCTGCTTAATCCCTGCAAAATGTTGAGTGAATTACCTCCTACTATATCTGCCTGCAATTGTTAACTCTTAAAATGGCTTGTCCCAATGAAGCATGTCCAGTTTGATGAACAGTCCTGGATGTGATGTTACTTCCTTTTCTCTCTAGATATCACTTGCCATGCTACCGTGTGAACTAGATATGCTTATTGTCAATATGACATGGCCAAGCCTCTGTTTTCTAGTGTATGCTCGCTGTCCCTGGCATCCCCACTGCATTCTTTGCACATAGCTATCACATGGGTTCTTCATCGGCGCTTTCAAGGTTCAAGGAAACCAACTGGCGAACCTAAACCTCAGACAAATTGTGGACAGATATAACACGCATAATAATCAAGGAGTAGACATTTTACTCCTCTGTTGTCTCAATGAATCTGACAGGGATACAGAGCAAAAGAACTACAGGGGGTTTCTGTGGTCACCAGTAATCCCCGCAAGAGCAGGAACCACCTTTGAAGTGGTGAAATCGAACGGCGTCTCGAATCACAAACTCCCGACCAGTCACCGTCGATATCAACTTGATCACCGTGTGGCAGTCACCGCAAATGCGCAGGTTTTTCATGATGTGGATAGGCATCCAAGCAGGCAAGTTCATGATCCCAAAAGCCACCGCCAGCTTCTCGCTGTGATGAATCTCAGACCGCAGGGACTCGGTCCTCACGTAGCCAAGCTGCGCAATCTTCTCCATGAGCTCATCTAGCTTCTCCCGAATCGCGATCACCTGAGGGTGGCTCACGTCTTCTGCTTTGAAGACATGAATTTTGTTTTTAACTTCCATCCAGCTGTAGCCGGGATTTTTCTTTATCCCTTTGTCTCGCATTAGCTTCCTGACTTGTGCGGAATCATCTGACTTCCCAGCGTCAGCATAGATCTTTGCCAGAAGCATGTAGCCTCCAGAATCTGGCGAGTCCAGATCGAACAAGTGCTTAGCTGCCAATTCTGCAAGGTCGTTGTTGCCATGTGTCTTGCAGGCGCTAAGAAGAGCCCCCCAAACCTCAGCGGTTGGTTTCATGGGCATCCCGTCAATGAGATTCTTGGCTTCGATCAAATTCCCTGCACGGGCTAGAAGGTCCACCATGCACGAGAAATGCTCCAACCCTGGAGATACGTTGTGGTCTCTCTTCAACATATCGAAATAAAACTTTCCCTCCTGCACGAGTCCAGAATGGCTGCAGCTTGACAGAACTGCAACATAGCTTATGTAGTCAGGTTTTGCCCCTTTCTTCAGCATATCATCAAATATCTCTATAGCTTGCTTCCCCATGCCGTGCTGTGAATAACCGGTGATCATGGCATTCCAGGAAACCAAATCCTTCCGACTCAGAAACTCAAATATTTTTCGAGCTTCTGATATCCTTCCGCATTTGGAGTACATTGTGATAACCGCATTCACGACTGAGGTGTCTAAGATGAGACCAACCTTTACAGTATGACCAATAATTTGATCTCCAAGTTTATTTGCACCCATATCCGCACACCCTCTGAACAATGTAACATAAGTAACCCAGTCAGGTATGACGTCCTTCTCAGTTAGCATAGCACTATACATCTTGAGGCCATCTTCCTCAGCTCCATGTTGTATGTATGCCCCCAACATTGCATTCCATGTAATTACATTCCTTGTGGACATGCCATCAAAGAACTCACGAGCTTTCCCTATGTTCCCCACTTGAGAATATGCAGTAAGCATGCCAGTCCATGATACAATGTCCCTTTCAGCCATCGAACTGAATATAGATTCAGCATTCTGGAGATCGCCACACTTTGCATACATCGAGATAAGGGAATTGGAGATGACAACAGCTCGAGTGTGCCCACTTTTCAGAGAAAGAGAATGCAGCTGCTTCGCAAGACACATATCCATCCTGTTGGAGCAGCCACTTATTATAGTTGCCAGTGCAAACTGATCAACTGTCATCAGCTCAGCTCTCATCTGATCGAACAGTTCGAGAGATTCACTGAAACAACCATACTGCAAGAATCCCCCAATAAGAACTGTCCATGCCACAGTGTTCCGATCGCGTAAGGAACTGAACACTCTCCTTGCTTCCTTAAAACAGCCACATTTTGCATATAGTTCAACCATAGCACTGGCAACGTATGGGTCAATGTGTGGTAGGCTCCGAATCACCTGAGCATGGAGTTGCTTACCCCATCCCAATGAAGACAATTTAGCACATGCAGTCAGAGAACTAGTGTATGTTGTTGAATCAAGACGCACACCTCTATTGTGCATGTCTACAGCCATACAGAGGGCTTCTCTGGCTCGCCCACTCTGAGACAATGCGGATACCATCATGTTCCATGAAACAACATCTCGTTCAGGCATGCTCTCGAAAAGCTCAAGAGCGTGATCAACACCGTATGACTTGGCATAACCCGCTAGCATACTGTTCCGGCAAAAAACAGTTGGCCTTTTAATCTGACTGAACTGCTTCGAAGCAAAATCCACAGCCCCGCATCTCACGAACATGTCAACAATGCCAGTCGCAACGTCAGGGTCGTCCTCGAAACCAAACTTGGTCAACAACGCAAGCAGCTGCGGTGCCACCTCATGCCACCCGAGAGCGCCACAGGACTTCATGGTGCACCCGAAAGTGAAGGCGTTCGGCAAGGAGTCCCCGATTCGGCGCATGGACATGAAGGTCTCCAGAGCATCCAAGAACTGTCCTCCCTGGAAGTAGCCGGACATGAGGGTGTTCCACGAGGTGACATCCCTCCTGGGCATTCTGCCGAACAGCTCCTCCGCGTCGCTCAGGCTGCCCAGCTTCGCGTACCCATTCATCATTATGTTGTGGGTGATGACGTTGGGCTCCGTTATCTCGCCGCGCAGCAGGCTTCGGGCGTCCGGGAGGGCTCCGCAGGAGAGGTAGGCGTGGAGCAGCGTGTTCTGGAGGAAGACGGCGGACGCGAGGCCCACGCTGACGAGGCGGCCGTGCAGCGCGCGCGCCCCGGAGAGCGCGCCGCGGGCTCCGCACGAGCGCAGCGCGTCCGCGAGCGTCTGCGTGACGGCCATGTGGGAGGCGGCGGCGGGAGCGGGGAGAGGAGGAGGAGGAGACGGCGGTGGCGCCCATGGCGTCGCCACCATTCAAACGCAGGCCGCGGCGGAGGCGAGGTGGACGTGAAGCGGAGTATGACAAGTGGGACCGAGCTGTGTGAGCCTGCCTGGGTGTGGACCAAAAGGTACTGGCGCAGATGCCGTTTTCCAAACGTGAAAGCGTAAAGCGTTCCTTGCCTTGCCTGCTCACCGCCTTCTGTAGCTCTGCTCCGTCGTCTCTCGTCTGCGTCTCTCTCTGTCCTTGCTCGATCCCACGCCTGGCGAGGAGGAGGAGCGCTAGGGTACAGGGTTTGGGGGTGAGGCCATGGAGGAGGGGGGAAACGGGTCCCTGGAGGCGCGGCCCGGCGTCCTGCTCGTCGGCGCCCCCGGCGTGGGCAAGCGAACCATCCTCTCCCGTGAGATCCCGCCCCCTCTCCCACTCCTCCCTCTTACATCTGTACATGTCCTGATTGCGGTGCGTGTTTAGGGTTCGAATCCGCCGTTTCCCGATTACATCGTGCTGTTAGTGAGAAGATTTCGTGTTCTGTTTTAGTGGTTGTTACTGATTTCAATTGGTTAGTATGGAGTTGACGGGGGAGGGGAGAATCAAGTGTTGTATCTGATAATTTAGTTCCATTTCCAGTTTCATTACTGGCTTGACAAATTCCTTTGTGGAGCTTTAGGTTTATATGATTTTGCACATCGTGTGTATTTATTCACATGAACTGCAGGGTTGCTTGGGCGCCTCTTATTTTCTTATCATCTCCATATCTTCATGAACTGCAGGGTTGCTTGGGGTGGAAGTGCCGGACACATCTGACTTGTCCTCCGGTGTGCTGTGTCAGGGGTATGTGCTTGAACGCCTACACGGCGAATCACTGTGTTGTGTATGAGTGGTGGTGTGCTTGCAGAATTAGTGGACCTAGTTTTCAGTTAAGCTGATATCTGACAGAACCTCTGTTGCTATTGATTGGTATCCAGGTGGAAAATTGACACCAAGTACTACTCTGCTGATCTCTCCGTTTGGACTGCACATCTCGAGGAAGGGTTTTCTCTTGGCTCGCTCCCTCATCTGGACCAATTGGCTGCTCTTGTTATGGTCTTCGATATGAATGATGTCAGAACAGTGAACCCGTAACACATTTTTTGATTCCTACTGTTATTTCTAGTTCCGTTTTCACTCCATATTCCTTTATTCAACTCTTCTGAACCTTGTAATTACTGGTGTTCACTTGGTTGATCCTCAATTCTGCAGTAGGCTAATCGTCTCAGCAATTATGCAGGAATCGTCCTTACTTACCCTCCGAAACTGGGTTGGCAATATTGATGTTCAGAGGTTTGAAGTTCTGCTCTGCATAGGAAATAAAGCAGATCTTGTGCCTGGCCATGGTGCGCATGTGGAATACAGGAGGCGCATGCAAAAGATTGGCGAGTCAAGTAGTGATCCACATCCTGAATATTTTGATTTTGGGATAAATGAAAATGAAGGTTGTGGTTTATTATCAGAGGAAGAACCACAAATAGAGATCAGAGACTCCACTTTGAAGTGGTGCATTGAGCATAATATTGAGTATATTGAAGCTTGTGCTTCCAATGCTGACTTTGACAAATGTAAGTAACTAAGTTGTCCTGTGGGCCACAATTGTTCGACAAAACCACATTATTTTTACCTTTTACCATCATCTCACCCTACCATGTGTTTTAAACTGAAGATCAGTTAATTAGGTGCACACTTAGTATATAATGATAATGCTGATCTTCAAGTCAATTGGCTCTCTTATGACTTCTTACTCATGTGTTTTTTTTCTGATACTTAACATACTTCTGCATACTATTTTGGATCACACTTTGGGGTGCCATCAACCTGCTTTTCACCATCGTACATTTATTTACCATCTCTATTGTGTATGATTCACCTAGCACTGTGCTTCTTTTTGACAATTTTCTGTGGTGATTACGATCCTTCTTGGAGTGCCTAAGTTTTGTTAGTGGCATCGTAAGCTTGCCTTCTTAGTGAAGCTCTGGACATCGAGCTTCTTAGTAGAAAAGGTCATGAAGCTTAAACTTCTCTGAAAAATGCATGTAGGGAACCGTGTTTGGGAAGATTTAAACCTTTGTAAGCTTAAACTCAAGCCAGACCAAATTTGGCCTATGTAGATTCCCATTTATTTCAGCGCTGTAGTATCTTGGAGATCAGTAGCACCGAATTAATTAAAAGTCACATTTTATGTTGGTATTGGTCTGTTGATCAAATTGCATTTGGTATTTTTCATGGTAATTTATGTCTGAACCTGCAAAATTGAAAAGGCAATTCAAGTCCATAACTCCATATTGTTTTATACCGTATTACTGCTTAGTATTAAATGCCATACACCAAAAGGCTAACAAGTTAAATGGTTGACCCACATGCATGGCATCGGTGGCTGTTTTTATTGTGTGAATTATGAAATTTTATTATAATCGTTTGACGGAGTCTAATAAAAGGGGCCTATTTTCTATCAAAAGTTGAATATTGCGTGTATTTAAATAGATCTTTTGGATGCTCTTTCAATTCTGAACTGTCGTCTGTTTATAATTACCAACAGGCCTATCAGTGGATGGTGATAGCCAAGGCCTAGAGCGACTCTTTGGAGCCCTTTCTGCACATATGTGGCCTGGAATGATTCTGAAATCTGGAAACAAAATTACTACTCCATCCTTGGTCGAAAAAGATGGTGAGTTAAATAAGAAAACAATATAATTACATGTTTAACCATAAATTATTAAATTAACGCCATGGTTTTGTGATGAGTCATGCTTGCTCTAACAAACAACCATATGATGTACAAAGCTGGAGCGATTTTGATAATTAGAATGTCTTGCTCTTCACGGTTCCATTATTGAATTTAGAACCCTGTATTTGGCCTTAATTGTTCTGTTTTCTTCTGACAGAATCTACAGATGATGAATTGACTTATGAATTTGACTACGAGGTCTTATCCCATGCATCTGATGAGCAATGGGAATTCGTCGGTGAATCGAGTACATCAAGAAGCTTGGAAGGATTGGATGAAGCTAAATCTATGCAGGACAACACACAGCAAGTTGTGAACGGCAATGCTAGTTCTTCGGCGCCCAACCCTCTTCCAAATGACAGATCTACAGAACCTGCTGAAGAAAATCCTGTAACTCAGAGTCACACAACTGAAGATAGTAGTAATCATGTGGATAACACTGAAGCAGATACTTCTGAGGACCAGCGAACTGACACCCCAGAGGTCAGTGCACTGTTTGAGGATGATCATTATGGCGTAGATGATCTGGAGCGACTAATGTCAGAGATTGGCAACATGCGCTCCAACCTAAGGCTCGTTCCTGACTTCCAAAGGAGGGAGATGGCTGCCAAGATAGCCATGAAAATGGCAACCATGTTTGGTGATAGTGACGACGAGGGCTTCCATGCTGTCTAAGCCTTCCATGCTCTCTAAGCCAAATTGCTTATCATCACACAGGATTACAGGTTATGGCAAGCCTATTTGTATAGGGAGATCGGCATCATGCCACCGGCATTTTTTATAAAATCCTGATGCCATTTCCCACAAACACAAATTTTGTACCTCATAGTCCTTCCAGATATTTAGTCATTTTACATTCTGTAGAGTTATTCATACTTTCTACTGTTATAGGGTTTGTGCTGTATCATTAAGAATTTAATCTCTCTTGATTCTTGAATCAACTAGCTATTGTATATGTAGCTTATCAAATGTTATGATACTGTTGAATTGCGCAAAATATGAGTGATAAATGAGAGCATCCAACCAAATTATCGTATGGTTCTACGAGGCTGAAAATGCGATGGTGCATCTGGAGATCTTCGGGCAAAGAAAATATCAGATATACAACAGCACATAACAATAACAGTGCCCCATATCATGTGTTCAGTACGTAAGTCTATTGTTCCAAAACTCCTCTATCTACAGCTAAAACCTGACAACACTACATAACAAAACGAAATGCCAAGGGGTTTATACAATTCACACCGTTACTGTCCTTCCAAGCTTTTTGATAGTGAACCATTGTCAGAACTCTCAGGCTCAGGCTCTAACATTGGTTGGCCATTTTGGTCATTCAGCATGTCAGGTTTAGACTGTCGCAGATTCCCAGATGGCTTGTCTGATAACTTAGATGATCTTGCACTATGTTGCATACCCCTTGGACCGGAAGAGAATGGTGTTACCTGCGAAACATGGTAGAGATCATGGAGAGTTATTCCAGACAGCGTGGTAAAACAAATCAGACTATTGTTAGTTCAGTTATCAGATTGAGCTTGAAACTTATAAAACAACTCATTTATCCTGCCTGCAGAGAGATCTGCAAACAATATATTAATTTGAAATAGTAGCATACTTTTTTCTGGATTGTGGCAATGGGCAAGTTAAGAATATCATGTTAATTGCAAACACTCACGTCATTTGAAGCCTCTAGCCTTGCCCGCAGAGCTTCATGTTCGGCTTTAACACGGGACGGGACGCCATCCTTTTGATAAACATTCCTTTTGGCAGTCTCCTCATCTACTTCAACCGAACCAGCAGCAAATGGGTGGTTTACTGGAATCCATCTAACTGTCTCTGGATCGACATCTGGTGGCAGGGGATCACCTTCTTTAAGAAACACAGTGGGCCTTTTCCACTGATATGCATGTGATCTCCTTTTCTGATGCATGGCCTGTTGTTCATTTGTAAGCCGGACAGGAGCCATGCGGTACTCCTTGCCAAACATCTGAGCAGTAGAAGTACCTTCATCGATCTTGACTAACGAATTATTGAAAGGATCATTGTACACACGTGGTTTTGCACTGCAGGAGTTGCCTTAGTCAAAATTATTGCACGATTTAAAGAGAATATTAGACAATTACAGTAGAAGGGTTTTCGCAAAAAAAGAAAAGAAAAAAGATGGGTTCAAAGTAGGCTTGGAAACCAGCATAACAATTTTTGTTTATCCCTAAGGTTTTATTGACCATGATCACTATCACTAATCACATAAAGTAATACTACAATTTCCATAGCAGCCAACAAGAGTGAGGCGTGGATTTACAATGGCATAAAGCTAGTTACTAGACACATGAAAGAGATGACAATTCTTCCTCAGAGAAGAACTCACCCCTATAGTTAGACCATTAGAACTTAGAACTTAAAAGGGCAACCCAATCATATAAAGTGATATCATGGCATCAATGGTCTAATGGTGGTGGGTAACATGAACAAGTTATATTAGTTCTGAATGTTTTGTAAACATGATTCAGAATACAATAAAATGTTCTTAGAAAAACAACCAATTCCAAAGCATAACATCAAAAGTGGATTTGAGTATGAATCCATTCTAATTTAGACCAATAAAAAATGTAGTCAAACCATATACTATTACTCCAAGAAAAGTACATAGGTTTGTGTGCTGTCTTCATAAATACTCATATGAGTAAACCTCTAACCCAAATCATCATATGAAAAACTATGGCAGACAGTGCAGAAGAGAATCCAAACTGAAGTTTGACAAGATAGCAAGACATACATCCCACGTTGCCCAGATTTTAGATGCCCGCGCCTTACTAGATCAGAAACAGAACCACTACTATCTTGCTGTTGAGTCCTTATGATGACCTGTCTTGCGAGAGCAGCCAAAATTGCAATGCCGAAACCGAAACCGGCAATGGAATTTAGTCCAATGTTTTTCCTGATCTGCATGAAAAGATAAATAAGAGAGTATTTGTTATGTAAAGATGGAACACCATTCGACATGGTCACATGACTATAAACATGGTACAGTATTGGGTACTGGTGAAGAGATAATTTAGGTCTTATTATGCTGTAAAGAAATGAAAAAGACCACATAGAATATCTGAAGCGGCCCAAAATGCCTAAAATGTCAAAAGCCATGTGACTGCTGGGGGTCCTGATGCATTGCAGATTGCTCATAAGCAGTGAACTAAAAGTCACCAAAGGAAGAAAAACAGTGGCGTGGGGGCAGCGATCCGATGACATGCTATCTTTAAACATTTCAGTATTTCATTCTAAGTACCAAGGCCATTTTTCCCACTTATAGCATTTCAACAAACCATTAAATAGACCAATTTCGGTAAGGCGTCATTTCAAGGTAATCCCAGTCTACAGTTTGAATATTTTCATACATAATATCAAGGTAAGAACATATAGTACACATCTACACAAACTTAATCTTCTTTACATCTGACACATTTTTGTGCACCATGCTAACTACATTTCCACAAGGAAAAGCCCTAGCAAGTTCAAACTGTTTACAACGCACCACATCGTCTCCCCCTCTACCCATTTCCTGCACAACAAGCGCTAAACCTAACAAGCAACCACAGCTCAGACCTGACAATGGCCAACCCTCACAGTCCAAAATGTGCAGAAATAACAACCAAGAGAGATGGGCCGCGTTACCGAGACAACAGCAGGAGGCACCGAGGCGACAAGCGCCCTCAAATCTCCCACCCTCCTCTCCAGAGCTCCGATCCTCCGCTCCCCGTCCGGGGCGCCATTCGTGTCGCTCGAAGCCCTGATTGGGCGGGACCACCTCGGCCTACCGCGGAAGCATCTGGGCGGGATTAAGCGGACGGGGGCGGAGAGGGAGATGGCGAAGGAGGCGGAGGCGGGCGCCATTGCCGCCCTCGCATGGAGGGGGTAGCTAGCTAGGCTAATGGCCTGGGACTGGGAGTGCTCAGGGATGGTCGGCAGCAGAGGAGGGGGGATGGAGAAGACGGAGGAGGAAGCAAATGGAAATCGCAGAGGGTCACTCGCAGCGGGCCTGGGCCGGCCCTGTATGGAGCCGAAGCATCGGAGAAGACGCATCGTGACCGTCCATAAAGAAACGGACAGCCGAGATCACCCAGCGGCCCAGGGTTGTCTTGTCCTATCCGTCGGAGGAATATGCTGATGCTGGACCGAGCGATGCATACGGCTGGACGGGGATGAACCAAACGATTCGGGATTGGATCGAGCGCGACCCGTCCCATCCCGTCCCGTAGTTCCCCCACCCACCTTCCTCCGCCGGCCGGTAGGCGACGCGCCCCGGAGCTGCTCGCGCCCCTCCAAGCTTCCCCGCCTCGGCGAGGTGCCCGGCGGCGACCGGGGTCCGGCAGCCCTAGGTATGGGACACCAAATCACACGATTCTATCTCAGTTGATTGATGTATACATTAAATCGGACGTTTATATGCATATCTGTGGGTGCAAACGATATTTAGTCCATCCTTTTCGTTGTAGCTTCAGGGTTCCCCATCCACACATTTTCCTTCGCTCCCAGATACGGCAAAAGACAAACACTGCATTGTGTAGGCTGCAACAAGTTCAGTTGATTTCGCCGTGACGTTCCTGACGCTTGAACAATCAAAATTCAAAACCATCGTTTACTGATTTTTTTTCCGCGTAGTTTTGGAAATTGCTGTTCCGAAGTTTCATTATTCAGTGAATGCGTGGTTAGTCTTGCAGTCTTCTTTTTTAATGTCATTTAGAAATTGCTGCAATGGTAAATCTTATATGAACGACGGTCCCCTTTTCAGTAGGAGCACCGGCGCATCGGCGATGCCCCTGGCGGTAGCCGGGTCATCCTCTTCGGGCGGCCCTGCGTTCCCGCCAGGGTTCGCTCTTCAGCCGGCCTACACCCCAACGGCCGCCGCTCCAATGGCCACCGCTCCGGTATGTTTCATTGTTTCCCCTTTGCTCGTAGATGTAGTTCAGGGTTTGTGCTTAGTGGGTACTAGGATTGGATTGGATTCGATCCGATTGCAATTGAATCCAATCGATTTCGCCGTGACGTTCCTGACGCTTGAACAACCAAAACCATTGTTTACTGATTTTTTCTGCATATTTTTGGAAATTGCTATTCCTTAGTTCCATTATTCAGTTAATGTGGAGTTAGTCTTGCAGTCTTTTTTTATGTCATTTAGAAATTGCTGCAATGGTAGTCTTATGTGAACAATCTGTGCAAGGTCTCATTGATGGAAATTGCAGTTTTGCAGCCAGGAATTTCAAGTGCTTGATGTATTGCATGTCTTGCCTTTTGCCGTACATTTCTCACTTTCGCGCTATGCATGGATTTAATTTGTTGCCAGATTCTTGCTTTATTAATCAGATCTGTAATTGTTATGGTAGGGAATGAACTTGGGACAACATGCCGATGACATGCCCGGTAACAACGGTAGTGGCAAGCAGGCTGTTTGGACAACTGCCATGTCGTCCTTTGTGCTTAAGTTCATGGCTAACCTGGTGACTAGTGGAACTAGAGCCTCCAACAGTTTCAGGCAAGTTCATCATAAAAGCTGTGCAAAGGCTTTGAACGAGCGTTTCAAGCTTCAAGTAACTGCCGCTCAGATTTCTAACCACCTTCGGAAGTGGAAAAGAATATGGGGAAGGGTTAACAAGCTCAAGAGCTTAAGTGGTGCTCTTTGGGATGAGCATACATGCACCATTGTGCTTGATCAGGAGCATTACGCCAGTCACGTTAAGGTAGGATTGCACCGTATGTTGTTTCTACATGGTGGTGTCATTGTCGCTTCTGTTTGTCTAATATTTTGTGTATTACTTGGCAGGACCACCATAGTGATGCCGACTTGTTGAACACTCCGATCGAGCACTATCATGAGATGGCTACAATCTGTGGCAACGGTACGGTTTCAGGTGTATATGCTAGCAGGAGTAGCAATGAGCTTCTTTCCACAGACGTGGCTGATGATGAATTTGAAAATGAAGATACCAATGGAGAGAGTGACCCTCTTGCTACAAATGTGACTGACAATGAAATGGTAAACAGAAACACTAATGAAGCGAGTGACCCTCTTGCTATAGTTGTGATCGAGAATGGCAAAACCTGTGAAGAGGCCACGAAATCTTTTACTAACACTGATGGAGGAAACTTTGGTGATCCCTCTGGCAGTTTACCACCACCAAAGAAGGCCAAGGTAAACCATGATGACATGCCCAAATAATATTGATTGTACTTGTATAGTTTCAGCTATATCTGGTTAAATTCTAAAAGGTTATTCAACAAATGGAGTAGTTCTAACTGAAATGTGGTAGTTACAAACTTTCACAGCTAGTATCAATTGTTACAGCTGGATACCTGTGGTCTCGCAGTTAGCATCTGGACCCTGATCACCAATTTATCTCCAAATTATATGTAGAAGTCAATCATTTAGAGAAATACAAAAAACACAGATGATGTGAAAGAATGTTGATGATTGGGGAACTTGCAAATATTCAACTTGATCACCTGATGGACAGTGACAAGAGTTCTTTGTCATGCTTACTTCATCATGATACATACAGCATAGACCTACTCTTATTCTCTGAAGATAATGCCTGCCTTGATGTATTGATTTTTCTATGTGAAATTTGAATGCTGCAGTTTGCTACTAAATTAAACCTGTGTTATGATTATACTTTCTCAACAAAATAACATCTCCTTATTTATCCCAGATGTCTCACTTGGATTTATCACAAGAACACGATGCTCCAGCTATGCAGCCAGACGTGGGTATATCACATGTAAGTTTTCTTGAAAGTGCTTTCACCACACAGGAGTTGCAGCCCACTGTCACAACAAAATAAATAGAATGCATGCCAGCAATTGCTTCAGTCGGCTTCTCATTTTTATTTGGTAGATTAGATCCCTTATAAGGGACACCACTTACCTAGCTAGAACCAGAGGTCCTTGACATTGACTGTCTGTGGGGTGCAGCCCCGGTGCATGTAGCTCCCGCTTGCGCAGGGTCCGGGGAAGGGTCCGACCACTTTGGGTCTATTGTACGCAGCCTTTCCCTACATTTCTGCAAGAGGCTGTTTCCAAGACTTGAACCCGTGACCTCTTGGTCACAAGGCAGCAGCTTTACCACTGCGCCAAGGCTCCCCTTCAATAGCCGCTGATTTGTAATGTTGAGTGTCAATTTGAATTCTTGATGATGCAATCCCATTCCTCCCCTTCACTACTCAAGTGGACAATGCCATAGTCGCATCACAATTGGGTTCTTTCACAAAGGAGGGAAAGAGCCACTGTTTTATTCTACTGGGAAGTACCTGGGCACCCCACATGTGTAGGTAGCGGGGAAAATATCCAGTGGAAACCAAGTCATGATGAAAACTCCATAGAAACCATGTATAAGTATAATAGTTCTATACACATGTAAAATTTTGGGAGCATGATGTTCTATACATGTAAAATGTCAAGTTCGAACTCGTAATCATTTGGGAGGCATGTACAAACAGTTTCAGCATGAATAATGATGTTTACAGTTTGCCACCATTCATTGCTGAATTTGCTCATACCTCTCAAATGAATTTGAATTTAAATTTTACATGTTTGTAGAACATCACCTCCCAACATACTGTTTCCATTTTCACCGGACATTTTTCCTGTAGATTGCATAGGGATTAGGGAGGAAGTACATGATCATAGACACATGCTCAAATTTCAACAATCCCTTGACAAAACATCGGTTCTTAAAACCACTATGACCATTAGTTTGTAATGCCAATATGTAAAATGTTGTTGTTATCATATAGTATAATTTATCTTTTTTATAATCTATATGATATGGTTGGTAATTATTGTTTATTACCAGATTCTTGTTTTCTTAATCAGATCATGTTGTTAATTCGTAGGGAATGAACTTGGAACAGCATGCGGATAACATTGGGGGTACTAATGGTGGTGGTGGGCAACTTGTTTGGACAAATGCCATGTCATCCTTTGTGCTTCAGTTCTTGACTAACCTAGTGGCCAGTGGAACTAGACCCTCTCATGTTTTCAAGCAAGTTCATCTTAAAAGTTGTGCTCAGGCTTTGAGTGAGCATTTCAGGGTTCAAGTGAATGCTGCACAGATTTCTAACCATCTTAGGAAATGGAAGAAAATATGGAAAAAGGTTAACATACTCAAGAGTTTAAGTGGCGCCCTTTGGGATGCGAATACTTGCACCATTGTGCTTAATCATGAGCATTACACAGCTCACGTTAAGGTAAGACTGAAGCTTTTTCCCGGTTGTCGTGACATTGTTGCATATACCTTCTAATGATTTTTCACGTATTATTTACTTGGCAGGACCACCATCATGATGCTGACTTCTTGAATACTCCAATTAAGAACTATCGTGAGATGGCAACAATCTTTGTCAAAGGCATGGCTTCATCCAGGCCAGCTAGGAGTAGCAACGAGTCTCTTGCTAGGGGCGTGCCTGAGAATGGAATCGAAAATGAAAACGTGAATGGGGTGAATGCCCTTATTCCTAAAGGTGTTGAAGAGGCCGCAATGTCTTTTACCAGCACCGATGAAGGGAACAGTGGTGATTCGTCTGACAGCTTACCTCCCCCACCCCCACCAAAGAAAGCCAAGGTAAAAAAAGATGACAGCCTGCTATGTACGATGACCCGTGTTCTCGATCGCCTAGCAGAAGCCATAGAGAAATGCAGTAGGAGAGACACTGATGTCCCCGACGACCTTTGGGCGAACATGAAGGGCCTCCCAGGGTTTGAGCAGGAGCATCTTGCCCACTACTATGCTTATTTGTGCGAGAATGCTCACGTTGCCAGGGCATTCGACAAGCTTAGCGTGCCTCACAAAACGATCTGGGTTAATAGGTACATCAAGAACCACCTCTCGGGCTAGTTAGTACCTACGATGGTAGGGTTGGGCTATGGTAATACTTCTCTCGTAGTTTTTTGTATGAACCATGACATAGGAATGCGGCTGGTCTTTATGTACCTTTTATGCGCGATCCTGTACATGCTAGAAGATGCCATGGTTTGGTATATGATAATTGGAGTTGGAGGATGTCACATGCTGAATGCCTTGTTAAACTGTTAGATCAGGCAGGCATGGCAGGATGAGCCAGGAAGGCAAAGTAATTTTATGTTTGATGTTTTAACTGATGCTGTTCTCAGCTCACTTGGTCATTGTTGCCATACTGTTGTTGGGACGCTTGCTGGTATGTACTAGTGACGACTGATGAGTAGCATGTGATGGTGTAATGCAACTTCGTACGCCAGTTTTGCACTCAGAATTTGGTAGAGAACAGAGACACATATTTTAAGCAAGGAGAGTTTGACCCTTTTTTTTTTTTGCGAGTAAGGAGAGTTTGACCTTGCAAGCACTAAAAAATTACTTGCAGATTAGGTCACTGACCAAATCTCCAACAGCAAATACGTACTAAGAATTCAGTTGTCAGCAGATGATATCTGGTGCTGGTACTGTACTTGCCAACTTTCAGATGCAGCTGGTGATGCCTTACAAGTTCTATATTTTTTGTTGAGAAAAACATGCAAATTTATTCAACAATAGAGTACATGCCAGTATAATTGATACGTGCATATACACACGCGTGGTAGGTTACGATCGACTTACGAAGCTTCGCGGTTAGCACCGCTCGTACTGCACTGGAGACCAGCTTGTGGTTATGTTGCAGCTTGCCGATCCCCCAATTTACCTCTGAATTCCGTTTACGTTACACCGTTGAAATCAATCATCGGGACGAGGAGGAAATGGACGCGGGCAAGCGATCGTGGGTGACGGGACAGCTAGCAAATGTTTGACTTGATCACTTGACGGAGAGTGGCAGGAGTTCTGACGAGAATGCAGTGATGCCTGAATCGGCTAGACCATTTTTCTGTCGAAACTTGGAACGCCGACGTTGTAAATTTCCGTCAAGCTTCTTCTTCTTCTACTACTTGCTTAACAAGATGACGCCTACTACTCATTGATCCCACGACATCGTAAATTTCCGTCAAGCTTCCACTTCTAATTGCTTGCTTAACAAGAAGACGCTCCATGATCGAGCATGCGTGCAGCTCCGCTCCGCTCCATCATCGTAAGTCAAAGTCTCATTTGGCGCCGGTCGTCGAATCCCCTGACTTCTCTCGTTCACACCGTCTGGCAGCATTGTCACTGTCGCTGTGTACGGCATACATCCTCCCTCAACTCTCATGGACAGTCATGGCTGACAACGCTACCACATTTCCCCCGCAAGCAATTCCTCAACCTCAATCGAACCCCTTGAACCCATGCCACCACCACACCTCGTCTTCCATCCCATCCCTGTTGCAGAGACGACCAGCCATGGCCGATCGCAGCATGACCCTGCAGCTAACCTTTGCAGCAGCCATCCTCCTCCTCCTCCTCCTCCTGTGCGGCAGCGGCAGCACCTGCAGCGCCTTGCGGTTCGCGTACCAGAGCTTCAACGCGGCCAGCGAGGCCGACCTCAGCTTCACCCCGGGCGCCACCATCTCCAACCGCTCCCTGCAGATCACGCCCGACGCCGGCGACATGGCCCACCGGTCGGGGAGGGTCATGTACGCCAGGGAGACCCTCAAGCTCTGGAAAAACAGCGAGCGCACGGCGCTCACCTCGTTCAAGACGGAGTTCGTGCTCAACATCGTCCCCAGGAACGGCACCGGGGAAGGCATGGCCTTCATTCTCACCAACAACCCGGCCCTGCCCAGCGACAGCAGCGGGCGGTGGCTCGGCCTCACCAACAACCGGACCGACGGCAAGGCGGCGAACCGGGTCGTCGCGCTCGAGTTCGACACGCGGAGGAGCTTTGAGGCCGACCTGGACGGCAACCACGTCGGGCTCGACCTCAACAGCGTGCGGTCCCTCGGGCAGATGCCGCTCAGCAACTTCTCCATCGTCCTCTCCAGCGGGGCCGACGTCGAGGTCACCTTCGAGTACGACGGCAAAATGATGAGCGTCCTCGTGGTGCAAGGGGGGCTCGCCTTCACCTACGCCTGGTACACCGACCTGTCGCGGTATCTCCTGGACAACATCTCCGTGGGTTTCGCGGCTTCCACCGGCGAGTTCGCCCAGCTGAACCAGGTCAAGTCCTGGAACTTCACCACGGTTGACGACGCGGTCGCCGGAGGCGACGGTGGGTATCGGCTGAGGCGCCAGAAGATATTTCTCGCCGTGCTGGTCCCGCTCACCGTCGGCGTGCTGCTCATGGCGTTGCTCGTGTGGAGGAGGCTGACGCGCCAGACGAGGCTGGCGTACCGCAACCTCGAGAAGATGATCGACGCCCATGGCCCCCTTAGGTTTAAGCTCAGGGAGCTCAGGAACGCCACCGGGGACTTCAGCGACGGCCGTAAGCTCGGCCGAGGCGGCTCCGGCACCGTTTACCTCGGGTATCTGAGGAGGATGAGCATGGAGGTGGCCGTGAAGCGGGTGTCCACGAACGTCAACTCCAACCGCGGCGAGAAGGAGTTCGTGGCGGAGGTGAACACCATCAGCAAGCTCTCGCACCGGAACCTCGTGAAGCTGATCGGCTGGTGCCACAAGAAGGGCGAGCTGCTGCTCGTCTACGAGTACTTCCCCATGGGAAGCCTCGACAAGCTCCTCTACGCCAGAGAAAGGGCCGCGTCGTCGACGTCGTCCATGTCGGCGTCGACGGACACCCCGGAGCTCACATGGGAGCGGCGGTACAAGATCATCCGCGGCGTGGCGTCGGCGCTGGACTACCTGCACCACGGAAGCAGCCGGCGGATCCTGCACCGGGACGTCAAGGCCAGCAACGTGATGCTGGACGAGGAGTACAACGCGCGGCTGGGGGACTTCGGCCTCGCCCGCGTCATCCAGCACGACGGCGCCACGCACCACTCCACGCAGGTGGTGGCCGGCACCCGCGGCTACATGGCGTACGAGAGCTTCTTCACCGGCCGCGCCAGCCTCGACACCGACGTGTACGCGTTCGGGGTCTTCGTCATGGAGGTGGTCAGCGGGCGGAGCCCCAGCAACGCCGTGCAGTACCAGTACGTCCACGACAGCGACCACCGTGGCGGTGGCGAGGAGGAGTACTGGAGAGGCGGGCGAGGGCGACACCCCACGCCGATGTACATCGTGGACTGGATGTGGAGGCTGTACGGCGACGGGAAGGCGCTGCAGGCCGCCGACCCGTTGCTCGGCGGCGAGTGCGAGCAGGCGCAGGTGGACTGCGCGGTGAGGCTGGCGCTGGCGTGCTGCCACCCGAACCCGAGGGAGAGGCCGTCCATGAGGACGGCCGTGCAGGTGCTGATCGACGGAGCGCCCGCGCCGGAGCCCCCGTTGAACAAGCCTGCGTTTGTTTGGCCGCCGGGTGGCAATCGGCAGGAGATGGAGCTGCCGGACGTCGGGCTGCTGTTCACGGGAGACGCCGGGCAGCACAGTAGTTTCTGCTCCATGAGCTGTTCCATCTCAGGGAGGTGACAAATTTGGGGCATGGAAATACCGTTGCAGGATTGATGTCTTTCCTGTTGCTATCTTAGATGACCAGAAGCAAATGTACATTGATAGATGATTCTTTCTAGTTTAGCTAAAAAAATGTCTTATATTTTGAGATGAATCTAGTACTATTAAATTTTCATTTCTTTATTTCTTAAGAGATGGACATTTTGAGACGGAGGTAGTATTGCGTTGTAGGGGAAATGCCTTTTGATTCCTGGGTGTATACACTTGATATGGGGGAAAGTAATAATTAAAAAATGTGAAAAGTTTAGAATTTTTTTATTAGAATCAACCTGACTTTCTTTTGCACTAGTATATAATTTTTCAAGAAAAAAAGGTTACTATTTACACTATTTTGTTCACACTATCTTGACCGAATTTTTTGCTTTTATAAAAGAAGTTTATTTTAAAAATATTTTCGGAATTTTTATTTAATTACTATTTTTTCGTATAGGTTGTATATACACCCATAGACCAAACTTCATTTGCAGGACGATAGAGACACATCGGGCCGTAAATGAGACCAAGGACATCACAGGCTATTAGCAGGTCGAAAGACACCTCAGGCCATAGGAAACCACATGTTGTTAATAGACCGAAAGGCACATCAGGCTGCAAATGGCCCAAAGATACCATGGGAAGTTAAGACGCCAAAAGACACATCGGGTTGTAAATGGACCTAAATACACCACGAGTCCTTAATGACCCGTAATTCATAAATATTTTTTTATTTGCGAACATTTTGAAAAGCATTCTTGTTCATTTTTTTGTGATTCACAAACATTTCAAAAAAAGTTTTTTTTGAATTTTTGAACCTTGTAATATATTTCAAAATCTGCAAACAATTTTAAAGAAAAAATTAATTTTGTGCACATTTTTTAATTTGCAAAAATAATAATAAAATCATGAACATGTTTAGGAATCTTGTACATTTTGGGAATTCACAAACTTGTTTATATTCGTGGTTTTTTGAAATCATTAACATTTCTTGGATTTGCAAACTTTTTGTAAACATATGCGAACATTTTATGAGTTCCTGAACATTTGTTTTAATCTAGAACATTTGATTGACTTTGTGATTTTTGTTAGAAAAATCATGGTTTTTTTTAACACCTGATCTTTTTTCAAAATTTTATTTTTTTAATAAAAAATTGCAACTTTTTTGAATTCCCAGATTATTTTAAAGAAGGAAAAAGAAAAGGCAACAAAATTAGAAATTAAAATAATCAGGGCGTCCCGTCCCGCACATTGGCTGGCCCAAAAACACGTGCGTGGATTAGATTATGTGTGTTTCCTTCCTATTCAGCGTGTAGGTTAACACGACAAACCCTATTCGGCCCGTTTGCTTTTTTCCGTGAGATTCGATCCGTGTACCTCTTTTTTGCATAGAATATGGGAGTTCTATTACGAAAGAATCAACCGGTTACAATCAGCCCGCAGGCTGCTTACAAGAAAATCTGGGCTCACATCGAGCTAGCTCTCCGAAACATCTAACACTCGAGCACGTCTCACGCATAGATGAGCAGAGCCATTAGCAGTCCTATTGACATGTATAACCGAAAAAGAAGAAAAACTAAGAGCAATCTCCCCTAGTTCCCTAATGATAGGCAGGGCAATTGAACGAGAATTGTCACGCGACGACCAGAGATCCACAATCTCGAAATTACCCATTTCCAATACCACATGTGAGTAGCCTCGGAGTTGTGCAAAGATAGTGCCTTCTCGGAGTGCCAACAATTCAGCAATCATCGGGTCTGTAATTCCATCAAGAGGCTTGCTCCATGCAGCTAGGAAAGCATGATGTGAATGGGCAACCCCGCCAGCACCCCCTGTCTTCCTAGAAGTTCTAGTGAACCATCGACGTTGATCTTGATCCAGCATGGATCCGGAGGTGGCCAGCACTGCCCCACTAGTCCCTTCCGATTGTCCAGCGGAAAGTCAAGTAAGGAAAGAGTCTCCTGAATCGCACGCAAAGTGTGGGCATGATTATAGCCTTCTTTGTCACGAGTCCAGCAATTTCTAGAATTCCATATAGCGTGCACGATAGAAATGATCTTGCACCTATCTGAATCATCAAAAAAATATTCCAAAAGAATATCTTTTGACCATGTATCCGGATGCAGGTCTGGTAGTTTGACTGAAAAACTGGCCTTTGCTGCAGTCCAGAATGCCTTAGCATGATTACATTTTATCAGAGCGTGCATCATGTCCTCGTCCATTGCATGGCACACCTCACATTTTCCAATCTCCTTGATATGGCTCTTTCTTAAGGTCACCTAGTCCGGTAGAATCCCTCTCAAAACACATCACCAAAATACCCGAACTTTGGGTACAACTTTCAGTTTCCAAAGGGCATTCCGCAACTGTGTTTGCGAAGATGGAGCTCCCAATACCGTCCCTTCCTCTGGAGCAAGATGCTCGTTGCGAGTCATTAGAGAGCGATATGATGATTTTACAGAGTAGTTTCCCGATGTTTCCAAGGCCCAAGCAAGAGTGTCCTCCCCCATGTTGACCTCAAGGGTATATTCAATATAGCATCATTGTCGGGAGAGAGGAAATTATTCCGAACTAGATCAATGTTCCAACCACCGTTGTATGGGTTAATGAGGTCTGAAACCTTCTCCAATGGGTCATTATCCAATCTGCACATTGGCATAAAAGTAGCAGTGTTTGGGATCCATTTGTCAGTCCAAATAGATATTGATGAACCATCCCCCACACGCTTAATGAGCCCAACGTTGTGGTGCGGCGGGCACCGTGTTCGAACTAGATCAATGTGGTGCGGCGGGCACCGTGCCACTTTGGCGACTGGCAACGCAGGGCACAGAGAGCACCTCCATTGACCCGGGCCAGCAGCTCGATCGGCTGGCCGGTCCTCTCTCTCTCTAAGACTAGCCACAATGGGTAGTAACATAGATTAGTAACATGCACATGTTACTAGTCTATGTTACTACCTCTATAATGTGGAGTAACATATATGTGGTAACATGCAACACTTCATTTATTAGGCTATAGACTCATTTTACCTTGATATGTGTGATGTTACTCATATTACTAGTAACTAGCTATGTTACCACTTTCCTCCATTTCTTCATTTTGATATGTGTGATGTTACTCATACTACTAGTAACTAGCTATGTTACCACTTTCCTCCATTTCTTCATTTATTGCTTGCCACATCATCTATTTCATCTATAGGTAATAACATCACACATATCTAAATGTAATAAATGATGTGGCAAGCAATAAATAAAGAAAGAGAGGAAAATGGTAACATAGCTAGTTACTAGTAGGTTAGTCATAGTGGGAGTAACTTAGATAGTAACATAGCGCATTCCAAGAAAATTTTGCTTATGTGGCATGTAGTTAATGAGGAGAGAGATGTTTAGAGTAACATAGGTGGTGTTTGGTTCTCTAGTCCTAAGACTTTTTGAAAAAGACTATCAAGGAGGTGCTTTTAAGGACTTTTAGCAAAAAGTCCTAAAAAAGTCCCCCCCTGTTTGGTTTGCTAGGTACTTTTCTTAGTCCCAACATAAAAAAGTCCCTGAAACCAAACACCCCCATAATATGTTACTGTAACATAGCGTTTCCCGAAAAAGGTTAAGTCTACAAGCTAATAAATGAAGCCATCTTTGACACTAGTACTATGTTACTTTGCACTATGAAGATAGTAACTTAGACTAGTCTCATATGCATAGTAACTTAGACTAGTCTCATATGCATGACACTAGTATAAGTTACTCACCACTATGACCAGCCGTATAATGAGTAACATCACATATATCAAGGCAAGATGAGTCTATGGCCTAATAAATGAAGTGTTGCATGTTACCACACATATGTTACTCCCCAGTGTAGAGGTAGTAACATAGACTAGTAACATATGCATTGATATATGTGATGTAAAACATATGTTACCCATTGTGGCTAGTCTAAATTGCCGCTCACATGCGCTCGTTGTCCCAAGGCATTGCATCTGCGCCTACCCTAAAATACATGGTCGATCGAGGCACATGCATGAGGCCGATAGGGAATCCGGATGGCGACGACGTAGAGCTGGTCCTCGTAGGCGCCCTTGATGGCGACGACGTTGCGGTGGCCGGAGAGGTGGTGCATGATCTGGATCTCGCGGCGCACGTTGTCGATGTCCTCCTTGGTGATGAGCTTGCGCTTGGAGATGGACTTGCAGGCGTAGTCGGCCCCCGTGGCCAGCTCGGTGCAGAGGTAGGTGGTGCCGAACTGGCCCTGCTCAAGCTTCCGGCTCAGCACGTAGAGGTCGCGCAGGTTGGGCTTGGGGTGGCCGAGGACCGAGCCGAGGTCTGCCGGTGCGCCCGCCCGACCGCGCCTCATGGCCGCAGCGGGCTGTGCGGGGGCCATGTGGCCGTCCGTCTTGGCGGTCGGCTGCGAGCCGGGCTGCTGCTTCTTCGGGGAGTCGGCGGCGGCGGTGTTGTCGTAGTCGCGGTCGGGGTAGTGGCGCTGGGAGGTGGGGTGCTTGAAGCTGTGCAGGTACTTGGATCTAAGAGAACCGCCGTATGTGTTGCCCATCAAAGGACGGGGAGAGGCCGCGCCTGGCGCATCAAAGCTACGGCCCACGCCTCGGTTGGTTGGTGGTTGCCGCCTCGCCTCGCTCTCACGGAGCCGTCAGCGCGAGCAAAAGCGGCGAGACTGACCTGCTCTGATCTGGCTGGGTGGAAGAGGAAGGGGAGAGGAGAGGGGGCTGGGTGGGGTTCGTTGGGGAGGATGGATTTAACAAGGAGGTGGGAAAGGCAGAGGCTGCTTCATGGCGGCTTCTTCTCCTCTCCGCTCCTCTCGTCTCCACCCGACGGTCACGTTTGGTCTGGGGAAAGCTAGCGGGTGCCAACAGCTAGTTCCACTGTTTAGGAGTGAAAGAACTACTCTTCTGCTTGGCAAGGGCAGTATAAGGGCCATGTCAAGGCTTGCACTGTCATACCTGAGGCCGTGGCATCTCAAGATCTCTGTATCTAGCACTCTTTCTTTGGCATGGCCGGATCACACAATGATATCAACGTGCTTCGGCGCTCGCCGGTTGAAACTATGCTATTTTTATGGTTGTGGACTATATATTTGCTTGTGAAATAATGCAAAATTTATGCTATTTGTTGAAAAAGGGCGGCCAGCCGGCCACGCTGGCATATATGGGTCGGCGCGTTGGGCGCATTGCCAACCCAAATCTCAAACAAGACGGTGATACGTCCATTTTGCATCATGTTTTCTTACTGTTATTTATAATGTTTTCATCCATAATAATGCTTTTTGGAGTAATTCTAATGCCTTTTCTCTCATAATTTGCAAGGAACACACCAAGAGGGAGAATTCCGACAGCTAGGAATCTGGACCTGGAAAAACTACGTCAGGCCACCTATTCTTCACAACTCCAAATGAGCTGAAACTTCACGGAGATTTTTTATGGATTATTTAAGAAATATTGGAGCCAATAAATACCAGAGGGGGGCCACCAGGTGGGCACAACCCACCTGGGCGCGCCAGGCCCCCCAGGCGCGCCCTGGTGGGTTGTGGCCTCCTCGGCCCACCTCCGGTGCCCATCTTTTGGTATATAAGCCATTTTGACCTAGAAAAAGAAGGAGAAGGCTTTCGGGACGGAGCACCGCCTTCTCGAGGCGGAACTTGGGCAGGAGCACTTTTGCCCTCCGGCGGAGCGATTCTGCCGGGGGAACTTCCCTCCCGAAGAGGGAACTCATCGTCATCATCATCACCAACAGCTCTCCCATCTTGGGGAGGGCAATCTCCATCAACATCTTCACCAGCACCATCTCATATCAAACCCTAGTTCATCTCTTGTATTCAATTTTGTTACCGGAACTATAGATTGGTGCTAGGGGGTGACTAGTAGTGTTGATTACATCTTGTAGTTAATTACTATATGGTTTATTTGGTGGAACATTATATGTTCAGATCCAATATGCTATTTAATACTCCTCTGATCATGAGCATATTTACCTTTTGTGAGTATTCACTTTTGTTGTTGAGGTCACGGGAGAAATCATGTTGCAAGTAATCATGTGAACTTGATATGTGTTCGATATTTTGATAGTATGTATGTTGTTATTCCCTTAGTGGTGTCATGTGAACGTCGATTACATGACACTTCACCATATTTGGGCCTAAGGGAGTAGCAAATAGATGATGGGTTGCAAGAGTGACAAAAACTTAAACCCCAGTTTATGCACTATTCCGTAAGGGACCGATTGGATCCTAGAGTTTAATGCTATGGTTAGAATTTATTCTTAATACTTTTCTCGTACTTGCGGATGCTTGCAGGAGGATTAATCATAAGTAGGAGGTTTGTTCAAGTAAGAACAACACCTAAGCACGGGTCCACCCATATATCAAATTATCAAAGTAGTGAACACAAATCAAACCAACATGATGAAAGTGACTAGATGAAATTCCCATGTACCATCAAGAACGCTTTGCTTATCATAAGAGACCGTTTTGGCCTATACTTTGCCTCAAAAGGATTGGGCTACCTTGCTGCATACTTGTTACTATTATCGTTACTTGCTTGTTATAAATTATCTTACTATCAAACTACTCGCTACTTACAATTTCAGCACTTGCAGACATTACCTTACTGAAAACTACTTGCCATTTCCTTCTGCTTCTCGTTGGGTTCGACACTCCTACTTATCGAAAAGAGCTACAATTTATCCCCTATACTTGTGGGTCATCAAGGCTATTTTATGGCGCCGTTGCCGGGGAGTGAAGCGCCTTTGGTAAGTGGAATTCGGTAAGGAAACATTTAGATAGTGTGCTGAAATTTATTGTCACTTGTTACTATGGAAAACAATCCTTTGAGGCGTTTGTTTGGGGTATATTCACCTCATCCAAAACCACAATTAGCTACCCCTCAACCTACTGCACCTACTGAAAATATTGAATATGAAAATCCTTCAGGTATGATAGAACAACTGCTAGCTAATCCTTATGCAGGAGATGGAACTGAACATCCTGATATGCACTTGATATATGTGGAGCAAATTTGTGGATTGTTGAAGCTTGCAGGTTTACCCAGGGATCAAGTTATGAAAAAGGTTTTCGCTTTATCTTTGAAGGGAAAAGCATTGGCATGGTATAGGCTATGCGATGATATTGGATCATGGAATTGGAATCCTTTGAAATTGGAGTTCCACCAGAAATTTTATCCTATGCATCTAGTTCATCATGATCGGAACTATATATCTAATTTTTGGCCTCATGAAGGAGAAAGTATCGCTCTAGCTTGGGGGAGGCTTAAGTCAATGTTATATTCATGCCTCAATCGTGAGCTCTCAAGAGGAATTATTATCCAAAACTTTTATGCTCAGCTTTCTCGTAACGATCAAACCATGCTTGATACTTCTGTGTTGGTTCTTTTATGAAGAAGGCTATTGAATTCTGGTGGGATCTTTTGGAAAGAATTAAACGCAACTTTGAAGATTGGGAACTCGACGAAGGTAAAGAGTCAGGTATTAAACTTAAGTATGATTGTGTTAAATCTTTTATGGATACCGATGCTTTTCAAAAGTTTAGCACTAAATATGGATTTGACTTTGAGATAGTAGCCTCCTTTTGTGAATCATTTGCTACTCATGTTGAACTCCTTAAAGAGAAGTGGTTTAAATATCACCCACCTATTGAATAAGAAATTAAAGAACCGGTACCAATTAAAGAAGAAACTATACTTTATAATGTTGATCCAGTTGTTCCTTCTGCTTATATTGAGAAACCACCTTTCCCTGTTAGGATAAAGGAACATGCTAAAGTTTCAACTGTGGTTAACAAAATCTATGTTAGAACACCTAAACCTGATGAACAAATTAAATTAGAACCTAGCATTGCTATGGTTGAAGATCTCTTGGAAGAAGATATGGATGGGCATGTTATTTACTTCTGTGAAGAAGCTGCTAGAATTGCTAAACCTGATGGAAAAGATAATCATAGACCTGTTGTTGGCATGCCTGTTATTTTAGTTAAAATAGGAGATCATTGTTATCATGGTTTATGTGACATGGGTGCTAGTGTGAGTGCTATTCCTTACACTTTATATCAAGAAATTATGAAAGACATAGCACCTGCAGAGATAGAAGAAATAGATGTTACTATTAAACTTGCTAATAGAGACACTATATCACCAGTCGGTATTGTTAGAGATGTTGAATTCTTATGTGGGAAAATAATATACCCTACTGATTTTCTTGTTCTTGGTTCCCCACAAGATGACTTTTGTCCTATTATCTTTGGTAGACCTTTCTTGAACACAGTTAATGCTAAGATAGATTGTAAGAAACAAACTGTGGGTGTTAGCTTTGGTGATGAGTCTCATGAGTTTAATTTTTCCAAGTTTAGTAGAAATCATCATGAAAAAGAATTGCCTAGTAAGGATGAATTAATTGGTCTTGCTTCTATTGCTGTGCCACCTACTAATACTTTAGAACAATATTTGCTAGACCATGAAAATGATTTACATATGCATGAAATAAATGAAATAGATAAAGTTTTCTTTGAATAACGTCCTCTGCTTAAACACAATTTGCCTATTGAAACTCATGGAGGCCCTCCTCCGCCTAAAGGTGATCCTGTGTTTGAATTAAAACAATTGCCAGGCACTTTGAAATATGCTTATCTTGATGAAAAGAAGATATATCCTATTATTATCAATGCTAACCTTTCAGAACATGGAGAAGAAAGATTATTGAAAGTTCTAAGGAAGCACGGGGCTGCTATTGGATATACTCTTGATGATTTAAAGGGCATTAGTCCCACTCTATGTCAGCACAAAATTAATATGGAACCTAATGCTAAACCAGTTGTTGATCACCAATGTCGGTTAAACCCAAAGATGAAAGAAGTGGTAAGAACGAAAATATTAAACTTTTGGAAGTAGGTATAATCTATCCCATAGCTGATAGTAGATGTGTAAGTCCTATTCATTGTGTTCCTAAGAAAGGAGGTATTACTGTTGTTTCTAGGGAGTTTCTAATGATAAGAATGAACTCATTCCACAAAGGATTGTTACAGGCTATAGAATGGTAGTTGAAGCAACTAGAAAAGATCACTACCGTTTGCCTTTTATTGATCAAATGCTTGAAAGATTATCTAAGCACACACACTTTTGCTTCCTTGATGGATATTCTAGCTTTTCACAAATACCTGTTTCTCAACCTGATCAAGAAAATACCACTTTTACTTGTCCTTTTGGAACCTATGCTTATAGACGTATGCCTTTTGGTTTATGTAATGCACCTTATACCTTTCAAAGATGCATGATGGCTATATTCTCTGAATTTTGTGAAAAGATTGTTGGGGTTTTCATGGATGATTTCTCTATTTATGGTAAGTCTTTTGATGATTGTTTAAGCAATCTTGAGCGAGTTTTGCAGAGATGCGAACAAACAAATCTTGTCTTGAATTGGGAGAAGTGCCACTTTATGGTTAATGAAGGCATCGTCTTGGGTCATAAAATTTCTGAAAGAGGTATTGAAGTGGACCAGGCTAAGGTGGATGCAATTGAGAAAATACCATGTCCTAAGGACATCAAAGGTATTCGTAGTTTCCTAGGTCATGCTGGTTTCTATAGGAGATTTATCAAAGACTTTTCTAAAAATTTCTAGGCCTCTTACTAATATTTTGCAAAAGGATATCCCTTTTGTTTTTGATGATGATTGTCTTGAAGCCTTTGAAACACTCAAGAAAGCCTTAATTACTGCACCTATTGTTCAACCACCTGATTGGAACTTGCCTTTTGAAATTATGTGTGATGCTAGTGATTATGCTATTGGTGCTGTTCTAGGACAAAGAGTTGATAAGAAATTGAATGTTATTCATTATGCTAGTAAAACTCTAGACAGTGCTCAAAGAAATTATGCTACTACTGAAAAAGAATTCTTAGCAGTTGTGTTTGCTTGTGATAAATTTAGACCTTATATTCTTGATTCCAAAGTAACTGTTCACACAGACCATGCTGCTATTAAATATCTTATGGAAAAGAAAGATGCTAAACCTAGACTTATTTGTTGGGTTCTCTTGTTACAAGAATTTGATTTACATATGATTGATAGAAAAGCAGCCGAGAACCCCGTAGCTGATAACTTGTCTAGGATTGAAAATGTGCTTGATGACCCACTTCCTATTGATGATAGTTTTCCTGATGAGCAGTTAGCTGCAATAAATGTTGCTAATAGTACTCCTTGGTATGCTGACTGATACATCTCCAACGTATCTATAATTTATGAAGTATTCATGCTATTATATTATCTGTTTTGGATGTTTATGGGCTTTACTAAACACTTTTATATTATTTTTGGGACTAACCTATTAACCGGAGGCCCAACCCAAATTGTTGTTTTCTTGCCTATTTCAGTGTTTCGAAGAAAAGGAATATCAAACGAAGTCCAAACGGAACGAAACCTTCGGGAGAGTTATTTTTGGAACGGAAGAAATCCAGGAGACTTGGAGTAGACGTCAGGGAAGCTTCGAGGAAGCCACGAGGCAGGGAGGCGCGCCCCCACCCTCGTGGGCCCCTCGTGGCTCCCCTGACCGACTTCTTTCGCCTATATATGTCCATATACCCTAAAAACATCGAGGAGCACAATAGATCGGGAGTTCCGCCGCCGCAAGCCTCTGTAGCCACCAAAAACCAATCGGGACCCTGTTCCGGCACCCTGTCGGAGGGGGGATCCATCACCGGTGGCCATCTTCATCATCTCGACGCTCTCCATGACGAGGAGGGAGTAGTTCACCCTCGAGGCTAGGGGTATGTACAAGTAGCTACGTGTTTGATCTCTCTCTCTCTCTCGTGTTCTTGATTCGGCACGATCTTGATGTATCGCGAGCTTTGCTATTATAATTGGATCTTATGATGTTTCTCCCCCTCTACTCTCTTGTAATGGATTGAGTTTTCCCTTTGAAGTTATCTTATCGGATTGAGTGTATAAGGATTTGGGATCACTTGATGTATGTCTTGCATGTGCTTATTTGTGGTGACAATGGGATATTCACATGATCTACTTGATTTATGTTTTGGTGATCAACTTGCGGGTTCAGTGACCTTGTGAACTTATGCATAGGGGCTGGCACACGTTTTCGTCTTGACTCTCCGATAGAAACTTTGGGGCACTCTTTTAAGTTCTTTGTGTTGGTGTAATAGATGAATCTGAGATTGTGTGATGCATATATCGTATAATCATACCCACGGATACTTGAGGTGACATTGGAGTATCTAGGTGACATTAGGGTTTTGGTTGATTTGTGTCTTAAGGTGTTATTCTAGTATGAACTCTATGATAGATCGAACGGAAAGAATAGCTTCGTGTTATTTTACTACGGACTCTTGAATAGATCGATCAGAAAGGATAACTTTGAGGTGGTTTCGTACCCTACAATAATCTCTTCGTTTGTTCTCCGCTATTAGTGACTTTGGAGTGACTCTTTATTGCATGTTGAGGGATAGTTATATGATCCAGTTATGCTATTATTGTTGAGAGAACTTGCACTAGTGAAAGTATGAACCTTAGGCCTTGTTTCCTAGCATTGCAATACCGTTTACGCTCACTTTTACCACTTGCTACCTTGCTGTTTTTATATTTTCAGATTACAAATACCCATATCTACCATCCATATTGCACTTGTATCACCATCTCTTCGCTGAACTAGTGCACCTATACAATTTATCATTGTATTGGGTGTGTTGGGGACACAAGAGACTCTTTGTTATTTGGTTGCAGGGTTGTTTGAGAGAGACCATCTTCATGCTACAGCTCCCACCGATTGATAAACCTTAGGTCATCCACTTGAGGGAAATTTGCTACTGTCCTACAAACCTCTGCACTTGGAGGCCCAACAACGTCTACAACTAGAAGGTTGCATAGTAGACATCAAGCTCTTTTCTGGCGCCGTTGCCGGGGAGGTGAGTTCTTGAAGGTTTATCTTTAGATCTTGCAATCAAATCTTTTTGTTTCTTGTTTTATTACTAGTTTAGTCTATAAAAGAAAACTACAAAAAAAATGGAATTGAGAGTACCTCATATGCTTCATCTTTTTAATGTCTTTCGTGAAAATGATGGGAAGGAAAATTGTGCTCGAGTACTAGAAGAAGAATTACATAGATTGCTTGGCATAAAATATGTGAATGATGAGCATGATTGCAATGTTGTTAGTATGAATTCTTTGAATACCCATGATGCTAATGATATGCAAAGCCACAAGCTTGGGGATGCTATGTTTGATGAAGATGATATGTTTAGTCCTCCAAGTTTTGATGAGAAAATTTATTATGATGAAAGCATGCCTCCTATTTATGATGATTATTGTGATAACATGCATGCTATAAAGAATAAAGATAACCATGAAACTTGTCATCATAATTTTAGTTTTCAATTGGATTATGCTTCACATGATAGTTATTTTGTTGAGTTTGCTCCCTCTACTATTCATGAGAATAAATTTGCTTATGTGGAGAGTAGAAAAATTTCTATGCAAGTAGATCATGAAAAGAATGCTTTATGTGCTAGTTATACAGTTGAATTCATTCATGATGCTACTGAAAATTATTATGAGAGAGGATCATATGCTCGTACATATTACAATAATATCAAGTTTCCTCTCTATGTGTTAAAAGTTTTGAAGTTATACTTGTTTTGCCTTCCTATGCTAGTTGATTCTTGTTCCCATAAGTTGTTTGCTCACAAAATCCCTATGCATAGGAAGTGGTCTAGGCTTAAATGTGCTAGTCATATGCTTCATGATGCTCTCTTTATGTTTCAAATCTTATCTTTTATGCGAGCATCATTGAAATCATCATGCCTAGCTAAAAGGCATTAAGGAAAAGCGCTTGTTGGGAGACAACCCAATATTTACCCTACTGTTTTTGTGTGCTCACATGATTAATCTACTGCATTAATAATGTTTTATAGCTTTTTTTCAATAAAGTGCCAAGTAGAACCTTTGGGAAGACTTGGCTGGAAGTTAAGGTGATCTTGCTGTAAAAAACAGAAACTTTGCGCTCACGAGTTTAGCTGTAATTTTTTTTACATAAGAGTGATTATAAGATGATTCTTTTTGAAGAAGATTAATAGACAAATTCCTCAGGTCCACCAATTTATTTCAGAATTTTTGGAGTTCCAGAAGTATACGTTTGATACAGATTACTACAGACTGTTCTGTTTTTGACAGATTTTGTTTTCTATGTGTTGTTTGCTTATTTTGATGAATCTATGAGTAGTATCGGAGGGTATGAACCATAGATAAGTTGTAATACAGTAGATATTACACCAATATGAATTTAGAATGAGTTCACAACAGTACCTAAGTGGTGATTTATTTTCTTATACTAACGGAGCTTACGAGTTTTCTGTTAAGTTTTGTGTTGTGAAGTTTTCAAGTTTTGGGTAAAGATTCGATGGACTACGGAATAAGGAGTGGAAAGAGCCTAAGCTTGGGGATGCCCAAGGTACCCCAAGGTAATATTCAAGGACAACCAAAAGCCTAAGCTTGGGGATGCCCCAGAAGGCATCCCCTCTTTCGTCTTCGTTCATCGGTAACTTTACTTGGAGCTATATTTTTATTCACCACATGATATGTGTGCTTGGAGCGTCATTTTATTTTGTTATTATTTGCTTGCTGTTATTTATAATAATGTTTTGCATCTCTATTTTCAATAAAAATGTCAAGGATAGCCTTTACCATGCTTATTTTGCAAGTATACATGTTGCTGTTTCAAAACAGAAAGTTTACCGCTGTTGCAAAAATTCCCTAGAAAAGTAAGAATATGATAAAATGTTGAAACTTTTTGCATATTGATCTCCGATAAATTTACTAAAGTGGGAATTTTCTTTCATAATGTTTGGAGTTAGGGAAGTATGATGAATACTGCATTCTTTACAGACTGCCCTGTTTAGGCAGATTGCTGTTATGTTTGCATTCTTTGTATATTGTTTGCTTGTTTAATGATTCTATTTGAGGATAGGACTATTAAATATGCAGAGGCATTTAGTATGCAATTTTGAATAATATTTTTAGTGATTTGTTACAGTATAAAATGATAAGGTTTTTGCATTGGTTTATACTAACTTATCTCACGAGTTCTTGTTGAGTTCGGTGTGGATGAGGCTTTCGAGATTTAGGAAACCGTGATATGTGAGGAATTAAGGAGACACAAAAGCTCAAGATTGGGGATGCCCAAGGCACCCCAAGATAATATTTCAAGAAGTCTCAAGCATCTAATCTTGGGGATGCCCCGGTAGGCATCCCACCTTTCTTCTTCAACAATTATCGGTTAGTATCGGTTGAGCCTAAGTTTTTGCTTCTTCACATGATGAGTGCTATCCTTGAAATGTCGTTTTATTTTGTTTTGCTTGATGTTCGAATAATATACCAAGATCTGAAATTCTTAAAAGAGAGAGTCTTCACATAGCTACATAATTATTTAACTACTCATTGATCTTCACTTATATCTTTTTGGAGTAGTTTGTCATTTACTCGTGTGCTTCACTTATATCCTATAAGTAAATGGTTGAATGATTTGAATGTCATAAATCTGAAATTATATATGTTTCATATGCTTAACCCATGGGGAGTAATGACTTCACATATAAGAAGTAGGGGTGGTAAATTGATTGAAGGTTAGCAAACATTGTATTGGTCACTTGAACAATTCATGAAAGAATATTGAGGGAAGAGAGATTCCACATATAAATATTCTATCTTGGACATCTTTTGTAATTGTGAGCACTCATTAAAATATGACATGGTAAAAGGTTGATGTTGGACAAGGAAGACAACGTAATGGGTTATGTTTGTTATATCTGAAATAAAGTATATGGTGATGGATCATTCAACATGCTTAGCTTGCCTTTCCCCCTCATGCTAGCCAAATTCTTTGCACCAAGTAGAGATACTACTTGTGCTTCCGAATATCCCTTAAACTAGTTTTTCCATGAGAGTCCACCATACCTACCTATGGATTGAGTAAGATCCTTCAAGTAAGTTGTCATCGGAGCATGCAATAAAAATTGCTCTCTAAATATGTATGATCTATTAGTGTGAAGAAAATAAGCTTTACACGAACTTGTGATAGGGAAGAAATAAAAGCGACGGACTGTATAATAAAGGTCTCTATCACAAGGGGCAATATGAAGTGACGTTCTTTTGCATTAAGATTTTGTGCATCCAATCTTAAAAGCTCATGACAACCTCTGCTTCCCTCTGCGAAGGGCCTATCTTTTATTCTTGTCTTATTCCTTATGCAAGAGTCTTGGTGATCTTCACCTTTCCTTTTTACATTTTATCCTTTGGCAAGCACATTGTGTTGGAAAGATCCTGAACTATTATTGTTGACATTACCCTTGAGGTAAAAGGTTGGGAGGCGAATCTATAAGCCCATATCTTTCTCTGTGTTTGATTAAAACTTTGAACCCTAAATATCATGTGAGTGTTAGCAATTGTGAAAGACTAAACGATAGTAGAGTATGTGAAGTTTGCTGAATCAAAGCTCCGACATAGACCCTTCCTGAAAATAAGATGAATTGTAATTGTTTGATGACTAATAACACGGTTTGTTAGTCTTCAAGAAAGTTTATGATCTATACTTTAACATGTGAATAGCTTGTTACTTGATCATGAGAAGTCTTATGAGTTGAGCTACTGTTATGATATATAATGATGCTAGAAAAGAGGATTGAAATTATCATTGATCAAACTTGTGCATCTGCCAGCATTCACACTTCATAAATTATTTCTTTTATCATTTACCTACTCGAGGATGAGCAGGAATTAAGCTTGGGGATGTTGATACATCTCCAACGTATCTATAATTTATGAAGTATTCATGCTATTATATTATCTGTTTTGGATGCTTATGGGCTTTACTAAACACTTTTATATTATTTTTGGGACTAACCTATTAACCGGAGGTCCAACCCAAATTGCTGTTTTCTTGCCTATCTCAGTGTTTCGAAGAAAAGGAATATCAAACGGAGTCCAGACGGAATGAAACCTTCGGGAGAGTTATTTTTGGAACGGAAGCAATCCAGGAGACTTGAAGTAGACATCAGGGAAGCTTCGAGGAAGCCACGAGGCAGGGAGGCGCGCCCTACCCCCCTGGGCGCGCCCCCACCCTCGTGGGCTCCTCGTGGCTCCTGAGGGAGTCCTGGATTAGGGGGTGTCCGGATAGCCGGACTATACCTTCAGCCGGACTCCTGGATTATGAAGATACAAGATTGAAGACTTCGTCCCGTGTCCGGAAGGGACTTTCCTTGGCGTGGAAGGCAAGCTTGGCGATGCGGATATGTAGATCTCCTACCATTGTAACCGACTCTGTGTAACCCTAGCCCTCTCCGGTGTCTATATAAACCGGAGAGTTTTAGTCCGTAGGACGAACAACAATCATACCATAGGCTAGCTTCTAGGGTTTAGCCTCCTTGATCTCATGGTAGATCTACTCTTGTACTACCCATATCATCAATATTAATCAAGCAGGACGTAGGGTTTTACCTCCATCAAGAGGGCTCAGACCTGGGTAAAACATCGTGTCCCCTGCCTCCTGTTACCATCCGCCTAGACGCACAGTTCGGGACCCCCTACCCGAGATCCGCCGGTTTTGACACCGACATTGGTGCTTTCATTGAGAGTTCCTCTGTGTCGTCACTTTTAGGCCCGATGGCTCCTCCGATCATCAATAGCGATGCAGTCCAGGGTGAGACCTTTCTCCCCGGACAGATCTTCGTCTTCGGTGGCTTCGCACTGCGGGCCAATTCGCTTGGCCATCTGGAGCAGATCAAAAGCTACGCCCCTGGCCATCAGGTCAGATTTGGAAGCTTAAACTACACGGCTGACATCCGCGGGGACTTAATCTTCGACGGATTCGAGCCACTGCTGAGCGCGCCGCATTGTCATGATGGGCATGATCTAGCTTTGCCACCGAACAGTGCCCTGGAGGACGCACCTGTGTCCGCTCCGACCCTTAACTCAGAGCCGACCACACCAATCGAGGGCGGGTGGTTAGACACCGCCTTGGGGGCTGAAATCTCTACGACGATCAAGCCGAACACCAGCACTGCCCTCCGCGAGGCTTGTGACTCCAAGGAGCCGGACTCCTCCCCGGACTCCGAGCCCTCCGCACCCTTCGTGCCCCTGCAGATCGAATCCGATTGGGCACCGATCATGGAGTTCACCGCCACGGACATCTTTCAGCACTCGCCCTTCGGTGATATTCTGAAATCACTAAAGTCCCTCTCTTTATCAGGAGAGTCCTGGCCGGATTATGACCGGCAGGATTGGGATGCGGACGACGAAGCAATTCGAAGCCCACCCACCACCCACTTGGTAGCCACTGTCGATAATTTAAACGACGTGCTCGACTTCGACTCCGAAGACATCGACGGTATGGACGACGATGTAGGAGACGAACATGAACCAACGCCTATAGGGCACTGGACAGCCACCTCATCTCATGATGTGTACATGGTGGACACACCTAAAGGAAGCGACAACGAGGAACACAGGGATGCAACAAGGGATCGTTCTCTTGAAAAGCAATCCAAGCGGCGATGCAAACGCTGCTCCAAGCCCCGCCTGGACAGAGGCAGCAGCCATACAGACCCAACCATAGAGCAGGACGAGCCGGCGGACCACGAATAGGGCAACTCGAATAGACAAACTGAACAACCTGTCCCTGGCGAGAACAACATTCCGGACGACCTTACGCCGGACAAGCTAATGGAGCAGAAGAACCTCCACCGAAGGCTCGTTGCCACTGTGCGTAGCCTCAAAAAGCAGAAGCGGAAGCTCAAAACTGCGGAAGATGCACTCAGAATCAGATGGAGCAAAGTACTCAACACCGCAGGCAAATACGGCGGCAGTCGCCACACCAAAAGCTATCCGAAGCGAAAGCTACTGCCGGAATTTGACGAGGAGGCCTTAGAGCCCCCACAATCAAAAAATAAGAAAGCCACCCGATCGGATAGACGACCCCATGGCCAGCATAAAGCGGCAAGCGGCACCGCATACAAGCCGGCACGCGACCCACTCAAGGATTCACATCAAAAAGATGGCCCAGCTAGATCTATCTATGGGCCAAGAAAGCAAGCTCTCGTAAGCAGTGCAACACAACCAATATCCGAACATCATGGCACACCCAAATACATGGGTGCCGCACACCCCCTATGTTTCACCGATGAGGTTCTGGACCATGAATTTCCAGCGGGATTCAAGCCCGTAAACATAGAGGCGTACGACGGAACAATAGCCCTGGGGTCTGGATTGAGGATTATATCCTCCACATACACATGGCAAGAGGAGATGACCTCCACGCCATAAAATACTTACCCCTCAAGCCTAAAGGGCCAGCTCGGCATTGGCTCAAAAACCTTCCCGAAAACACCATTGGAAGTTGGGGAGAGCTCGAAAACGCTTTCCGGGCAAATTTTCAAGGGACCTATGTCCGCCCTCCGGATGCAGATGATCTAAGTCACATAACTCAACAGCCCGGAGAGTCAGCCCGGAAATTCTGGAACAGATTCCTTACTAAAAAGAATCAGATAGTCGACTGTCTGGACGCTGAAGCCCTATCAGCTTTTAGGCATAGCGTTCGAGACGAATGGCTTGCCAGACACCTCGGCCAAGAAAAGCCAAGAACAATGGCCTCATTAACGAGCCTCATGACCCGCTTTTGCGCAGGAGAGGACAGCTGGTTGGCAAGATGTAGAACCAGCGACCCAAGTACATCCGAAATTAGGGATGGAAACGGAAAACCGCGACGCAACAAGGACCAGCACCGGACTAAGGAAAGCAGTCCGAAGAGCATGACAGTCAATGCCGGATTCAAAAGCTCTCGGCAAAATCAGAAAAAGCCACCCCTCAAGGATAACAGGGACGAGCTATCCAACTTAAACAAAATCTTGGACAAGATATGTGAAATACACAGTACTCCCGGGAAGCCTGCAAACCATACCCACAGAGATTGTTGGGTTTTCAAGCAATCCGACAAACTCAACGCCGAACATAAGGGGCTCGACACACCAAGTGAAGACGATGACAACCCCCAAAAGCAGAGCACCAGGAAACAAAAGAATTTTCCACAAGAAGTCAAAACAGTAAACTTACTTCGCATAACAAAACAAGCGGCGCCCATAGAGGTACGCACCATACGGCCTATCCCAAAGGAGCCTCGCCACTGGTTGTTAAAACCGATAACCTTCAATCATCTGGATTGCTCTAGAAGTATCCGGAACACAGGCTGGACAGCCTTGGTATTAGATCCAATAATCGGCGGGCTCCACTTTACAAATGTCCTGATGGATGGCGACAGTGGTCTAAACCTGATATATCAGGACACAATTCGCCACATGGGGATAGACCCAGCAAAAATTCGCCATAGCGAAACCTCCTTTAAAGGGGTAACACCAGGCCCGGACGCCCATTGCACGGGTTCTCTCCGGCTAGAAGTTAAATTCGGCTCCCCCGACAACTTCCGTCGCAAAAGGCTAACCTTCCATATCGCCCCATTCTCAAGCAGCTATCAAGCACTAATGGGACGCGAAGCTTTCGCCTGCTTTAACGCAATTCCGCACTATGCATCTCTTACGCTTAAGATGCCCGGTCCACGAGGCATCATCTCATTAAAGGGAAAGCATTGAGTACACCTCCCGTGCGGGAGATTGTGCGGCTGCCTTAACAGCCCCACAATAAAATGGCTTCACCAGCTAAAAACATCTAAACAGGTCATTAAGACCACGGACACGGCTAGACGAGTCCGGCATAAAAATACAATTGATAAAGGCTTAATAGCCATACACCCCTGTACTAGGGGCTCCGTGCATATAAAGAAAGAGACAATCAAGCTCAATTTTACCCATTTCAATTTATACTTTGTTTATTTAGTATACCTTCTGTTCGGCACGACCTTTCTTCAACTAAGTTCCTCTCTTTTACAGATGAACACCATGCTGCGCCCGTCCAGGATACGGCACAACGGAGACACAGGCGCAGACGTGCAACAGGGACCCGTTCCAAGGATTCTTTTTAGATTAAGACCCTGCGTAAACCTTTTTTACTGTCTCTTGTTGATACACATCCCCTGGTTTTTTGGTATAACCAAGGAGGAGGCTGGCGTCTTGGCATGTGGCCACGTCAGAATTTTGCGCGTACCTGGACACCAGGGGCTTATAATTAAGGGCATTGTCCTGCCCGCCTTCATAAAGACCGAATACCTTAGGGAGTGTTCGGCGTCGCGAGTTTGGCCTTATATGCATCAGCTCCGAATCATGTCTTTGGTCAAATGTTGGGTTGCCCGGCTCCTGTGTTTTGCTGCCTTACGTTCCGCTCTATCGGCTAAGGCGGCACCAGAAGAACTACTGCGATTGTGCCCTGGTTCGGCCAGGCAAGCACATTAGTAGAGAAAGCCGAAAAATGACTGTCATGATATAGTGAGAGACTGGTCAACCACTCGATGACTCACCAGAATCTTTAGGATTCCTCCGCATTAACGAAGGGCCGTTTCCCGGCCAGGCACATATGCGCCCCGAGTTCGGGCGAGCGCAGACGCCACCAGGGGCTATATAAGTAGCCTCACTGCCAAACTCCTATGGCTAAGTGAAAGTGTTAAAGCATTATAGTCTGATTGCCTAGTTCGTTGCGCTATCACCTCCTTTGTAGGACCAAGACGTTGGATCAAGTGTGAAAACGCACCTTCTGCGAACACCCCCACAATATTTGCGTGGGAGCTGAAGCCGACGACTGCCATCTTTCAGATTACATATACATATATCCTAAACGGCCGCACAGGAGGTGTTACAATACTTGAAGGCGCAAGTATAAAAAGCTTCTACAATTTATCAAAAATTATTTTACAATAACATATGTTATTTAAACATAACATCCTTCGAGCACTGCATCTCTATCACACGAGCACCTTGAAGAACTTCCTGAAAATAGTGCTCGGCTGGCACTCGGCTTTCGTCCGAATCTCGGGATGCAACAACGGTGGTCTCCATCTCCCGCCCAGTATGTTTTGACACGGGCAAGAGCCATCCGTGCACCCTCTATGCATGCTGACCTCTTCATCGCATTAATATGCGACACCGCACCAAGAACTGCTACACCAAGTTGAAATAACTTTTCGGCTCCGGCCTCTCCGGCCACAGGTGGCTCATGACACACTTCATGGCGAGTCCGGACAACCTATTCAGCTCAGCCCATTCGGCCAGACGATCAGCTACGGGCAGCGGACGCTCTGGATTATGGAACTGCGACCAGAAGAGCTTCTCCACTTCGCGATCTTCTTGATCTCAAAAGTGTTCGGTCGCATCCACAGCACTCGCTACCAAATCCAGATAGGTGTCCGCCGTACTCCACATTCGGTCTAGCGGAGCATGTTTAGGATCACAGAACTTCCTCCGCAGCATAAAGGGCTTCCCAGCCGCGATCTCTCTGGCCTGATGCAGCTCCTCCTTCATAGCTCTCATCGCAGAGCGAGCATCCTTGGCATCGGCAACGGCCTTCTCCAGGTCCATCTGTTCTGCCCGGACTTGTTTTTCAAGAAGCTTGCAACGGTCAGCAACGCTTTTTAGCTTCACGGCCATCTCGGCCATTTCCTTCTTGCTTCGGCAGTGAGCAGCCTGTTCAGCTTTCAACTCTTCAATTGCCTTTCCGGCAGCCGCATCACTTTTTCTGGCTTGCTCCTTGGCTCGGGCAAGTTCCGCCTGAAGATTCTCCATGGCAGCAGCACCATTTGCATTACGCAGACACATTGTAAGATACTGACATAAAGCTCCTCTTACTAGGTGCCACCGGAGGAACTACATACCTTGTGCCTTGTCAAGCCGCCTGTTAACAAGCGTGATGTCGGCATCTGCCACGTCAAGTTGCCGCTTTAGCTCAGCAAATTCATTAGTCCGGCTGGCCGCCGGACACTTCGCTACCTACACATGAAGGCGGCATTTTAGACCTGGGGTTATGATCCTCTGCACGTCGTCACTTCTGACAACGCACAGAGTCTCAGGGGCTACTATCTACACAGGGCGCATCTTGTTCATGCGCAACTGTATACCTCAAAACCTGTCAGTAAACTCCTGACGGTCTCATGCAATCCGCTCTACACGGACGAAATCCTCTCAACCACCGTACCCATCAAGGTACGGTGCTCCTCTGAGATAGACGCTCGCCCAAGCAGATCTTTCAGCTCCTCCGACCGCGCACCGGACGGTGCCGGACTCGTCCGATGGCCCTTTTCGAAGGCCGGACGCGGAGGGCTTTGGTGGCCCAAATGACTACCGTCCGGCCCTGCTGGATTCGGAGAAACCCTCCACGACGATACCTCAGGGTCGCCCGCCTCGCTAGGCGGTACGGCAGGGGAAGGCGTTCCGTTCTCCATCATCTCCGGAAGAAGGTCCCCCGAAGACGAGCCCTGGTGAGAAGGGCCGAGGTCCGAGCTACAAGGTAAAATTTCGTTACTTTTCTCAGATATAAAGCAAGGATTTCTCTTATCTCTTAAAAAGAAAACCCCTCTCTACTTACGGCTCGGTGAAGGGCCGGTCCCCTTGAGGGCATAATTCGGCTGAGGTATCCCCCGGCGCAGGACCCTCTGACGAGGATTTCTTCCCCCGCTTTGAGGCCATGGTCTCCGGGTCTTCAGAGGCGGTCCTCTTCTTCCCTCGAGGAGAGGAATTTTCGATTCCTCCCTTCCGAACAGCCTCCTTCGAGGAGGTCGTTATTTCCTTGTCCCCTCCCTTGCTTTCCTCCAAAGGCACAATCTTCAACATCCTGACCAGCACGGGATCCGGCATGGTCTCGGGGAGGGGAGCCGGACACCTGATAAGCTTTGCTTTCGCTATCCACTCCTGTTTAAAGGACAACTCTTTTAGGGGCAAGTTTATGACAAATATACTGATAGCGAGTCCGGGCACAAGGCTACTTACTTGAGTATCCGGGTGATTGCAGCTCAGACCTGCGTCCTCGGTCAAGTCTGGGCACGTTGCTTGTGATCCAAAGAACAATTCATACATCTCCGCGGGTGTTGCGCCCATGAAATGCTGGAGAGCTCGCGGTCCCTCCGGATTAAACTCCCACAGGCGAAGGGGGCGACGTTTGCTGGGCAGGGTTCGGCGGATCAGCATGACCTGTGTCACTTTGACCAGGATGAGGTCTCTTTATAAGAGATCCATGATGCGGCCCTGCAACAAGGGCACGTCCTTGGATGGCCCCCAGTCTAGTCCTTTATTGACCCATGCCGCTAGCTGTGGTGGGGGACCCGAGCGAAAGGCAGGTGGCGCCACCCACTTGGTGCCCCTGGGAGCGGTGATATAGAACCACTCTCGTTGCCATAAGCCGAGCTCCTCTTGAAAAGAGCCCTTGGGCCATGGAGCATCAACATTCTTGCTTATAACAGCGCCTTCGCACTCCGCGTGTCGTCCCTCGATCATCTTCGGTTCAACTTTGAAGGTCTTGAGCCATAGTCCGAAGTGAGGAGTAACATGGAGGAAGGCTTCACACACGACGATGAATGAGGAAATGTGGAGGATGGACTCCGGAGCTAAGTCATGAAATTCCAACCCATAATAAAACATGAGCCCCCTCACGAAGGGATCCTTCTGGAAGCCTAGCCCCCGATGGAAGTGAGACATGAACACCACGCTCTCACCAGGCTTGGGAGTGGGAATGGCCTGCTCTTGAGCAGGTAACCTATGTGAGATTTCGCTGGTCAAAAACCTGGCCTCTATCAGCTTTAGCACGTCCTCCTCCGTAATGGAGGAGGGAATCCATCGGCCTCGAAGGTTGGGACCGGACATTGTCGAAGATCCGAAGCGCCTGAAATCTGGAGCCTTGGGTGTTGGAACTCGAGGCGAAGGGCGAACTCGTATGAGATTGAAAAGAAGGAGTAAGGCCTTGGTCTCTTAATAATAGGTTGAATACCAAGGGCCCTCCCCATAACCGTTTGGGACTCGCCTTTAATCGAGAAAACATGCCAACGGGCACGATTGGGTTACCCACGTCCGTATTGATGAGAATCCCGTAAATAAAGGGGCCACGATCTCTGCTTTGACAAGACGTGCCAAGGAAACCGCCTCGCGAAAAGCGTTGAGGTGGGGGAGTAAAAACGATTCGAATAAAGGCTTGGCCGTAGTGTGATGTCACGCTATGGAATACGTCACTAGATTAGATTTGTGTAAATATTATTCTCTCTACGGCAATATGTGGAAACTTATTTTGCAGAGCCGGACACTATCCTTTGTGTTCAAAATCTTCTATGAAGTACTTGGAGGAGGAACCCGCCTTGCAATGCCGAAGACAATCTGCGCGCCGGACTCGTCGTCATTGAAGCCTGGTTCAGGGGCTACTGAGGGAGTCCTGGATTAGGGGGTGTCCGGATAGCCGGACTATACCTTCAGCCGGACTCCAGGATTATGAAGATACAAGATTGAAGACTTCGTCCCGTGTCCGGAAGGGACTTTCCTTGGCGTGGAAGGCAAGCTTGGCGATGCAGATATGTAGATCTCCTACCATTGTAACCGACTCTGTGTAACCCTAGCCCTCTCCGGTGTCTATATAAACCGGAGAGTTTTAGTCCGTAGGACGAACAACAATCATACCATAGGCTAGCTTCTAGGGTTTAGCCTCCTTGATCTCGTGGTAGATCTACTCTTGTACTACCCATATCATCAATATTAATCAAGCAGGACGTACGGTTTTACCTCCATCAAGAGGGCCCGAACCTGGGTAAAACATCGTGTCCCCTGCCTCCTGTTACCATCCGCCTAGACGCACAGTTCGGGACCCCTACCCGAGATCCGCCGGTTTTGACACCGACAGCTCCCCTGACCGACTTCTTTCGCCTATATATGTCCATATACCCTAAAAACATTGAGGAGCACAATAGATTGGGAGTTCCGCCGCCGCAAGCCTCTGTAGCCACCGAAAACCAATCGGGACCCTGTTCCGGCACCCTGCTGGAGGGGGGATCCATCACTGGAGGCCATCTTCATTATCCCGGCGCTCTCCATGACGAGGAGGGAGTAGTTCACCCTCGGGGCTGAGGGTATGTACCAATAGCTATGTGTTTGATCTCTCCCTCTCTCGTGTTCTTGATTCGGCACAATCTTGATGTATCATGAACTTTGCTATTATAGTTGGATCTTATGATGTTTCTCCCCATCTACTCTCTTGTAATGGATTGAGTTTTCCCTTTGAACTTATCTTATCAGATTGAGTCTTTAAGGATTTGTGAACACTTGATGTATGTCTTGCATGTGCTTATCTGTGGTGACAATGGGATATTCATGTGATCTACTTGATGTATGTTTTGGTGATCAACTTGCGGGTTCAGTGACCTTGTGAACTTATGCATAGGGGTTGGCACACGTTTTCGTCTTGACTCTCCGGTAGAAACTTTGGGGTACTCTTTGAAGTTCTTTGTGTTGGTGTAATAGATGAATCTGAGATTGTGTGATGCATATTGTATATACTTGAGGTGACATTGGAGTATCTAGGTGACATTAGGGTTTTGGTTGATTTGTGTCTTAAGGTGTTATTCTAGTACGAACTCTATGATAGATCAAAAGGAAATAATAGCTTCGTGTTATTTTACTATGGACTCTTGAATAGATCGATCAGAAAGGATAACTTTGAGGTGGTTTCGTACCCTACAATAATCTCTTCGTTTGTTCTCCGCTATTAGTGACTTTGGAGTGACTCTTTGTTGCATGTTGAGGGATAGTTATATGATCCAGTTATGCTATTATTGTTGAGAGAACTTGCACTAGTGAAAGTATGAACCTTAGGCCTTGTTTCCTAGCATTGCAATACCATTTATGCTCACTTTTACCACTTGATACCTTGCTGTTTTTATATTTTCAGATTACAAATATCCATATCTACCATCCATATTGCACTTGTATCACCATCTCTTCGTTGAACTAGTGCACCTATATAATTTACCATTGTATTGGGTGTGTTGGGGACACAAGGGACTCTTTGTTATTTGGTTGCAGGGTTGTTTGAGAGAGACCATCTTCATCCTACACCTCCCACGGATTGATAAACCTTAGGTCAACTACTTGAGGGAAGTTTGCTATTGTCCTACAAACCTCTGCACTTAGAGGCCCAACAACGTCTACAAGAAGAAGGTTGCGTAGTAGACATCACTGACTATGCTAATTACATTGTTGCTAAATATTTACCACCTAGCTTTATATACCAACAAAAGAAAAAATCTTCTATGATTTAAGACATTACTTTTGGGATGACCCACATCTTTATAAACAAGGAGTAGATGGTATTATTATACGTTGTGTACCTGAGCATGAACAGGGACAAATCCTATGGAAATGTCACTCTGAGGTTTATGGAGGGCATCATGTTGGAGATAGAACTGCTCACAAGGTATTGCAATCTGGATTTTATTGCCCTACCCTCTTCAAGGATGCACGTAAGTTTGTCTCATCTTGTGATGAATGTCAAAGAATAGGTAATATCGGTAAGCGTCAAGAAATGCCTATGAATTATTCACTTGCTGTTGAACCATTTGATGTTTGGGGATTTTATTACATGGGACCTTTTGCTTCCTCTAATGGGTATACACATATTTTGCTGTTGATTATGTTACTAAATGGGTAGAAGCTATTCCAACCAGTAGTGCTGATCACAACACCTCTATTAAAATGCTTAAGGAAGTTATTTTCCCAAGGGTTGGAGTCCTTAGATATTTAATGACTGATGGTGGTTCACACTTTATTCATGGTGCTTTCCGTAAAATGCTTGCCAAGTATGATGTTAACCATATAATTGAACCACCCTATCATCCTCAGTCTAGTGGTCAAGTTGAACTTAGCAATAGAGAAATAAAATTAATTTTGCAAAAGAATGTCAATAGGTCCAGGAAGAATTGGTCTAAGAAATTAGATGATGCACTTTGGGCTTATAGAACAGCATATAAAAATCCTATGGGTATGTCTCCTTATAAAATGGTTTATGGAAAAGCTTGTCATTTGCCTCTTGAGTTAGAACATAAAGCATTTTGGGCAGTTAAAGAACTCAATTATGACTTCAAACTTTCTGGTGAAAAGAGGTTATTTGATAATAGCTCATTAGATGAATGGAGAACCCAAGCATATGAAAATGCAAAGTTATTTAAAGAAAAAGTTAAAATATGGCATGACAAAAGAATTCAAAAGCGTGAGTTTAAAGTCGGAGAATATGTTCTTTTGTACAACTCTCATTTTAGATTTTTTGCAGGGAAGCTCCTCTCCAAATGGGAAGGCCCATATGTCATCGAGGAAGATTACCGGTCTGGTGCCATCAAAATAAATAATTCCGAAGGTACTAACCCGAATGTTGTCAATGGGCAACGAATAAAGCATTATATCTTAGGTACGCCTATTAATGTTGAAAGTAATATTATCCAAACTTTGGCACCAGAAGAACACATAAAAGAGTCCTTTCGGAACACTCCAGAATCATGAAAATAAGGAGGTGTGTGATACGGTAAGTAAACGGACTCCGAAAAATCTGCAAAAATATTTTTTATCAGTTTTGGAATATTTTAGAATTTTGGAAATAAAGAAACTTCCAGGAAGCTTCCCCTGGTGGGCACAAAACACCAGGGCATGCTAGGCGCACCCAGGTGGGTTGTGCCTACCTGGGACACCTCCCGTACCCCATTTTTCTTCCATGTACTTGTCCTGCAAGATAAAAAATCTATATATACTTCCCGAGCTTGTTAACCACCGTATCATGGAGAAATCCTTTGTTCTCTTTTCTTGCTATTTCCGGTCAGATTTGTCAAGCCAGGCATCATGTCTTCTTGCTCCTCCAACCACATGGAAGAAGATGCTTGGCTGATGAAGATCGAGACGAAGAGGGAGGAGCCCACGGACGCCGTCAAGGGAGACAAGGGCAAGGAAGCTACCGTAGATCCATCCCTGGTGGCAGCAGAAGCATTGCTGGCCACGGAGGAGGAGGAAGATATCCTTAAACCCTACCTTACTCACCTTACTCCTACTGAGATTGAAGCTTTTCGCATCATTGAAATAGTTCGCATACAAAATAATTAAGTATCTCACTCGCAAAAATATTTTGCATCAAGAGCACATCACCTATCTCCGAAGCGTCATCCCTCGGTTGGAAAATCTCTTGATCCTTAAGGATAGGATTGCTTCATCACCACCACCATCCTCTTCACCACCCAAGGAGAACTGAGTATCGGGTATGGGCACTCCCCTTGGCTCCCGCCAAGCATGGGGGAGGTGCCCCGGTATTGTATCATCCCACTTTCTTTTACTTTTACTTATCTTAGTTCAATCTTTTACTTTAGATGAAATAAAGTTTAGTTCCATCCTTTCCTCTCTGAGCGTTTGCTTAGTGATCTATTATTGTAATCATGTGCAAGTTATATAATAAAGTTTAGTTTGAATTTTTTGCTTTCTTTACTTTCATGTTGCAAATAAAGAAAAGAAATAAGAAAGAAAGAAAATGAGAGAGGAAATAAATAAAAGAAAGGAAATAAATCAATAAGATTATATACTAATCCTATGGTAGGTGATAGCACCACATAAGGAAAAGTATAAGTAAGAAAATTTTATTAGAGATTGACAAACATAGCATTAGTCAATGATGCAACTCATGAAAGAATTAATAAGGGAAGAGAAGATTCACATATATATATATATACTATCTTAGAGTTCTTTTGTGATTGTGAACCCTAATCAAAATATTATATGCCAAAATTGTTGACGTTGGACAAGGAAGACAACTTAATGGTTTATGTTTGTTTATATTCACATAGAAGTCATATTGTCATAGATCCTTTAACATGTGGTGCCTGCCCCCTATCTTTGCTAGCCAAAAATTCCGCACTAAGTAGAGATACTACTTGTGCATCCAAAAACTCTTTAACCCAAATCTTCTTCAAGTGTTCACCATACCTACCTATGGATTGAGCAAGATCCCTCAAGTAAGTTGTGATCGGTGCAAAAAGGTAATAAAAATTGCTTCTAAATATGTGAGATCATTTAGTGTAAGAGAAAATTGGCGTTGTACGAACTTGGATGACAAAGAATAAAAGCGACAGACTGCATAATGAAGGTTGTCATCTTAAGGGGCAATACAACGTGACGTTCTCTTGCACTAAGGGATTGAGCATGCAAACAAATAAGCGCATGGCAATCTCTGCTTCCCTCTGCGAAGGGCCTATCTTTTACTTTTATGTATTTACTTTTATGCAAAGAGTCAAAGTTTTCCTTCTATTCCTTTTTATTTTCTCTTTTGGCAAGCATCATGTGGTGAGGAAAGATCTAGGCACATATGTCCACTTGAATATAGATAGCATGAGTAATTATTGTTGACATCACCCGTGAAGTGAGTATGTTGGGAGGCGAAACTATAAGCCCTATCTTTCTATGTGCCCGGTTGAAACCTTTTGCTCATGGGTACAAGGTGAGTGTCAGCAATCATAGAAGACTATATGATGGTTGAGTATGTGGACTTGCTTAAAAGGCTCCGACACGTGACTCTTCCTGCAAAGATGATGAATTGTAGTTGTAAAGTTGACTAAGAACATAGTTTGTTGGTTTCTAATAGAGTTATTGCTTTATACTCCGATTGTGTGATGAACTATTACTTATTCATAGGAAGCATATGATGCAAGTACTATGATAAAAGTCCTGTGTTAAATTTTGTTGTTGTTAAAATAATCAACATGATGCTTCTATGTCCATATTTTGTTTTTATCGACACCTCGCTCTCAAAGCATGTGGACATGTTTATCGATTTTGGTTTTTGCTTGAGGACAAGTGAGGTCTAAGCTTGGGGGAGTTGATACGTACATTTTGCATCATGTTTTCTTACTGTTATTTATAATGTTTTCATCCATAATAATGCTTTTTGGAGTAATTCTAATGCCTTTTCTCTCATAATTTGCAAGGAACACACCAAGAGGGAGAATTCCGGCAGCTAGAAATCTGGACCTGGAAAAGCTACGTCAGGCCACCTATTCTGCACAACTCGAAATGAGCTGAAACTTCACGGAGATTTTTTATGGATTATTTAAGAAATATTGGAGCCAATAAACACCAGAGGGGGGCCACCAGGTGGGCACAACCCACCTGGGCGCGCCAGGCCCCCCAGGCACGCCCTGGTGGGTTGTGGCCTCCTCGGCCCACCTTCGGTGCCCATCTTTTGGTATATAAGTCATTTTGTCCTAGAAAAAAGAAGGATAAGGCTTTCGGGACTGAGCGCCGTCGTATCGAGGCGGAACTTGGGCGGGAGCTCTTTTGCCCTCCGGCGGAGCGATTCTGCTGGGGAACTTCCCTCTTGAAGAGGGAAATCATCGTCATCATCATCACCAACAACACTCCCATCTTGGGGAGGGAAATCTCCATGAACATCTTCAACAGCACCATCTCATCTCAAACCCTAGTTCATCTCTTGTATTCAATCTTGTTACCGGAACTATAGATTGGTGCTAGGGGGTGACTAGTAGTGTTGATTACATCTTGTAGTTGATTACTATATGGTTTATTTGGTGGAAGATTATATGTTCAGATCCAATATGCTATTTAATACTCCTCTGATCATGAGCATATTTATCATTTGTGAGTATTCTATTTTGTTCTTGAGGCCACGGGAGAAATCATGTTGCAAGTAATCATGTGAACTTGATATGTGTTCGATATTTTGATAGTATGTATGTTGTTATTCCCTTAGTGGTGTCATGTGAACGTCGACTACATGACACTTCACCATATTTGGGCCTAAAGGAATGCATTGTGGAGTAGCAAATAGATGATGGGTTGCGAGAGTGATAGAAACTTAAACCCCAGTTTATGCGCTATTCCGTAAGGGACCGATTGGATCCTAGAGTTTAATGCTATGGTTAGAATTTATTCTTAATACTTTTCTCGTAGTTGCAGATGCTTGTGGGAGGGTTAATCATAAGTAGGAGGTTTGTTCAAGTAAGAACAACACCTAAGCACTGGTCCACCCACATATCAAATTATCAAAGTAGTGAACACAAATCAAACCAACATGATGAAAGTGACTAGATGAAATTCCCGTGTACCCTCAAGAACGCTTTGCTTATCATAAAAGACCGTTTTGGCCTGTCCTTTGCCTCAAAAGGATTGGGCTAACTTGCTGCATACTTGTTACTATTATCGTTCCTTGCTCGTTACAAATTATCTTACTATCAAACTACTCGCTACTTACAATTTCAGCAGTTGCAGACATTACCTTACTGAAAACTACTTGCCATTTCCTTCTGCTCCTCATTGGGTTCGACACTCTTACTTATCGAAAAGAGATACAATTGATCCCATATACTTTTGGGTCATCAGACAGATGTCGAGCGGGCGGCCAACCCAAACGGACAAAAACGCCGTCCGTTTGGGCCGGCACGTTGGTGTTGCTCTTAATTATTCGTTTTGAGGATACGCCAGTTTATTTAGTTGGTACAGTGTGCTTGCGTGCATCGTCTTGGATTTTCGTGGGTGGTGGGAGGGATGGAAGGTGACATGAAGGAGGAGGTCGGCACCCCCGCCTCCGCCTCGGTTCTTGCGAAGAGGACAGGTACACTGAACTACACTCATGGCAGCTGGGTGAAAAATCACAAAACTGGCCCTTTGGCCAAAGTTCAGCACAAAATGGCCCTCTTTTGAAAATATTTCATAAAATGGCCCTAACCACATGACGCCCGCACCCGGGGCGCCATGCCAATTAACACAACGCCCTGGTCAAGGGCGCCATACTGTTTAGCGGTGACTTGCCATGTTGGCAGGGCATGGCACCATGACGCCGCAAGGCAGGGATCCATGCTCATTATCATGACGCCCTTGCCCGTGGGGAGGCTTAGAATGTTGGGGAACACAGTATTTCAATTTTTTTACCTATGATCACGCAAGATCTATCTAGGAGATGCATAGCAACGAGACGGGAGAGTGTGTCCACGTACCCTCGTAGACCGAAAGCAGAAGCGTTTAGTAACGCGGTTGATGTAGTCGAATGTCTTCACGATCCAACCGGTCCAAGTACCGAACATACGACACCTCCGTGTTCAGCACACGTCAACACGATGACATCCCTCAGGCTCTTGATCCAGTTGAGGACGAGGGAGAGTTCCGTCAGCATGATAGCGTGGTGATGGTGATGATGAAGTTACCGGCGCAGGGCTTCGCCTAAGCACAACGACGATATGACCGTAGTGTGTAACTATGGAGGGCGGCACCGCACATGGCTAAGACAAATCTTGGAGTGCCTTTGGGGTGCCCCCTGCCCACGTATATAAAGGAGGGAGGGAGAGAGGCCGACCCTCCTAGGGGCGCGCCAAGTGTAGGGAGTCCTACTAGGACTCCCAAGTCCTAGTAGGATTCCCTTTCATTTTCGGAGTAGGAAATAAGGAAAGGAGGGAGAGGGAGAAGGAAAGTGTCTTGGTGGGCACACGACAGATGCCAAGGGATGGCTAAAGATAGGAGGAGGCTCGAGGGCACTGGTGGGCTCCAGAGGCGAGGTCGGCATGAGCGATCGCGGGACGCAAGACATACCCAGGTTTGGGGCTCTCCAGAAAGATAACACCCCTAGTCCTGCCGAGTGTAGTTGACGTGTATCAGTACAGAGTTGCTCCTAGAGCTGTATGGAGGAGGAAGGAAGGCGAGCCAAGGCTTGGGTTGCTCCCTCTCCTTGAGTGTTGCTTGGTACGTGTGTATGGGCGAGTGATCGCCTGTGCGAGTGAAAGGGTTGCCCGTGTGCATGAGGGCTCCTGGGGGGGGGGGTTTATAGGCCAACCCCCCCAGGGGTACAAAGGTAATGTTACAAGGCCGTGGGGCGGGGTTGTCATTGTCCGGGAAGCCGGCGCGGGCCCGCCGGGGGCCAGGGCTCGCCGGGTGATCGGCACACGGGGTACATGGGCACTGTTGGTCGTCTTTTCGATCGTCAGTGAGTGGCCGGGTTGAGTCGGCTATAGTGGCGCTCTGCTAGGTCGCCGCTTGTTGGCGTCATTCTTGACGATGTTTGCACTGTTGCCACGCCAGCCCTGGTCAGCGGGTAGGTGGGGCACTGTTGGCACGCCCCGGCTGACCCGAGGCATGGGCGGGGTACTATTGCCTCCGTCATCGGTAGGTGGAGACTCGTCCCATCGTACGGCCGGATGGGACGGGAGCTGACCCTGGCCGGGTTGGAGAATACGCCAAAGGTGGAGCTGGCTTGTTGGGGAAGTCTTGGTGTGCCGGGCTTGGCCGTCTTGAGCTGGTTGTTGGGGCCGGGCTGTGGAGTCCGGCCGGGTCGAGGGTTAGGGCATCTCCAGCCGTTGGCCCCCCCAGGACGCATAAAAATCGTCCCCTGGGGGTGAGCCGGTGATACAATCGGCGCTGGGGGCGGTTTTGCGCCCAGTCGTCGCCCCCAGGCGCCGAAATTGGCCCAGTTTGCAGCCCAATTTCGGCGAATAAAGGGCCCATATGGGCGAGAATAGGCCCATATTCGGCGTGGTTTCGCCGTGTCTCGGCGTTCAATTATCAACACAATTATTTCTTATCACATATTTCATCACAGAAAAATCAAATACTTCAACAAAATAGTACAACAACAAATAGTTCAATACAAATTATATAGTTCAACAAATAAAAACTCGTATTTCATCACACGACGTCCCCCTTGAGGCTCCATAGGTGCTCAATCAGATCTTTTTGCAGTTGATGATGCACCTGTGGGTCTCGGATCTCCTGACGCATACTGAGGTAGGCAGTCCAAGTTGCCGGTAGCTGGTGATCAACTTCGGCTAGAGGACCCTGCCTGTAGTATGGTTCAGTGTCAAACACTGGGTCTTCTTGCTCGCTCTCGATGATCATGTTGTGCAAGATGACACAACAAGTCATAATCTCCCACATTTGATCTTTGGACCAGGTCTGAGCAGGGTACCGAACAACAACAAATCGAGATTGGAGCACACCAAATGCCCGCTCGACATCCTTCCTGCAAGCCTCCTGAAGCTTTGCAAACCAGGCGTTCTTGCCTCCTGCCACAGGGTTTGAGATCGTCTTCACAAATGTCGACCATCTCGGATAGATGCCGTCAGCTAGATAGTACCCCTTGTTGTATTGGTGCCCATTGATCTCGAAGTTCACCGGAGGAGAATGGCCCTCAACGAGCTTGGCAAAAACAGGAGATCACTGCAGCACGTTGATGTCATTGTGAGTTCCTGGCATACCAAAGAAGGAGTGCCAAATCCATAGGTCCTGTGTGGCTACCGCCTCAAGCACCACACTGCAACCGCCTTTGGCGCCTTTGTACATCCCCTGCCAACCAAATGGGCAATTCTTCCATTTCCAATGCATGCAGTCGATGCTTCCAAGCATCCCAGGAAATCCTCTTGCTGCATTCTGGGCTAGGATCCGAGCAGTGTCTTCCGCATTGGGTGTTCTCAAGTATTGTGGCCCAAACACTGCCACCACTACCCGACAGAACTTGTAAAAACACTCTATGCTGGTGGACTCGACCATGCGCCCATAGTCGTCGAGTGAATCACTGGGAGCTCCATATGCAAGCATCCTCATCGCTGTCGTGCACTTCTGGATGGAGGTGAATCCAAGAGCGCCAGTGCAATCCATCTTGCACTTGAAGTAGTTGTCGAACTCCCGGATGGAATTCACAATCCTGAGGAAGAGCTTTCGGCTCATCCGATAACGGCGCCGAAATGTTTTCTCGCCATGAAGTGGAGCATCGGCGAAGTAGTCGGAGTAGAGCATGCAGTAGCCTTGGAGACGATGCCGGTTCTTTGCTTTCACCCGCCCCGGCGCCGAGCCACCTCACCGCGGCTTTTCATTGCTCGCCAGCAGCTGGGCGAGGGCGGCGAGCACCATGAGATGCTCTTCTTCTTGGACGTCGGCCGCTGCTTCCTCCTCCAGTAGCGCGGCGAGCTCTTCCTCGTCATCCGAGTCCATCGCCGAGAGAGGCAAAACGCCGAACACCTTGCGCTCGGTGGGCGTGTACCCGCCGTTAAACCGCGCCTCCGCGGCCGGAAACGGCGGCCGGAAACGCCCAACTGCTGTGGGAGGGGCTGCCGCGGCGAAGCGCTGCTATTTTTCGGCGGGGAATGGCTATCTAGTGGAGTAGGGCGGCGGCCGTCGCCGGGATATAGCTAGTGGTGGCCGAGGGCACGGGGGGTGCGAGGCGAGTCGGGGGAAGAAAACCTTGACTTTTCCCCTGTCGGTGTGGGCCAGGCGTGCTTTTCCCTAGCGCGGGAGCCCCCAACTGCTCCCCAGCGCGCCGAGTTCGGCCTGTGACCGCCGGGCGGAAAAAAGGTCCGAACCGACGATTTTCGGCGTCCTGGGGGCGTGACTGGGCCGTTTTTTCGGCGCCGGCGCCGAAAAAGTGGCCTGGGGGGGCCTGTTGGGGGCGCGGCTGGAGATGCCCTTAGGCCGAGTCAAGCGAACCGGCCAAGCGCGAGACGGCTTGAGGGGCCATGCTGACCCCATTGTTTTTGAAAAGTATCCGGGTTCCGTTGCCTGCACGGGGTTCATCCCCCCGACAGTAGTCCCCGGAGCTATGGAGGTCCGCCATCTTCGGATGGGAGGGCCTCCGTAGTTTCCCCCTTTGAAGGAGGCAAATTTTGTGACCGCCGGGTCCGGCAACACCCACTATGTGTCGGCTTTCGGAAGCCGGATCGCGGCAACCCGACAGCGGCGGGAAACCGAGGAGTCCACCGAATCTTTGAGGCAATCTTTTGGGCTTTGCGCGGGCGCCATGTGGCGCATGGAAGCCAGAAGGGCCTGACAAGCCACGCGTGCGACGGGACATGACGACGTGCTGGGGCCCGCAGCCGCGCGCCCTCGGCCCACACGTGCGGATTTATTGAGGCGTCCGCAAGTCGGTTGCCATTCTCGAGGCAGTTATTGCGCACGTATGTGCGCAGTTATTGTGGGGAAGTGGGAGAGGCGGGCGCAAACGATCCCACTTCCCACGTTTCAAACTGCGGCTTATAAATTGGGGCGAGGAGGGGGCGGCAGAAATCATTCTCGCTTGCGCCCCCTGCCCGCGTCTTCCTTCCTACGCTTCTTGCGACCGCCGCGCAGCACGATGCCCGTTGCTTTGAGTAGAGCTTCGTAGCCACCTTCTCCTTTCTTCTCTCGTATCTCTGTCGATGGCACTGCCGTCGGGCTCGTGGATGGGCTCGACCATCACCCTCGATTACATCGCCTATCTCCGCACCACCAGGCGCCTGCCGGGGGCGACGGAGGTCACCGCGCGCCTTCCGCAGGGCGAGCGGGAGCCACAGCCCGAGGGCACAGAGCGCGTGGTCTTCTTCCCGCACTTCAAGCACGGGTTCAGGCTTCCTGCAAGTGGCTTCTTCCGCAACTTCTTGGAGTTCTTCGGGCTCCAGCCCCATCATCTTGGCGCCGGCGCCATCGTGTAGTTGTCGGGCTTCGTCACCCTCTGCGAGGGGTACCTGGGGGTCGAGCCTTCGATTGACCTCTGGGTACGCTTCTTCTCCTTGAAGCAGCAGGGGCCGAGGGCTGGAGAGATGTCCAAGTGTGGGGCCGCCGTCATCTCCAAGCGGTCGGATGCTGAATGCCCGAAGATGCTGCTGGAGGATTCTGCCAAGAAGTGGCAGAATTCTTTCTTCTACGTCTGCAACCTCGGCAAGGACCATATCAACTTGCCGCCCTTCGTCAACTCGCCGCCGAGGGAGAAGCAGAACTGGGGGTACTACCCCAACCACCCGTCGCAGGAGGTGCGCAACCTGTGCGAGCGGGTGTCGGTGATGAAGGAGCAGGAGGGGCTCACCGGCACCGACCTCATCACCGCCTTCATCGTCTATCGAGTGCTGCCGCTGCAGCAGCGCAGCCACCTCATCGGTCAGATGACCGGCCTTCAGGACCCCAACCGCATGGCGAACTTGCAGCTTGGGGTGGACCAGGACACGCGCTGGGTCAACGACATCTCCAAGGCCAACCTGCGGGATGACTGGCAGTTCGGGAAACCCCCGTACAGCCGCGTGAACCCGGCACCGATGGTGAGTCCTTGGTCTCCATATTTTGCTGCTGCTCAACTTTTTATTCGCCCTTACGTGACACGGGAGGTGCTCCTGAATGCCATCCGGCTTCCTTACGACCGGGCGCGGATGCAGGTGGTGCGTGTCGCCTCGGAGGAGCCCGAGGCCCACGGCGGAGGGGAGGAGGCGACCGCTGATGCGGGCGTAGGGCGCCGAGCCCGTAAGTCTTGCGTTTACCTCTTGAGTTGCCAGTGGCGGGACGAACTTGAAAGGCTGACGCGAGTTGCTGTCGCAGTGGTGCCATGTGGAGGCGGCGGCGGCGCGACTGGAGCCTGGTCATCTCGAGGGGCGCCGGCGGCAAGCCGGCCGCACGGGAAGGACAACGTCGTGCCGCGGGCCCCGGCCGTGAAGCGCACGGCAAACCCGGCCGGGGGCGCGAAGCCACCGGCCAAGAGAAGGCGTGGCGCTCCTCATGAGAGGGCAGCGAGGCCCTTCATTCCGGTGGTGTCGGGGTGAGTTTCTTTTGCTAGAACCGAGTAGCCGTGCGGCTCTGATTGGCTCGTATTTATTTTGTCTTGGGTTTCAGGTCGCCAATCTCGCTGGCGCTGGTGTCGGTGGACGTGGCATCCAACGAGGGTCCCGCATTTTGGAGGAGCCGGTCCGGCACCGTCGACCAGGACGGGGAGGAGGAGGAGCAGGCAGACCCGGATCTCGGCCTGGACCTGGCCAACGCCGAAGGCCTGGCCTGGTGGGACCGGAACCGGGCCGAGGCGGAGCTGGAGGCAGCGTCGACCCAGGCCTGGGTTAGCGCTGCGGTGACATGGGCGCGAGCCGACGTGGCCGGAGATGCCGGCGGGGACGGTGGTGGCAGCGACGGTCTTTGTGCCGTCGTCGGAGGGGGAGCATGTCCAAGGCGGCCGTGCGGATGTGATGGACCTCGACTGGGAGGTCGTGGTCGTCGGGGACGACACCCCGCCTCGGAACAATTTGGTCGAGCAGACGGGGACCGACGAAGGCGGGGGTGACGCCATCATGGAGGAGGCGCCGTGGATGGCGCCGGAGGGAACGCCCCAGGCGCTGACGAAGGAGGTGCCATTGGTGGGGGAGCCGTGGGCCGCTCCGGCCACCGATCCAGAGAGGGCGCCGGCCGTAGGGGGCGCGGCCAGCAGGGAGCACGCTCTGGTGCTTAGGTCAAGGGGTTGTCGAGCCTCCGGATCGCAGCCGACGCGGAGCAGGACCGGCGAGGTCTTCTTCGGGCCTCCATCCCAGGAGGAGGCGGCGATGGCCGCCGTGACCCGGCGCCTGCGAGGGCGGACGGACCAGATCCAGGCCTTCGCCCAGGCCGAGGTGGGGGCGACGTGGGAGCTGGAGCGCGTTGTGTTTGTAAGTTTTCCGTTGCTTCTTCCTTGTGGGGGCGTGCCAGTGCACCCACTGGGTGTAGCCCCCGAGATTCGGGCCAACTGCTTAGCAGTTGGGTCGAATCTTAAACTGCTGTCTTGTATTGATTGTTGCTTTCTACAACAACTGGACTCCTACCGGGTCAGCGTCTTCAACCGGCTCCTAGAGACGCATCGGCGGCTCAAGGAGCAGCTTGTCGCCAAGGAGGAGGAGCTCCGTGCTGTGGCAGGTACTTTTTCTTGCGTGCTCTTTTTTTGTGGGGGTGCACTAGATCACCCACTGGGTGTAGCCCCCGAGATTCGGGCCAACTGTGTAGCAGTTGGGTCGAATCTTAAAATAGTACTTTGTTTTTGAGTCTTTCTTCTGCAGCCGAGGTGCTGTCTTGGAGGACCCAGCTGATTCGGGCCGGCTTCCACTACGACCGGCTCGTTGCTGATGCTGGTCAGCTTGGAGCCGAGGTGGAGAGGGCGAGGGCGGAGGCGACGGGAGCCCGGTGGGTGCTCGACAAAGCCAGCCAGCTGCGGGAGCAGCTGGTGGGCGACAAGGGCCGTCTTGAGGCCGAGGTGGAGCGCCTCAAGGCGGAGGCCGCCAAGGTTGTGGAGGGCAGCAGGCCCTTGCCGAGGCGGACCAGCAACGCGGCAAGCTGGCCGACGACAAGGGGCAGCTCCAGGCCGAGGTGGAGCGCCTGAAGGCGCTGGTAGCCATGGTGGAGGAGACCCGGCGCCGCGAGGAGGCCGTGAAGGCGACCGAGACAAGGACGCCGAGCTGAAGGCGGCCCTTGCCAAGGTCGCCGATCTGGAGAAGACGCTCCAGGAGCGTGACCACACCATCTCCTGGGAGCGGCGCGGTACGTTGCTCGAAGCGCAGCACCTGGAAGAGTCCTTCTCCAGTAAGTGCTTTCCTTGGGTTTTTTGCCTGGGGCCCCGGCTTCTCTTCCTTGGTGACTTTCTTCTGACTTTCTTTTCTCTTTGACAGGGGCCTTCTCGGAGACGCGCCAGCTGGCGGATGAGGCGGTCCGCTTTCAGTGCGAGCCACAGGGGATCGTTGGCTTCGGGACTAACCCACGGGTGGCCTGGACCTTCTCGGAGATCGTGACCGCCGCCGAGGCCCGTCTGCGAGTCTTTAGCGAGAAGATGGGGCGGCTCTCTGAGGTCGGCACGGCGATGACGGCGGCCCTCTGGCCGGGTTTCGTTGTGCCGAACAGCTTCATGCGGCTGGCGTGGTGGTTGGAGGCAGGCCCGGACCGTCTTCATGAGTGGCGGGTTTCCGCCGCTCGTGCTGGCACCGAGATGGCGCTCAGGTTCGCGATGTCTTGGCATCTGGACCTGGCATTGGATGCGTTGATGGGCCAGCGAGCCGGCTTGGAGAACCAGCTGCAGGTGGAGGCCGGACGGATCGCCGCCCGGGCCAGCTACATCACCGGGTTCGCCTTCCATGACGAGTTCCAGCCGGAGCTGGCGGAGGATGGCGGAGTCGTACCCACTGACGACTACGACCTGCTTTTGGACGATCGGGAGGGCAGCTATGAGGAGACGGACGTCTACCACGACGCGGACGCCGAGGAGGAGGATACCGGCACCTCAGCGGACCCGGGAGCTGCGCGATCCAGCGGCGGGAATGCCTGATTTTTAACTTAGTAAAAATTTATGTTAGGTAGCAGGTCTACCCACCCACTGGGGGTTAACTGGGTGTAATGAACTCTGGCCTTGGGCCTGTTCTGAACTTATGATGTACGAGCTTTGTGAATGTTTGCGCCTTTTCTTTTTGTTTTTTCGAGCCGTTTTCCTGCACTTTCCCCTCCTGGGCTTCTCCCCCACGAGTCTGACAGCCGAGGCTCCGGTCCGTGATAAGGGGTTCGACCTTTGAGAAGAGCGTGCAGTACTTAGGCTTTCAAAACATTGAGCGCGAGCGAAACACCCACTGGGCCGGCTGGCAGCAATCTGGCGGGGCCGGTGTCGGTGTCAAAACCGGCGGATCTCGGGTAGGGGGTCCCAAACTGTGCGTCTAAGGTTGATGGTAACAGGAGGCGGGGGACACGATGTCTATCCAGGTTCAGGCCCTCTCTATGGAGGTAATACCCTACTTCCTGCTTGATTGATCTTGATGAATATGAGTATTACAAGAGTTGATCTACCACGAGATCGTAATGGCTAGAACCCTAGAAGTCTAGCCTGTATGATTATGATTGCCTCTATGGACTAAGCCCTCCGGTTTATATAGACACTGGAGGGGACTAGGGTTGTACAGAGTCAGTTACAGAGAAAGGAATCTTTATATCCAGGCGCCAAGCTTGCCTCCCACGCCAAGGAGAGTCCCATCCGGACACAGGAGAGAGTCTTTGGTCTTGTATCTTCACAGCCCATCAGTCCGGCCCACGTTCCATAGTCCGGACGCCCGAAGACCCCTTAATCCAGGACTCCCTCAGTAGCCCCTGAACCAGGCTTCAATGACGAGGTATTCGGCGCGCAGATTGTCTTCGGCATTGCAAGGCAGGTTCCTTCCCCGAATACTCCAACACAGTCTTCGAACACAACGAACGTGTCCGGCTCTGCAAAACAAGTACCACACACAACTGCAGAGAGTATAATATTTCACGAGTCCAATCCGCTGACAACTTTTTTGTAGCGTGACATCACGTCCCTGCCCGGTTATTATTTCAAACCGTTTTTTGGCCTCCCACTCCACACTTTAAGATGCGGTTTCCATTGGCACGTCTTGTCGCAGAAGAGATCGTGTCCCTTTATTACGGGATTCTCATCAATACGGGCGTCGGTAATCCAACCATGTCGTTCCGCACAGCCCTTGGGAACAGGCAAGTTTTAAGGCGAGTGGGGAGGCACTTGATATTCACTGCCTTTTTAAAGAGATAAGGATTCCTTTCTTTCACCCACGCCTTCTTTCTCGCTCTGCCCCCCATTCTCGAGCTCGAGCGCCCAAGCTCTCATCTTCTCCGCCTCAAAAAAGCACTTGATCATGTCCGGATCTAGAGCGTAAGGCAAGTGGATGGTCTCCGTCAAGGAGAAGGACATCACCGAGCTTTGGGAGGCTGGGTACCTGGCCAAAGAAATCGCCCACCGGCTTCTGGCCAAGGGGCAGATCGTCCCCACCCCGAAGCCCAATGAGAGGGTGGTGTTCACCCCCCACTTCGTCCGCGGGCTAGGGTTTCCTCTCCACCCTTTCACGTGGACTCATGTTCTATTACGGGCTAGATTTCCACGATCTTGCCCCAAACTCTTTCCTCAACATCTCGGCATTTATTGTCGTGTGCGAGGCCTTCCTCCGCATTCCACCCCACTTCGGACTGTGGCTTAAGATCTTTAACGTGAAGCTGAAGGTGGTGGATGGCCAACACGCAGAGTGCGGAGGTGCCATGGTGAGCAAGCTGCCCAACGTCACATGGACCAAAGGTACCTTCATGGAGACCGTCAAAGGGTGGCAAAAACTGTGGTCCTACATCACAGAGCCCCGCGATGCCACCTGGGCCGCGGCTCCCGAATTCCAGTCCGGAGCCCCAATGCGGCTCACCTCCTGGCTAGAAAAGGGCCTGAATTAGTCATCGTCGGATGAGCTGACAGCGCTGCAGACGCGCATCCAGAGCATGGTGGACAAGAACATCAAGCTCGTCAACGTGATCCAGGTGATGCTTATTCGTCGGATTCTTCCTTGCCAACGCCGGACTTGCTATTTATGGGAGTTCGACCCGGCCAAGCACCAGACCCTGCAACTACTCTTCGGCACTACGCACGAAGATATCTGGAAGGTGCTTTTCAAGGCCAACGAAACGCGGCCGGAGACGACCGAGGATCGCGGTCATGCCTTGATTCGTCCAACCAGTCCGGTAAGTTCTCCATATCTCAAGGTATTTCCTCCACCAGTTTATTCGAGGAAGAAGTATAAGCTTCTCCGTTTGTCTTCTCAGGGCTGGACAAAGAAGCCGGAGCGGATCCGGTGTCCGGCTCCGCTGCCCGAGGAACCAGCCATCCCGCTTCTGACAAAGATGCTGGTTTCGGCGCCCTACCAGGCGTCGGAGAAGAAGGCTAAGAAGAAGGCTAAGGGGGCCAGAAGTGGCCTCCGCCGCAAGGGCGCTTCGGACGCGACGTCCGAAGACACCAAGACTCACTCCTCCGCTGCCGAGGACGATGATGAGGAGGAGGAAGAAAGCAACTCCCCCCTGAGGTGGGAAGGAAGAAGAGGGCGGCCTCCACAAATCTGGTGGCAGAGGCGTCCAAGAAAGGGAAGCTCTCCCGCACCGATAACTCCGCGTGGGACATCGATAGCAGCCCAGAGCGGCGCCCCCAAGATAAGCCCCTGGCCGAATCATGAGTACTCAAAGACCCTCGAGCGATCCTCATCTTCGGGAAATTCGCTGGGCCCGAAGGTGATGGACAGCGGGTCCCTTCCGGCGGCCTCCTCTCCAGGGCCATGAATGACACCGAGGTGTTGTCCCGAAGGATCCCAGGCCAAGGGGAGACGCAGGAGGAGGGTGAAACCTCGGCCGCCGGACACATGGGGGAGCAAATCCCCATGGGGACTGACAATGGGGGCCGTATCCAATTTGGCCCCCAGCCGAATACGGTCCCGGAGACCTTTACGGCTCCAGAATTCGGCGAGCATCCTCCTTCGAAAGAAGGAGGTGTGCCTGTTCCGCCGGTGACTTAGTCCAACCAGAGGCGCCGGGCACTAATGGAAGCGCTGCAAAGTGCTTCCATTGTTGAGGAACACCATACCCTTATGGGTACAGTGGTTGAGAGGATTCAGTCTGCGAAGAGGGGACTGAGCGAAGCCTGCACAAGCCTCCTAACAGGCTTTGAGGTAAACAACGCAATTATGTAAAAAGAATTTCACAGTATAGATAGTAGCCCCTGAGACACTGTCCAGTGTTCGAAGAAAATCCGGACAGGGGATCAAACAAGTTTCGCAGGAGACTAACTAGATGAGTCAATGTGAATAAGCAGGCGTCATTACTGACTGCAACCTCCCATGCTGCCGAAGTCTCTGGACTGAAGCAGAGGCTGGAGCAGGCCGAGGAGGAGCTCAGCCAAGCAAGGAAGCAGCTGGAGGATAAGCAAGGTATGTAATGACCTGCTATATATTCAGAAAGAATAAATGATTTGTATTGACCATAGTGCCATGATATTTATAGGAGCGGCGACCGAGGTCGAGGCCCTTAAAAAGGCGCTGGCCGAGGCCGAGGAGAGAGCTGCCAAGGAACAAGCCGCCCGCGAAAAGCACGAGGACAGGGTCGGTGAGGTCCAGCAAGAGCTCCAGGATGCCGTGAAGAAATATGAGTCCTTGGAGCGCGATATTGCGGCTCAAGAGACCGAACTCGCCAAGGCTCGCCAAAGCGCACAAGATGCCCGGGTTGAAGCCCAGGGCGCTCTCCAGGAGATTCAAGAGGCCAAGAAAATTGCGGCCGGTAAGGCCTTCATTACACAGAGCAAATATGTGAAGAAGAGGTACCTCTTACTAACCCAGATTTGGAGTTCTCCAGGAGCGTTTGTGGATTTGCCGCGCAGTGTTTCTGACACTGCGGAATTCTTCCGAGCCGAAGAGGGGAGCTCAATGGAGAAGCTGTTTAGGTCGCAATACCTTGCGCCAGAACATCCAGTGCCCTATAGCGACCAGCTAAAACAGCTGGTCGAACTTCATAGGGTGGCCAGACTAGCCATGAAGGATTTAATAATCTGGTTGTGGCCTGTCGAAGCTATACCCAGCAGCTACTTCGGGCTCGTGAAGCGGCTGGTCAATGCATGCCCCTGGCTTGATGTTATCAAGCGATCGGTCTGCATCGAGAGTGCGCGGATGGCCTTCGCCCGCATCATGGTGCAGTGGGCGAAGATGAACGCCGTCAAGCTCGCGACCGAGGGACCGCCCGAGGGCAAGGAGCACCGCACGCCCGAGCTATATTTTGACAATGTCCTGGAGGGATCCCGCATTGTGGCGGAGCAGTGTGCGGAAGATGTGATCTTTGAATGAATACATTCATATTATATCGCCCTGTATTATGAAACAAAGTCGATTATGTAATATAATGGTTTTTAAAATTTCACCTCCTGTGCAGCCGTTTTTATGAAATCTGAGAGGTGGCCAGTCGTCGGATTCAGCCCCCATGTAGGTAGTACGGGGGTGTTCGGGATGGAATCTAGACACTCTTGATCCAATTGTTTGGTCCTTGAAGGAGGTGTTTAGCGCAACGAACCAGGCAATCGGACTATGTGGCTTCATCACCCTCACTTAGCCATAGGAGTTTGACAATAAAAATTTAGGCACAACCCCTAGTATCCGAACTAGGGTGCTATAAACACCTGATTGGGTAAGAACCGATTCATCGCATAATGCGGAAAAATTGCTAAAGATATGAAACCTCCGAAGAGCTGACCGGCTCACGCCGCATCATGACAGTCAGTTTTCGGGTTTCTCTACTGAGGTGCTCATCCGGATAAACCAAGACACAATCGCAGTAGTTCTCCCTTTACTACCCTAGCCGATATAGTGGAACGTAAGGTAGTAAGCACAGGAGCCGGGCAACCCAACTATTGACCAAAGACAGGATTCGGAGCCAATGCATATAATGCTAAATTTGGGGTGCCGAACTATACTGTAAAAAGTGTTCGGACTTTGTTGCCGTATTGGGGCGCAATGAAGCCCCTGGCGGATTAAAGCGTACCAAAGTGTACTGGTGCAATTTGATAAGATTTTCAAAAAAGGTAGCAAGCTAATGCCGCAGAAGTTGGGCCACAAACTGTTTCCATTATAGTTTGATTAATACGTCAAAGCGTATTTGTACAAGTAGTGCAATAAGCAACAGGGATATTTAATATGCCACGACCAAGGGAGAGCTGCGTGCGGGTCCTGAAAATAGGTAGAGTGATCGTTAAAGAGACCACCTAGAAATTCCCTTATACGTCAGTGCTTCTTGCCGTCTTGGTGTATCTATCCTTCGAAAGGACCGGCGATCAGGCTGTCAGGAAGGGCCTGTGGAAAAGAAACCTGAAAAGGATAAAAAAGAAAAAGTGAAAGTATGTGTGTCCAGGGGAGGTCGAGCGGTATTATGGATCATAATCTAGTTATGCCTCGTCTATGGCCATGGTATTTTGAGTACGTAGTTATGTATGCGTGGTACGAACGCCGCCACTTGGTCGGGACTGGGACGGAGGCCAAATTGCTAGTTGAGCTCTTAACGAGCTGGGCTGTCCTGCTGCCGAGTAGTCCGAACTCGTTTGACAGTGTCCGGGAGCTCGGTCGCTAAATTAAGGTTCTGCTTGAAAAGACCGCTCTGTACTTCTGCTACTAAAGCAGCGGTGTGCTCCTCGGTATGGAGGGAGCATTCCGTGTTTCAATTGACTGTTATGACGCCGCGTGGTCTGGGCATCTTGAGCTTCAGATAAGCGTAGTGTGGCACCGCGTTGAATCGAGCAAATGTGGTTCGTCCAAGCAGTGCGTGATAGCCACTGCGGAAGGGGACGATATCGAAGATCAACTCTTCGCTTCGGAAGTTGTCTGGGGATCCGAAGACAACCTCTAGTGTGATTGAGCCCGTACAGCAGGCCTCTACACATGGTATGACTCCTTTAAAGGTAGTCTTTGTGGGCTTGATCCTTGAGGGATTAATGCCAATTTTGCACACTGTATCCTGATAGAGCAGCTTCAGGCTGCTGCCACCATCCATGAGGACTCGCGTGAGATGGAATCCATCAATGATTGGGTCGAGGACTAGTGCGGCTGAACCGCCATGATGGATACTGGTCGGATGGCCTGCAATCGAAAGTGATCGGGCAGGAAGACCATGGGTTGAACTTTGGGGCGACTAGCTCCATCGCGTAGTTGTCCATGAGCGCACATTTGCGCTCCCTCTTGGGGATATGGGTAGCGTATATCATGTTCACTGTTTTAACTTGGGGGGGGGAACTTCTTCTATCCCCCTGTGTTCGGTGGCCGGGCCTCCTCGTCATCGTCCTTGCTTTGCGACCCCTTCTCCTTGTTCTTGGCATTTAACTTGCCGGCCTGTTTAAAAACCCAAAAGTCTTTGTTGGTATGATTGGCTGGTTTGTCTGAGATGCAATGGATCTGGCATGGACGATCGAGTATGCGGTCCAAGCTGGATGGGCCCGAATTGTTTCTTTTATATGGCTTCTTCCGCTGGCCGGACTTGGAGCCACTGAATCCGGCGTTGACCACCGTGTCGTCGGTATTGTAACCGTTGCTTCGACGCTTGTGCATGTTGCGTCGGGGCTTGCCGTTGCCGTTTTTGGCCTCAGAGGTGCCGGCTTCGCTTGCAATGTTATTGCTATGGGCTAGCCAACTATCCTCGCCCACACAAAAGTGGGTCATGAGTGACGTGAGGGCTGCCATGGACTTCGGCTTTTCTTGGCCGAGGTGAAGGGCGAGCCATTCGTCACAGATGCTATGCTTAAAGGCCGCTAGGGCTTCGGCATCCGGACAGTCGAAGATCTGATTCTTTTTAGTTAGGAACCTAGTCCGGAATTTCCTGGCTCACTCTCCAGGCTGTTGAACTATGTGACTTAAGTCATCAGCATCTGGAGGTCGTACGTATGTACCTTGGAAGTTGTCGCGGAAGGCATCTTCCAAGTCCTCCCAGCTGCCAATAGAGTTTTTAGGCAGACTGTTTAACCAGTGCCGAGCTGGCCCTTTGAGTTTTAGCGGGAGGTATTTGATGACGTGAAGGTCATCACTACGGGCCATGTGAATGTGGAGAAGAAAATCCTCAATCCATACCGCGGGATCTGTTGTTCCATCATTTGATTCAATATTTACGGGTTTAAATCCTTCTGGGAATTCATGTTCCATTACTTCGTCAGTGAAGAAGAGGGGGTGTGTGGCACCTCTATATCGGGCCAAGTCGCGACGTAGTTCGGATGTAGTCTTTCTGCGGTTTTCGGCCTGGGCGTGGTTATGTTTGTCACGTCCGACCAGATGGCCGTCGTCGCGCGTCAGGGCATGCCCCCGCGATCCGTAGATCGATCTAGTGTGACCTGCTCTGTTATTTAGGTCCTGCCGCAGGTCATATGTATAACCCCGAGCTGTTTTATCTCTGCCTTTAGAGTGAGGCAGGACGGACTGGTGTTCGGCTTGATGTGTCGCTTTATCCCGGCCACGTGGTGGTCGGTCAGCCGTATTACGCGCTGATGGTATGGGCTCCAACGCCTCGTCATCGAATTGGGGTAACAATTTGCGCTTCGGGTAACTTTTGGTTGGGCGTTCGAGGCCGTATTCCTCGGCTGCCAGGACATTAGTCCATCTGTCGTTGAGCAGATCTTGATCAGCTTGAAGCTGCTGCTACTTCTTTTTCAGGCTCCTTGCAGTGGCTATTAGCCGGCGCTTAAAGCGCTCCTGCTCAAGAGGTTCCTCAGGCACGATGAAATCCTCGTTGCCGACGTTCACCTCATCCCGGAGAGTGGAAGATAATTACTGTCCTCCGAGTCTTTGTTTACGGCCTGTTCATCAGGGCTGACTCGCCCGTCCTCCCGTTCATCCTGTTCGGAGGTTGGCTCAACGGGGTATTCCTTGTCTTCGGCATCGTCCGTACTATTGTTTTCTCTCGTGCAGGTATCGCTATTTTTTCCACGACGTGATTTAGAGCGGCGCCGCTGACGTCGGCGTTTTGGTTGTATCTCAGGAGGTTTATCCTCGACTGGATCCTACTCGTCATCGCCATTGTTCTCTTTGGGTGTATCCACCATGTACACGTCATACGAAGAAGTGGCCATCCAGCACCCGGTAACGGCGGGTTTTGTCCCTGCTCCTCTTCGGCATTATCGTCCATGCCGTTGATGTCTTCGGAGCCGTAATCGAGCATGTCGGTTAAGTCTTCGACAGTGGCTATGAATTGGGCGGTGGGTGGGAAGCGAAATTCTCCGTCATCAGCCTCCAGTTCGAACCGGATATAATTCGGCTGTGAGTCCCCCGCTAAGGAGAGTGTTTTTAATGAGTTTAGCACATCGCCTAAAGGTGAGTGCCGGAAGATGTCCGCGAAGCTGAATTCAACGATCGGCGCCTGATCAGGTTCGATGGGCACGGATGCACGCGGTTCGGAACCTATGGCCTGAGACGAATCCGAGGTTTTGGTGACACAGGCCCCGCTCGAGGTTGGATAACCCAATGTTTATCTGCTCATCGGATCAGATCTACGGTAGTATCATAGCAAAGAGTTCAACTTTAAAAATGGGTGTAGGAACATGCGAATTTGCCGGCTTTGACTTGTAGAATCTTTGACTGGCAGCACTAGGTACGCGTACATATTTCACGGGCTGATTGTAGTGAGTGTGTTTCCACTGTTTCATCTGTGTGTGTGCATAGCCCGGTTCCTTGCAACACATAGAAGTCTTTTTCCCCTGCGTCCTCGCGACTAGGGTTTCTCTCGTCAGGTGTGATCCGATCGCCCTGAGTCCTACCCTCCAGCGCTCTACGTGGACGCTGCTACCTCTTGAGCACTGCGTTGGATTTCCCTGAAGAGGAGAGGATGATGCAGCAAAGTAGCGTAACTATTTCCCTCAGTTTTTGAGAACCAAGGTATTAATCCAGTAGGAGGCTACACGCAAGTCCCTCGTACCTACACAAAAACAATAGCTCCTCGCAACCAACGCGATTAGGGGTTGTCAATCCCTTCACGGTCACTTACGAGAGTGAGATTTGATAGAGATGATAGATAATATTTTTGGTATTTTTGATATAAAGATGCAAAGTGAAAAGTAAAAGGCAAAGTAAAAAAGCAAAGCAAGATTAAAGTGATGGAGATTGATATGATGAGAATAGACCCCGGGGCCATAGGTTTCACTAGTGGCTTCTCTCAAGAGCATAATTATTCTACGGTGGGTGAACAAATTACTGTTGAGCAATTGACAAAATTGAACATAGTTATGAGAATATCTAGGTATGATCATGTATATAGGCATCACGTCCAAGACAAGTAGACCGACTCCTGCCTGCATCTACTACTATTACTCCACTCATCGACCGCTATCCAGCATGCATCTAGAGTATTAAGTTAAAAACAGAGTAACGCCTTAAGCAAGATGACATGATGTAGAGAGATAAATACATGCAATATGAAATAAACCCCATCTTGTTATCCTCGATGGCAACAATACAATACGTGCCTTGCTGCCCCTTCTGTCACCAGGAAAGGACACCGCAAGATCGAACCCAAAGCTAAGCACTTCTCCCATGGCAAGAAAAACCAATCTAGTAGGCCAAACCAAACTGATAATTCGAAGAGACTTGCAAAGATAACCAATCATACAAAAAAGAATTCAGAGAAGATTCAAATATTATTCATAGATAGACTTGATCATAAACCCACAATTCATCGGTCTCAACAAACACACCGCATAAAGAAGATTACATCAAATAGATCTCCATGAGAGAGGGGGAGAACATTGTATTGAGATCCAAAAAGAGAGAAGAAGCCATCTAGCTACTAACTATGGACCCGAAGGTCTGAGGTAAACTACTCACACTTCATCGGAGAAGCTATGATGACGTAGGAGCCCTTCGTGACGACGGCCCTCTCCGGCGAAGCTCCGGAACATGCCCCAAGCATGGATACAGAAAGTTGCGGCTGTGGAATTAGGTTTTTGGCTCCGTATCTGATCGTTTGGGGGTACGTAGGTATATATAGGAGGAAGGAGTACATCGGTGGAGCAACAGGGGGCCCACGAGGCAGGGGGCGCGCCCTAGGGGGGTGGGTGCGCCCCCCACCCTCGTGACCGCCTGTGTTACTTCTTGGAGTAGGGTCCAAGTCTCCTGGATCACGTTCGGTGAGAAAATCACGTTCCCGAAGGTTTCATTCCGTTTGGACTCTGTTTGATATTCCGTTTCTTCTAAACACTGAAATAGGCAAAAAGCAGCAATTCTGGGCTGGGCCTCCGGTTAATAGGTTAGTCCCAAAAATAATATAGAAGTGGAAAATAAAGCCCAATATAGTCCAAAACAGTAGATAATATAGCATGGAGCAATCAAAAATTATAGATACGCTGGAGACGTATCAGGCATCCCCAAGCTTAATTCCTGCTCGTCCTCGAGTAGGTAAATGATAAAAAGAGAATTTTTGATGCGGAGTGCTACTTGGCATAATTTCAATGCAAATCTTCTTAATTGTGGTATGAATATTCAGATTCGAAAGATTCAAGGCAAAAGTTCATATTGATATAAAAATAATAATACTTCAAGCATACTAACGAAGCAATTATGTCTTCTCAAAATAACATGGCCAAAGAAAGTTATCCCTACAAAATCATATAATTTGGCTATGCTCTATCTTCACCACACAAAGTATTTAAATCATGCACAACCCCGATGACAAGCCAAGCAATTGTTCCATACTTTAACATTTTCAAAACTTTTTCGATCTTCACGCAATACATGAGCGTGAGCCATATATATAGCACTATAGGAGGAATAGAATGGTGGTTGTGGAGAAAAAAAGAGGGGAAGATAGTCTCACATCAACTAGGCGTATCAACAGGCTATGGAGATGCCCATCAATAGATATCAATGTGAGTGAGTAGGGATTGCCATGCAACGGATGCACTAGAGCTATAAGTATATGAAAGCTCATCAAAAGAAACTAAGTGGGTGTGCATCCAAGTCGCTTGCTCACGAAGACCTAGGGCAATTTTGAGGAAGCCCATCATTGGAATATACAAGCCAAGTTCTATAATGTAAAATTCCCACTAGTATATGAAAGTGACAAAATGAGAGACTCTCTATCATGAAGATCATGGTGCTACTTTGAAGCACAAGTGTGGTAAAAGGATAGTAACATTGTCCCTTCTCTCTTTTTCTCTCATTTTTTATTTGGGCCTTTTCTCTTTTTTATGGCCTATTTTCTTTTCTTTTCTTTTTTATTTTTCGTCCGGAGTCTCATCCCGACTTATGGGGGAATCATAGTCTCCATCATTCTCTCCTCACTTGGGACAATGCTCTAAAAATGATGATCGTCACACTTTTATTTTTCTTACAACTCAACAATTACAACTCGATACTTAGAACAAAATATGACTCTATATGAATGCCTCCGGTGGTGTACCTTGATATGCAATGAATCAAGAGTGACATGTATGAAAGAATTATGAACGGTGGCTTTGCCACAAATACGATGTCAACTACATGATCATGCTAGCAATATGACAATGATGGAGCTTGTCATAGTAAATGGAACGGTGGAAAGTTGCATGGCAATATATCTCAGAATGGCTATGGAAATGCCATTATAGGTAGGTATGGTGGCTGTTTTGAGGAAGGTATATGGTGGGTGTATGATACCGCCGAAAAGTGCATGGTATTAGAGAGGCTAGCAATGGTGGGAGGATAGGAAAAGTGCGTATAATCCATGGACTCAACATTAGTCATAAAGAACTCATATACTTATTGCAAAAATCTAGAAGTTATCAAAGCAAAGTATTACGCGCATGCTCCTAGGGGGATAGATTGGTAGGAAAAGACCATCGCTCGTCCCCGACTGCCACTCATAAGGAAGACAATCAATAAATAAATCATGCTCCGACTTCATCACATAACGGTTCACCATACGTGCATGCTACGGGAATCACAAACTTTAACATAAGTATTTCTCAAATTCACAACTACTCAACTAGCATGACTCTAATATCACCATCTTCATATCTCAAAACAATTATCAAGCATCAATCTTTTCTTAGTATTCAACGCACTCAAAAGAAAGTTTCACAAATCTTGAATACCAAGCATATTATTATTAAGCAAATTACCATGCTATTAAGACTCTCAAAATAATCTAAGTGAAGCATGAGAGATCAATAGTTTCTTTAAAACAAATCCACCACCGTGCTCTAAAAGATCTAAGTGAAGCACATAGAGCAAAATTATAACGCTCAAAAGATATAAGTGAAGCACATAGAGCAAAACTACATAGCTCAAAAGATATAAGTGAAGCACATAGAGTATTCTATCAAATTCCAATTCATGTATGGCTCTCTCAAAAGGTGTGTACAGCAAGGATGATTGTGGCACACTAACAAACAAAGACACAAATAATACAAGACGCTCCAAGCAAAACACATATCATGTGGTGAATAAAAATATAGCTCCAAGTAAAATTACCGATGGAAGTAGACGAAAGAGGGGATGCCTTCCGGGGCATCCCAAAGCTTTGACTTTTTGGTGTCCTTGGATTATGTTGGGGGTGCCATGCGCATCCCCAAGCTTAGGATCTTGCCACTCCTTGTTCCATAATCCATCAATAGATTTCACCCAAAACTTGAAAACTTCACAACACAAAACTCAATAGAAATCTCGTGAGCTCCGTTAGAGAAAGAAAACAAAAGACCACTTCAAGGTACTGTAATGAACTCATTCTTTATTTATATTGGTGCTAAACCTACTGTATTCCACCTTCTCTATGGATTATAAACTATTTTACTAACCATAGATTCATCAAAATAAGCAAACAACACACGAAAAACAGAATCTGTCAAAAACAGAACAGTCTGTAGAAATCTGTAACTAACGCAAACTTTTGGAACTCCAAAAAATCTACCAAAATAGGACGACCTATAAAATTTGTTTATTGATCAGCAGTAATTGTAATCAGTATTTTATCATGTTCTGGTGATTTTTAACAATTCAGCCAATGAACGCAAAGTTTCTGGAAATTACAGCAAGATCAAATAACTATCATCCAAGAAGATCCTATAGGTCTAACTTGGCACAAACACAAATTAAAACACAAAACCACATCCAACCAGAAGGTAGATGGGTTATTTATTCCTAAACATAAGAAAAACACAAAAAACTAAAAATAAAGTTGGGTTGCCTCCCAACAAGCGCTATCGTTTAACGCCCCTAGCTAGGCATAAAAGCGAGGATAGATCTAGGTATTGCCATCTTTGGTAGGCAATCCATAAGTGGCTCTCATGATAGTTTTATATGGAAATTTTATTTTCTTTCTAGGAAAGTGTTCCGTGCCCTTTTTTAAAGGAAATTGGAATCTAATATTCCCTTCCTTCATATCAATAATCGCACCAACCGTTCTAAGGAAAGGTCTACCAAGAATAATAGGGCAAGAAGGATTGCAATCTATATAAAAAATGATAAAATCTACGGGCACATAATTCCTATTTGCAACAATAAGAACATCATTAATTCTTCCCATATGTTTCTTAATAGTGGAATCCGCAAGATGCAATGCAAGTTTAGAGAGCAATCATCAAAATCACGAAAATCTAGCAAATCACACAAGGTTTTGGGGATAGTGGAGACACTAGCACCCAAATCACACAAAGCATAAAACTCATGATCTTTAATTTTCATTTTAATAGTTGGTTCCCACTCATCATAGAGTTTTCTAGGGATAGAAATTTCAACTCAGGTTTTTCTTCATAAGATTGCATCAAGGCATCAACAATATGTTCGGTAAAGGCTTTCTTTTGACTATAAGCATGAGGAGAATTTAGCACGGATTTCAACAAGGAAATACAATCAATTAAAGAGCAACTTTCATAATTAAATTCCTTGAAATCCAATATAGTGGGTTTAGCAACATCTATGGTTTTATTTCTTTCAATCCCACTTTCATTAATTTCATCATCAAGATCTAAATACTCCGGATTTTTGGAACGCCTTCTAGGTAAAGGAAAATCATATTCAGTTTTCAAGATTCATATTGCAAAACAAAGATTTGATAGGGGACACATCAATAAATTTTAGACCTTCATCTTGATTTTCATAGGAATTGGAAGAACACGCTTTAATAAAGGCATCTTTGGAAGCACGCATCCTAGCGGTTCTTTCCTTGCACTCATCAATGGAAATTCTCATGGATTTGAGAGACTCATTGATATCATGCTTAGGAGAAATAGATCTAAGCTTTAAAGAATCAACCTCAAGAGAAATTCTATCAACGTTCCTAGCCAAATCATCAAATTTAAGCAATTTCTCTTCAAGCAAGGCATTAAAATGCTTTTGTGAATTCATAAACTCTTTACCACTACTCTCAAATTCAGAGGGCATCTTATTAAAATTTCCATAAGAGTTGTTGTAGGAATTTCCATAATTATTAGAAGGATTACTAGGATAAGGCCTAGGATTAAAATTTCCTCTATAAGCATTGTTACCAAAATTATTCCTGCCAACAAAATTCACATCCATAGGTTCATTATTATTCTCAATCAAAGTAGACAAAGGCATATCATTAGGATCAGAAGAAACACTTTTAGTAGCAAAAAATTTCATAAGTTCATCCATCTTTCCACTCAAAACATTGATTTCTTCTATTGCATGCACTTTTTTATTAGAAGATATTTTAGTATGCCATTGAGAATAATTAACCATAATATTATCTAGGAGTTTAGTAGCATCTCCTAAAGTGATTTCCATAAAAGTGCCTCCCGCGGCCGAATCTAAAAGATTTCTAGAAGCAAAATACAATCCGGCATAAATTTTTTGTATAATCATCCACAAATTCAAACCATGAGTAGGGCAATTACGTATCATTAATTTCATTCTCTCCCAAGCTTGTGCAACATGTTCATGATCAAGTTGATTAAAATTCATAATATCATTTCTAAGAGAGGTGATCTTAGCGGGAGGAAAATACTTAGAGATAAAAGCATCTTTGCACTTGTTCCAAGAATCAATACTATTTTTAGGCAAAGACGAAAACCAAGCTTTAGCATGATCTCTAAGCGAAAAAGAAAATAGCTTCAACTTAACAACGTCATTATCAACGTATTTTTTCTTTTGCATATCACATAAATCAACGAAGCTATTAAGATGAGTAGCGGCATCTTCACAAGGAAGGCCGGCGAATTGATCTTTCATAACAAGATTCAACAAGGCAGTATTGATTTCACTAGATTCAGTATTGGCAAGAGGAGCAATCGGAGTGCTAAGGAAATCATTATTATTGGTATTGGTGAAGTCACACAATTTGGTAGTATCTTGAGCCATTGCGACAAACAAGCAATCCAACACACGAGCAAACAAAAAGGCGAGCGAGGAAAAGGCAAACGGAAAAAGGGAAGGAGAAGGAGATTGGGAAAGAGAGGGCGAATAAAACGACAAGGGTGAAGTGGGGGAGAGATAAACGAGAGGCAAATGGCAACTAATGTAATGCGGGAGATAGGGATTGTGATGGGTACTTGGTATGTTGACTTTTTGCGTAAACTCCCCGGCAACGGCGCCAGAAATTCTTCTTGCTACCTCTTGAGCACTGTGTTGGATTTCCCCGAAGAGGAGAGGATGATGCAGCAAACTAGCGTAAGTATTTCCCTCAATTTTTGAGAACCAAGGTATCAATCCAGTAGGAGGCTACACGCAAGTCCCTCGTACCTACACAAAAACAGTAGCTCCTCGCAACCAACGCGGTTAGGGGTTGTCAATCCCTTCACGGTCACTTACGAGAGTGAGATCTGATAGAGATGATAGATAATATTTTTGGTATTTTTGATATAGAGATGCAAGTGAAAAATAAAAGGCAAAGTAAAAAAGCAAAGCAAGATTAAAGTGATGGATATTGATATGATGAGAATAGTCCCGGGGGCCATAGGTTTCACTAGTGGCTTCTCTCAAGAGCATAAGTATTCTACGGTGGGTGAACAAATTACTGTTGAGCAATTGATAGAATTGAGCATAGTTATGAGAATATCTAGGTAATCATGTATATAGGCATCACGTCCGAGACAAGTAGACCAACTCCTGCCTGCGTCTACTACTATTACTCCACTCATCGACCGCTATCCAGCATGCATCTAGAGTATTAAGTTAAAAACAGAGTAACGCCTTAAGCAAGATGACATGATGTAGAGAGATAAATTCATGCAATATAAAATAAACCCCATCTTGTTATCCTCGATGGCAACGATACAATACGTGCCTTGCTGCCCCTTCTGTCACTGGGAAAGGATACCACAAGATCGAACCCAAAGCTAAGCATTTCTCCCATCGCAAGAAAAACCAATCTAGTAGGCCAAACCAAACTGATAATTCGAAGAGACTTGCAAAGATAATCAATCATACATAAAAGAATTCAGAGAAGATTCAAATATTATTCATAGATAGACTTGATCATAAACCCACAATTCATCGGTCTCAACAAACACACATGTCGGTGTCAAAACCGGCGGATCTCGGGTAGGGGGTCCCGAACTGTGCGTCTAGGCCGGATGGTAACATGAGACAAGGGACACGAAGTTTACCCAGGTTCGGGCCCTCTCGATGGAGGTAAAACCCTACTCCTGCTTGATTAATATTGATGATATGGGTAGTACAAGAGTAGATCTACCACGAGATCAAGGAGGCTAAACCCTAGAAGCTAGCCTATGGTATGATTGTTGTATGATGGAGTTCTTTTATCGACTAGCCTGGCCTCGGTTTATATAATACACCAGAGGCCTAGGATAACAAGAGTCCTAGCCGAATACGCCGGTGGGGAGGAGTCCTTGTCTTGATCGCCAAGTCTTGTGGAATCTTCCTTGTATGCGGCACCTGTCCGAAATGGCCCATGAGTATACGGCCATGGGGGTCCTCGGCCCAATCTAACAGATCGGGAGATGACGTGGTGAGTACCCCCTAGTCCAGGACACCGTCAGTAGCCCCCTAAACCGGTCTTCAAGTTAGGGACGCTCCTCGATTCTTCCGAACCTTTCTTCATCTTCGGTCGTTGGTCTTGAAAACTGGTTCAACAAATCTTCTTTATCTTCGATCTTGAGGATCGTCGAAATGCATTCGACGGGTTTACACGTCGGGTATCCGAGGAGCCCCTTTAAGTTTCCGGCCTTTATCAATGCCTTATTTATTTTTATGCCACACCTCGTGTTTGAAGTTGTTCCCGGGCGGCAGCGTCCTCTTGCGTCCGAGCTCCAACGCTGGACTGCATTCGAGGTATCTTTTGCATCCGAGCACCAACGCCGGACCGCTTCCCAGCTCTAACGCCGGAATGTATCCGAGCTCCAATGCCGGACTATGTATCCGAGCTCCAACGCCGGACTGTATCCGAGGTGTCGTAAATCACCTTGGTTCGAAGAAGTTTGAAGGAGTTTAGCCGAGCTTAATGCAGGAAATGCCCTCTATGGAGCCAGCCACTAGCGCCCGAGCTTTATGCCGGACTGCTTCCGAGGTGGTGCACCACCCCGAATGTGGGCCGATTTTTGTCACTATTTTTTATTGGTGTAATTTATTCTCTGCCGAGATATATAGCCAGTAGCCCTCAAGGTGGGTATCGGTCTAAAACACGAGGTGCACATGAAGGATGACATAAGACCGCTGATCCTGGTAGGCACTGAGACTCAGGTTGATTTGCAAAATCGGTCTGAGGATCAAGTCCTAGCTCGATAGAATACTTCGGGACACAAAAAGCGGCGTGCTCAGTCCTGAAGACTCAGGTTGGGTGCGGCCGACCAACCTGAGGATCAAAATCTCCTCGGAAACTATATTGCACATAAAATTTTCTGCATTGGACAAGCAATGCAGTAGCCCCTGAGACACTGGTCGGGTCGCAACACCAGATCAGGGGATCGATGTGCCCCTTTAATATGTTTAAATAATAAGCCCGAAGCCCAGTAGCCCCCGAGCCTTAATGCGGGCACGGGTGGCCGAATTAAGGATCGATATCCATAGTAAAATCACAAATTGTGTGTAATGACTCTAAGTATCCAAGTACTTTACGTCATTTAATGCTCGGATCCGCATTGTACAAAACTTTGTTGACCGACCATCGGCTTCCACCTCCTTGGCCATTAGCCGAGGAGTGTTTGTCTTACTTTATGAAGCCTTTATGAGGGCAAAGATTTACGACAAACAAGGCAATCTGGCCATACGGTTTTATAAACAAAGGTACGCGGAGAGATATGTTATATTACTGTTTAACGGAAGAAATGTCTTCCAAAGAAAATAGTCCCGCTATCGGTTCCTTTCTTTGGGTTGTCATGCTAAGCATGATCATAAAACCTCAGCTCCAATGTAAGAGCAAAATATCGAGGATTTAGTTTGGGAGGCTAATTAATAGCCCCCGGTAGTGTTCGGCAACAGTCGAGGTCAAGCCGTAAACACTTCGGCCAATGTTATGAACGGCCTGTTATTTAACATAGTCATCGGATCGCTGACCAGTTTACGCTTATTGTGACAGTCAGTTTTCGGCTTTCTCCACTGAGGTGCTTAACCATGTGAGCTGGAAGCACAATCGCAGTGGTTCTCCCTTTGCACGCCTAGCCGGACAAAACGGAACGTAGGAAGCAAGTGCAGGAGCCGAGCAGCCCAAGTATTGACCGAAGGCACAATTCGAAACCGATGCACATATAGCAATATCTGAGAATGTTTTTGCCGAATCCCTAAAAGGTGTCCGGCGTTTCACTGCGAGACTAATGCTGGAAAAGCACAAATAGTTTAAAAGTGCCAAAAAGCTTGGAAAACCAAGAAACGTCAGCAAAAACATGACGTCCGAACAATATCAAGTGTTCGGTGCCAATCCAAAAATTGGTCTTAGAAAAAAGAAGTGCTTCTGTCGTGCTTTAACATGATACATCCTATCTCAAGACTTCGAGCGGGTCAGCCTACGGTTTCAACCTCCTATCCCGAGGGCGGAGTACTTCTCATCAGGCCAGTTTAGCAAACTAAACTCTAGCGGCTTTGAGAGAGAAATTAGGCTCCCCGGCTAGTGACCGCACACTCGTGTCGAAAAAAGGAGTGATAAATAATAATAATAAAACTTTGCAACGACTAAGAAGAAGAACACTTATTATAAAACGGCTCAAATAAACTTAAGAGCCCCCAAGTGACTTGGGTAGGAGAATGATTGCATGTACCGAAGTACTTATATCATATCTATGCTCAACCGAACTTTAAACGCGTCTTAACCGACCGTTGGCTTCTCCCTCTTCGGCCAAGGACCGAAAAGTGTTATGTACTCCATCTATCGAGAATATCGACGGTGTTTCCAATAACCAGGCAATCAGGCCATAAGGCTGTAACAGACAAAGCGCGCTCAGGGAACTTATGCTATATTACTGCGAAGTGTAAGAAGCATCTTTGAAGAAAATAGTACCCCCACCGATACCTTTCTTCGGTGCTCATTATTATTATGAGACTTGTGCAATAGATTTTTTATACTCATGAGTTTCGTTGTGTGCCGACCATCATTGAAAACTATAAGAGCGCTAGCTTTCGTCTTCACCCAGTCTGAGGTCCGGCTCGGGCGACCCGATCGTGACAATCGCAGAGGTGCTCCCTTTACTCCCTAGCCGAACAATCGGGAACGTAGGGGTAAACACAGGAGCGAGGCAACCGAGCCTGCAAATCGCTTAAGTCAATATGGTGCATATTGTGGCGTAATACCCGAACAGGGAACAAAACCGTACAAGTATAATCATATGCAACAGGAAAAGCTTCAGAAAGAAATCCCCCAAGTAAACGGGGTATTTGAATTTATGCGTCACAAACAAAGTTTGGACAAGGAAAAAATTTACAAGCAACTTTTTTCCAAAAAAGGTATAATGCTTGGTCAAACCGAACACAAGTTAGAAATTAAAGCTTTGAGCATGAAAGTGACTTAGCTGGTTAATGTGTTCGGTATTGATGACGCGGTCCGAGCTTGATGCGGGACAAGGTTCCATCCCCAAAGCCGGTACCGAGGTGGCGGAGCGGAGAGCTCGACACGCCGAAGTGGTGACATAGCACGGTCAATGCAGACCAGCAGAGTGACGCCGAAGTCCCCGGATCATTTTCATGTGCACAAAAAATAATGCAAACCAGAGATAATAGTAATAATGATAATTAAAAAAATCGTTGCATAATAAATAATTTATGTAAAGTGAGTAATAAAAGAAATATGGCCTGGCGCCGAAGTCAATGTCAATGCAGGGCGTCGGTGTGATGTGGTAAAGGCGTGGCAAAGCCTGAATTCACAGGTCGGTCCGAGCTGCGGATGTGGTGTTCGCCGGACAATGTACGGAAACTGACCGAACCACCATGCGACTGTCGTGAATGCGGCCACCATTTGATAGACCTGTGTACATATGATGGACAAACCAGAGTAATAATTCCTTGGAAAAAATGAACCCAAACAAGCAAAAAATATTAGGGATTGATAGCACCTGGTTTATTTGTTGTAGCAATCCGAAGGAAGGTGATTCCCAAAACTGGGACTCGCTCCGCACACCCATTACCTGATGGGCGATAAAACGATGACATGGCAATGCTGGTAAAGGTTGGCTCGCCGAGGCAAAGCCCTCGGCCCAGCTAATGTGACGGAGCTGGTCGGCTAGTGACGCCGAAGTGTCCGGAGTAGGTTGATGAAGAGATGGCCAAGGCCCTGGTCCAGCCGAGATGTCGAAGTAGGTCGGCGTGATGGACACCAGCTTGAAGAAGCAATAGTGCGGCCCTGCCGATGCAGGTCGTGACGTGGTCGATGCCGGCTTGATGAAGCGACCGTGCGGCGATGCCGGTATGCTCGCTCCGTGTAATCCGTGGGGCGGCGATGTTGGTGATGATTTATCCTTCGCGATGCCGTACTCTTGTTCGGCTTGCCGAGATGATGATCCGAAGAAGTTGAGCTCGGCTCAACAAAGTGACGACGTATCTAGCGCAGGTCGGCAGCTGTGGAGCAATATTGCCGGACTGGTTTGACACCAGCATGATGTTGAAGATCATATTCAAAAGATCTTAAAGTTAGTGGGATGTGTTCGGGAACAAAAACACAATACCCCATACAAAATTTCCTTCAAAAGGGATGTCCGAAATCCCGTTCATAGAAAAGATGAACTCGGGTCGGATTCGTTTTCGCGCAGAAAACAGATCCGAAAAGTGATGCACTAATCGGAAGGTTCCCGGAGTTTGGACGGTCGGATTGAGCTGAAATTTCGAGAGGTGGTAGATACAGGAATTCCGCAGCCGATCAACGGTTGGATCTTCCAAAGTACGTCCGAGCTAGAAGCTGGACACCACGCCCTAAACACATCCAAATTCCCGTCCAGATTTGACAGGGCTCCGGTATATCGTGGATTGCAAGAGATTCCTCCATCGGAACTCGACAAAATTTTCCAGGGTTGTTGTAGACTCAATTCCGCACAATTCCACCAAAGCAATCGTCAAAGCAATACTCGAGGAGGTGGTGGCAGCAGATACGAGTTCGCTGTCCTGAAAAACAGCACGGTCGCTTGAGGGCAATGTTGATGTTGAGCCCCCGAGCTCCATGGATGATTCCTCCGTGATCTTGATAGAGATTGGAGTTGATCTTTGATGAAGGCCCTCGTCCGAACATGGTGATCTGAACACGGGGCGCAATTCTTGGTCGAACCAAGGTGACCAGTCGAGCTGGTGACGAAGATGCCGAAGTCGTAGTTGATCTGCAGGGTAACTCTCAATGAAAGCACCAATATCGGTGTCAAAACCGGCGGATCTCGGGTAGGGGGTCCCGAACTGTGCGTCTAGGCCGGATGGTAACAGGAGACAAGGGACACAAAGTTTATCCAGGTTTGGGCCCTCTCGATGGAGGTAAAACCCAACTCCTGCTTGATTAATATTGATGATATGGGTAGTACAAGAGTAGATCTACCACGAGATCAAGGAGGCTAAACCCTAGAAGCTAGCCTATGGTATGATTTTTGTGTGATGGAGTTCTTCTATCGACTAGGCTGGCCTCGGTTTATATAATGCACCAGAGGCCCAGGATAACAAGAGTCCTAGCCGAATACTTCGGTGGGGAGGAGTCCTTGTCTTGATCGCCAAGTCTTGTGGAATCTTCCTTGTACGCGGCAGCTGTCCAAACTGCCCCATGAGTATACGGCCATGGGGGTCCTCGGCCCAATCTAACAGACCGGGAGATGATGTGGTGAGTACCCCCTAGTCCAGGACACCGTCAACACCCCAAAAAGAAGATTACATGAAATAGATCTCCATGAGAGAGGGGGAGAACATTGTATTGAGATCCAAAAAGAGAGAAGAAGCCATCTAGCAACTAACTATGGACCCGAAGGTCTGAGGTAAACTACTCACACTTCATCGGAGAAGCTATGATGATGTAGATGCCCTCCGTGACGACGGCCCTCTCCGGCGGAGCTCCGAAACAGGCCCCAAGATGGGATCTCGTGGATACAGAAAGTTGCGGCGGTGGAATTAGGTTTTTGGCTCTGTATCTGATCGTTTGGGGGTACATAGGTATATATAGGAGGAAGGAGTGTGTCGGTGGAGCAACAGGGGGCCCACGAGGCAGGGGGCGCGCCCTAGGGGGGTGGGCGCGCCCCCACCCTCGTGACCACCTGTCTTACTTCTTGGAGTAGGGTCCAAGTCTCCTGGATCACGTTCGGTGAGAAAATCACGTTCCCGAAGGTTTCATTCCATTTGGACTCCGTTTGATATTCCGTTTCTTCAAAACACTGAAATAGGCAAAAAAACAGCAATTCTGGGCTGGGCCTCCGGTTAATAGGTTAGACCCAAAAATAATATAAAAGTGGAAAATAAGCCCAATATAGTCCAAAACAGTAGATAATATAGCATGGAGCAATCAAAAATTATAGATACGTTGGAGGCGTATCAGACGCCAGCCTGCATCAATCGTTGGATACCCAGTCCCTGACGTGATGGCTTCCCCGGCGGACGCCAACTCGACCACGAGTGGCGGCATTGCGGCAGTCACAATCCGTAACCTGGAGGAATTCTACGATCAACTGGATCTCAACGACGAGGACTTCAGATGTGGAAATTGACGTGGATAATCCTGGGATCAAAGAAAGCGATCGGTGGCTAGCCCTGGCTAGGGTTCACATCGAGAAAAACTTCTCTCAATCTGCCTTCTACAAGGACATGAGGGCAGCTTGGAACTCGGCGCAATCGATGAGGTTCCGGCTCGTTGGTCTCAATAGATTTGTGGTCCAAGCATCTTGCTTGGGGGATTGGGAGCGCATAATGATGCAAGGACCATGGCTCTTCCGCAACTGGGCGGTGTTGCTATGCCCGTATGATGGATTCAGTAGAGCTCAGGACGTTTTTCGTCCACATGCCAATTTGGCTTCAGATCCATAAGTTACCAGACCCCTTTTGTAAGGAAAACATTGTTGAAAAGTTGTTGAAGGGTGCGGGTGAAATCATGGAGATGCGCCTGAATGGGAATACCCGTGGTGACTATGTAAGGGTGAGGGTGAATCGCGATATCCAATAGCCCCTTATGAAGTTTGTGAGTATTGTTCTTGCCAGGGAGCGTCAGGTTTACTTGGTGCGCTATGATAAGTTGGCTTGATTTTGCAAGGCATGCGGTCTGGTTGGACATGAACATAAGGAGTGTGGGATGGGAGTTCATGAAGAAAAGAAGCTCAAGTATGGGGATTGGCTGTATGCTGATGGCCCTAATAGATCAAGGTCAGATCCTAACCAGGGTAAGTTGTCCGGTCCTCGTCAACCTGGGAAAAGGGGCAGCCCTGCAGGTACCCCTGAACCTACGCTGAAAGGAATTGATCCGGACATATTGGATACAGCAACAAGCCCGGTGAAAAACTCTAGGGCTAGTATGGAGGTGGACAGGGAAGCAAGGAGGAGATTGAACATGGATAGTGCTAGGGATGCTTTGAACAGAAATCCTGGTGCCCCGTAGTCAGTACTTGCCATTACCGATGGTAGTGGGAGAGATCTTGTCGAAACAAACTCGCCAACGAGAAGCTCGTCAAGCAGCAAGCGAGCAAAACTCTCAAAGGACGATGATAACAATGGTATATTGGCAGCCTCCCTCGAGGAGGACCGCTAGGCGCAATGAATCTCCTATCTTGGAACTGCTGGGGGGGACCGCCGGACAGTTCGTGAGGTTTTGGACCTCTCTAAAGCCAATAACCCCAAGCTTGTTTTCTTATGCGAGACGAGACAAGCTTCAGAGAAAGTTGAGAAATTACGTTGGAGACTCGGTCTTAAGGGCTTTCATGGAGTCAGCAGTGATGGCCAAAGTGGTGGACTTGCATTATTTTGGGATGAATCCCTTGATGTGTCAGTTATTGATGCATGCAACATGTACATTGATGTACGAGTTCGTGATGAGGGCTCTGGTATTTCATGGAGAGCAACCTTTATGTATGGAGAGCCAAGAGTTGAGAACCGACAGCAGATGTGGGATCACCTTTGCAGACTGCGGGCTATATCCCAGGAGGCGTGGTTTCTATGCGGTGACTATAATGAAGCACTATGGCAACATGAGCATATGTCACGATCATTGCGATTTGAACCACAAATGACATTGTTCAGGGACTGTCTCTTACTGTGTGAGCTTGAAGACCTAGGATTTTGTGGTTTCCCCTATACATATAATAATGGTCAGGAGGGGGCGTAATGTACAAGTGCGACTCGACCGCGCCTGTGCGGATGAGGCATGGAGGGATCTGTTCCTAGCAGCGAGGGTGGAGCACCTGGTGACGCCTTGTTCGTATCATTGCCCTATATTGGTGCAGCTTGATGGGGGTAAGGAGCAACGTAGGAAGGATTTCTTCCCACGATACGAGATCATGTGGGAGCGAGAGCAAGCCTTCCCCGATGTGATCGCCAAGGCTTGGGCGTAGCATAAACCCTCGGGTAACCTTGGCTCGGTGGCGTCCTCGCTGAAGGAGGTAATGAAGGATCTGCATAAGTGGAGCAAGGAAAATTTTGCTAATGTTCTGAAGGAAATTGAATCACTTAGATCCCAGCTGGCAGACCTACAATTTGCCGGTGCAGATCGGTCTCTCATTCGGGGCAAGATAAACCAGCTGGATGAGATGCTATATCGAGAAGAGATGACGTGGTTACAACGCTCAAGAATAACGTGGTTGAAGGAGGGTGAACGCAATACCAAATACTTGCACCGGCGGGCCGTTTGGAGGGCATGAAGGAATCACATTCGGCGCTTAATGAAATCCGATGGCTCTTGGTGCAACTCTCCTTCTGATATGGAGAGAATGCCAAGCTCCTACTTCAAATAAATCTATACCAAGGACCCTACCCTAGCGCCAGAGGAGGTGCTGGATTGTATTTCATCGAAGGTTTCAAGAGAGATGAATGATACCTTGTGCCAGGCTTACTCAGAGAAGGAGATCTCTGATGCCCTGTTCCAGATTGGCCCCTTGAAGGCCCAAGGTTGTGATGGTTTCCCTGCCAGATTCTATCAGCGTAATTGGGTGGTGCTCAAGACAGATATTGTGACTGATGTCCAAAACTTCTTTAATACAGGAGTTATAGTAGATGGTGTTAATGATACATCTATTGTCCTAATCCTAAGATGCATCATCCTCGGGAGTTCAAAACTTCTTTAATACAGGAGTTATAGTAGATGGTGTTAATGATACATCTATTGGCCAATTAGTCTCTGTAATGTGGTTTACAAAATTATTTCTAAATGTATGGTGAACATGTTGAGACCTCTCCTAACGGATCTCATCTCTGAAAATCAGAGTGCTTTTATTCCAGGAAGGCTTATCTCTGATAACTCCACAATTGCCTTTGAGTGTATCCATCATATAAAATCTATTAAGGAGAACTCCCCAGCTTTCTGTGCTTATAAGCTTGATCTATCAAAGGCCTATGACCGTGTGGAGTGGGACTTTTTGAAGAAGGCTCTGGAGAGGTGGGGTTTCTCCACATGGTGGATCTCTCGTGTTATGGCACGTGTTTCCTCCGTGAGGTTCTCGGTGAATTTCAATGGCAAGCTGCTGGAGTCTTTCTCCCCATCAAGAGGTCTTAGCCAAGGTGATCCACTCTCCCCCTTCCTTTTCTTATTTGTGGCGGATGCGCTTTCTACTCTGATAAAAAATTTCATAAGGGAGGAGGGCCTCAGAGGGGTCAGTATATGTAGAGGAGCTCCTGTTATATCTCATCTCCTATTTGTGGATGATTCACTCTTATTTTTCCAAGCTTCACAACAACAAGCTAGTTTGTGAAAGGTTTGTTGAACACCTTTGCGGTGGCTACTGGACAATTGATAAATCCATCCAAGTGTTCCATCCTTTTTTCAGATAATTGCTTGCCATCTTCTATCCAAGAGGTAAAAGATGTATTGGAAATTACACAGGAAGTTTTTGAACCAAAATATTTGGGCTTGCCGGTGCCAGAGGGAAGAGTGCACAAAGGAAAATTTGAAACTTTGCAAGAATGCTTGAGGAAGAGGCTCGTGGACTGGAGCGAACAATATGTTTCTACTGGGAATAAGGAGATATTAATTAAGTATGTGGCTCAGGCTATACCAACTTATGTGATGATGGTCTTCAAGCTTCCAGCCTCAGTATGTGACGATTTGACTCGGATGGTACGCCAATATTGGTGGGGTGTTGAGAAGGGGAAGAGAAAGATGGCCTAGATGAGTTGGGACAAAATGATCTTGCCCAAGTCTATGGGCGGGATGGGCTTCCGAGATATGCGGGCTTTCAATCAAGCCTTGCTGGCAAAACAGGCCTGGCAACTGTTGGAGGCTCCTGAGAGTTTATGTGCCAGATTACTGAAGGCCAAATACTACCCTGCTGGACAGTTGCTGGATACGGTCTTCTCGAACAATGGATCGTAGTGTGTGGAAAGGGATTCTGCATGGCTTGGCAATGTTGAAGAAAGGAACGATCAAAACTTGGCGTGACCCATGGATCCCCCGACCACCATCTTTTCGACCGATCACACCTAAAGGTAGGTGTCGGTTCAACTGCGTCTCTGATTTCTTGGATGATAATGGTGCTTGGAGGATGGACAGGCTGACGGAATTTTTCTGGCCGATGGATGTTCAACATATTATGAAGATCCGAACGTTGCTTCGGCAGCGAGGGGACTTTCTTGCCTGGTTCCCAGAAAAATCCGGTGTGTTCTCGGTGAAAAGTTCTTACAAACTGGCCACATATGACCATAACATTACCCATGGTGCTGGGGCGTCTAGCACGGCACCGGACGGGGCCAGATCGAGCTCGGACTGTGTGTGGAAGTCATCGGTACCTCAGAAGATGAAGATTATGGCGTGGAAGGTGGTGACTGGCTGCCTACCCACACGGCAACACATCAAATATAGGCATCTTGTGAAGAATTCTACTTGCCCAGTGTGTGGGGTGGAGGAAGATGGCACCTTTCACACTTTGGTGGTCTGCCCTCTGATGTCTACTACACAACCTTCTTCTTGTAGACGTTGTTGGTCCTCCAAGTGCAGAGGTTTGTAGGACAGTAGCAAATTTCCCTCAAGTGGATGACCTAAGGTTTATCAATCCGTGGGAGGCGTACGTTGAAGATGGTCTCTCTCAAACAACCCTGCAACCAAATAACAAAGAGTCTCTTGTGTCCCCAACACACCCAATACAATGGTAAATTGTATAGGTGCACTAGTCCGGCGAAGAGATGGTGATACAAGTGCAATATGGATGGTAGATATAGGTTTTTGTAATCTGAAAATATAAAAACAGCAAGATAACTAATGATAAAAGTGAGCACAAACGTTATTGCAGTGCGTTGAAACAAGGCCTAGGGTTCATACTTTCACTAGTGCAAGTTCTCTCAACAATAATAACATAATTGGATCATATAACTATCCCTCAACATGCAACAAAGAGTCACTCCAAAGTCACTAAATAGCGGAGAACAAACGAAGAGATTATTGTAGGGTACGAAACCACCTCAAAGTTATTCTTTCGGATCGATCTATTCAAGAGTTCGTAGTAAAATAACATGAAGCTATTCTTTCCGTTCGATCTATCCTAGAGTTCATACTAGAATAACACCTTAAGACACAAATCAACCAAAACCCTAATGTCACCTAGATACTCCAATGTCACCTCAAGTATCCGTGGGTATGATTATACGATATGCATCACACAATCTCAAATTCATCTATTCAAACCAACACAAAGTACTTCAAAGAGTGCCCCAAAGTTTCTACCGGAGAGTCAAGACAAAAACGTGTGCCAACCCCTATGCATAAGTTCACAAACCGAACCCGCAAGTTGATCACCAAAACATACATCAAGTGGATCACGTGAATATCCCATTGTCACCACAGATAAGCACATGCAAGACATACATCAAGTGTTCTCAAATCCTTAAAGACTCAATCTGATAAGATAACTTCAAAGGGAAAACTCAATCCATTACAAGAGAGTAGAGGGGGAGAAACATCATAAGATCCAACTATAATAGCAAAGCTCGTGATACATCAAGATCGTGCCAAATCAAGAACACGAGAGAGAGAGAGATCAAACACATAGCTACTGGTACATACCCTCAGCCCCGAGGGTGAACTACTCCCTCCTCGTCAAGGAGAGCACCGGGATGATGAAGATGGCTACCGGTGAGGGATCCCCCCTCCGGCAGGGTGCCGAAACAGGGTCCCAATTGGTTTTTGGTGGCTACAGAGGCTTGCGGCGGCGGAACTCCCGATCTATTGTGTTGCCCGATGTTTTTAGGGTATATGGATATATATAGGCGAAAGAAGTTGGTCAGGGGAGCCACGAGGGTCCCACGAGGGTGGGGGCGTGCCCAGGGGTGTAGGGCGCGCCTCCCTGCCTCGTGGCTTCCTCGAAGCTTCCCTGACGTCTACTCCAAGTCTCTTGGATTGCTTCCGTTCCAAAAATAACTCTTCCAAAGGTTTCATTCCGTTTGGACTCCGTTTGATATTCCTTTTCTTCGAAACACTAAAATAGGCAAGAAAACAACAATTTGGGCTGGGCCTCCTGTTAATAGGTTAGTCCCAAAAATAATATAAAAGTGTTTAGTAAAGCCCATAAACATCCAAAAAAGATAATATAATACCATGAATACTTCATAAATTATAGATACGTTGGAGATGTATCACCTTTTCTAGCATCATTATATGTCATAACAGTAGCTCAACTCATAAAACTTTTCATGATCAAGTAACAAGCTATTCACATGTTAAAGCATATACCATAAACTTTCTTGAAAACTAACAAACTATGTTCTCAGTCATCAAACAATTGCAATTCATCTTATTTTCAGGAAGGTTCTATGTAAGAGCTTTGATTTAGCAAATCGCACATACTCAACTATCATATAGTCTTCCATGATTGCTACCACTCAAAGCATATTTTTAGAACAAATAGCATTCATCGAACACAGAGAAAGATAGGGGCTTAGTGTTTCGCCTCCACTAGTGCAGAACCGGGCAATAGCACCGGTTCGTAAGGCCCTTTAGTGCCGGTTCTGTAACCGGCACTAAAGTGTGGTCACTAAAGCCCGCCCCCCTTAGTACCGGTTCAGCACGAATAGGTGCTAAAGGCCAACCATGTGGCATGAGCCAGCTCTGGGGCAGGGAGCCCTTTAGTACCAGTTGGTGACACCAACCGATATTAAAATGTTGGGGGGGGGGGTTGGGTTTATGATTTTATATATATATATATATATATATATATATATATATAATTAGCTAGCTATATACAATTTCTCCTACAATGTTGCCTTCGGAGCCAGTGGCATTAGCCTAATTGGTGCCTTCGGAGAACGATGACAATTGTAAGTGGTTCATGGGGCGGTAGCGGGTAATAGTATTCTCCCTTCGGATCTATGACCTAGTCGAGCAAAAATCCCGCTATTTCCTCTTGAAGTGCTTGTACACGCTCCGTTTCTAGGAGCTTGTCCCGCACCTCTGTGAACTGTTAAGAAGGAGATCAATATGCATGTGTATTAGTTGTGTGACTAGATATCGATAATGGTGAATAGTGTTCTGACAAATTTACCCATTCCTGTCTTTGAGATCTGCTCCTTTCGAACGCCATCATGCGAATATTCTCGCAAACGCAGTATGCACACAGATCAGTCCCATGCGCCTGCTGAAGGGACTTTACGAGAATGGAATTTGATCAGATAATAATTAATCAAGCATGATAATTAAAGAGATGGCAGCTAGCTAGCTAGCTAGTACTACTTAATTACTTACCTTGGGTCGAAACCATTTCAGCTTTTCTTTCCATTCGCCTGGAGTGACGCTGATGAACCTTGCCCAAGCCC